>OW964828.1:28615822-29815822 GCA_943142095.1 Ophonus ardosiacus | reverse complement strand
AATGTAACAGGTCATTTACTTATTTCTAGGCGATTTTGATGCATTGCATTCAGTAAGGGCTTACGAAATAATTTGTAATGAAAATCATGGTTTGCTTTTCGAGTGATATTGGTGGATGTCCTCTCGATGGCATTAACGGATTTAATTCTCTTACACAATGTATTTTTTATAATAAATCTTCAAATGTGTCCGGGTTCATTCGAAAATGCATTTCAAATTGCCTTCCAGTCATATTTAGAACCGTAAATTCGGCAAAGTTATCCACTTTTTCCAAAACAATTTCTTCATTTTCACTTTCCCAACCATCAAAAAATATCTCACGCCCAATATTTACTATTACAGCTAACATTTGAGAGTTCATTATTTGAAATTAAATTATTTGTGACAGAAGCCTTGACAGAAACTCAAGGTTAGAATAAATGACAGCTTCGTCCACTTTGAATACCAAAGCGTTCGGATATTCGTTTAGTGCACTATTTGCACCAAAGTTACGTACCTATAAACTACACACTGCACTACACCGCACCAAATTTTTTTACCGAACGCACCTTATATAGCATGACCTTGAGACTTTCAGTTAATTATGTATTACGACACGTAGCGCTAGTAGTACTTCGTTCGGATTAATTCGTTAAAATTCGTAAATGTTCGGTGATTTTAAAATTGTAGCGGCTTGACGGCAAGTCATACTGACAATTCAAATTTGAAATTGTATTTTCGTGAAGTGTTATTCTACATTATTATGTTATTTTATATTGTTCTGTTTTTGTGTTTATTTGCTTCTGCAAAATGTCAAGAGGTTGTTGTGTGCCGGGTTGTGATGTTGAAAATGCAACAGAACATTATTTTTCTATTTATGAAGAAGAAATTTACAAAATCTGGATTGAACGAGTAGCTCATCCAAATACAAGATAGAACAAGAAATGAAATGATTAGAGAACAATTATAATGTAAATCTGTATTGGGTTTCATTGAGCAGAGAGAGCTACCTTGGTGGGGCCATATGATCAGAATGAACGAAGCTAGACCGGTGAGACAAATATGGATGACAAAAGTGGTAAAAAAGACCGAAAGGCAACTGGGTTAAGCTAATATTGAAGATCTTATATATCATCATCAATATAAAAAAAAAAATATATCATCACGGCATATTACCCATTTCTGGGTGTGCCAGTATCTACAGCACATGTAGACATCGGTAATGATGACGATATATTTTACCGTGTGGGCGCTTACCAGGCGTCACCTCACGGGCACTCATAGCTGGTATGGAGAGTGCACCACAGGGGTCACTTTTGTGCCTTTTAAAATTGGAAATATTTGGCGTCTGTCGGGATCGAACCCGGTTCCCCCGGAAGATGACAAGGAATAAGATGCAATAGGCGAAATTTGTACACAACTAAATGTATTTGTATACCCTACACCTTATGGTAAAAGGATATATTTGTATATTTTTCTTATGTAATTTTAAGAAATATGCGTTCTATTTCTTGTTAAATACATATTTTGTTCTTTTCTGTTTATTACTATATCAATAAAAAGGAATAAGTATATACTCAAAAGTAATGCGGGATGCAGACTATCCCCAATACTACCCGCCATACTGATTTTAGTTATGTCTTACGACACCCAGCGCTAGTGTTGCAAGGCATGAATGCCTACTAGTTTATCATTGCAGTTGACATCTTAATAGTATCTGTTGTCTGTGCAATGTACACAATGTTTTCAAAAAATTGGCGTTACATCCTGAAAAAAATTATAATTTATTAAATAACAAGAAAACTTTGGATTTGACTGCAGAAGCATGTTGTGTTGGCAGATCTACTGTTCACCTAATAATCAATTATTCTTACCTTTTATTTAGATTTCACCGGTTATCGTATTTTAACGCAAACTGGACTATAGCTTGATGTGTGGAAAATTTGTTCAAAATATAAATACAAATTTTCCACAGAGACTATTTTTATATTTTATATTACGTATTACTGTCTTACCTTACTTATTTGTTATAATATTTTCTTTGTTTACGATTTATTAAAAATTTTAATTAGTTTTAAATGTACTATATGACATTTGCGTTCATTCCTGGTCATGTCAAGTTACAAGCGGCAACACCGCTGGGCAAGGGACAGGGTGCGAAAAGGGATAAAAGTTGAACATCAGTCCATAATCATTTGACGGCGAGTATATACCGTGAGTATTTTTTAAGGTGAAACATTGGGTTTGTGAAATCCATGGTTACGGCTTGACATTTGATTGACAGCAATGTATTTGTGTGTCCCATTTAAAATGAAACATAGGGAACGAATTTGACATTTGACAAGACGTCAATAGAGGTTGATTTTGTTTAAATAATTGTACCTGCTTTCTAAATTAAATTTAGTTATAAAAAAATATTGTGTGCACCTTGTGCCCTAGAGATTTTCTGGCTTGGCTAAATTTCTTACAATATTTAAATATACCTAATACTTCTGTCTAATTCATTCCCTATGTTTGATTTTAAATGAGACAGACAAATACATTGCTGTCAATAAAATGTCACATTGACAAGATGTCATTAGAGGTTAATTGTGTTTAAATAATTATACATGTTTTCTAAAAATTAAATGTAGTTTTAGAAAAAAATATTGTGTGCACCTTGTGCCCGAAATATGTTTACTGCTCTCGAGTGGTTTTCTGACTCAATTAAATTTCTTACAATATTTAAATATAATACTTCTGTCAAATTCGTTCCCTATGTTTCATTTTAAATGGGACACGCAAATACGAGGGGAGTTTTTTTATGTTATCTACCTAGCTATGAAAACAATATGCTATCGCGATAATTTTCTTATGTTAAGTTACTGTGACTTTTTCATGTCTACAAAGACACAATTAAGAACTTGAAACCGGCTATAGGCGAAAATAAGACCCCACAATTATGATCAGAAAATGCTGCTTCTGCACAACAACTGCAGGGTGCATAAAGCACGAATTGTTCAAGCAGTAGTCAGTGAATGCGGCTTTGACGAATTACAACATCCACCTTACAGTCCTGACCACGCCCGACTATTATTTCTTTCCAAAACTCAAAAACATTTGAGAAAGAGTCGCTTTTTATCGAATGATGACTTGGAAAACGCAGTGAAGTCGTATTTTACAGAATTACCAAAAGATTTTTTTTGCAGGCGTAGCTTTATTAGACAAACGTTGAAATAAGTGTGTTGGTGTTAACGGTTCTTACGTTGAAAAATAAAATTTTATTTGTTCTCTAACTCGGTGTTTTCATAGCTAGGTAGATAACATAAAAAACTCCCCTCGTACATTGCTGTCAATCAAATGTCGTAACCATGGATATGACACACCCAATGTTTCACGTTAAAAAATACTCACGGTATCTTTCCTAAATGAAATTACAGTGTTTTCAAAAATGCATTATTTTTTACTCATTTTATGTAATCTTTGTGACTGATTTGTAGTTGAAGTAGATTTTTCATAAAACACTAAGCAATGATAGTATTTTGTAAAACAAATTGCTTCAACTTCAAATTGTACTAATTACTAATTACGAGTAATTAATAAACCGAATATACCAATATTAATTGTAGGTAATGATCTACCGACCGGGTTTTTACATTTAATTGTGCTTCCTACGCAATGATAGTATTTTGTAAAACAAATTGCTTCAACTTCAAGTTGTACCAATTATTAATTAGGGGTAATTAATAAACCGAATATACCAATATTAATTGTAGGTAATGATCTACCGACCGGGTTTTTACATTTAATTGTGCTTCCATACACATATGGCGCCATTGATGCTCAACATGTACGTTTCTTATCTAAAATAGTGTATATGGTATGTGCAAATGTCCGTAAATGCTTTGTTTCAGAGATATTCATGTTTTTCTTATTGGGGCATCGCTACCTTAAAAATCAACGAGATATCAAATATTCACCCCTATTCTGTAACTCAATCGATAACTTTTATCGATCGATAATAAATTATAGCCAATAATTATAGTAGTTTCTATTTGTCAAAAATTATTATCGATCGATAACTATTATCGATTGAGTTACAGAATAGGGGCGATTATATTATTAAGTTATGACATTACAATTATATTAATTATAGGTAAATGATTTGGCTATTACCTAATTTCGATACACAATTTAGTTTACTTGCCTAAGGTCAGGACAAAAATGAAAATTATCGATGAATTCAAACGAATTTATTATTTATGTACAATAAAATAATAACAATTTTTTATAACATTTGTTCAAAATGTTCACCTGTAGCAAGCAAACAGGCACGACAACGATCTGCCACTGCATTGGTCGCTCCGTTACAGCGTAACATTGCTCGGGAAATATGGTTTTGAATGATTTTTCTGCGTAAAGTGTCCAAATTTTCTATCGGTTTATCATAAACTGTTTCTTTTATGGCACCCCCAAGCAAAGAAATCTAAAGGTTAGATCGGAAGAACGGGCTGGCCATGATACAGGTCCTCTGCGACCAATCCACCGTTGTGAATAGTGTAAATTTAACCACTCTCTTGGTTGTCTCCCATAATGTGCAGGACAGCCATCTAACTGTAGCCAAGAGTTTCTTCTTATTGCTAATGTAACTTCTTCCATTAAATCATTCAAATCATTATTTAGAAAATTGTAGAACCTCTTTGAATTTAAACGATGTGAAATTAATTCATTTTTCTCTTTAATTGCATAAGGACTTTCATGTAACCAAAGATGAGAATTTCTTTGATTCAAAACCATATCTCCCGACCAATGTCACGCAGCGACCAATGCAGTGACAGATCGTTGTCGTGCCTGTTTGCTTGCTACAGGCGAACATTTTGAAAAAATGTTATAAAAAATAGTTATTATTTTATTGTACATAAATAATAAATTTGTTTAAATTTGTCGACAATTTTCTTTTTTTCCTGATCTCGGTGCAAGCAAACTAAATTTTGTATTGAAATTAGGTAATAGCCAAATCATTTACGTATAATTAATTTAATTACTATGTCACAACTTAATAAGTTAATATTTGATATCTCGTTATAAAGTTGAATTTTTAAAGTAGCGCTGCTCCAATAAGAAAAACATTAATATCTCTGAAACAAAGCATTGACGGACATTTGCTCAAATAAACTTGTCACATTACTTTTACGTGTTTAATCCATGGTTCAAGTTATACCGTTTAAATCTGAGACACCTGTATATACTCCAGCTCTACTCCCACTCCACTCTAACACCGCTCCGTAAATACTCCAACTCCGTATGATTTACCGAACGCACCTATAGCCAGCTTATTCCTGTTTTTCACTTGTTATTTTGACATTTGCTACTTTTAATTACTGTCACAGGTGTCATTTGCAAGTAGCTTTTGGACTAGTATCACAAGCCTTCTTTTGAAAACGCTGATTTGAAAATACTAAATTTCAATATTTAATTTCACCTTTATGTTTAAAAAACTTTTTTTTTTAAATATTTATTTGTATACAAACTGTGTTCTGCTTTAAAATAATATTTTGAAAAAAATCGGTCTTTAAACATAAGGATGAAACTAAATATTGAAATTTGGGGATTTTAAAAACAGGGCTTGTGGTACCAGCCAGGATTTGGTGTTTTCAAACCGCGAAGGATTTGACATGCTGATGGCGTTAGATTAGTTTCCAATCACGATTTAAAATATACTGATTATGCCACTCTCCGTGAAACGCATCTCCAAAGTGATACGTGTTTCCTTGCTTCTTCCGCTAGAGGCGCAACGTAAGAACGATCCATTCGTCACTTGTTATTTTGAAAAAATATTTATAAAATGTCACCCAGAATATACAGTGAGCCAAATTCAGCACTCTTCATTAGTATACTGACCATCTCTAGTAACTATGATAACAGCTTGCATCTTTTTCTTATTAAGGCATCAATGTATACAGGGTGTATCAAGATAATGGAACAGTGCCTTTTATTCATGGAACAGTGCCTTTTATTCGTGTATGTGGAAAGATGTAGAAAAAAGGGATTAAGATATTTTGTAAGGCATAGAGGGGGACACATTTTAGCATAAACTTTATTACTTTAAATCCAGTGGTACTCAAACTATGGGTCAATATTATATTTTTTTAAATGGCATTGTATATGTTTTATTAACTCATTAAATATAGAATTTTGTTCTGAATTCAGCGATATAATATCATACCCTTACATTGCGAAAAATTTGATAAAAATTAATTCAAAGTTAACATTTTATTTTATTTCTATTATAATTTTTTAAGTAGTCTGAGCAAACATTCAATTGTTAATAAAATTATATGCCATTTAACTAAAATAAGTTTTATTTTGTTTTATTGATTGAATGTTTGCTCAGATTACTTAGATACTGTAGAAATGAAATGCTAACTTTGAATTAATTTTTATCAAAATTTTCGCAATGTAAGGGTATGATATTATTATATCGTTGAATTCAGAACAAAATTATCTTTTTAATGAGATAATAAATAATATACAATGCCATTTAAAAAAAAATATAATATTGATATATTTTGAGTACCACTGGATTTAAAGTAATAAAGTTTATGCTAAAATGTGTCCCCCTCTGTGCCATACAAAATATCTTAATCACTTTTTTCTATATCTTTTCACATACACGAATAAAAGGCAATGTTCCATTATCTTGATACACTCGTATGTCTCTTTATTTTGTTATTTTTACATAAGCTTCATTAGTTAAAGAAGAGTACTGAATTCGACCAACTGCGTTCAGTATGTCAATTTAAAAGTATTTTTTCGTATTTTGTATATACTAAAATCGTACAGTAATGGGTTACTTTATAACATAGTAACCGTTACTGCATAGCAATGGTTTTGTCCTTAAAATACATTTTGGCACAAGGAATTGATTATTTTTATTTTTATTGCTTATATTCTAAATCGTTCTCCCTGTTTCATCAACTACATCCATCGTTTTGCAAATCGATCTCCGAAACTTAATTTGTTTGGAGGCTGCAGGGTACAAAAAACAACTGTCAAGTTACTTTGTTACTGAGAATCAGACTACTATTTTTTTTTTGATGTTTTTAATTCAGAATATTATGCCGCAAAAAATTCAAATTTTAATACTAATATAAAATACGAAAAAATAGTGTACGCACCGCGTCAGAAAAGTGATTTTACTATACTCGTATAGTATCGCTCGTACTTTCCATGTCGTCTGGTAAACTTTCACTTTTCTTAACTTGGAACGTAATATACTATTCCGTTGACCGTATATTAATAGGTTATTTTAAGGTGAAATGGTACCCCCCGTTATTTTGTTTCTGCGCCGAGGCGAGCGCTAGTGAGCACTGAAATGAATAATTATGACTATGTCGATAAAGTAGAAATATTTGTATATTTTACGATCTCCATCTATTCGATAATAGTCGTACTTTGTTCCATGGCACAAACCTAAAAACATTCTAAAAGTAAATATATGTGGGATGGTACAAATTTGTAGGTTACTTATAACAAATGAAAATAAAACAATTTATTGAACGTCGCGTCAAATAATTTCAAATTTATTAACGAAGTAAAAATTTTTTTGTTTGTATGAAATATTAATAATATATTTTAAAAATAACGTTTCTTGGGAAGAGAACGGATAATAAATAAAATCGTAACATATATATTACATAACATTCACTGATTACATAATATTTTGTATTTACCGTAGGAAATTTTTATTATAAACACGTATTTAACTGTAAGAGTAAAAAATGTTACATTTTCATAATTATTAAAAAAATAATAGGTACATCATAATAATAGCTATTTGTGTATTAAGAGAGCAAAATGGGACATTGCCAATTGAGAGGTCGAAATCGACAATGTCCATTTGCGCTCGAAACTAAATAACGATTAAATTTTTTAATTTTAATTTATCGTTATTTTCCATTCTTCTTGAGTTATTGCTAAAATCTAATTTTAGTAAATGAATGCCCTATTTTATTTTTGTATTCCTTTACACAGTAGTACAGCATTTTGTTTGGTTATGTAATATACCGATCTTGAGCCTGCTAAAAAAATATTCACAATATTTAGTAGAATTTTTTTACAAATATGCTACTATCTATACCATTATGTTTATGTATGATGTAAGCCAAATAGATTACAATTACACTTTCTGGTACATAAGTTCTGCTAATATTCGTCATGCCGTAGAGGTAACTAACTATACGTAAACATAAGCTTTTCAATCAAAATATGTGTTTGTACTTTGGGAATAAACTATTTTACTTTAGTTTTTATATCAATAAATTTTTACCTTCCGTCCTGTTTAGGTAAGGAAGGTATTGTCTTTAGTCAAAAAAATCGGTGGAGTATTTAATGAATAAGCACGTTGTGAGGTCCCTTGAATAAGATTTTAATTTTTTTACAATGATTATATGTGACGATAATTTCTCCTCCAATAACTCCAATACTACAATTACAAAAAATTCAATTTCCTTATATTTCCGTACTCTAGATTCTTATAAAAAGCTGATTAGATTTTGATTGTAATTGATCAATGGGAACTGGGAACTACCCTCATTTGGACCTTTTTTTTTGTAAACGCAAATATGGGTGTATTCTAAACAAAATCCGTTACATGTAAACGGACCGTTAAAAAATTTAGCGAATCAAGTCTCTTGACATATAACAAAAACTTGGATTTTGTTATGTGTCAATCTACTTGATTCGCTAAATTTTTTAACGGTCCGTTTACTTGTAACGGATTTTGTTTAGAATACACCCATTAATATATTTTTTTGATATTTTATAAATATTATAGATTATTATATTCTCTATACGGTTTGATTGCATTTTATCTCATATTCAATGTCTATAAAGTTGAATAAAATATCATAAATTAGCCAGCTATGCAATAACCATGGAAACAGCTACTATATTATGAAGATAATTCTGATTGACAGATATTATTTTTAATATTTTTTTAAAATATATGCAATACATTGTAGATTTAAGAAACATTAAATCGAATTTACTCGAAAAGAATGATGGAAAAAATCAATCAAAATTAACTAATGGGCCCATAAACCATAACAAAAAATAATAAAATGAACACTGTATTCTTAAAGTACTTCTCAATAAATAACGATTAAGATAAAAAAAAACATTTTTTTTAATAATTACTTTGCGAGATATTTAAATTTATTTCTAGGGCCACAGATGACATCACACTATTGGTATCTTTCTTGCGCAGCCTACTACAGAAACTGATGTGAGAAATATAGCTATAGGTTTCTTTAAAGATCAAATGCAGTTATACCAAAAACAATTATGACTTTTTGGTACCACGAATGGGCCCATAAACCAATTTTTTAAAATGAAAGTTTGCTTAATTTTGAAGCAATTATTAAAAAAAAATGTTATTTTTATCTTAATCGTTATTTATTGAGCAGTACTTTAAGGATAAAGTGTACATTTTACTATTTTTTGTTATGGTTTATGGGCCTATTGCTTTAAAATTAAACGAACTTTTATTTAACATTAAAAAAAAATGGTTTATGGGCCCATTCTTATGTTTGCACTAAATTATCTGAAAATCTAATGGGTGTATTTTTTATAATTTTTGGAGGTACGATAATTAAATTATTTTACGAATTATAAAATATCACGCCCCTCCCCCATTACGTGATATCTTCTATCTACATCAAATCTACATTCTCCATAACACCATGTTTTTTTCTGCAACTGCAATTCCGAGATTGTTGATCGGTACGCGTCCCCACCATTTCGTGATATCTTCCATCTCTACATTCTACATAGCACCATCTCACTTTCTCTCTCACACACAATACCGATTTTAATAGAAATAAAATGTAATTATAATTTGTATTTGTAGTAAATCTTTTACTTTGTTATTTTATAATTCATAAAATAATTTGATTATGGTACCTCCAAAAATTATAAAAAATACACGCCTTAGTTTTTGAGATAATCTAGTGCAAACATAAGAATTAGTTAATTTTGATTTTTTCCATCATTCTTTTGCCCGTATGTATCGCCTATATTTGAAAAAAAAAAATTGACCGGCCACGGTACAACAACTTTTTTTATTTGAAAATATTCAAAAGTATTTTCATTTTACCGTAATTTGCCTAAATCAAATTTTTATTCTAGTGCCGTTTTTTCATGCTTACGGTTTAATAAATTCGAAATTTTGGTTTCTTTTATTTTTTATTTATTTTATTTCAATACAAGTACGTAAAATTAGTGTTAGCGAGTGTTTTGAGACCCGTGAGTGACTAAAGATGCTTTATGTATGTGTATTTTATCAACGATAGAATCTAATAACTCAATAAAAAATATAAAAAAAAACTATTATTTCTGCATTAGGAGCACAATATTAAATGAGAATTTTACCACGAAAACAAAATATTCAAGATGGTATTGCGAATTTTGAGTGTTTAAAATTTTTAATCACTCGTTGCTAGGAAACCCGTGTCTAATGAAACCTTGTAACTAAACAACCGTTTTACGAATTCAAAACTGACAACATCAATTTTACGCACTTTCATAGATAAACAAATACAACTGTCAAATATGTTAATAAAATTAAAGGTTATAACTCAATTATTTATTTTGAATATTATTGATTTAAACAGAAGAAGATTATGAATAAAATAGTATACATTCCTCGGGAGTTCTATTACAGCGTCACGCTGTATCTGACCTCGAGGCTTCGGCTCTCGGTAATCTGCACAAACCCTCGGCTGTAATGAAACATCTCCCACTTCCGATTGTACTATACTATTTCCCACTTCCGTAAATAGGCTAATAGGACGTTGTTTGTAGGGATGTATGTCTCTTTTACCGTCAGGGTATCGGTTTCTATAACGACGGAATGTAAGTAAATCCAAAATGCATTACATCCCTACGCAGATGAGTTACTTTCCTCTTTGTGAAATACCAGCATTAGATGTTTTAAACTGTTGTCAGATATGTTTCAATTTTCGAAATTATCCTCATTTCACAAATATTTTTATTTAAAGACTACCATCGACGTATCAAATGTGACAGATGACAGCGTTTTTCTTCTTGAAATTTCTACAGAATACTAAGATCCTTTATTTCAAAATGTATCAATAGTCAATGGTATTCCGTGACATTTCTGACAGTAAATATAAATAACTATAAAATTTATTCTATAACTAATATTTTTTGAACTATTTAAACAACAAAAAAAAAATTAAAATTAAATATATTGTATTGCAATGTTTGTTATTATTTTTAAATTTTTTTATTTGTATAACGTTGAAATTAATTTTAGAAAAAGAACATAAAATAACAATAATTTATATCTTATGTATGTAATTACATGGTACTAAAGAAAATATACCTTTAAAACCCCCAAAAGCGCATAATTGGAATCACAATTTTAACTGAAAAATTTATAAAATTATATAATATTTTATTGAAAATTATTATTGCAAAATATTTTCAGAAGCTCGTAATCTTTTTTCTACAATACCAATAACCAGTGTTTCTCATTTATCATGTTTAAAAGGTTTAAAAATTAGCTCAGAAATTCATTTAGAATTACTTTTTGAAATTTCTAAAAAATAATTTTACTAATCAAATAATTGAGTCGGCGTATAAATTTAATATCGAATATTAAAAAAAACTTATGTATTGTAGTGGTTATTTTGTCGCCTACCCAAGAGCCGCCAAAGTAATATTGTTGTATTTACGCGACAACTTTGCTGAATTTGCTTCTCTGTTCAATGATTACGTATGTTCAAGCGCCGAGCGACCGATGATTGCTGATGCTGAGTTTTAAATTCCCTTTGAGCCACCGATTCCAATATAGTTTATCTATTTACCGCTAGATCTACTCAAAGCGCCACTTCCTTACATTTCACGAAAATACTTACCGAATTTGTTTTAATTACGAATATCTTCTATTTAAACAATAAATATTTACAATATTTATCTAAGAGATAGAGAAATGTATACAGTACGTCATACTAAACAAATTTTAGAAATAGAACTTCACACACTTAAGAAGAAAAATAAAATTATACATTTTATTTTTTTTAAGTATGTTCCCAAAGATCAATTTTCGATTTTTTTTTATATGATCTGTATAATAATATTCTTCAAAACATATTAAAATATGAACAAAATTGTAGGTTTAGTATAGAAGAAAAACATTAAAATGTATGAAAAAAGTAGGTTTTTTGGATTTTTAAAATTGTTCTCGAAGATCATTTTTTTTAATTTTCACATATTTTATTCCTTATATTGTTATAAATATTTCATGCAAATTTAATCAAAATTGTAGGTTTTGAACTGGAGATATATTGAAAATAATATTAAAAATATTTTTTTGGCTGTATAAATAAATATAAATATTACTGAAACTATTTTATTTTGATGACAATTTGTTTCCTTTTTATTCGTGTATACAAAGAAATCATATTACATCACACAATTTTAAATAAAAAATTAAAAATTTCTTTAGTAATTTTGAATTTCGCGCGCTGGGGTATCATTTCACCTTAATGTACAGGAAAGCATTCATTAATGACCCCTATTAATGCATGATTTTTTTTATTAATAAATAATTTTAGTACCACATACCATTGCTGAACAATTGTTAAAACTTATATGTCAAATGTTACTAATCTAAAAAAAATTGTTATGGAATAAAATTAGATTTCACAATTCAGTAAAATATGATCAACGGAAAAATTTTGGGCGGTAATATGAACAAGTGATTAAGGGTGATTAGTTAGGAGATGACTAGCAGTGTTTTAGAGCTGTCAATCGTGGATTATTTTAGACAAAAATACTTCAAATAGCAGTTATAGAAAAATTAATTGTACACAACTTTTATTTGAAGTATTTTTCTCTAAATTAATCCATAAACGATTGACAGCGCTAAAACACTGCTAGTCATCTCCTAGGTAATCACGCTTAATCACTTGTTCATACAACCACCCATTGTAACTAACACGTGTGTCAATTGGCTAGTAATGCTCTCAACAATTAACAACGCATTCATTAATCACCTTCAATAACACACTTGATAATTAAATAACTATTAATTAAATATCAGTTTGACACAACATATTGTCAAAAATGTTATCTAAAAAAATCACAGCTTTTCTTCTTGAATCTTATTTTAGAAATGGAAATTAGAAAACGGCGCATGACAATATCCTTTTCTTGCCTGTTACAATGAATTTCAGAAAAATTAGATTTCAAGATTTCTGGTTTTAACGAGGTACATATTTTTAAATGTTTTTTTTTTTTGTAAAATTGAAAAATCTTCAAAACTCAAAAATATTGAAATATCTCTAATTAGAATAACTGAATAATGGCCAGTTTGCACCGCCTATAGTTAAAAGCTTATCAGCTGCCCACCCTTGTTACCTCCAAATCCCGCCACTGAAACACAAAAGGCATGATTCTGTCGCTTGTTGAGTGAAAATGAAGTGTTAAGCGCAGTCAACAATCGACTTCGGCTGCGAACATTTAAACAATTTTTAATATTTATTCATAAATAATGCCTTATATAAAAAAATATTTCCAACAAAAGTTGTTTGTTTTTAGAATACGTATCCAACAATACCACACATGAGCTAGGTTCACAATTGGAATTATGAACCTGAGTGTAATACGCCTACTTTCGTTTAATTCCGGAAAGCGAGACTACTGCCGTTGAATTCTTCAGTTAGGATTATGTTTTTTCCCTTAACCTCAGGCCGTTTTAGTTCTGAAAAAAGCCTGAATATTGAGTTCATTGGCTATCATGTGGTTACAATGGCGATTATTACCTCAGATGATTACATCCCTCGCTAGAGTTGTAAATAACATCCTCTGTAGTAATAATAACATTAACATCCTTCATAGCGTCGTTGTCATAATATATTATTATTAGTTTCACAAGTGTAAATTCGTAAATTTTTATACTATAAAATTGCGAATTTTATTCTATTTATATTGCATTTCATAAAAGTTTAGGGGACAGACATTAGCAGTTTGCGAACCTTAACGTAACGTGATGTACAGTTCGATGTTGTCACGTTACATTAGAAATAGTTTACGAAGCTTATTTTGTTTCATATTGTGTCTTAAATAACTGGTAATACTGCCCGTTGAAATGCAGATTTCTTACCGTAAAAACGTCATTTTCCAAGTTGTACGTTACGTTATGTTATATATAATTAAGATTCGCAAACTGCCTATTTTTTTTTTTTAACAAAAAACTGTTTCCCAGGCCGCGTGCCTGAGTGTCTGGTCGCGAATCTGGAGAACCGAGTTCGATCCCGAACGATGCCGAGATATATTTCGAATGGCACCCAAATAACCCCTGTGTTACACTCTGCACGCCAGCAATAAGTACCCATGAGGTGACGCCTGATAAATGCCTGCACGATACAAATATGTCATAATCATTACCGAAATCTGTATACAAAGCAGATTGGCACACCCAGCAATGTGTAACATGCCGTAATGATTTTAAGTCCGCGACGGATTCTCAAATTTTAATTAAAATTGATGTGTCCAAGGTCGCAGCCTCTCCTTTTAGGACTAATAAGCGATTAGATCGTCGTGACTCGTTCTCATTAATAACTGTATAATGGCATTTGACTATAAACTTAGCCGGCCGGCAGATTCGAATTAAAATACATCAGATTCAAACAAAAGATGCAGCAAGAGCTGAATGTCACAAAAATAATAATAAAATTATGACTACATGCAGTTTTATTTTTTGTCAAATGTTACTCATTATCAGAATTCTCTATCAACACAACAATAAAATACTTACTTGTCTCTCTCATGTTTAACTTCGTGATCCGACAATAAACTTCTTTCTAATTCAACTTGTCTTAAATATTTATGAAACTTTATTTCCACATTGTTAAGTGCCTGCGATACAACAGGTTTTCGTTCCAAGTAAACTGATGTAAATAAATCCCACTTTTCACTTCTTGTGCTGTAAGGAACTGTAGAATATGATTTAAATATAATAATCTAAATTATTAATGGCCGGTTTTATAAAGGACAGAAATTTACTTCCAAAGTAAAAATTATTCCTTTAAATGACAGTCGAATTTTTGACAGTAATGTTATGTCATAAAATGAAAAAAATTGATTCGAATTTGTTAGTTTGAATAAATTTACTATGGGAGTAAATTTGTTCTGCCCTTTATAAAACCGGGGGTAAATGAATAATAAGTGAGTGCAAACGTTTTCTGGAACTAATACTTGTCATGATAATTATTAATGTTACAGAAGGTTTGTTATAAAATTTAAATAAAATTTGGAAATATAAAAGTTTAACGCTGTCATTCACTCCAAATGTTAATTATATATTTGCAAGAAAATTTCTTACTTTTAAAGATAGGAACAATTCCTTTGGAAATGAAAAGCCGGCCGTAATAAAGCATATTTATGATTTGGCTTTTAGTTTACAACAATATGATTGCTAAAATTTCTTAAATTGGTAACAAAAATACATTCGGGAAAGCCAGTCACTTTATAATATTATTTTCCAATAACATGTGATTCATACACACATCAACAACACTCACAACATTATACATATATATAACCTCAAAATATGCATGAAGCGAAGCTGTGAACCATGTTGTACAGTCGACAATCACTTTGTCGAATTACCTCTCAAATCAATAGTTTTATAACCGACAGGTTAATTTTGTGGTTTGTATATTTTATTTATATTACTGAGAGTATTATTATTATGTTTCCATTTTTTTTTAAATGCATGAAAACATTTTAAACTAATTAAAATTGTAAATACAATTATTGTTTATCTTATCGTATATTAGTGAAGCATTTTCTATATTTTATAGACTTTTGTATCTCGTCCATCTATGTGTTAGCAGAAAATCGGCGGGAGCGTACGCAATCATTGTGGCGGTAAAAATTAGCCGTCTAAACGAGATATGAAAAATACTGTTTTCAAAAATTTTTTTACACAAAACCTGTTATAATAAAAATGTTTTCTTTATTCTAATATATATCTTTTCATGAAGAATAACATATAAAAAAAATTGAAAATTAGTGGAAACCCCTACTGGTGGAATTTGTGACAGTTCGCATGACCAGCCCCTTACAATGCTATAGGTATACATGTTTCCATTCCATGTACGTAGAATAGAGTTCACTGGTTAATGGCCGTTTGCACCAACATAACTTAAAGATTAAACTCGGCTTAAATTGACAATATTGCATCGAATTGAAATGTCAAATGAATTATAATATATTGCTGTCAAAATTTCGATTTGCATTTTTTTGTTTAAGCCTAGCTTCAAATTTAAACTTTGTTGGTGCAAATGGGCATAAGCCAAACTTTGTCAACTCTAAATATTTCTATTTGTAAAAATGTACCACACCTGAATATTAAAAATTGCACAGGCGATGTCAAAACCGTGGTCAAATATCAGTAATATCACTTAATTCTATCGATGTTATTTGATAAAACTGACAGATGACAGGTGATATTTTGTTCGGGTGCATACTCAACACCTGAATATTTAAAAGCAGAATATGCATACAATCATTCAAATCCCAAATGCTCAATCACAGAATCGCGTATTGCCCGAAAGCAGAACCATCGCTATCCAACGAAAACATAACCTAACGTTCGCTCCTTCTGGCCCCGCCCACGTATTCGGTTATTGAATCATTCGGGCAAAGCGCTTTCTGGCGATGCACGATTCGGTTCTTGAATATTCGGGATTTAATTGATTCTGTGCATGCATATTCTGGTGTTAAATATTCTGATTTTGAATATTCGGGTGTTGGAGGCTTTCCCTTTTTTTTTCAATTCTGTGTGTATTGTGGCCAATCGGAGGACAGAATTTATTTCTTTGTAGTCTAAACCTACACTTCCGTCAAATGAACTATACTATTAAAACTGTGATTACATGGTTTACGTATTATGTACTCCACTTGCAGCACTATCTACTCCATTCTCAAGGTGGAATAATTCCATTATACTTGGAACGCAATATAGTGAATCATACAGAAAAACGCATATAGCTCCATCTATTAAGTACTTAGCGATAAAATAATTATTGTTTTCATTGTGAAGTAAATCAATGTATCTTTACTTTATAGTCGTGAAACGTGAACCATTCTATTTTATATATGTATGAAAACATTCTTGTATATTATTCATTTATTTATTTTTTATCCCAACATAACCTTTTTGTTTGCTGTGGGAATAACCTTCCTAGAACCTAGAATTATGATATGATAGTTCCTAGAAGTATATGAGGTTGGTTTGAGTTTCTGGATATGGTATGAGCACGGTGTGGTATGAGTTTGTGTAGTTTTAATTTAATTGTATTTGTAGTCTATACTTGAAGAAAAGTATTAAATTGCTCAGAACAATTATAGTGATAGAGATAATAAATGAACAATCTACGAAAAATGTGCTCGGCTGCATTGGTTGAGGTTATATTATTGTTTTCGTTTGTGCATTTATCAACAGAAAATAAGTTGAAAAAAACTAAATTGTAAGTATTTTCAGGCTTTACCCCTGCATGGGCTAGCGTGTCATTGATGATTTTTGAGTGAGTATTTTTAGTTGTTCACTAAAATATATATTATTTCAGAAATAATTGTTTCGTTAATGTTGAGAATGAAGAAATTGATTACAGTAAATTATACACTGAAAACGGATATAAAGTAGTATCTGGAGATAATTCATTTATTATAAATATTTGTGGCCCAGCTATAAAATGTGGTCATAATGCAACAGCTTGCTTGTTGAACGAGGAAGAAGATATTAAAATAATTGGCTCCTTAAAGTTTTTGCATATTAAACAATTTAGATTAAAATACAAATACGTGGATAGTCAAAGTTAGTATTCAAATTTAGTACTTTTATTTTATTATAATTACATTTTAAATGAAAGCTCTCCAAACTCAAGCGACTAATAATCATTTACCAGAGGCATATAAAAATACAAGGCGATAACCGCAAACCCCAAAGATTGGACCCGTAATGTAGTCGACCAGTTCACTATTTGCACAAAATATGAATCTCTAGTAATACAATGTGTACCGAGAGTGCAATTTGTATGAGGTGCGGGAGGCCGCGTGACTTTGACAAGTGCTTGTAGGGCCCAACATGGTTGCCAAGAATACAGCTTGTGTACGTTGCGTGTGTTGCCAAATAAATTTGAGTGTAAAATTAATAAATAAAATTGTAAAGCTAGTTATTATTAATAAATATCATGTTTTACTTTTTAACACATAAACTTTATTTTTAAAATATACAAGACGTTCAACTTTCATCTGATTGTTTTCTTCAAAGTTAGTGCGCCAAGAAATCTTTGTATCGTAGATGGCAGCACAAGTCGCATAATTTTTAAAAAATATTTTAAAAATTAAGTTTATGTGTTAAAAAGTAAAACAACATGATATTTATTAATAATAACTAGCTTTACAATTTTATTTATTAATTTTACACTCAAATTTATTTGGCAACTCAGGCAACGTACACAAGCCGTATTCTTGGCAACCATGTTGGGCCCCACAAGCATTTGTCAAAGTCACGTGGCCTCCCGCACCTCATTCTATTTCGGAGCCATCCTGGCCCCATACAGTGGCGGATTCAGGGAATGGCCCATGGGCCCAAATGGTTTATAAATAAATTCGAAATTAAATTATGACCAATATACTTTTATAATATTTAACATATTAAATCATAAAATATTATGACAAAAATTTCGAATTTACAGTAGGGTAGTTGCGCATTTTCCAATTTATTTTTTTTTCTGAAAGAATTGTTCACGTTATTCACTTTAATACATATTTTATGTCTGGCAACTGTATATTTTTCAAAATATATTATATATTTTAAAAAAAAATCTTATTTCAAATTTTCCCGTGGTGACGTTTTTTATTAATGCCAATCACAGTCTTTCTTGCCCTAGCGGTACACTCTCGGTTGTACACTCTGTACACAATACTACCATTTTTATTTGAAACGATTTATATGTTTGAGAGAAACACTATTTCAAAAGAAATTATTCATTTTCAGACAAATTCATTAGTTTCATTACCTTGTTTTAAATCTGCTGATATAGAAAAGAAAAATAAAATATGATTTTAACCATATACCACCTATTAACTAATATATTGCTAATGCTAGTATCTTTCCAATAAGAGTAGGTGAAGGAAACACTGTGAAATGGAAATATCATTTCTGCATAAGTCTATCTCACACAAACGCGAATTATGCGCATGCTCGGAAATCTTGACTACTATTGGCTAACGCTGACAGCGTCGCTGGCTGGGCTGCGTTCCAAAATCCGACTCTTAGAGTACGAAATTATTCAAAGTCGTTTCAAAAGTAATAACCTTACTCTCAGAGTTTACTCAACCTGTTCCAAAACAGCCAGAGTTTACTCCAAAGTGATGTTCTACTTACTCTACTAACGAAGAGGGTATAGAAATTACTCCACAATATTTTCAAACGTAGATGCTCACGATTCTTAACATATGAAAGTAATTTGCCTTCTTGAGGAAGAAAACATGCTTTCGATTGAAAATAAATATAAGTAAATACGTTGGCGTGTATTACGAACATACTTTTACAATAAAAGCGCTTTTATGGAGCGTACTTTCACCTTATATTGAGGAGAGTGCTCCATAAAAGCGCTTTTATTACGGGCTTGACATTAATGTTGTAATTATAAGTAGTTTTGTTAGTTTTATGAAATTATTTTTAATTTAGTTTCAATTTTTTACTTCAACAAAACTCTCATTCGTTCCAAAGCACAACACATCATACTCTACGCCAAAACTCGGTATTCTTGGTTTTGGAACGCTGCCCTGGTGATGCAGCGAACAAGTGGTTTGACTTTGACGTTTGATTTCATTTCTGTTTGTAGTTGAACTTCGAAAGCATTTGCTTTGTGTTTCACACAGTAATTTATTGTCACTTAAATAAATTAATCCTGACCAGATTGTTTTCCTATTATTTTTACAGTACAACAAAGTAAATTATTTAATTCAAATTTAGCACTAGAATATGTCAATGTTTTTTATTATTACTAATATTTATATTCAAGAATTTATATACAAAATAAATAGTAGGTACATTGTTTAATTTCTCAAATTTAAATTTAAAATTTCTCGCGCTAGTCGTTAATAAACAGAACTCTGTGATTCGCAAAAAGTGATCATGTTTCCTCGTTAGCCAATAGTTGTCAAGGTTTCCAGGCATGCGCATAATTCGCGGTTGGGTGTTTGTGTGAGATAGACTTATGCAGAAATGATATTTCCATTTCACAGTGTTTCCTTCAAGAAAAGCAAAGGATCCGCAATATATTAGTTAATAGGTATATGATTTTAATACGTAAAACATAGGTTATGTTATTAAAAATGACATGTACATTCACTGGAGTGTGCAGCCACGTGGTGGCAAAATTATTAAGTTGTCTATATAAGAATTAAATATCTTGAAAATATCTGATATTCAAGTAAATAATTATAAAATATACGTACTATTAAATAATACTTTTGTATCTGTTATTTTTCTTTTAGAATTATACTGTAAATATGTGTATGATACAATTAAATATAATTCAACATCTTTGCTTTGTCGTGGTATTCTGACAAGCTTGTATGAGTCATACAGACTTAAATAAAAATAAATATATCATCACGGCATATTACCCATTTCTGGGTGTGCCAGTATCTACAACACATGTAGACATCGGTAATGATGACGATATATTTTACCGTGTGGGCGCTTATCAGGCGTCACCTCACGGGCACTCAGACTTGGTCGAACTATATAATTATTAAAAGTCTACGTCACAAGAATTCCACCGCGAACTTTATTTATGGAAATTATGAATGAAAAGTTTTATATTTTTTAATAATTTTTACATTAATATGTTTAGAATTAGTTTATATTTCATAATTAATAGGAAAAAATAACATTTATTTTTTTCGCAACTACCCTATTATTTTGATGCGAATATCTGTCTCCAGTCCCAAGATGACGTTAGTTGCCTAGGGCTAGAGACAATGGTCGCGTTCAGCCGCACCTAGCTGCTAGCTCGCAAACCTAGCGAACGTCATTGAACGGTCCGCTGACCGACCGCTAGATTCTTGTTGCTAGCCTGGTTGCTAGTCTAGCGGGTTAACGAAAACAAAATGCGCTAGATGCCCTAGCGTACTGCTATAACTGTCAAAAATAGGAAATATGGCGCACGTAAATTAAAATGAAATAATACAATATGAATATGAAAATATGTCATATTTGGTAAATGAAAGCAGAAAAAATCACAAACATATTCAATCTGGTACATATTAGATTGATTAAGGTAGTACGATCAGTACTCTGTAAGTCATAATAAAATGTAGATTTTTTAACTAAAATAAAATAATGTTTACATGTAAATTAATAACATAAATTTAGATGTTACTTAAGACCACTTATAATTGGATTTACTTTATTTACTTATTAACAATAAAAAATAATGTCATTTGACTAGAGTATTTTTTTAAGAAAATAAATCAAGCGTGGATCTGGCAACAGCACATCGCAAATGGCGGATACCAGCGCTTGTTAGCGCAGTTGTGCGAATTTTGACATTATTTGTCATTTTGAATTGGAACGATCCAAACCATTCAGACAATTATTGAGTTTATGTTTTCTGTGTTTATCGTCTTTTGTAGTTCTTGTATGTGTTAAAAACCCCTCAGATAGTTAATGTGTTTGTTTTTTCATCCGACGTTGCCAAACGTTCACTAGTCGGATATGTCATTTATTTGTCAATATGGCTGACAGATATTTTAATGAATTTTTAGTTACTTATATTCAAATATCTTCAGAACTGCACGTCAGAATTCATTGTTGTAATTTTTACATAATTTATGATAGTTGATTAATACAAATTACAGTTTTTTGTATCTATCTATAGCAGTTGTAGTAAAATTATATAAAAAAATGTGCGTCTGACATTAGATTCGCTACTGACTACATGTTAAATATCCAATATTAAAAAATTAATTACTCAAAAACTACACGGCAGATCTCTCAAAAAATTAATTTGCATGTAAATACTATTGGTTAATAACATATTAAAATTTCAGCTTCTTATCTGTACATTGCTCTAATGATCGTACTGTTAGTAAACACAAAGGAATACACTATAAACTTTAAATAAATATCTTTATTTTGATATGTTATTATTTTTCTGTTTTGACACACATCAATCAAATCATAAACAACAACTATATCCAGGACTATATCTATTTTATTTTTACAAAACATACTTGATAACAAAATTTAAATCATTGCATTCTAACACGTACTACCTTAAATATATCGCTAGCAGATAAAAACAATTCTTGTTTTGCCAATTACCACAAAGAAAATAACAATTTCTTTTCATATGGGACAATATCTGCTTGTACTTCTCTATTGTTGTAGTCTATTTAAAACGAAGGGAAATATATTATTTTAACTATTGCAACAAAATAATAAACATGTTTTAATGACTATATACTATAGCCATTCTAGGTTTAAATTTTACAGCAATATTTACCTCAAAGGTTTCACGTTTCATTCTAAAATGACTATTAAAATCATCCGGATTACGAATTACTATTTCTTCATAATAATTTCTATTGCGAATAGGTTGAATTCTTAGTTCATGATTAGCAATTAATCTCTTCTGTTTACTATACTCGCTGTCAAATGATTATGGACTTATGTTCAACTTTTATCCCTTTCCGCACCCTGCCACTTGCCCAGCGGTGTTGCCACTTGTAACTTGACATGACCAGGAATGAATGCAAATGTCATGTCATATAATATATTTAAAACTAGTTAAAATTTATAATACATCGTAAATGAAGAAAATATTATAACAAATAAGTAAGGTAAGACAGTAAAACGTAATATAAAATATAAAAATTGTCTCGGTGGAAAATTTATATTTATATTTCCACACATCAAGCTAAGGCCGCGATAACCGGTAAAATCTAAATAAAAGGTAAGGATAATTGATTATTAGGTGAACAGTAGATCTGCCAACATAACATGCTTCTGCAGTCAAATCCAAAGTTTTCTTGTTATTTAATAAATTATAATTTTTTTCAGGATGTAATGCCAATTTATTGAGAAAAATGTGTACATTGGCAATAATTGTTTTTGCCTACCCTTTTAAATCATATTTTCCTAAACGTTTTTATAATTTAATTCATGAGTTTCATTCATTTTATTTTCAAAAGTCTAAATATAATGCAATTTGTAGGTTGGGAATAAAATGCGCATGTAAGTACTAACGAAAATGTCAGAATATAAAATGACATTGACAGATTACAGATATTTGTACAGGTAGACACTTAAAAATTTGGCATCAGTGTAGAAATTTCCAGTCAATAATTATTTGACGGCAAGTATAATTCGTGACACATCATGACACCAATAGCATTCAGATCTAAATTTTCTTCAATCACCAAATTTATCAAATTGTTATTATTCATTTTATATTATTATTATTTCACACAAATGGCAACGTCCTACCCGCGAAAAAATAATTTTTAGGTTAAATTTGACATGTATATAGATGGCAGTACTAGCATTATGGACCGGTCGAATTACCACGACCGCTGTCGCTGCTATCTAGCGCTAGCTAGCAGCTATACAGCTGGTAGGTGCGGCTGAACGCGACCAATATTACCGTTCGATTTGCACTAAATTTCAGTTCATCTAAGCTCCTAACGTGATTTAAAACATTATTATATATACAGGGTGTAAATTTTAAAACGGGTCATAGGGCTATAACATTGAAAAACAGTTTTTAGATGCAGTGTCTATATCAATTTATTGAAAAAATAATTGGTGCCTATTTTAAAGAAAAAAATTACAATTTTTTTAATACCAAATACCTTACATTTCTGTTTTATATAAGGCCAGAAAATAAATTTAAAAATTTATACAATTAAGAAAAAATATCATTAGCCATGAAACTGACAGTAACAAAACATTGCCATTTTTTACTAACATGATAGGGGACAATTAAAGATTAAAGTTATTACTTTATGAACTAATACAAAATTACACAAAATAAAGTAAACACAAACACTATGATATTTATTTAAGAAATAATTATTATGTACATGTAATAAGTTATAAGAAACGAGAAAAACTGCAAACTGCAAGGGAACAATTAAAACCATTTAATAATTTGTAATTTTTCTTCATGAGACAAATTATCCATGATTTCTTAATAAAACGAAAATAATAATAATTTAACAAATTATGTGTATGAAACGTTTATTAATGAGCGTCTCAAGCCTACAATTGTTTTGTTTTGTTTCTGTCAGTTTCACGGCTATTGATACTTTTTCTTAATTGTGTAAATTTTTAAATTTATTTTCTTGTTTTATATGGAACAAAAATGTAATGTATTTGGTATCAAAAAATTCGTAATTTTTTTCTTTATAATATGCACTAATTCTTTTTTCTATAAATTAATATCGAAACTTTTGGCATCTAAAAAACTGTTTTTCTATGTTATAGCTCTATGACCCGTTTTAAAATTTATAGCCTGTATATATTCTCACGGTTACAAATTAAAATTATATTTTTATTTTATATATACAGGTGTAAATCGAAAAGTGGGACATAGGCGTTTAAACGTTACCTAATTATTTTATGCAAAAATACTTCAAATAAAAGTTATAGAAATTTATATTCTTATTTTATGCAAAAATACTTCAAATAATAGTTATAGAAATTTAAATTCTGCATCTTAACCGTGTGATACAATTATTCTAGCTCTTCATATAAACGTAAAAATTAATTTCATCTATGATAGTGCGCGTAAAATTGAGGATTAGTTGTTAGTTTTAAGTATGTAAAACGGTTGTTTAGTAACAAGGTTTCATTAGTCACGGGTTGTGATTAAAATTAATATTTTGTTATCATGGCAAATTTTTCATTTAATATTGTTATCCTAATTAAAAATATTTTTTATATTTCTTGGTACAAGAAACAAATATGTCATCATCATTACCGATATCTGCGATAAAGCAGACTGGCACACCCAGAAATGGGTAACATGCCGTGATGATATATTTATTTATTTTATTTATATTTCTTGGATTTTTAGATTCTACTGTAGATAAAATATTGTACGATACCCACACATACGTAAAGCATCTTTAACCACTCAAGGGTCTTAAAACACTCGCTACGTTAATGTTTTAATTCTGACCCATTCGTGACTAAAGTCTAGCTTTACGTACTTGTATCGTAAATAACTAATAAAGTTACAGTTTTTATGAGCTATTAGTCTAGGCAGCCATGGATTTATAACAAAACATAAACAAATGCGTTATTTCTATCTTTCAGTTATAACTAAATTTGGATTAGAGTAGTAAACTAACACACAACACAAAAATTTTGCAATGCATTTTTTTTTCATAAATCCATGGCTACCAAGACTAAAAGTTCATAAAAATTGTAACTATAAGTAATGTTTAAGTTTATATGAAGAGCTAGAATAATTGTATATGTATTAAAATTTATATGTAAAATTTTTGCAATTTTATTTCTAGATCCACCACTGGCAATTATTAGTCACTTGATCTTGAAAAGCACTATAACAATAATGGTTTTTGGACGTTCAAAGAAAATGATTTTTTGATGTACAAATACCGGTCTACTCTGCATTCATAATGTTAACTAAAATACTCATTAACCAAGTTTGTGGTACGAGCGTATGAGAATATGTTTGTTTTATTGATACTGGATTAATACAGGATATTAAAAAACGAGGATAACAAATTTTGAGGACATACTGACTAAAATGAGTAAAAAAAAAGTTGAATCAATATGGGTCCAATTTTCAATAGTTTCCTTGATATAAGGTAGTAAATATGAGTTTACGGGACATTCTGTTGCTATATCGAAAACTATAAAAAGGCCTATTTATAATGAAGTAACGCGGTTCTAAAAAAGTAACGCAAAAGGTAAATTGTACGGGACAACAAACGTTGAAACGCAACGCAACGCCAAAGTTGAACAACTTCCAACTTTCTGTTCTGCGTTGTTGCTTCTACCTCTGACTAATAATGAAGCACTATTTAATTTCAAATATTAGTTATGTTTGTGTTTTTACCAGCTGACGGCTTGTGATTTCGGAGATTTGGTACGTTCAATGAAGTAAGCAAATCAAGCAGATGCTTGATAAGCAAATGAGACTTGTTGCTTAGTTCACTGAACGATTTGCCAGCTATATGACGAAATATCATCCACAACTGTCATCGAGAAAGGTATGCAGCTGTCATGTATTACATGTGTATCTCTTGTATAGTCAGAAAAATTGTCTCTGTCAGGTTCAGCAATAGAGTTATAAATATCGTAATTATGACAAAACTGCATGTCGCTCACTGTTTCATTTATAACATTGGATGCCAAACGGGCCATTATTTGTGCCACTCTATTGGAATGAAGACAAGCATTGTACTTTTACCTGGTCTGAGTGCAAGTAAAATAATCTTACTCTTCTTTTAACATAAATGCTATTTTTGTTTGAAATAAATTTTGGAACTGCAGTTTGCATTCTCATAAGAAATTATTTCAAACAGAAATAGCATTTATGTTAAAGGAATAGTAAGATTATTTTAGTATATAGAGCATGTCTTTATTTCAACTGGCTCATTGGCATTCAATGTTATAATGCAAGCAGTGAGCGATATGCCGCTATTACGATATTTCTAGTTTTATTGCTGGACCAGACAGAGTCAATTTTTTTTTTTACTATAGTGGAATTAATTTTAAAGAAGTTATGTTGTCTAAAAAATATTTAAAATTTAAATAATGTTATAAACATTCATGACAAAACTTTCAAAGCCTTTTTGACGTATGTTTAACAATCACACCCCATTTGAAGAAATAGAAACAGTACAAGTTAACTTTATGTATGTACAATTTGTATTTACCGCTATTATATTTGGCATTTACTATGACAAGCGAGAAATTTGTTGCTTGGGTTACTTGCGAGCAAGTCAAGCAAATGCTAGGCTAGCAAAGTCCTTCAACAAATCTTACTTCTTGTTTTGTTGGCTTATTAAACGCACCTACTGTTTTACTATTTATTCAGTAACTTGTTTAGTGATATTTCTTCTTTCAATTTTAATGAATTTATTGTAAAAAAAAACAGCCATTTCGTCGTCACTGTCCATTGCAAACTATATAGTCCATTCACAAGGTCACAAATCTATTTCTGTGTTGTCAAGCGTCAATTTTAAACTGACAGCTATGGAAGTGACACATATTTATTGTGTATAATCAGTCAAAATTTAATTTTTAACGCAACACTTTTTCTTTCTTATTTCCCTTCATTATTTTAAAAAAGAAAAAAAATACAACTTTGTTACTTTATTCTAAGACTATAAATTCTACGACTAACGGTTTCTTATTTCTTACAGCGTTATGGGTTGACAGGATGTAACTCCTCCATCCGTAGTGAATACCCCATAGTATTAGTCACAGAGTTCACTGACATTGCAATGCTTTCTTGGAGTTGGGAACTGGACCTTTGTTTTCCTTTTTGCACAAAGTAATAAAAAGTACAACATACACAATTATAACAATTAATTAATATACTGGTTTTATTATAATAGATTGATCATCGATTTTCTCAAATTTAAAATTTTCATTGTCCATTATTGAAATTTAGTTTTTTGTTTACTGTGTCTAATTTAATTTTCGTAGGGTTTAAAATGTCTTTGTTGTTCCGACTTAGTGTTGATGGTAAATTTGGCAAATGAATGTTTATAAAATTTGTTTTTCCTGTTTGGCAAGTTTTTAGAATTGTTTTTTTTTTATTTTCACTTCACACTCGTTATTAATTTCAATCGAGTAAGTTCCGTTTAAGAGAATATAGTTTGTATTTCTACCACATTTTTGAACGGCAGCAACACAATACGGTGTGATGATAATCCATTGATTCTTCTCTATATATCTTCTGGATTTTGATGTTCGGTACAAGAGTTGAACTTCACATGGGGCGTTTTCGTTTATTTTGGCGACGTGGGCATCTCGGCACAAAAATTCTTCTGGTAGAATCTCTTTATATTGCGAATCGAAGAACGAATAAGTCTGCTCATTGAAAGTGAGGAATTTTGAAGGTGGAATAATGGTTTTGAATGAAATATGGTTTACGGTAGTTAAAGAATATAAATGATAATAATTAAAATATTCGGTTTCCACGTTTGGGATTATTATTTTATTACTTTTACTATAACTTTTAATGTTAATAATTTATTCGAATAACAGTAAATTTTCTAATGTTGGTTTGAAAGGAAATCTTATTTTTAATTGTTTGGTTCAACAATGTGAAATACATTTGATTTAGAAAACAAAATAGCCACTTCGATTTTTTTCGCTAGTGTTTGTCTGTTTTAAAGTTTCAATATTAATTTAATTAATATTACAAATTGATTTAATTATAAATACATTAGTGTTAATTTCACTAGATATTATAATTAAACAAATTCATCAAACACAAAATTGTTAAATTTTTTGTTTCATAATCTTTTAAAGGTGACCGCAGAAGATGCGCGAATCTCGTTTTTAAAATCAGGCGACGAATCAAATTCTTAGTATCTAACACGTCATACCCAATTAGTAATCAACTTCAATCCCTTGTAGTTTGTGACCTAATTAATATTTAAACAATTTTTTTTTCACTAATACTCATTAATTTATGTATATTTTCGTCTTCTTATTTAAGATAGTTAACATTTGACTATGGTACAGTACCCTATTACAGTTTGTAGAAGTCCGGTATTCATTGTTTTTGCATATTCAAATAATTTATAATTGATTCTAATTCTTCTGTTTGAATTCAAACAAATTTGGCTGTCTGAAAGTTTGTGAATATTATTATTAAAATTTTGAATTGATGTTTGCAATATAGTCATTTGATTATTAGAGTTTCAAATTTGTTTTGGTTCTTTGATATTTCAGATATATCATATTTTTCAGCATCTTTAATGATTTAATGATTGAACCTCGGATTGAACCCAGTTCGTCTACTAAATACTAAGGTTCTTTTATGTCTTTTTATTAGAGAATGATTTAATTGTTCTGAGTTGAAACTTTATCCTCAAGCATGTTAATAGTGTTGCCACAAGACCAAGACTGGTCTTGGTCTTGGTCTCGTCTCGTCTTGGTCTTGTCGAGACGAGACCATCATTTGGTCTCGACTAGAAAAGTCGAGACGAGACGAGACCAGCATCAAGTCTTGTCGAGAAAGTCTTGAAGTCTCGACAAGACTCTCGACTTCAGATCAAAGGTATTTTTTTAAACATATATATTCTAAAAGTGCTTCAAAAACTGAGAGTATTGCTGTAAATACTGTTTGAAAATTTGAATAAATAAGAAAGATATTAATTTTTCAAATTTTGTAATTTTCTACTTTCATAAAAATATAGTTAGTCATATATTTTTTTATATGTTATTTATTTGCCAAAAAAAAATACACATACCAAAAACTTAAGTAAATTATAATAAACTTATTTAGAATAATAATGGTATATTTAATAAAAACTGTAGGTAGTTACATAAACACAATTCTCTAACAAAAAAAAAAAAAATAATAAATAAAACTCTTATTTGAAAAACATAAATAAATTATAATACACGTGCTTAAATATGTATATAAAATTAGTAACTAAGAAACTTTAATAATAATAGTTTTACGGTTTAACGAATTATAAATAGATTAACTTTCAAAAATCAGTCAGCTTTACTATAATCGTAGAAACAGCTGATATATTCAAAAAATTGTAATTGATAGATTTCAGTGTCAAGTACAATTTACATAATGATTGTTCGTGTTATAATTTTATTGGATTTATAGAATTTTTTCCAAGGAACTTTCGGTATGGAATTTGTAAAAAATAGTATATGTTCGTGTTACAATTTTATTAAATATATCGAATATTTTCTGGGGAACTTTTGATGTGGGATTTGTACAAAATACATCAAATTGACGGAAGTTCTTGTTATAGCCACAACAGTTTTTTTATGTACTAAAACTTCTTTTACATGTAGAAGGTAGAGTTAAAAATAAAATCAAGGCATGGAGTAAAAAAGTATAGAATTTTTTGGAGATATCTAATAATTCTTCATATGGTATTTCTTTCTCAAGAGGTTTCTCTTTTTAATTTTTAATTCTTGTATCATCCCGTTTATACTTTTCTTTATTACATGGTTTTATATTTTTAGGATGCAAAATTGTTAGAATGACTAAAGTATTGTATTCTGTAATATTTGGATTTGGGTTGGGCAAACCTACCTACTTTTATTACTAGCAGATGTCTAAAAGTGGTTGTTATTGTCTGGTAATATGCAGCATTTATAGCACACGCCGTTGTAAAATTTATTGTTCCATTATTGGATTTTTACAAGAAAAGAAATGTGTTATTTTTTACCCAATTTTTTTTTTATATTATGTTATATTAGGGATGTTTTACACATTTGTGCATACAAAGTTTTAAGAAAATTGTTAAGAAGGGCTTGTACATTACGACTTTTATATTTACATTTCCTTTAAGGCTTTAAGTCAACGTTGATTATTGTTTCAATTTTTTCATATGAATGAATTAGGTATTTATACAATGTATTTAATTTTCTCAGTGAGTTCAAGCGCAAACTTTTGAAATAAAGCAGAGGTTCTCAACCTGTGGTACGTGTAGCAGGGGATATGTGAAAGGCTAGTTTTGTTATCTGCTTATTTAACATTTATTTATTAAAATATAAAAAAAAATAGCGAAAGAAGTTACTTTTTAGGAGATTTTTGTCTATTTACTTACTGCTTCATTTTAAACATATACATAACTGTTTAAATATTGCTAATAATTCTGTAGCTAAGGAATTGAAATTATATATTTTATGTTTAGTAATGAGAAACAACACTCTATATATACGTATATTTTCATATTAATTATTTCAAGAGCTCAATTATCAAGTTGATGATATTCATAGAAAACTTAATAATAAATATCTCAAATATTATTTGGAATATTTGAATCGCGATTGTACTGGTGTTCTTAGAATTTTATGTACTATTAGATGCGATTATACAAAAATTGTTTATGGAGGCAAAGTCGAGAGTCTTGTCGAGACTCGAGACGAGACGAGACTAACATCAAGTCTCGTCTCGACAAGACCAAGACGAGACCACTCTAGTCGAGACCAAGTCAAGACCAAGACAAGACCGACCCCAAGTCTCGTCTCGTCTCGACTTTCGGCAACACTACATGTTAACTATACGATAAGAATGATGACCTAGTGTTTAACTTTACATTTCTTGTTTATTAAATGAAAATTTATTTTTTAAAACACGAAATTCAGCAATAATGTCGGTAATGTCAAATATTTATATAAATGTCCAGTATTTGGGCACGATCCAGTGTTAGAGGGAAAAGGTCAGGATTATGATTAAGATTGTGGTATTTTGGTAATACTAACTGTGCTAGCCGGGAATCACTAAGAAAACACTGCTTTACAACTGTGCACTATTTATTTATTTCACTCATAAATATAACAATCAGACATATCATATAATACAACCCTGGCGTTCACTACTCACTAACTAATCCCCCTTCCTATCTTGTTCACCTTATAAAGCCTACAATTCTTATGTATACATTTCCTAGCTATTTATATACAATTAATTACTATTATCTATCGGTCTCCATATTCCCTGCTTTTTTCCAGTTTCAGAGGAGTTATTCTTGGGAAACTACATGCTTGAGTATTATCTGGTCCAATTCGTTCGTCGACGCTCTTGTCTTCATTTTCTGCTGGTGTACTCGAAATAGCTGCTTCTTTGCTATGAACTTGTTCTGAATCATGGAATTTCTTTGCATGTGAAATATGGCGTTTATATATTTTTCCGTCCTTAGATATTGTTAATTCATTTCCATTCCTTTCTAATACTTTGTATTCGTCTTCATTAAATCTCGTGGTAAGTTTATGGGGCATTGTCATGTTTTGCAGTACTACTTGATCTCCCGGATTAATGTTTACATCTACCGCCTTCCTCGACTTATCTTTCCTCTCTTTTCCCTTTTGTTTATTTACTAGGTCATTGTCTCTTGCTTCTTCATCTATATCCTCACCTATTAGATCTGCCAATGAAGGAATTTTATCGCGAATGTTTCTCCCGAACAATAATTGTGAAGGTGTTTTATTTGTGGTGTAACATTATGCATTAATGTAAATTTATGTATTTCTTTTTGATAATTCATGTTATTTGAATGACAAATTTGTAGGCGTTTAAGAATGGATTTATTCATATTTTCTACTTCTCCATTCGCCTGTGGCCATTATGGAGGAGTCTTAATTAGCTCTATATTGTTATTCTACTAAACTCTTTGAATTCCTGACTCATAAACTGTCTGCCGTTATCAGTACGAATTGATTTCGGTATTCCCAGCCGTGAGAATATTTCCTCTAAATGGTTTGTTATTATTTCTGAAGTTGTAGCTTTCAAGAACTGTATTTCTTGGTATCTAGAGAAATAATCGATAATTACCAGAAGCATATCTTTATTTGGTAACGGACCCATTAAGTCAATGGCCACACATTGCCATGGGCCTTCTGGAAATTTGTGACCCAAAGTTGTCAGTTCCAGTCTGAATGGAAAATAAACATTCTTGCCAGCTTGGTCCCATGTATTGTTATTGACATGCTCATATGCTTCTACTAGAATTTCTTTTTCCTTTTTACTTTCCGTGACTATATCAGAAATGCGCAAGGCCTTTGGTGTATTTCGCCCTAATATTGAATAGACATGATGCTCGCCGTCCTTATCAAAGGATTTTTCCGCTGTCAATCGACAAAGTCTCGATACCGATTCCGCAATATTTAGTTTGCCTGGCTGGTAGACGACTTTAAATGTGAATGCTTGTAGCCTTAACACCCAACGTTCAATACGAGCTGGTGGTTTGGAAGACGGCTTGAAAATGGCTTCCAATGGTTTATGGCCAGTCAGCAATTCAAACTTTAATCCGGCCACATAATAATAGAATCGTTCAACACTCCAAACTAGTGCTTTTCCGTTTGCGAGTACCGACGCTCCACGTCTTAGAAGCTTTTGCTCGCAAAGCATATAACCCTAGGACATTGTTCCTCATCAAATTGCAGAAGAACAGCTCCGCTACTATTCGTGTTATTTTCTTAGGGTCGAAATATGAGAGAGTTGGAAGTTTTGCTAAATTTCTTTTTGAGTTTATTGAACTGCTTTTGATGTTCTTCCGTCCACAAGAATTTTTCGTCCTTTTTTTGTTAGTTGTCCTAGGGGTTCGGTTGTACTTCCCAAGTCAGGAATGAATTTTCCCACGTACGTCATCAAGGCCAAGAAGCTCCGTACTTCTTTAGATCTTGGTGGACGAAATTCCAGAATTGTTTTGACCTTTTTCTCATCCACATTTATACCGTCAGCACTTAGTTTGTGACCTAAAAAGTTCACTTCTTTCTTTGTTGCACTGGCTTAATAACTTGTAAGTAATTATTTTGACAGTCATGTTCTTTACCTTTTTGTTAAATACTATGTATATACTTTGTACTGGTTGGGTGGAAGAACAGCCTCTGGCTGAACCCCGCCATTGACATTGGTCAATAAAGATTATTATTATTATTAATAATTATTAATTATTATTATTTATTAATTATTTATTAATCATTATTAATTAATTATTATTAATTAATTAATTATTATTACTAATTAATTATTATTATTAATTTATTATTATTAATTCATTAGTTATTATTATTAATTATTATTATTATCATTAATTAATTAATTATTATTAATAATAATTCATTATTATTAATTAATTATTATTAATTAAATATTATTAATAATTAATTATTATTAATAGTTAATTATTATTAATAATAAATTATTATTAATTAATTAATATTATTAATTAATTATTATTATTAATTAATTATTATCATTATCAATTAATTATTATCATTATTAATTCGTCTTTATCCCAGCTTTAAAATTCCTAACTGCTTGGATGCGCCTTTGCCTAATGGAAAAATATCTCCTGTATCAATTACATAAAAATATGTAATAATTTCTGTTTGACCGGGAATATTGACTGTTGTTTGGAAACTATGCCTAATTTTTAAATTTTGTTCTGCGGCATATAACTTTAAGTATGTTGTTAATTTATCAACAAGTATTTGATAAACATCATTATTTTGCTCTGGATTGAACGTTTCTACGGCTCCAGGCAGGTTGTATTCCACCTCTTGCAGCTGAGTGCCTCCCAAGTGCAGCAGTTTATTTCTTTTTCTGATCACATCTGTAACCTTTTCTGCAGCTAGATACAGTTCTAGGGAACGCAGCCACTTTTCCCATTCTCCCCTCACTAAGGCCTTGTCATTGGTTTCGCACAGAAACGGCTTTATCCCTGAATCTGTCATATTGCCTAGATCTCGTTCCTGAAACAAAGCACCTTTATGTAATGACACCGCCTTACTAAATTTATTATTATAATGTTTAGTGTTTAGCTCTTTAGCTCACTCTTTCTTAATTTAGCCCACACGCTTTCTTTAATCTGGCTCACAGCCTTCCTTCATACAGCTCACAGCCATTCCATTTGGCTCACAGCTATTCTATTTGGCTCAAAGCCATTCTGTCTGGCTCAAAGCCATACCATTTGGCTCACAGCCATACCATTTCATTTGGCTCACAGCCATTCCATTTCATTTGGCTCACAGCCATACCATTTCATTTTTTTTTTTTTTTTGATATTGTCCCGCAGTGTTAAATAAATTTGTGTCACTTTATATTTACTTGAATCGTATACCGTAGATTCGTACCACTTCTCGTCGCCAATTGTGCTAGCCGGGAATCACTAAGAAAACACTGCTTTACAACTGTGCACTATTTATTTATTTCACTCATAAATATAACAATCAGACAAATCATACAATACAACCCTGGCGTTCACTACTCACTAGCTAATCCCCCTTCCTATCTTGTTCACCTTATAAAGCTTACAACTCTTATGTATACCTTTCCTAGCTATTAATTTATATACAATTAATTACTATTATTTATCTGTCTCCACACTAACGTAGTGGTAACGATGAAGAACCATGATCTGTAATAACAGGTTTTCTTAGTTCTTTAATATGTGTTACTTAAGATTTATTTATTTTTTCTCGTTTGTTATTTCTACTCGGTTTTTGTGTAATATTTTTGTAATTTTGTAGGGTCCTAGAAATTCTGAATTCTTTTTCAGTCCTGTGCAAAGGATTCTGTTCAAACACAATTTGATGTAATTTAAATTCGTTGTTTTTATCTCCTTTTGTGTTTGATTTAAAAACTATTTTTTCTTTATTTGTTTGCAATTTGTGTGAAACTGCTTTGTAAACATGATTTAATCTTTCATATGTGACTCTCTACGTAATCATTATAAAATGATTTTGGGATAAATATTTCGTTTGAATTTCTTTTTATTTTTCATTTTTCAAATGTTTCCACAATTCACCCTTGTTTCTTCACCCACGTGTATTTTTAATTCTTCCCATAAATTCTCTATTGGATTTAATTCGGGAGATGGATATGGCAAGTTATTTGGACTTTTTTGTCTTGAAAACTCCGTTACTAGTTTTGAAGTATGTTTAAGATCGTTATCCTGCTCAAAAACCCATCCCCGGGGCATATTTTTTCTTGCATAAGGTAGTAAATTTTTTGTTAAAATGACCCTATACATTCATGGTACTTTTAATCTGGACTAATAGACCAACACCGTTATGAGAATATGCGCAACATATAATCACATTTCCTCTGCCATGTCTTAACTGTAGAGATTTGGTATCTAGAATTGTATCTTGCACTTGTTGGACACCAAATATACTCATACAATCATTTTTTTTTTAATAATAATTCATTCGAAAATAACACTTTTCACTAGTCGATTTCATTCCAACATTGATGTTATGCCTTTTATTTCTTCTACTAACTAAAAGTTTTTTTTTTTAATTGAAATGTCCTATACGTTCTTCGTCTTGAAGACTTCGAGATACAGTACTTCGGCTGACATTGGCAAGGTTTTCTATTCGAATTTCTTTCGAAAAAATTGGAATTTCTTGTTAGGAATTTAGTAATAAGTATTGATAATATTGTATTACAGTATTGCTTGGTTAGAGGTAGAGGTTGTGGGAGTAAAGGACAGATTCCTGAAATAAGTAATCACAAGTTAGTAAGTAAAAATTATATGTTTTAATAGTAGTCCAGTCAATGGAGATCAAAAAAGACCTTTGCCTTGCAAAAGGTGGGGAAAAAACGAATTTAACATATGTTGTTTGGGGCGAGATGGGGATGAAAAATTGAAACATTGGCCCATATCAAAATTTTACAAGAATGCAAAATTATACCTAGGATGAACTCTCAAAGAGTTATTTTCAAAAATAGATAACCAGAACAACAATTTATGAAAGAGAATTTAATCACACAATATATGCACAATATTAAATTTTTAATACTTTATCTAATAGATTTTGTTATTTGCAACAGTTTACATTTGTCGTGGCATCAAATGAAGTAAATTATCGATGATTTTTAAATAATTTTGGCAACACTTTTCCACAAATTCATCAACCACTCTGACTCGGTTAAAGATACAGTACCCCGGTTTAAAAATTTTAATTCAACTTGGAATTCTTCTTCATGTCATATTAAACGATTTTTGCTCCGATGAGCGGTTAACGAATTATTAATAATTTAAACTTGTATGAAATTTAACTAAAATTTGAAATATCTGCAAATCGGCTTAGTTTTCATTTTTTCTTCTGAAATTTGGACACGATTAAAGATAAACATTATTGAGCATTTAATACGTGTCGAAATTTCAGAAGAAAACTAAGCGGAGCAAAAATCGTTTAACATGCCATGAAGGAGAATTCCAAGATGAATTAAAATTTTTAAACCGAGGTACCGTATCTTTAACCGGGTCAGAGTGGTTGATGAATTTATTTGAGAGTTTACAAAAATTATTAAAAATCATTGATAGTTTACTTCTTTTGATGCCACGACAATTGTAAAATGTTACAAATAACAAAATCTATGAGACTAAGGGCCAATCTTACCTTCTTAAAATTTTAACTACTAGTTAAATAAACAAAACCGAAACGAAGTGAGCTGTCAAATGACAAATTTATAATTGCTGTCAATAATCCGATGTAATATTGTCGATTTAACTGGTAGTTAAAATTTTAGCCAGAGATGGTAAGATTGGGCCTAAGTATTAAAAACTTAATATTGTGTATATTTTGAGTGATTCATCCTAGGTAAAAAGTACAAGAATCCTTTTTGCACCTTTGATCCGAGCTTTAATTTTGTATTCATGTAAAATTTTAATATGGGTCACTGTTTTGGGCTCACGCCGAGCCTCCACAAGGTCACAAATTTGAATTTTTCATCCCCGTCTCGACCCAAACAACATATGCTAAAATCGTTTTTTCTCCACCTTTTGTAGGGTAAAAACCTCTTATTGACTGGACTATAGTATAAAATTGATATTTTTGTGGAGAATTATTCGACAGTAAAAAGTATTGCGGCAGTAAAAGTTATAACGAATGATAGTCACGTAACATTTAAATTTCGCGTCAAATTGTCGTCAAATATGTGTGTCTCTCGTATTTAATCCATTTGAATTTCGCACTAAATCGTCCCTGAAATTTATATTATGTACAAGGTCCCTACTGGCGCACATCTCAGGATTATACTACCTAATTCGCTAAGGCGCGTAGCACGACTTTTTTGAAAGTTAACTGATTTAATCGTAACTTGTAACGTGACTTAAAAAATGAGTTCTGAATGAAAATTTCGAAATATTTATGTTTTACATAAATTACAATTTCAAAAATACAACAGTACTTAGGCATAGGCACATAATTTATAATTCTTTGATTCTCGTAATTTTCGTAGGAAAAGTAAGATCTGATTAGTTTTATTGTTTATCATTTCGTTTAAGACTGTGATACCGTCGTTGTTAGTATCACATGTAGTATGCTGAATTGAATTTTCTGAGACTGAGATATTATCAACTGGTACAGTATCAGTATCCTGTTTAATATGTGTCGTGTTCGGACGTCTAATCTGGATATCATATTATGTGGAATTTAGGTTTTTTTTTTTATCAATATTGGTATTTGAATTTTGTGCATTACCAGGGGTTTTAATAACAGGATGTGATGGATCTTCAGGATCTAAACTTTCTGCCAAAGTAGTGTCAAAAGTGTTCACAAACCGATACTATGGCTAGCAATGGGTTTATCTCTTGGAATTTCGCCTTGAGAAAGGACAGCGCTGATTGCATAATTGCTCGCATCAGTTGTTTAAATAAAAGGCTTTTTAAAATCAGGATATTGAAGAATTGGGTCGTTCATTAATAAATTTTTACAGTTGTTAAAACTGTCAATAAAGGCTTTATCATGTTTTACTTTTGAGACTTTTTTCCTGGCATTTTGTCATTGGTTTTTATGTTTGCAAAGTCTATAATGAAGCTTCGCTAATATCCAAGTAAACCGAGCAAGCTTTTTATGTCTGTTTAGGGTTTAGGTATTGGAAAAAAAATGATTACTGAAATAGTTTAGGGATTGAGTTTAACGCCGTCGGGTGTGACGATATGTCCTAAATATTGTACGGATGTTTGTAGAAATTCCGATTTGTCTAATTGTATTTTAAAATTACTTTGTCTTAACTACTCTCCGTTTTATGCGACCAGAAGCATCTAATTTTTTAGGTATTATCCAAATTAGGCTAGACCATGGCGAAACATTATTTTGAATAATTCCTTGTTTTAACTTTTTTGAAATTTGATCACGTACCTCTTGTTTGTGCATCTCCGGGAATCTATACGATTTTACATAAACAGGAGTATCATCTCGTAATTTAATTTTATGATTCACTTCGTTGAAACTAAGTGGAATACCTTCAAAATAAAAATGTCTCTATAATCAAAGCATAATTTTCGTAACTCAACTTTCTCTTCCTTGTTAAAATGATCTAGTCTTATATTTTTCAGATTTTGTTTTAGTAAATTGTCAATTTCGGTGTCAATTTCATTACCAGTTTCCACTTTTTCAATAAAATTTAGTTAAATAGAATTTAGATTTTCAATATCCAAAGGTTGATGAAAATCTAATTTGACTAGATTTTCTTTTATGTTGGTGACTGTGGTTATTCCAAAATTATTCACAACATTTCCTTTTCGGGCATTTCAATACCGTTTTCGAAATTTTTGTATTGTAATAGTCCGATTCCGTTACTTTGTGTAACTGGAAAATTGTTTTTAGATTGTTTTGTACTACCTGGCTCGAATACTATAGGGATATTCGCGAAAGGGGTTGTTAATTTTTTAATAGTTACATTTACATTGACATTTATTTGTCTTAATAAATCTACACCGATAAGTCCCTCATATTTGTCACTAAATTTGAAAAGATAAAACTTGTGACTTTCGGGAACATACATTTTTTAGGCCAGATTAGGATTAATTAAACTTTTGGGCTGCCAGTGTCAATTAAAAAATTTGAATTAATTTCGGGTACGTAAATATGGAGTAGATTTGCTTTTAATGCATTCAACTCTATTACGTTTGATTCTTATTTATTGATGTCATATGAAAATTTTGTGTGTTCTCCACGTGTTCGAGTTCATAAGCACTGTTATCAAAGGTGTAACTTGATCCGTCATAATCAGCAAAGTAACTATAGTCTGTCTCGGAGTTCTCATATACGGGATGTTCGTAATCATAGTTCTCACAAGTTTCATTTTCTGTGGAATTTTGAATTTTGGAATTATCATTGTTAGTATCAAAGTTGGTTGGATGTAAAAGGTTTTTGCACAGACATTCTAGTACGAGCTAATGTACATACTCTTTTAGCTGTTGTTGATTTTGAATAGGGCATACAGGATTTTGAGGGAAAGTTTGTTATCTTTGTAATGGTATGAAATTTGCAGGACGAATGAGAGTTTGGGGTTGTCATTGTGTAAATTGGGGAGGACGCCAATTAGGTTGAATATTTGTTTTGAAAAATGGATTTGCTCGGATAGCCATCAAATTTGGTCTTGGTGGTTGTTGTCTGGGTATATTTACAGGTATTTCGGGTGCATAGCCTGTTGGTACAGTATGTTTGGTTGGAGTTATTCTGTGTGTTGGTCTAAAATATGCTTCGTAAATTTAAAGTACATATTTTGTTTTTGAATGGAATATAAGAATTTTCTTCCTCTATGACGATGCTCATGACTTTTTCTACACTGTCTGGGCTTCTTAATTTAACGTTTGTTTAAACATTCTGAGGTAAACCTCATATATGTTTTAAGGGCCATAAATTTTTATTTGCAGTGTTTTTTCAGCTGCAAGTATTTCCGAAGAGTTTAATTTTGCAAATATTAAACTAGGAGCATCTTGACCATCTCACACCGAAATTGTATGGTGATTCTTTTTTTTTTTTTGAGGTCTTAAGGAATTTAAATTTTGTACTAAATAATCAATATTTCCTTGATCTCCAAAACTTAGACTTAAAGCATCTTTAATATCTTTCCAAGTTGTTAATTCCGCACTTGAACCGATCAAAAATTGTGCGATATATATATATATATATATATATATATATATATATATATATATAAATGTATATTTACTTGTGTTTCAGCGAAAATATCTTTTATTAGATTTTTAATAGTGGGTTTCACTCAGTTGGTAGAGTGTCCGACTGGATATCGGAAGGCCCTGGGTTAAAATCCCAGTGAGATTCATAATTTTTTCACAAATCTATCTTCGTTATTTATATAATTTAATTTGAACACTTAACACTGTTCATTGTAACCAAGTTGCAGAAATTCACTGTTGAAATACATCTAAACAGTTATTTACACAATTAATACTGCAGTACCAATACACTGCTACATGTGATGTCGCGGTGTTGTGCAGGTGACGATTCTCCAAGTGGGAGACGAACTCGTCTACAACGATGTATGCGGCGTGTGAAAGATTCAAGAACTTCACGAGATCTCTTGAACCGATCAAAAGTTGTGCGAGTTGTATATATATATAGGGTGGAAACGAACTTAATGTCATAAATTTAAGGGTGAGTAATATGACATGTGTAGAGTACGAAATAGAAAGAATTCTTTAAAAATTCGCATATTTAAGGGTAGTTCTCATTAAACTAACACTTTTGGTACCACTGGACCACTGACAACTTAAATTAATTTAATTAATTTACGTAATGTTTCTGTATAATCAAATCTTAATTATTTCTAACGTAATTTATTTTGAAAGTTCAATGAACCATATCAAAGATTAATATTAATACTTCGCAGAATTATTTTTATTAAAGAAAAAAAAAAGAACAGAATGGATTACGCCGGTGATAACATTATGTTTAGGTGCTATATTTACTCAGCGGGAGTACGAAAATTAGTAATTATTGCAACAATGGATAGCAAACGTTACCTCGATATTTTAAAAGCAAATTTAAAACGAAGTGCCGCAAAATAAGAGTTTTAACAGACAATTTTAATTTCATGCTTCAGAAAAATTCGACAAATAATTCGCGGCTATAAGAGAATGCGTACTACAGTCTCCGGACTTTAACCAGATTGAGAAAGTGCGGAAAATTCTTAAAATAAATAACAATATAAACCAAAAAAGAATTTAAAATTAATTTAGAAGTAAAATGGCAGAATATAATGCTATCAGTGACCAAAAATTTGGTAGATTCCATGACTTATCGCTTAGTTACTGGTGGAAAAATCAAAGGAAAACCCTCCAAATATTATATTTCTTCATGAAACATAAATAAATGATTTATTATTTAAATGTTTTGGTTATCGTACGGAGACTTTTTTGTCATGAAATTATGAATACTTTCAATGTTTACCCCATAATATAAATAAATTAAGTAAATTATTTGTTTATTTTATATTTATAATAACGAAAGATACTGCGTTCCATATATTGGGTTTTAGACTGCTATTTTTCCTAAAATACATTAAAACTACTGTCGTACGGAGACTTTTTTGTATGATTATATATATATATATATATATATATATATATATATATATATATATATATATTTACTTGCATTTCAGCGAAAATATCTTTTATTAGATTTTTAATAGTGGGTTTCACTCAGTTGGTAGAGTGTCCGACTGGATATCGGAAGGCCCTGGGTTCAAATCCCAGAGAGATTCATGATTTTTTTACAAATCTGTCTTCGTTATATATACAATTTAATTTGAACACTTAACACTGTTCGTTGTAACCAAGTTACAGAAATTCACTGTTGAAATATAGTAGAAATCATATTGTAAGAACACTGTCGTAAAACAATTTAGCAATTGCATCCATAAACCAACAATGGGGACCATGGAGGTAGGAATAAATATGGAGGGAGCAAGTAGCTGCAAAAGTGAAGCCATTTCCCCCACTCCAGGCCGGGCCTATCTGTCAACCTTCTTTGACCTTAAAGCCATACAGCCATATTCATAGTAAAATAGAAAAGCCAGGTCTAAACACGAGTTTAATAGTTCAGGTTTAGTCCTAGACCAAAATGCCCTATTCATAGTAAAATTTGTGCCAAGTTTAAATCTGGGTTAAAAAGATCTAGATTAAACTCATCGATCTACTAGGACTTGGTCTTTTTCGATATCCGCCATGCGCAGTAGCACAGTTTGTGACAGTTGCCAGATGATAATTATTTGTTTTTAAACCAATCTACAAAATTAAACTTGTATGCAGTTGGCATTTAAATTTAAATAATTGTTATATGTAATTTGAAGGTCCATAAGAGAAATATAGAAAAATGCGTAATATTTCTTTTTAGTGTGATATATTCAGACTTACAATGAGTAAGCAAGAATCTAATTGGACATAAAATGAAAAGAATCTGCTTTTGGAGCAAGTGAAAATCCATGCAAAGGTTATGAAAAAGAAAACTGTAAATAGTGCAGCCAATTCCAAAAAAAGAAGAAGCTTGGAAAAGTATATTTCATATATATATATTTGCGGCTTACGGTTTTGCAAGGAACAAAAAGGAAATAAAGGAACAATGAAAAATAATGACGATGACAGCAAAGTAACTACAAAAGCAGTAACATCAACCCCAAAGAATTAAATTTTATTAGTTATAATCTTTCATACAGCATGTATTTTATTTATGAATCATGTTTGCCTGCTATTTTAATAAACTTTGTTAATTAAAATGTTTCTATATAGTTCCGTCTAAATATATTTCTTGTGTCATTATCCTGTCTTTCGTCGTTTTGTTCTTCATTATCCGGTTCATAGGAATCTCCGCTACTTACATTATCTATAAAGAAATAATATAATATTAATAAAGTTATTTTACTTCCCAATAATAAATATACCGTCTCTATCATCCAATGTTTCACAGCTATATTGTGAAGAACTGCAATAATGCTAACTTTAGCTGTTTCTAAAGACATCTGCTTTCTAATTACAAAACATCTAAATTTATTTTTCCATTGGCCGAATTATCGTTCTACAACGTTTCTGGTTCTGATGTGTGCTTCGTTGTATCGTTGTTCCGCATCTGTAGTAAAGCGAAGATCTGGAATAAGCATAAAACTCCGATGATGGATATCCATTGTCTCCTATGAGGATTCCATTGATTTCACTAGATTAACATAATTTAATATTATTAATATTAGAATTTCGTTTACATAAATGTCTGCCTGTTGTATAATGTATCTAAAATCGTGGCTTCAAGTTGCAATGATTCCATATTCTTGAATCTTATGCACTGCCCCTCTATCGTGCAACAATATCCCAGATCTTGGCATTTGAGTCACAAACAACCTACAACCAAGTAATAACTGTTACACAGGGTATTAATTAAAAAGCGGGCCATAGGCGTCTAACATGGGAAACTTATTATTTTCTTTTTACGTAATGTAATATATTTTCGTGATAAAATTAGACAATTACCCATGTATATATTTTTCTAAATTCAGTTTCGTCATATTTTTCGATGGGATTAATGTGTTGAAGATATATCTTTTGCTTCCTTCTGCTTTCAATTACATCCTGAATTCTAATCACACAATCTGAAAAATAAATTAAAAATCATTAATATAAATATATTAGTTATATAGGTAGATATATATTAATCAATAAAATAAATATCTACTTACATTTACTTCTATAATAATATTTTCAAATATAACCTCACTGGCTTTCTTCTTGTTGACAATTGAACATCTGCATTTAAACCAGCGTAAAACTAGGGGTCTGCCAGGTCTAAATATCAGACCGTATTTAAACCAGCACTACCGTTAGTCCAGTTCTATGAATAAGAGAAAAGCCGAATCTAAACTACTATGTCTATAGACCAGGTTTAAACCGGCATATTTTTACTATGAATACGGCTCATATTGTTTAGCTTGTTTACGTTTGTATGTATCGTTTTAGAGTGCATTTCAATACGTTTTATTAATTAAATAAAAATATTTGATCAAAACACGTGCTTTTTGAATCTTAAATGTAATTAAGTAAATTATAAAAAGTATAAAAAAACACATTAATATCATATTTCAATAAATAATATATGTACAACACATTTCTTTCAGTATTTAAAGTTTTATAAAATTTTACTTGAACGAATAAAATAATTTTGTTTAAAAATTGCTGCACTTATCCCCTCTCTAGGACGGTCCAACAGCTGTGTTCTGTGTTCGTTGTTCGTCCGTCCCCACTAGGCTTCATTCCTCTGGCCACAGACAAACATACACAGATGCACAGCCTTACGGGCAAACGTGTGTTCAATTTTTTTGTGTAGTTGTTGCAACTATGGTAGATGTCGGCAGTGTAGAGTGCTGATCACATTGGACCAAACAATTATTGCGTATTGACAGTATTTAGATGGCTCACTCAAATTGTACACTTTTAAGCTGCGTTCAGAACCAAATAATTTCAATTTCCAATTTGAAATTCTACTCTATAATTTTTAGTTCGAATTTGTCGCATTCACAACAGCATGTAATTTCAATTTGACGCATGTGCAAATTATCATATTCGGCCTACGTATATTAGGTTTCTTATCACATTTCTGTACACATTTGTTTCCATCGAGACTTTTGACAAAAGATTACTGAAGCTTAAGAGCTTCTTTGCGATTAATTTCTAAATAACCTCCAAATAATGACAGCTGAGCTTGACATTCGACGTTTAGAAGCATTGTGCGCATGCGTTACCTCAAATTGGAAAGTTTGGACCTTGCAAGGTTCGAATTAGAAGCTGAAATGGGAAAGTGAAATTATTATGTTGCGAACGCGTACATTCAGGTACATGTTCCAAGCTTTGACGCAAAGTAGAAATTCGAATTGGATATTAAAATTACTTGGTTGTGAACGCCGCTTTACGCTTTTACCACATTTTACTTTCACTTGCCTGGGGCGGGACACCCTGGCTGGGGTTTTGTTCACAAACCAAGAACTCTGAGACTGACTATCACCATCACGTAAACATTTTTTTTCCGGATATATCAAGAAATAACTTATGTCATTTAATTTTTTTGGTTCTTATTAACTATAAAAAAAAAAAATTAGAATCCCAGGGCGGAATAAGCACAAGGATTGCATTTTTCACAATTTTTAGCGTTTACATTGTAATATGTCAGGAACTATTAAAAATAATTTATTCAAATTTTACGTACTTTGCATTTAGACCATTAAGTATGTAGTACCTCTCCGGTTTGTACAAATTGCAAAATGTTTATAATAACAATTAAGTAAAATATTATTGTTGGTAAAATTAAAAATTCGTTTGTGAAAAAAAGTAGGTAATCTGTTAATAAATTTCATCCCGCTTTAAATTTTGTAGTACATAATATAGCGGAAGAAATGAGAAGAAAGTTCTACACTTATTTTTAATGAAGAAAACAATTAAATATACATATTGTTTAAATGATAAGTTACTGTACGAATTACGAAAGAACGCTGCATCTGTTGCTCCGCACGCATACTTATGTACGGAATGATAATATTTGAATGAGAGGATATATGACATTTAAAAAAAATCTAATGTGGTCAACACAATACCTCCCGCCATTTAATTTTTATTAATATAAATATTTTTGTAAATAAAGGAATTTCTGGATATCAGCCACTAAAATTTATTCAGTCTCGACCGTTTCGACCCCACATGGGTCTTCTTCAGGAGCTATACAATAACAATTATTTATATGAGTACAGAATTACTATTTTTAACATAAATTATATGACTAGAGACTTACATGAACTTTGTAAACCAGTAGCAATACATGTAGTGTGTAATGTAGTTTAAAAAATAAATAAATAAATTAATAAATAACATGGAAATTCATAGAATTCAAATTGTTAAACATAATATTTAACACAGTCGTCAATATAAAATAATACATATAAAAATATGATTGTCTAACATATATAAAAAAATGAAAATATAAAAAATATATGAAATTATGTGTGCCACACCCTAACGGACACCTTAGACTAAGTAAAGTTTAGACATGACCAGTTAAGTAAAGGTTTTAATTAACTACAAAATCGCGCCAAACGGTTTAAATCTTCTGAAGGTTATAGCTTGTATTAAAAACCAATAGAGGTAGCTGTATGTTATTTGTTTATTTTATAGTCTACCAGGTGTTGCAAGTTGTTTAATTTTAGTTTTAAGTTTTGTTATATTTTAAAATGTTGTTATATATTTTACTGATGTACTTACATAGTATCTGTTTTTAAATTTATGTTGTTATTGTCATGATTTATGTATAGCATTTCTAGTGTAAGTCTTTTATGTAAATTGTGTTCTTTATCGAGTATTGTTGTATTGTTAAAATTAAATGTATGATTCTCGGACTGGGCATGGTGAACTAGAGCACATTTGTTGTTACTGTTTGGATTTTTATTGCAATTTTTGTTATGTTCATTCAATCTAGTTTTTAGGTATCTCCCTGTTTGACCTGTGTAAAATGCCGTACAATTCTCACAAGGAATTTTGTAAATGATGTTGGATTGGATATTTTTTGTCTATTTTTGCTTTCAAAGAACTAAATAGATTACGCATATAATTTATGTTAAAAATAGTAATTCTGTACTCATATAAATAATTGTTATTGTATAGCTCCTGAAGAAGACCCATGTGGGGTCGAAACGGTCGAGACTGAATAAATTTTAGTGGCTGATATCCAGAAATTCCTTTATTTACATCACCATTTCCAGCCAAGAAATAAACCCTTTCTCATAAATATTTTTATCTGTAAAAATGTAAAGTACTTGAATATTAAAAATTACAACAAAACATTGTTAAATATCAGTTAATTTTGTACATTTTATTTGATTATTGACAACTGACAGGTGATATTTTTTTCTCCTTTTTATGAACTAGGTTTGCATTATGACTAATAAAAGGGCAGAATTTATATCCCTATCTAAACCAACGCTATTTTCTTACGTGAAACGAAGTATAATTTGAAATTAGTTCTTTGGCAGTGACATTTATCTGTCAGTTACATACATTTGAGATATGAACTGTGTAACCAAAGAGTTGTGTATGTTTAAAGTTTAAAGCATAGTCTCCGTGATTTAAATTATATATAATTTTATAAATGTATCCATAAAATATATAGAAAACAAACACACACATACATACATACAAACATAATCGTGAAAATGTTAAAATTGGATTCTAAGGACCTTAAAACGTCGTCATCTACCAAAATCTCGATATGCGATTTTTAGCATGATCTCTATATCTCCCTTACCAAGACTAGCGGGAGGTGAAAAATTCATTTTGTTTTATTGAAAATATATAGAACTATATTTGTTTGAAATTCTGTCCTATGCATAATACAAAACAAATGCTGAACGGTATTATAGCCTAATGACAACTTTAGGGTGAAATTGTCATCAAAGGATTAAATATAACTTAGAAGCCCTAAAGGTATGATATCCATTTTATCTTTCATTAGCTGATTACCGTCATTTGTGGATTTATTTATTTCTAAAGTTTCTACAATGTTAATTTTTAATCCTATCTTTACGGTAGCCAACATACTTAGGCATTCTGTTGTAATTATTGTACGTTTGTTATCTATAAGTTATTTTAGAATTGGTTTTACCACAGACAAACATATGTTTGTCTGTGGTTTTGCCTACTTTCTAAGACTTTGATGTTTGTCTGTGCTTTATATGTTCTACAAATCTTAACATAAAATTACGACCTGTATGTCCGATTTTGCTGTAATTACATTATTATTTTTTTATATTCATATATCACTATTATTTAAAATGTGTTTGTTATTTACAAGTAAGTTACAAATGGCAAAATTATTATAAAATTCTGCAAAATTATTTTCAGATGGTAATTTTTTTTTCTTCTATATACTGGCTTGTAGAGTTTGTTAAAGAATAATTTCCATTGTTTTTGTATAATATATTCTTAAGTAAATGGTTCTTTATATTCGTTGCGTAAAATGAAATAGTATCTGTATAAGTTGGTTTACAATAGATGTCAAAGGTGAAACCTGTCGTCCTCAGTGTAATTCTGAAATCTAAAATAATTAAATTCTATTCCATTACTATTTCACGAATAAACTGAATTTTAGTCTCAATAGTTTTCTCATCATTTCTTGTTAACGTACATAAATAATAATTATATCAAACATCCTTTAGAAAATCTTATAGACATGTTAATTTACAAGTGCAATCAGCTAATAGTCCAGGCAACGAAGACCGAAAAGAGCCAAATAGCGGAAATAATTCATGTAGAAGCCAATTTTGGTACAGTTATAGGGGAAGGTGTCCTTAACAAAATACTAAAAGTACTGATGGGTGGGAGTGAAGCTAAGGGGGGAGGGGGTCACTAAAGGTCCCTTTTTTCAGTTTTTTGTTAATAACTAGAAAACTACTGCCCCTAGAGAAGAAATGTTTATGTATTAGATTAATCTACATAAAATTCTCTACAGAAAAGGTCCTATATACATTTTCGTTAGAATCAATACTTAAGGAGTTATAGAGGGGGAAAATGAAAAATTTAAAAAAAAATATTTTTATTGTTAAAAATCAAGTTTTAATAAAAAATGAACCATGCAGAGCCCACGTATTAATAACAAAAAATATCCTATATACATTTTCGCTAGGATCAATATTTAACGAGATATAGAAGGGGGAAAATGGAAAATTAAAAAAAAATATTATAAAATGAAATGTTAGTTGTAAAAATGAAATATATAGTAAGGACGGATGTATCTTGAATATTAATTTTCTTCAAATTCTAAATTTTCATCATCATCATCGGTGCTGTCTTTGATGGGGGCTGCATTCGTACATGAGCCGAGGCACACCCCGCAGGCACCGGAGCAGGCAATCCCTGCTTTGCTGCAACCGCAGCGCACTCCACACCCAGTCGTGCATCGGCAAAAGATCGTGTTCAAAACGGAATCGGGTACTACAGGGTCTTCTTAGATTGCATCATGTCACCAAATTTCTTGCTAATGAAACTGGCAGTTTACTTTGGAGTTTCCCAGGATGCCCGTTGACAGCGACGTGAGCGAATTCAACTTTGGAAAAGGGGGATGGTCATTGAACCATTCGTGAATCTTAGATCGATCCCGTGAATCTCTCTTTTCCCGTGATATACGGAAATGTGCTGCTCTCCACTTGAAAAAGCCACTCCAGCGAACTCATCCAATGACGTGCAGATGGCGGTGCTTCCCGGTGATCCACAAACCCACTTGGCGAGTACAGAATCAGTAATTTCTCTCCCTCGTGTTAGGCCACCTAAACTTTTCATGGAGGGCATAAGAGTTTGTTCTATGACCTTATGACCATATCCGACCAAAGTCCTGCCCAAGGTGTACCTGTGCGATTAATGGTGAAAATCCTTGTACGGCTGTGGATGTATATTTTTCAGTTTTATCATGTCTTACACGTACAGATGAGCACATTTCGTATTCGATTTTGATTTCGATCTAATTTCGGATTGGGTCAACGTGTTTATTTGACTCTGTCATATGGACTTGCGATTTTGAATGTTTTCTACATTTCATTAAGGTAAGTTGAACATTTTATTACTTACATGAAATAAGAGAAGTATGCAAAGCATTTGTTTGAATGCAAATGTTAATCATTTATTATACTGTAAAATTAATAATAAAAAATTGATACTAGCACCAACGTAGTGGGTGAGGTCGTAACTGACTGACAAGAACGTTTAGACGATACATTAGTTTTAAAATTGAGTAGCGGGTCCCAAATTGTCCCTGATAAGGACGAACGCCAATACAAAGGCCCCGGAAGATAACGGGACCAACAGCCAGTGACGGGGAGCGCTGAACTCATTTCAACCGTTCTCCCCTTCTGTCTATAGTCTATAGTCATCTCCAACGACGTACATTATTGTGGTACCCCCCCCCCCCCCTCACACAATTCTTCCATTACATATTACTTGTAGTAAAGTTATTAATACGTGGGCTCTGCATGGTTCATTTTTCGTTAAAACTTGATTTTTAACAATAAAAATATTTTTTTTCTAATTTTTCAATTCCCCCCCTCTATATCTCGTTAAGTATTGATCCTAGCAAAAATGTATATAGAACCTTTTCTGTAGAGAATTTTATGTAGATTAATCTAATACATAAACATTTTTTCGCTAGGGGCAGTAGTTTTCGAGTTATTAACAAAAAACTGAAAAAAGGGACCTTTAGAGACCCCTCCCCCCCTTAGCTCCCCTCCCACCCATCAGTACTTTTAGTATTTTGTTAAGGACACCTTCCCCTATAACTGTGCCAAAATTGGCTTCTACATGAATTATTTCCGCTATTTTTCCTTCGTTGCCTGGACTATAATGAACGATCAAATGAATCTCATACCTTATCGGCTTTTAAGTTGTATTTATCAAACGAGCCTAGAACTAGCTTTTGTACGTCACAACGGTGGCCCAATTTTAATACAGCATTTAATGGGAGATACACAATTTTTCAATATTGTTAAAACTGTGGCAGATATGAAAAAATCTGATGTGGCCAACACAAAACCACGCTATTTAATTTTTATTAATTTAAATACATACCTACATATTTACTAATGCTGCAAACTGTTTCGTTGCATATAACTATTGCTTTATTTACTATTTTCTTTTTAAAATGTCACTATTATTAATTTAAAGTGATTAGTTTTTTGACAGTGACTTTCACCTGTCAGTTATTCATTTGAAATATGAACTGTGTAACAAAGGAATTGTGTTTATCTTAGGCTTCGCGACTAATAAAAAAAATTATTTTTAAATTTATCTGTAAAATATATAGAAAAAGTATTAATGTATTCCTGTAGAAAATTCAATAATCTTTAATTTTCATAAGACATAAAATTCGAAAAAATGGCATTTAATGGTATTTTTTGAAGAAAAATCATTATGAATTTCAGGTAAAGTGCCATTTCCGGTTATCCCATTTACAACAAAATCTAATGGCTTCTTTTCATGTTAGAATAGGGTATAAATACAAGGTTTCAGAATTTTCTGAATGATAGTATTTGAGTTAGAGCGAAGACAAAATCCCTACACATACACACATACATACATACATGCATACATACACACACACACATGCAATCATCGTAAAAATGTTAAAATTGGATTCTAGGGACCTTAAAACGTAGTCATTTACTAAAATCTCGATATGTGATTTTTAGCACGATCCCTACACCTTCCTTACCAAGGGTAGCGGGAGGTAAAAATGGTATCGTATCGTGAACTTATCGTCTAATGTAAATGCCTCGCATCGTCATCTTGTCGCTAACAAGCCCAAATCTCAAAAACATATTTACTAATGCTGCAAACTGTTTCGTTGCATATAACTATTGCTTTATTTACTATTTTCTTTTTAAAATGTCACTATTATTAATTTAAAGTGATTAGTTTTTTGACAGTGACTTTCACCTGTCAGTTATTCATTTGAAATATGAACTGTGTAACAAAGGAATTGTGTTTATCTTAGGCTTCGGGATTTATACAAAAATATTTTTAAATTTATCTGTAAAATATATAGAAAAAGTAGTAATGTATTTCCTGTAGAAAATTCAATAATCTTTAATTTTCATAATGACATAAAATGCGAAAAAATGTCATTTAATGGTATTTTTTGAAGAAAATCTATTATGAGCTTCAGGAAAAGTGTCATTTCCGGTTATCCGATTTACACCAAAATCTAATGGTTTCTTCTATATTAAAATAGAGTAGAAATACAAGGTTTCAGAATTGTCTGAATGATAGTATTTGAGTTAGAGCAAAGACAAAATCCATACACGTACACACACACACACACACACATACATACATACATACATATATATATATATATATATATATATATATATATATATATATATATATATATATATATATATATATATATATATATAAAGGCATCATCGTGAAAATGTTAAAATTGGATTCTAGGGATCTTTTGTCATTTACTAAAATCTCGATATCTAATTCATTTTGATATATAATTTTATTGTTAATAATATTGTTCCTATATATTTTTATATCTGTCATAGTTTTTGCAATATTTAGAAAAAATTGTGTATCCCCATTAAACGCTGTAGTAAAATTTGACCACTTGTGTTACGTCACAACTGGAGTGGGCATACAGTTCCAGGCTTGTTAGAATATCGGAGGCTCCGAATTAATCCTTTGATGACTGTGTAACAGTAAAATGTCATTAGGCTTGTTTTTCATTGGTATTTACCCACATATTAAATGTTTGTATTGCTTGTCTGTTTTCTTATTGGTGGTTGAATATAGGTATTTTTTATTTGTGTTTTTATTATTACCTTTAGTATATAATTGCTGATTCAGTAACGTTTCGTCACTTCTGTGTATAATATTACAACTGATACACGTGTTAAGTAATAAACTTACAACCAAGTATTATTAATTTGTTTTATATTTACTGTACTTTACTCAAGTTTTTAAAATGCCAAAAATTATAAAGTGCCAAGTGAAAAATTGTGGTAAGTCCAGTAAATTTTATTCAAACCTTCAGTTCTTTTACTTCCCAAAAAATAACTCTCAACGTGATAAGTGGATTGAATATACGGGAAATATAGATTTAGTTGGATTGTTGTATGACCAGAGCAAATATAAAGCAATATGCGAAGAACATTTTTCCAGCTCTATGTTTATAATTCAGTACAGTTATGAAAATAAAAAGAAACTAATTAATAATGCAGTACCAAATGTAAAAGCGCAATGTAATATATCTACATCAGTGACATCGTCATCATCATTGTTGCCAATAACATTGAAAACACCAACAAAAACTTACGCCAATGCGAAAGAAAATTTTTAAACACCCCCACGACCATCAAGTACAATGGATAATGAAAAAAAACTCATTGAATGTGGTAATTTCACCTTTCAATACACCCAACTCATCAGGTTCGCCGTAGTAATTCCGGGTAACACAAAAATGTATGTACGCGATTATTCAAACAGGTGAATCAAAAAAACAATGTATCTCTATGCAAAAAATGAAAAATCAGAATATATTGTTAAAGAAGAAAATACGCAATCAAAACAATATTATTAAAAGATTCAAATCAAAAATAAAATCCCAACAATCGTTGAAACAATTAATAGAAAATTGTCCAACTGCATCTGCAAATTCAAAATTATTGTGCAAAATGCAGTTGTTGCACTCAAAATGTAGCCCATGTAGTTGAAGAAAAAAAATTGTCGCTAGATTTCCATTATCGCTCACCAGGAGGATACCGCTATTTACGCAATGTTAAGAATATAAATTTACCATTTGAATCAACATTAAGACTTTGTCTAGCACTTTTAATCTTACACCAGGATTCAACGAAATTTTGATCTCTGCTTTAAAACAGAAGATGGAATCTTTATCTGAGGAAGCTAAACTCAGTATAATTGTGTTTGATGAAATGTCAGTAAAAAAAACTGTGCAATATAATGTGAAATTAGACATGATTGATGGTTTTGAAGATCTAGGTGATTTAGGCAGAAAACAAGTGTATTGCACAGAAGCTCTTGTTTTTATGGTAAGAGGTATCAACAGTTATTATAAAATACCGGTAGCTTATTATTTATCAGAGAAGTCAGTCAATCAAAACAATTTGAAGCAAATAATTAGTGAATGCATAAATGCTTTATTGTGGCTTTAAAATAGTAGCCATAACTTGCGACCAAAGTCCTATTAACCGTTCGGTTATGAAAAAAATTGGAGTAACGAATGAAAGGCCCTACTTTTATGTGCAAAATTGCCAAATATTTGCGATTTTTGATATATTGCACATTGTTAAAAACATACGCAACAGACTGTTGGAAAGTGATTTTATTATAGACGAAGGATCAAAAATTACTTGGAATGATATATCACTTACATACTACAGAGATATACAGTGCAAAAGAGCACGATGTATGGGGCATTTGTCTGATAAACATTTAAAACCGAACTTCTGCAGCAATTAAATCTGCTTCAATGTTACAAATGTTATAAAAAATGTAAGTGTGATCAATGTATTATTAATAATATTAACGAAAGTGATATTGGTAGACCTTGCGACCTGCTAATATTCTTAAAGGTGTATGATACAATAGCAGGTAATGATTTTGGAAACTTGTGTGTTCCAAGTGATATGTTTAAAACAATTGTAGAATTTCTCCAATTTGTATGTACAAAATAAATACAAAAAAAAAAAAAAATATTCTTCAATTTTTGTTTAATATAATTGAAAATGAAACCAAACTAAAATTTTCTAATTGGTTTGAAAGTACATGCATCGAACATAGGTTATATATGCTGAAATTATTACTTACCGTTAAATTATATAAGGAATATCTGTGGGAAACAAGAACTGTGTGCAGAAATACACAAAAGAAAAATAACAAAATTCGTGTTGTTACACATACATAATTTTTTAATATTACGTGTTTAAATTACGTATATCCAGCATAAACCAGATAAATTATTGTGATCCGGATGCGGTATTTCGCTACTGAAAATCGGTCATTTTAATATGTGAGGAGTGAGGAATATTTACTATACGGTTGGTAAGAATATTGTTATATAGGTGTTACATACCGTGAGTATTCTTTAACGTAAAACATTGAGTTTGTCATATCCATGGTTACTTGACATTTGATTGACAGCAATGTATTTGCCCGTTCCATTTAAAATGAAACAAAGGGAACGAATTTGACAGTTGATAAGACGTCAATAGAGGTTAATTTTGTTTAAATAATAAACCTGCATTCTAATTTAAAATTAGTTGTAGAAAAAATATAGTGTGCACCTTGTGCCCGAGTGGTTTTCTGACTCGGCTAAATTTCTTACAATATTTAAATATAATACTTCTGTCAAATTCATTCCCCATGTGTCATTTTAAATGAGACAGACAAATACATTGCTGTCAATCAAATGTCAAATCATAACTTATAAAGAAATTCAAGAGTTATCTCTCATATTGACAAGATGTCATTAGAGGTTAATATTGTTTAAATAATTATACATTATACCTGTTTTCTAAAAATTAAATTTAGATGTAGAAAAAATACTGTGTGCACCTTGTGCCCGAAATATGTTTAGTACTCTCGAGTGGTTTTCTGACTCCGCTAAATTTCTTACAATATTTAAATATAATACTTCTGTCAGATTCGTTCCCTATGTTTCATTTTAAATTAAATGGAACGGGCAAATACATTGCTGTCAATCAAATATCAAGTCGTAACCATGGATATGACAAACTCAATGTTTCACGTTAATAAATACTCACGGTATAAATAAATAAATACTACATGTTTAAAATTGTACATGCAATAAACAGCAATGGATGATGATTCAACAATCAGAATATATAAATAATCAATGATTGAACAATTAGAATATAGAAATGGACGATGATTCTAGAATCTAAGTATATGCATAAATGGACAATGGTTTACCAATCAGAATATCGACAGAAAAATAAATTCTTTGTTTTATGCATGTTGTATATATTTAAAATTAAAGACATTATTTACAGTTAGGGTTATAATAGGGCTACTGGCGAACCTCCCTTTAAAAAAAGGTAACGTGCCTAGTAATAATTCCTCAATCTTTGTAAAGATAAAGAGGTCTGGAAAATTATTACATTGTATGTAATTCCGTAAACATATGAACAATATTTTTAATAGTAAAATTCAGACTGTCCAAAAATTCGTTTTACAAATATTGGCAGAGGAGGACAAGATATATTTTATATTAACAAATTATACCTAGGTATATTTATTTAGTTATTTAAAAAAATTGATTCGGTTCGTATAATTCATCTTTCCAACACTTAAAAATATCTGCATAGGCATTTTTGTAGTGTTTGTCTATGCTTGGGTTTGACCTTGTTGCTGCCACCTCCATACAAAGGAAGTAATTATTGGCACTGCAGTGATACCACTAGTGCCTTCCTCAAAACTACTGTCCACAGCCCTTCAGCGCAGGGTGCACCATCTCGTGTATTTAAAAGAAATTACTTACACTGAGCACGGACTTTAGCATTGGGCTGTGCATCTGTATATGTTTGTCTGTGCTACTGGTACTGGGTGTACCCCACCTTTTGTGGCTGTGGCACATGATGTAGCTGTGGCAATTGGCCTGTGGAGAATGGCAGCAGGTATCCTTATTTAATCTAAAATTTGATAGAAATTCAACATCGGACATGTTGAATGGATCCTGCATATCTCGAATGTGCCTTCGAAACAATCTATCTTGCTCTTCCAATTCCTCATCGTCCAGCACCAACTCCAACTCTTCCTCCTCTAAAATTTCTAAACCAGCATATAGTAATGCCATTTTATCTGAAAAACAGTAACGGTAAATATTATTTCCAACAATAAAATATAATATAGGTAGGATTTTTAAACATCCATCCTAGTATATTTAATGATGAGTGAATGCAACGCGATTTTTTACCAGAAATGAACAGAATGCCATTGGCACAAGGAGATTTATTTGAATTGAATTTGTATATTTTTTAAATTTAGACGATTATAAAACTGATTCAAATATATTAAAATTGTACATACATATGTGCTAATTGAATTTAATAATTTCTTCAGTAGTAAATTTCAAATATTAGGTATTTAATTCTATAAGTATAAACAAATTCATGTTAAATGTTAAAATAAAATAATAGTGGTATAGCTTCAACTCACATTAAGAAATTAAAATTAAAAACCACTTAAATTCAATACAAAAAAGTTGAAAGTCGAATGATTCAATAATGGCGCTGAAACAACTGACAGCTTCGATCTTGATAACTATATTCCAAGATCCTAGGCGGTCTTGGAATCCCGTTTCGAATTCTCCGTTGGATGTGACGTCATGTCTCGCATATCGGTTATGACCGCCGGTGTTCGACTATATCCGCTGGAAAATATACCAAGATTGATCGCGTATCAATATTGGTAAAAGTTATAGAATAGGCCTCCAGGTGAGTTCTTGTTCATATCGATTACAATTTTATACGATGTTCTTGGTCTCCTTATGAACGTTATTCCGCGTGGATTTTGAAGTGCTATTTTAAACGATCGCTTACATTTTCGGAACGTATGTTCTCCCATTTTATATCTGCCCTGATTTTGTCTTTTCAGCAATACTTTGGAGACGTTGTACGTAACCAGTGACCTCTATATACAGAATGGACCGGCGACTCCTATCCCTTTACAACGGCGCGAGCTGTATCCACTCAACTGTCATGGTTGGGTGGCTATCTCTTTCTAACAGTGAGAAGTACGCATGCGTCAGCTAGTACCAGTACGACGAATTAACGATGAACATGAAGAAGAAAGCTTAAATACATTTTCGCATATCTGCTTGGTCCAACTATACACGAAAGTTAGAGAGAGATAGATACCCAACCAGTAAGGCGGGTGGTATTCTTGGTGGATACACGCAAGTTATTCAAGCCGCCGGTCCATTTTGTATATAGAGGTCACTGTACGTAACTGTACCATTGGAGTTTTGTTGCATACAGTTAAAGATGTCCCCGTAGAAGCGGCGCTCAGCAAATTTCGTGATTCACTAGCATTTTATATCACTCATTGTATGTTCATATTCAAGATACGACGTTGAAATTCCATTTCACGTTCTTTTGTCGTTATTTGGGCGAGGACCAAAGTGACTAGCATAATCACATCAGACCTGAAGCTGAAGTTCCACTTTTTTCACAGGAACATTCTTTCATCTCTCCCTAAATTTTGAACATTTAAACGTTTTTTTAATGTGCAATTTCTATTTGAATATTTTGGAATTTCGATATTAAAATTATGAGTTAAAATGTCCCCACGTACTCTGTCACACGAATACTGTAATTCGTTTTTAGAAAATTTAATTCTGTCGGAAAGACTTAAAATACTAATTGTCATAATAAGTTAAAGCGACTGAATGAGAATTTTAATACCGCCGGGATGAATTGTTGGAAATGCATTACATAATAAACAATTTTTCTGGTTATTAATAAAATTTGTGTCAAAATGATCTGCACTAACGAAGGAATATGACAACTTTTCATCAGAGTTAATGTTTCAAAATTTCTTCCAAATATCACATCGCGCCGTATTTTCTACAGGAAATCTAAAAAAGTGTTATTTTGTGGTTCTCTTACTTTCATACGTTTATTCTCGAAGTTGGGATGCCGACATTTATATTTGTAACGAAGATTCAAACTGAAAATGTTATTGTTAGAAAAAATAAACTGAAATAAAATTAAATTACTTATCATAGGCCATAATGTATTTTTTTAGATCAACAATCTCGACAAAATGCTTCAATGACAATATTTTCAATAATATTTTTTGCTATTGTTTATTCCTGACAAATTAATTTATAAATTTTTGTATTTTATTTCATTGATTACTTAATTCATTTCAAACTATAGCAGCGACATGAACCTGTTAGTGACATCTGGGTCGCACGGGGCGCACTACTCTCACTGCCTACTGTTTGCTTCCAGTTTCCCAATACAAATTGAACCGGGGTGGTATTATGAAGCACTGTTGCTAGGCGCTTGTAGAGTTGGTCATGGTTAAGCTTACTGTAAGGCTGCCACACACTCGCTGAAATCTCGAATTGTCTGCTACGAATCGTCTGCTAATTTCACTTTCATGTCAACATCAGCAACTACATTTGTTTATTGTTTATCAATGAAAATTATGTCATTGTGTGTAAAATGTGCCACATTGAAAGTGACTGTAAATTTTCTGGTACTCATTTAGAATTATCAGAAGCAGCAAATTCTGCTGTTTTAAATCTATTGCCAGCTAAATCCAGAAATAAATAAGAAATTACTTACAATCAATTTAAAGAATGGCGTATTTTTTATCCAATCTTGTGACAGTGAATAAAAGTGTTTGTCGCCCTAGTGCGCAAAATACTTTTCCGCACGTTGTCCAGGTAACATTGGTGTTGTTTAAAAATGACATGTTTTGCGTTACGAAAACAATGAAGAAATGTTTTTTTTTTACAGTTGTAGGAAATAGTTATTTGTGTACTAAGGGCACAGAATACATTTATACAGAAGCGACACTCCTTGTTGGCACCATTGTTGTTGCGATTTTACGTTTATGGCCTTGAACTTTAAATTATCCAATCTTGAGACAGTGAATAAAAGTGTTTGTCACCATAGTGCGCAAAATAGTTTTCCGTACGTTGCCCAGGTAACATTGGCGTTGTTTAAAAATGACATGTTTTGCGCTTCGAAAACAATGAAGAAATATTAAGTTTTTTTGGCAGTTGTAGGAAAAATTAATTTTTCTACTCCCATGCGTGAAGTGAGTACTTCACGTATCAATTTTTATGTGTGAAGTTTGAGTTTTTGCACACGGTGCGTGAAGTGCTATTTCACGCACAGTGTGCGTGAAGTAACATTTCACGCACAGTGTGCGTGAAGTAACATTTCACGCACAGTGTGCGTGAAGTAACATTTCACGCACCGTTCATTATTTTAAATATTACAAACTGAATTGTATTTTAATAAAACAAAGCTGTTAAACACCCGTAACGTTGGTAACCATGGTTACACAAGTCGATAATACAGAGGCTTTACGTTTAAAGAATGACAATGTGAAGAAAAAATATATTTTATTGCAAGGTCATAGAAAAAGTATAGTATGTAACACGTGTGTGAAGCCTATTTTACATTCGGGTGGTTTGCAACACTCGCCTTCGGCTCGTGTCGCAATCTCCACCCTCATGTAAAAATGTCAGCTTCACACACTTGCCACATAATATACTATTTTACTTTTAATTTGCATTTAATGCAATAGAATATTTTATATGCTGGCGTATCATAATAAGAACATTATAAACCTCAGTTTCAGTACTCTAATGGCTTTCATTATAGTACTCAGTACCATAATGAAACCATTATGGTACTCAGTATCATAATGAAATTATGTAATTAACAATTTAATTATTGTAAATATTTATAATACATTTTCTACAATTGGTAAGCGTAACACCAGGCAAAGAAGTCGAAAGTGTTTCATTTGTTTGATTACTAATTTGAACATTGTTTTGAATATTCTGCTGCATTGGTATATTCTTTTTACCCAGAATTGCTGCAGATATTTTTTTCTTATTCTCTGCGGAATTTTCTATGTATCTTTCTGCATTTGTATTACTTCTCCATCCTCCGTGACGTTTAACAGTTTGAATATCTGCTCCGGAATCTGCTAACAAGGAGGCGGAAGATCTTCTAAAGGAGTGGCCAGTGTATTCCTCCGGGTTAGGAAGCTTAAGAAACGTAGCGATGAGTTTAGGCATATTTCCAAATGTGTGAATTCCTACTGGGAGCGTTGTACATTTATTGTTTCTATATGACACAAAAAAACGAGAATGGGCGGCATGCTTTGGACGCAAGGCGGCATATTTCCTAGTAAGTTCTACCATATTCACACCTTCAACACTTCCAGATGTAACAAAAAATTCCCGAGCAATTTTAGTTTTAGTGTTAGGAATAACAATTCTAAAAACTTGATCTTGATCAGTTACATTTTCTACAAGTAAATCCTTCAGTTCTTCCCTTCTACATGCTCCACTTAATCCAATGATGAACACTACCTAAATATAAAAGATTGATTAAATAATAGAAAAAAATATTATTTTGATTGATTTTTTTTACCTTTATCATTAAAAACTGTTTATCATCTGCATCTAACAAAAAATTTGCGATGTCTTCTTTGGTAAAAATTCTGGACTTCTTAGCTCTATAGCCTTCGGATTTCCGCTTCAAAAATGCGACCAGGTGTATATATTTGCTGATATCAATGTTCTTCTTAATTGACAAAACACTTCGTAACATGGAGTAATACGACCAAAGGGACGAGGATTTTCTGTTTTTGGCCAACTCTTCAAAATATGCCAGTAACACTTTCTCATTTGTAATATTTTTCACCTTCTTCTTTATACACCATTCTTCGTAACGGTTGAACGTCATTTCGTAAGTTGCTTTAGATTTTTGTGGTAAAAGTGATGAAACAACATTTTGCGCTGAATTTTCTATATCAGAAGGCAAACTTTCTTCAGAATCACTCATTTTTTGCCGAAAATCACAGACCATATACATACACTATTGTCAAACCTTGTTTATTTGTAAACAAGTAATTTGTTACTATGTGGTTACCATAACTCCATATAAAGAGAACATCAAAATCAGAATATCTGATTTTTTAGATTTAATTTTTTGGGACGTCAAAAAAATAATGTATTTTATTTTCTCATTGATTTACGCCAGCATATAAAATTTTGTATGTTATACGGATCATAATGTCAAACATTATGGTACACGCCGTGTTATCAAACTCGGCTTTGCCTCGTATGATAATCTTCACGACTAGTACCATAATTATTGACATTATGATCCTTATAACATAAATAACTATTATAGCACCAGATATATGACATTTTCATAAAAAATCAGATAACCATGGAAATATAACAAGTGGAACAAAGTCTCATTCTGACAGTTCAGTTTAGTGTAATTAATGTTAATTGTTACGTGGTAATCATTTTGTCTACATTGTTATAGTCCATAAATTACTTTACTGTGCGTTTGTGCATGAATAAATGGATTTGTTTAGTGCCGAAGAATTTATGATTTATTTTATTATTAATTATTTGACAAATTTAAGGATAATTTAATATTTTTAATATAAACTGATATGTTAGTTCATTCAATATTATTAATCTTGTTGTTGTATTCATTGTGTCTACATTATAATTCAGCATTAAATATTTAAGTATAATAATCTTAATTGATATTTTATTTTATTTGTTTTTTATTTCCATAGCTATCTGATTTTTGGCGAAAATATAATATTTCACTTTCTAAATATCTAGTGCTGCAGATATTCTATTGTATTAATTGAAAGTAAAAATTAATTTTAACAAGTTTTCATTCTTGTACTTTTCCTCTAAAATGTACAGCGGAGCTAATTTCCGCATATTTTTAAAATCCTATGTTAAACTCCTATGTTCGTTTCGTTGCACATTTGAAAAATGTACTTTTTACCTCCCGCTACCCTTGGTAAGAGAGGTAAAGTGCTAAAAATCACATCGAGATTTTAGTAGTATTAAGGTCCCTAGAATCCAATTTTAACATTTTCACGATGATGTGTGTATGTGTGTGCCAGTTTCCGCATTTTTTGTCATTAAGAAAATTAAAGATTATTGAATTTTCTACAGGAATACATCAATACTTTTTCTATATATTGTACAGATAAATTTAAAAATAAATTTTTTTAAAAATCCCGAAGCCTAAGATAAACACAATTCCTTTGTTACACAGTTTATATTTCAAATGAATGTAACTACAGGTGAATGTCACTGTCAAAACACTAATCAGTTCAAATTAATAATAGTTACATTTTAAAAAGAAAATATTAAATAAAGCAATAGTTAGGTATATGCAATGGACAAGTTTGCAGCTTTAGTAAATACGGAGGTATGTATTTAAATTAATAAAAATTAAATAGCGGGAGGTTTTGTGTTGGCCACATCAGATTTTTTTTACTAAACAATTTTTTATGACTTTGTTAAAATGCAAGATGTCGGTGAATTTTTTTTTTCGTGCCTCCGTCCAATTTGACTAGTATGAACTCAAAATCGTCCAGAAATGCGCTGTTGCTGACCTAGGCCGGTAAAAGGAGTTGGCATTACTGTTCTGGTGATGTTAATTTAAGATTATTTTCAACACAAGAATTAGCAAAATGTTTATAAATTTTAAGGCTAAATCTTTAATTATTGTAACTTAAATAACTAAATTTTGTCATAAAAATTATAATATGCTCTCATCTCGTATAAATTTATTATAAGTTCCAAATTTAGGACTAGTTTGTTTTGTAACTATAAACTGCAACTAACTTCACGTGAGTTTCCGCCATCCGTCATTGAAAATATGCGAAAGTAACTAATGTTTGTATTATATATTTTCAATAAATATAAAATAATTACGCATTTTAAGCTCAAATATGAGTAATTATAATTAAACTTGCAATGCAAAACCGATAAAAATATATGTTCATTTTTTTAGGTTATGAAAAATAGAATAGTCTAGAGAAATATACGAAAAATTTATGGAGAAGTCGGCACAAAAAATCTTGTTTATCACACACCCAGAAACTGTTTTGTGAGATCTCGTAATTTGCAGGCCTCGCTTAAATTCGCACTCGCAAATGTTCAGTTTCTAGCCTAGTGTTACATATAACTGTTGTATATGCATTTCGCACACATCTATTACCCTGCATATGATTTAATTTTCTCCAATATCTCTCTGGGGACGTCAAAAATAAAAAAACCTTGAAAAATGCACTTCTTTCACTAAACAATTGTTTATTTGTTTTTGTTGCTTTCATTTCATAACACATGATTATTGTTTTGTTCTTATGTGTTCACATTTAAATGAAAGGACAATTTAGTTAGTCATTTGAAATTGTTTACAAATTCTTTTATTTGTGTAATTAATTGATACTCACATATATAACGACTTTACAATTTAATTAATGTACCTATATAAACTAAAAATAATTTTAAAATAAATTTTATAAAAATTGTTTTGCATATGCCAGAATTATTACATGGAGCATTTTAAATTTCAAAAATATTGATATAGGTAATATAATAAGATTGCATGTGTGTTTTAATCGTTTTTGATTTATCTGATGTATCCACTACCGATGAATTCTACGACGGTGTTTATAAAGTATTGCTGTAACTGGTTCATCACTGAACTTATTACTAATGCAGTTGTATAAAGGTGGATTTATGCAGCCTACTTTTTATTTTACCTTTTCTTTTTCTTTTACTTTACAAAAGTTAAAGGTGTGTTAATAAATGTACTACTTTATGTGCATACTTTTAATTTTACTTTAAGAACTAAAGTTGACCAACTTTCAACTTAAGACTCTTAAAGTAAAAGAATTTTACAACTGCGCATGTGCACCACTTCACGTGACAAACGTCAGCGAGTCCTATAATTATTTGTTTTTGTGTAGGTAAGATTGCAAAAATTAGAAAATGGGTAAAGCTACAAGTAATATAGCAGAGGCACAAATTATTACATTTGTGTCCATTTTTATAGGTTATAACAACATTTATGACAACTGATATGCCAGAAAAATCGCATCTGCGCATGTGTACCTAAGGCTTTAAAGTAGCTGCATAAAGTACCAAACTTAAAGTAAAAGCGAAAAAGAAAAGAAAAAGTAAAATAAAAAATAAGCTGCATAAATCCACCTTTATCCATACCGTTAAATAATAATAAAACATCGTATATTAATGTTATAAACAATTGTGTAGTGTGAGAAGTGCATTTTTCAAGTTTTTTATTTTTGCCACCCCTCACAAGGGATATTGGAGAAAATTAAATCATATGCAGTGTAGCAGGTAGGTGTACGGAATGCATATACAAAAATAAATATTTCACCGACATCTTGCATTTTAACAGAGTTATAAACAATTGTTTAGTGAGAGAAGTGCATTTTTCAAGGTTTTTTTTATTTTTGCCACCCCCCAGAAGAGATATTGGAGAAAATTAAATTATATGCAGGGTAGTAGTTGTGCATGGAATGCATATACAAAAAAATATTTCACCGACATCATGCATTTAACAAATTTATAAACAAATGTTTAGTGAAAGAAGTGCATTTTTCAATTTTTTTTTATTTTTGCCATCCCCCAGAATGGATATTGGAGAAAATTAAATCATATGCAGGGTAGTAGATGTGTACGGAATGCATATGCAAAAATATTTCACCGACATCGTATATTAACAATGTTATAAACAATTGTGTAGTGTGAGAAGTACATTTTTCAAGTTTTTTTTTTTTTATTTTTGCCGCCCCCAGAGTGATATTGGAGAAAATTAAATCATATGCAGGGTAGTATAGTCTATTTGAGAATGACTGGCAGTAATAAATCAATATTTGCAAGAGTAGTATTGGATTTTTGCCAGCAATGCGGCAAATAAAACTACCAGAAAAATCAGTTGTAACTACACTAGGATGGTCAAAATAAGCCGCACGCTTTGTACCTGGAACGAAACTTACTTGTCGAACAATAGAAATGCCTTCGGATAATCCCCGTCGGACTGTGTCATAGACGTAGATAGGATTTGTAGAGTGATCGGTTTATACATTTACTAAAAATAAAAGTTTTTAATATTTAAATATAACTTTCTCAGTCATTATTATTATATTGCATGCATTTAATATTTACATACATACATTCAATATTTACATTTTTATTTGTGTTGTCAAGATATTGGTACCTGTCATATTTCTATTAAATATACATATTACATTACGTATACTTATATATTTATACATAAATTATAAAAAATCAGAATCTGATTCTGAATCTTGTCCTACTGAAATTATAAATGGCTCGATCGTTTCGTCTATCAGATGGTCAAGTTTGCACATTTGGTCTTCTTCCTTTATGACATGTTGAATACAGTTTTTCCAATTATCAGCAGTCACATGTTTTAATGCATTCATAAAAAGTTTTTTCACATTGTCCAATTTAAAAAAAAACAACTTAGACCTAAAACTATAGTTCTCTACCGAATTTAGTCATTTCGACTATCCCTGTGTAAACAATTATTGGCGCGCCACTGGAATGTCTTTGACAGAATGATTTATTACTGCCAGTCATTCTCAAATAGACTATAGATGTGTACGGAATGCATATACAAAAAAATATTTCACCGACATCTTGCATTTAACAAATTTATAAACAAATGTTTAGTGAAAGAAGTGCATTTTTCAATTTTTTTTTTATTTTTGCCATCCCCCAGAATGGATTTTGGAGAAAATTAAATCATATGCAGTGTAGTAGATGTGCACGGAATGCATATGCAAAAATATATTTCATCGACATCGTATATTAACAAAGTTATAAAGAATTGTGTAGTGTGCGAGGTGCATTTTCAAGTTTTTACCTCTCGCTAAGAGAGGTATTGGATTCATGCTAAAATTCGCATACCCAGATTTTAGTGAATAAGCACGATTTAAGGTCCCTATAATCCGTTTATAACATTTTTAAAATGATGTCTGTGTGTGTGTGTGTGGATGCGTGTATGTCTGGATGTTGTAGCCACGATTCCTCAAAAACTATAAGACTTAAGAACTGTTTAACTATGGATTCATCAATCTGACATTCCTGGGAAGAGCTGAAAAGGTTTTGGTAACAATTGAACAACCGGAAGTAGTAGTTTTTAAAAGAAATTCTTCCAAATATTAATTTTTGAAAATTTTTGATATTACTAATTTTGAAGAACAAAATTCTACACCTGATACATTTAAATTTTTTATTATATCTTCTATAAATTTAGAGATAAAGACGCTATAATATATAGAATATCGGGATATAACAAGTCGAGTAGGCGAAACTACACTAGGGAAACCAGTTGACAAAGTCAAATGTTTATAATATAATTTGTAAATGACAGATTTCAGTGTCAAAAATCAACAGTTTTAGTGACATTTTGATATCTTTTTCTGGGAAGTACATTTAATCTTTCTTATTGTTTTATTAATTAAATATTTGAAATTATAGGTAATATGCATATATATAATTTGTGACATTTAGAAACTCCCTCATACAATGAAAGATAGATATAATTAGAATTATATGTGTGCAGAAGACATGTTAAATACAATAAAAAACAATATTTGGGTAAAGTCCTGTAATATTTTGTTATAAAACGACGGTTCGATAGCAAAGTGCAATACAATACTTATACCGTGAGTATTTTTTAACGTGAAACATTGGGGGTATCATATCCATGGTTACGGTATTTGATTGACAGCAATGCATTTGCGTGTCCCATTTAATATGAAACATAGGGAACGAATTTGACAGAAGTATTATATTTAAATATTTTAAGAATTTTAGCCTAGTTAGAAAACCACTCGAGCGCACTAAACATATTTCGGGCATAAGGTACACACAATATTTTTTCTACAACTAAATTTAATTTTTAGAAAACATATATAATTATTTAAACAAAATTAACCTCTAATGACATCTTGTCAATGTGACATTTGATTGACAGCAATGTATTTGCCTGTCTCATTTTAAATAAAACATAATGAATGAATTTGGCAGAAATATGATATTTAAATATTGTAAGAAATTTATCCAAGTCGGAAAATCACTAGTGTACAAGGTGCACACAATATTTTTTCTGTAACTAAATTTAATTTAGAAAGCAGGTGCAATTATTTAAACAAAATTAACCTCTAATGACGTCTTGTCAAATGTCAAATTCGTTCCCTATGTTTCATTATAAATGGGACAGGCAAATACATTGCTGTCAATCAAATGTCAAGTTGTACCCATGGATACGACAAACCCAATGTTTCACGTTAAAAAATACTCACGGTATAGTCTAATATGGAAATGGCGAGAGGTCTTGTGCTGGCCACAACAGATTTTTTTATTTTTGATTCTGAAACTCGCATGAGCTAGTATATAAAATATATAAAAATACTAAATACGGGTACTATGACTCAAAATTAAGGCAAAATATACAGCGTGTTTTTTTAAGCCTGATAGAACTTCAAATTGTAAAAAGTAACACAAAAAATTAGATTTTAATCAAAATTTTTTGTTTATTTAAAAGATCAATGCATGGCATTAAAATTTGAAAAGGATTTCGGGCATATGGCCACCGCGGCTGTTCTTGACGAAGCGCATTCTGGACGTCCAATTTTGAGCCACTTTTTCGAGCACTGCTGGCCGTATGTCACGAATAACATGAACAATGTTGGCCTCCAAGGCGTCAATTGTTGCTGGTTTATCAGCATAAACCAGTGACTTCACGTAGCCCCACAGGAAATAATCGAGAGTTGTTAAATCATACGACATTGGAGGCCAATTGACAGGTCCATTTCTCGAAATCAACTTATCGCCAAATTTTGATTTAAATAAGTCGATGGTTGCGGTCGCCGTATGGCACGTAGCGCCATCCTGTTGAAAGCACATCTCGTCCGGATCAATGTGATCCATATTTTTAAACAAAAAATTATTGATCATGGTGCGGTAACGATCTCCATTGACCATAACGCGAGCTCCGACCTCATTTTTGAAGAAATAAGGTCCGATGATACCACCAGCATGTAAACCCCATCAAACGGTGCATTTTTCTGGATGTAATGGAGTCTGTAAGGTCTCTTGTGGGTTGGTCTCACTCCATATGCTGCAATTTGGCTTATTAACAAACCCGTTAAGCCAATCACGAAGTTGTCTATAAGTTGCGCGAATCGACTACTGATTTTCAAAGTAAATTTGGATAATTTGGTAGCGTTGTTCAAGCGTGAGTCTATTTATGTTGATTTGCCACAGTATGCCGATCATAAATGTTAAAAAGTAAAGGCAGTATGACAGCTCGTTTGACTGTTAAGTCTTTCATAAGTTCTACCTAAGCAAAAAAAAACACCCATTATAAACGAAGTACAAATATCAAATTACCTATACAATTTAAACTCAATGGTGACGTAGTGTAAGTTAGTGACGTAGTAGTGTGATAGTAACGTCTGCATGATGATCCCAAAATGGCGTACATTAACACGAGGCAATCCCACTTTCTACAAAATTCTCCACCAAAATCTTAACCCTCAATAATCCGAGTCGCAAAACCCGACCAAATAAAATGGGTTATACTTATAATAAGCCTGAAAAGAGAACTCATTTAGCATTGCCAGTTAACAGGTTGACAAATAAGTCAAATTAAATGTTACTTTTACTAATTTATAAAGTCAAATGTTCCAAATACTATATAAAATTTTACTCATTCGAATGAGTAAATCTCGTCTACGGCTCGTACCTTAAACTTGAGTTACAACTTCATTAAACTGTTATTAACGCTAGGTTTGTTCGTTAACTACTTTAGTTTTTACTGCTAAACGTAGTCCTAAAAATAAATCTAAAATTTCAAATTTACTTCGTTTCGTAGTTGATTTCTACAGAACCGTAGAAGGGCCAGAAGTAAAAATATTATTTAAAATAAAATATTTTGAGATCTGTATTGTAAGTAGTATTACCACTCGTAATACTTAATGATTAATAGAAAATCCGTTTTTGTAATACTACTTCTTTATTAACTTGTACTACCTTTTTTTAAAGTAGTATTACGAGTTTTATTAGTTATAAATACAGATTTCAAAACATTTTATTTTAAATATTTTTTCAGTTGGTCGTTACGCTTCCGTAGATTTCAACTGCCAGAGAGCTATCATAAAATCAAAGCTCGGCGCCGTTTAGGCAAATCTAACGTAATACACTACAGTGACTTTTTTAGTAATTGCTATATGTTATAAACATTAAAATACGACGCGGCTGTAAACCGTAAACGTAAGGTAGCTAAACGAATAAACCTAATATTATAACTTTATTTGATATTTTATATGTTAATAGGAGAAAAGAATAACTACCTATGTCTAATTTGTTTTTAGAAATAAAGTTCGAAACTATAATAGATTTCAAATGCAACCGACATTTTACTAAACCTCATATTTTATACAATTCTGAAGCAAAAATTGAAAGAGTATATAAATTTATATTTTACACTTCCTTGGTATGCATAAAAACTCCAACGCCATGCAAGGTTAGAACATGATATAATTTAATGCTTTTCTTGTTATTTATATTAATATGTATTCCTTAGGTATTCGACATAGAAAGGAATTTACAATATGATATAACTCGTTTATATCGTTCAGGTAGTGACTGGACTGTAAAAAATGTGTCCGCTGGAAAACAAATATTTTTAAATATATGTGGAAATTTACAAAATCTGATGAGAAAAAATGAGTGCGCATGTAAGTAACTAGATAGATAAGTAATGTAATAAATAAGTAATAAAGGTGTCCAAATTGCTAAAATAAATTTTAAATAAATAAATATATCATCACGGCATATTACACATTTCTTGGTGTGTCAGTATCTACACCACATGTAGACATCTGTAATTATGACGATATATTTTACCGTGTGGGTGCTTACCAGGCGACACCTCACGGGTACTCATAGCTGGTGTGGAGAGTGCACCACAGGGGTCACTTTTGTGCCATTTAAAATTGGAAATATTTGGCGACTATCGGGATCGAACCCGGTACACCCAGGTTCGCTACCAGACACTCAGGCACTATTTTAAATAATTACATATTTTAAAAATATGTATTGGGATATATAAATAAAAAGTAGTTAAATTAAAACACGTGCAGGAATCTATTTACCTATCTCTTTTTCTTGCGTGCAATAGATCAGTTATTCAAAACGGAAATTTGTTTCATTTTATTTTTTTTTTTTTGCCGAAATAATACTAGTTTTATTCTACCATTGGGATCAATGGCGGCCTGGTAGTTATTTGGTTGGTCCGGGATACAAATGTAAGGGCCTGGATAGTTTTTATTAAAGAAATAACTACATATATATTTACATAACAATTTATAATTTTGTGTAATAAATTTATAACAATTTAATCAAAAACATGTTTCAAGAATACAAGAGACGGAAATACAACCTCCCATATTTTATTACGAAGTTACCTGCGAAATTTCCTCAACGATATTTTTAGACAATTTACTTTTTGCGCTAGACACTTAATGAAATATGTATTTCAATCCGTTGGTTATGGTAACTAGCTGTTGAATGTAAACTGTCTCTTACTGTCATTAAGCCGATATGAGGCAAATAACGGACGCGACTGAGGCTTATAATAAGTCGAGTTCGTTATTTGTATATCGGCCGTGTGGCGTTCAAGATTTTTCGGAATAACATAAAATTAAACATTTAGGAATAATAAAATTCTTCTATATCTGTCATACTGAACAACTTTTTTGGTTAATTTATAAATTATCCTAGACAATAGTCCATCAATATGCTGTTATTTTTCTACGAACACCTGATCTTTAATTGTAGGCGACTGTTCTAAAAATAACGGCGTAGGCCGTTATTTCTATCTTTTCATTTTTGTTTTTAGTCCTGTTATGTCATAATAACAGTATGGTATTACGAAAAAGAAATTTCAAAATTTCTTTCTTTCTGGTATTCATAAAGTAATTATAAATATTAATCTAACTTGTGGAAAATTAATCCATTATTCTTTGATAACGATTTCTACCATGATAATTCTTTATAATAAAGATACGTTTTTCATTCGAATAAACATTAATTAATTAATTAATTTACTTTTTACAAAAAAAAAATGTCAATGTAAATTAAATAATATTGTTTTCAATAATGTCACAAGTCATGGCTATTGCTACATATGAACGGAAATTTTTCAATTTCTTTTTAAAATTGTAAAGAAACTAGAAATATAATAAAAAATGTAAATACAGTTTTTATGCAACTTTTAATTCTAAACAAATTTACACTTTACAGCTTTTGTCGTAAAATGAACAAGAGTGCAGGGAATGACATGAAACTAATATCCTGTGTTCATCCGTATAACCGCCTCCACTCGGTATATTGGATAATGCATATTCAGAATTTATAAATAAAATATTTGTAAATTATAAAAATTTGCCAATTTATTATTTGTTAAAATTAATATCATACATTACTTTAAATATGAGGGCTTGACTAGATGTTGGGCCCGCTCAGGAATCACGGACTAGCTGACCGGGCCAGGCCGCCACTGATTGGGATCCTGAAAACTAGGAGTCTGACTTTGGGAGGCCATCTCAGATGTGCTTTTCTTTTGTTACAAGACTAGTTACAATGGATGTGCAGTGGAATGTTCCTCAGTTATATAATACGAGTAAATTCTTATTACTTTCAGATGAAGATACACATATTTGTCTAATTAATCAGCGTGGTGAGGAAACAAATTTGGGCGTTTTTGCATCTGCACATAAAATTAATGAAGATGGATTATCTATAACTTTCACGGGTAAGTTACCTCATATAAATAATACATATGTAAATGATGTAAGAGTAACGATATTTAGAAATTTGTTTATACTCATATCGAAAGTTACGAGTATATACGAAGACATTAGTTTTATTAAGGGACGAAGCAAAGTTATATTCGCATGACACCTATGCGAAATACATCCACAAACTTGTTTACGCACAATAGCCAATGGACTTCTTATTTTTTTTTTTTGCGTTTGACAAGACCTTTCATTTGATATCTCACAAGATCTACATATACCGGATGTAACGCGAAAAGCAGGTCATAGTCGTTTAACATGGGAAAACAGTTTTTCTATGCAAAAAAGTGGCCTATTAATTTCAGACAATAATGCTTCAAATAAATTTTGTAGAATGTCTACATCTAATTCAGTAATATCAGTAATAAGTAATATCATTTTTATTTTACACGTTTTGTAACCAAGAAAATTGAATTTAAAATTTTTATAAAAGGTGCTTCTTTATGACATTTTACTTGGAAAATTATTCACACAAATTATTAATTATAATGTAAAGCATATTTTATAATTTCTGACAAGTAAAATGTCATTGCATTTATTTATGATTTTATTTTAATATCATGGCTAACATTATAACGAAGGCATTTTAACAAAATTTTAAATTTAATTTTTTCGGTTAGGGTGCATAATACAATGTGAATTTTTTATTTGAATTAGATGCAGAATTTAATTCTCTATTGCTCAGGTGCACCAACAAGGCTTAAATTTTAAACGACCCAAACAAAAAAATGCAAATCGAAATTTTGACACCAATGTATAGGGGCCCAATTCTCAATTTCAGTGATATGCAGAGAAATTTTTTCACTTGAAGCTATTCTCAATTGCAAAGTGATCTGATATAAATGAGTGATCTGATATAAAATTGTGATTATGGGCCCAATTTTCAATTTTCACCGAAGTGTATGTAGTAAAAAAAAAAATATTTTTTTTTGGTCAATAATACTTGACCTCTTGTCTTAAGGCTTGTTTACTCTTGAGTTGCATACAATATTTTTTATACGATCTTAAATAACATTCCTGAAACAAATTAGAAACAGCACGGACAACCATTTTCATACACCAAATATCGAGTTTACATTTGACAGATAACAGATCTGAAGTTGAATATTGCAGTTCTGCCAGTATTACCAACATGAATGTAAAAAAAAAACTAAATTTGTGTAGGAGGACAACTTAAATGTCATACGTGTATTGATGGTGGCAGCTCTGTAATGTGTAAAGTAAATAAAATACGAAAATCATTTACTTTACACATTGGAGTATAAAAAATCATATAGTACTTTATATGTTTTAAAATGACCTCGATATAATACAGTAAATTACTACAAATATCAAAATATCTGAAACATATCCCATGTCAATCATACTAGCTGATGTTTACTTCCACTCATCTGGTTTTGGCATGAATGTCAGTGTAACGTGCACGTCCTCTATAGGCGTTTTTATTTAGGTAACGGATTACATATGGTTAACCGCGCAATAAACTCGGTAACCGGTTTGTATAAAATATGCCCGCTTACTACAAACGTTTCTGTCAAATTATTTATTTGTCACAAATTTCATTTTTACATTTGCTGTGAAAATTGCTTAATTGCCAAAATGTCAGAACTAGAAAAGGATAGCTACAGCAACCTAGAATGTAACCGGACATATATCTACCACGGTTACATGTTTGACGTAACCGGAATGCTCAATAAAATGCGGTTACCATGTAACCGTATAGGTAACCACTCTGAATAAAATACGCCTTATAGGTAATAATTCATTTGATAGTTCAATTCGATGCAATATTGTCAATTTAAGGAATGCTTAAAATTTAAGGGCCATATAACATTTATCTGAAGCATTGTACAGGGTGTTAAAAAAATAAGTGTCACAAATTATGAGCATATAATACTGACTAAAATGAGTAAAAAAAGTTTAATCAACATGGGTCCGATTTTCAACTGTTTTTGAGAATAAGGCCATTTTGTATTAGAATCGAAGAAAAACTGAGTAATATAGTGGTCGAACAAAATTTTGTCTATGCCAGTAAATAGACTATAAAAAAACAATTTATACAAAACATTTTTTTTCACTTTCTAATAGTTACGGAGTTATTTGAAAACTAAATATTGGCCAAGGCCGCCACAACTTTTGTCTTAGTAGAATTATTCGATTTTTTTTTTTTTAAAAAAAAACACATTTCAGATTACCTCTAAAGTTTTCGAGATAGCAGAGGTAAACACCGAAAAACTCATCTTTCATTGCCTTATATCTCGGAAACTGTTGAAGATAGGACCCATATTGATTGAGCTTTTTTTACTCATTTTGGTCAGTACTATATGCCTTCATAATTTGTGACACTTATTTTTTAACACCCTGTATAAATTAATAGGCCACTTTTGCGCATGAATAAACTGTTTACCCAAGTTACACGCCAATGGCCCGCTTGTGGTTTTACTAAATAGACTGAACACTAGAACAAGACAGGCCTACTTAAACACGTCATCAAGAAATAATTTAGCCATACGCGGCCTCAGCACACTACTAAATATACTCCATGTGATCACATTATGACTCACTACGCTGTTACACAAATGATTTAATCATACACGGCTTCGGCACACTCGATTGTGCGTTAGGTGAGATTATTATTGCTATATTTCTCTAAATATAATAGTATCCTCATCTAACCCACAAAAGTCACGCTCGGTCCAAGTTTTATGCGAAAAATATACCATTTTCCAGCAATATACAGGGTGTTTCCATTAAAGCAACCAGTGCTTTTTTGGGCGAACTAATGACTAAAGAAAAATGTTATATACTCGTACAACAAATTTTCAAGAATAAGGAGTATATTTTTTTAAATGGTATCTACCTATATAAATTTTTAGTCCATTAGATAGAGAATTATTTTCTGATTTCAACAATATGAATTAGCGTTGTATAACAATTATTTCTATAAAAATAATATTAAAAATAAGAAATAATGTAATAAAAATAGCTTTACTACTAGTGTAACCTAGATAACAGTCATATCAATACTTTGTTGTATTGCATAGTGTTCAGAATCAAACCAATAAAATATAAAATCAAAATGCCTTCTTATAGATAATTAAATATAAATCAAAGATGCTAAAAAGAATATATGAAAAAACAAGTATGTTAGAAATCAATCGAATCAATTTATTGATGTAATTTTGTCAATAAAAACATAATATTTTGTGATACGTTTATGCATCAATTACTATTAAGTAAACATAAATACTAATATTCAACATAATTAAATGGTCCTTTGAATCGGATTAGTGCAGTGAAATAAATAGACATCGGTGAAGCACCCAACAGGAACAGCCGAGTCAAGCCAACTGGAGATGTATTGGTAAAGCAGCCATCAGGAACTTCAACAGTTTCAGAGCATCTATACAAAAATTAGGTAATTAAGTGCTTCTGTTTCTATAAAATTCTGTTCATATTTTCCATTCATACCTTCAAATTCAACCATGAGTACAATAAATGTTAGTCAGAAAACGTACTGTACTGAAGTCGTAATTGACAGTATTTTCAAATTTTCTAACTACACTAGAAACTACATTAAAGTCAAATGTTGATGTACTAAGTTAAATCGGAGAATATTATCCAACTCAATATTCTCTATGAGATAATGCAAACGTTACTTTCTGAATTCAATCAAATTCAGACTAAAATTGAAAATAAATGTGACAATTTCAATGAACAACTAGCAGAGAGCATTGGATCAAATATTAGACAATTCAGGATATCCTCATACTTGTAGAGTTTTACTAGATAAAGATCTCAGTCCATTTTCATTACAACAGAATTCTGTAGGAAATTAAACATAAAACAGTCAAACATTTCATTGGCTCTAAATGGAATTAATCAGGTACACACACCAATAAAAACTCCGTGCCAAACTACTATTCAATCATGTCACAATGCATTTGAAGCAGAAGTAAAACGTTTAATTTTAAATAAAATAACATACAATATACCAAATCAACCTTCCGACATCAAAAGTTGCCCCACACATTAAATTGACAGACCCATCCTGTAATATTCCAGGCAAAATTGATATGTTGCTTGGTTCAGGTTTTAGGTATTTTGTTATGCATAGAACAGGGTCCTGTTTCTCAAAAATCTTGTAATACAAGTGTGTACACTTGTAGAATTTTAATTTTCACAAATATTTGTTTCTCAAAACTACACTTGTAAGACACAAGTCACAAGTGCAAGTCTATTTTTTACAAGTATAATTATCGTTCTGGGCCCTGTTTCTCATAACATACAAGTCTTGTCATACAAGTGTGTACACTTGTAGAATTTTAATTTTCACAAGTATTTGTTTCTCAAAACTATACTTGTAAGGTACAAGCCACAAGTGCAAGTCTATTTTATACAAGTGTTTTTTACAAGTTATCGTTCTGTTACTCAAAATATATTTTACAAGTATTTTTTTGTGAAATACATGAAAATTTTTAGCAGTCTCAAGCAACCCTATCATACAAATTCTAATAGTGTAAAAAATATTTATTTACAATTGAAAAAGTGTACAAGTTGTCTAGTAAGATTCGGAATTGAAAGTGAGTTTGTTTATTACCTTGATTTATTTTATTATTATTTTTAAATAACAAATTATAATAATAATTATAGATTAATATTCGGGAGCAACGTGGTCAAGTGACTCTAGTGATGAAAACGAAGTTGTTGTGGTACGAAGAAATATTCAGGAAGAGGATTGATTATGGCCACATGGAGATGTCATGTCAACAGTGGCGGCTATTCGGGTGAAGAAGGTGAAGAGTAACTTCACCTGTTATTTCAGAAAACAAAATATTTAAAAAAAAATAATTTCACATTATTTTTCTTCATTATGTACTATAAAGCCTGAAATAAACATTAATATAATTTAAAAATCAAATTATCTACTAAAAATTATATAAACTGATCGTCCGCAACCCGCATTATATGAAGAGTAATTCAAATTTTGAATAAACTCTTCACAGTTGCGCGCGCAGCTAGCGTTTATTGGCTAGATAGAATGGTTGCCATAGCAACGATGCTTCCCCCTCCGCTTACAGAAGCGAATGGTGAATACCAGATTTCGAACTCTGCACCTCGTCTCCACATTGAAATTGATGCATTGAAATTTGCTTGTTAAAACAATTTGAATAGTTATTATTTTATTTATTATAATTTTAACTTATTTGGAAGGTAATACTAATATATTTTAAGTGAAAATAAATTCACATTAATATTTTATTGTTAATATTAATACTTTAACTCTTTAACACCGTTCTCTAGATGGATAGATGATAATAAAAAAGATGTATTGGCAAGTGGTCGACCAACCCCAACATTTTAAATAATATAAAAAATGTTAAAAACTGTGGAAGAACGCACAATCTACATTTTAAATCTGCCTGGTACAATAAATTTTCCTGGTTATGTGGTAGCTTTTATTTGCAAAACCTTTTTTTGAAGGATAGGCGTATTGAGCTAATTTATAAAGTATGACTTAAATATAATTTTGTTTTGTTTATAAATATTTTTTTGATTTAAAATATATATTTGAAATTTATCGTATGTAATAACACCCCCCACCGAAATTCATTCATAAATATCTCTTCACCTACTTTTCACCTCACGAGCCGCCACTGCATGTCAATGAATTTAATGAGAGGTTTGGACTTACACCCAGGGGCTATAAATTGGATGGGCCCACTAGCCGATTTTAAACAATAACAATATCACGAATTATTTAATATTTGTGAGCTAAAAATTAAAAAAGCATTACAGCAATGATGAAACTTGATTACAGCAATGAATATACTGAGTACAACAATGATTATACTTGATTGCAACAATAAACTTGGTTATAACAATGATTGAAATTGATCAGATTTCTGTTTGTATAACGAGTATATGTATGTACGAATGTATGAAATTGGGGGCCCGAATTTATTCTTGTGTCTAGGGTTAGAAAATTGCTTAACGCGACAATGCATAGAAAAAGATCATGACATTATGATATAAGAAAACTTAGTAATGTTGCTCGTTTTGTATTTGGCCAGAATGTTTCCCTTATAATAAACACACAAATTAAATTAGCTGTGATCACTTGTGAAGATAAACTACACGTCAAAAAAAGTTACTAGACTTGTAAATTTCTTTCTGAAACAGAATTTACATGTCCTTGTGAAAAATTTACTAGTAACTTGTAACTTGTTAACTTGTAGACTTGTATTTTTGAGAAACAGGGCCCTGTTTGTCAAAATATATTTTACAAGTAATGTCTTGTGAAATACATGAAAATTTTTAGCAGTCTCAAGCAACCCTATCATACAATTCTAATAGTGTAAAAAATATTTATTTACAATTGAAAAAGTGTACAAGTTGTCTAGTAAGGTTCGGAATTGAAAGTGAGTTTGTTTATTACCTTGATTTATTTTATTATTTTTAAATAACAAATTATAATAATTATTATAGATTAATATTCGGAAGCAATGTGGTCAAGTGACTCTGATGAAAACGAAGTTGTTGTGGTACGAAGATAGAAATATTTAGGAGGAGGATTAATTATGGCCACATGGAGATGTCATATGAATTTAATGAGGGTGTCGACTTACACCCAGGGTCTATAATTTGGATGGGCCCACTGGCCGATTTTAAACAACAATATCACGAATTATTTAATATTTGTGAGCTAAAAATTAAAAAAACATTAATTACATCAATGATAAAACTTGATTACAACAATAAATATACTGGAGTGCAACAATGATTATACTTGATTACAACAATAAACTTGGTTATAACAATGATTGTAATTAATCAGATTTCTGTTTGTATAACGAGTTTATGTATGTACGAATGTATGAAATTGGGGGCCCGAATTTATTCTTGTGTCTAGGGGAATTTATTCTTGTGTCTAGGGTTAGAAAATTTCTTAACGCGACCCTTCATAGAAATAGATCATGACATAATGATATAAGAAAACTTAGCAATGTTGCTCGTTTTATGTTTGGCCAGAATGTTTCCCTTATAATAAACACACAAATTAAATCAGCTGTGATCACTTGTGAAGATAAACTACACGTGTAAAAAAGTTACTAGACTTGTAAATTTCTTTATGAAACGGAATTTACATGTCCTTGTGAAAAATTTGCTAGTAACTTGTAACTTGTTAACTTGTAGACTTGTATTTTTGAGAAACATGGCCCAGCACAGATTGGGACCAAACTTATCAGTATTGCAGAAAACAAAATTAGGATGGATACTAGTTGGAACATTTGAAGCAAATCATATAAATACACAACATATGAATCAGAACAAAGTGCACTGTGTATTTAAAAGAAATATAAATTTACAAGATCAGCTGGGAAAGTTTTGGGCAATTGAAGAAATAACATGAAAAGTACTATCAGATGAGGATATAAAATGCGAAGAAATATTTGAGAAAACCATCAAGAGAAATGAAGAAGGTAGATTTGTAGCAACAATACCACTAATCAAATTAGGGGATTCATCAACTGTAGCAATGAAGAGACTTCAGTCAATAGAATGAAGATTTAACAGCAATTCAAAAAAAGATACATAGCTTTCATGACAGAAATTTTGGGGCACATAACCAAAGTGGAATATGCACATAAAAAACAATTAAATTTCCAGCCACATCATGGAGTATTGTATAAAGAAAGTACTACAACGAAGTTAAGAGTTGTCTTTGATGGATCAGCATCCACGGAAACTGGATTTTCATTTAATGAATTTCAATATACTGGTCCAAGAATTCAAGATGAATTATTAACAATATTGTTCAGATTCAGAATACATGCATATGTAGTTGGCACTGACATCAGCAACATGAATAGACAAATTTTAGTAGATTCTTCACAAAGATATTTACAATGTATTTTGCGGAAAAAGAATCCAATGGAAAAATTAAAGAATATGAATTGAATACAGTTACATATGGGACAGCATCAGCACCTTATTTAGCAATTCGATGTTTAAAACAATTATCATTAGTAGTACTGCAGATACCATTGCCAGCGATATTTACGTTGACGATCTTCTCACAGGAGGTAATAGTATAGAAGAAATTGTTCAACGGGTTGGGGAAGTAAATACATTTTTAAAATCAGCTGGATTTGAACTGAGGAAATGGATCACAAATCATCAGCCAATATAGTAGAACATTTAGGAATCAATTTATTGAACGACAAATTAAATCTTGGAGAAAAGGATTAAAAAAAAACTCTTGGAGTTTATTGGTCAAGTGAAGAAGTAATGCTAATGTTTAATATAAAAGAACAAAAAGCAAGAATTGTATCAAAAAGAACAACTTTATCAGAAATTGATCAAATCTTTGATCCTTTGGGATTATTGAGCCCATGTATCATAACAGCAAAAATTATATTACAAAAATTATGGAGGTGCAAGGTGTCATGAGATGAAGCTATTCTCAAGATATTCATACACAATGAGAACAATTGCCTGAATTGAACAAAATTAAAATTCCAAGACATGTAAATTGTTTATTTTCAGTTCGGCAAGAAATTTATGGATTTGCAGATAGTTCGCAAGAAGCATATGGAGCATACGTGTATATCAGGAGCATAAATTCAGAAGGGGATATTCAAATACATTTATTAACTTCAAAAACAAGAGTAGTTCCACTGATAGCTCTGACAATTCCGAGATTAGCACTTTGCGCAGCTTTACTTCGTGCACAATTAGTCGAAAAAGTAAAAACATCATCAAAAAATAAGTTTTCAATTTATTCATTTATTCAACAGTTACTTTACATTGGTTAAAAATGATTCCAAAACAACTTCAACCATTTAAAAGTAATCGAATTGCACATATCCAGCTATTAACAAAAATTTAAACTTGGAGACATGTGAAGACAGGATAATCCAGTAGACTTTTTAACTAGAGGTCTTACACTAAAACAATTGAACAATAATAAATTTTGGTGGCATGGTCCATCATGGTTATCACTGCCAGAAGATAAATGGCCAGTATCAATAGAATGTTTTAGTGGTGAAACCCAGAGAAAAGGAAAAGTATACAAAGTATTGTAAATCAATCTTTTGAAAGTTTAAATTTTTGTTAATAGCTGGATATGTGCAATTCGATTACTTTTAAATGGTTGAAGTTGTTTTGGAATCATTTTTAACCAATGTAAAGTAACTGTTGAATAAATGAATAAATTGAAAACTTATTTTTTGATGATGTTTTTACTTTTTCGACTAATTGTGCACGAAGTAAAGCTGCGCAAAGTGCTAATCTCGGAATTGTCAGAGCTATCAGTGGAACTACTCTTGTTTTTGAAGTTAATAAATGTATTTGAATATCCCCTTCTGAATTTATGCTCCTGATATACACGTATGCTCCATATGCTTCTTGCGAACTATCTGCAAATCCATAAATTTCTTGCCGAACTGAAAATAAACAATTTACATGTCTTGGAATTTTAATTTTGTTCAATTCAGGCAATTGTTCTCATTGTGTATGAATATCTTGAGAATAGCTTCATCTCATGACACCTTGCACCTCCATAATTTTTGTAATATAATTTTTGCTGTTATGATACATGGGCTCAATAATCCCAAAGGATCAAAGATTTGATCAATTTCTGATAAAGTTGTTCTTTTTGATACAATTCTTGCTTTTTGTTCTTTTATATTAAACATTAGCATTACTTCTTCACTTGACCAATAAACTCCAAGAGTTTTTTTTTAATCCTTTTCTCCAAGATTTAATTTGTCGTTCAATAAATTGATTCCTAAATGTTCTACTATATTGGCTGATGATTTGTGATCCATTTCCTCAGTTCAAATCCAGCTGATTTTAAAAATGTATTTACTTCCCCAACCCGTTGAACAATTTCTTCTATACTATTACCTCCTGTGAGAAGATCGTCAACGTAAATATCGCTGGCAATGGTATCTGCAGTACTACTAATGATAATTGTTTTAAACATCGAATTGCTAAATAAGGTGCTGATGCTGTCCCATATGTAACTGTATTCAATTCATATTCTTTAATTTTTCCATTGGATTCTTTTTCCGCAAAATACATTGTAAATATCTTTGTGAAGAATCTACTAAAATTTGTCTATTCATGTTGCTGATGTCAGTGCCAACTACATATGCATGTATTCTGAATCTGAACAATATTGTTAATAATTCATCTTGAATTCTTGGACCAGTATATTGAAATTCATTAAATGAAAATCCAGTTTCCGTGGATGCTGATCCATCAAAGACAACTCTTAACTTCGTTGTAGTACTTTCTTTATACAATACTCCATGATGTGGCTGGAAATTTAATTGTTTTTTATGTGCATATTCCACTTTGGTTATGTGCCCCAAAATTTCTGTCATGAAAGCTATGTATCTTTTTTTGAATTGCTGTTAAATCTTCATTCTATTGACTGAAGTCTCTTCATTGCTACAGTTGATGAATCCCCTAATTTGATTAGTGGTATTGTTGCTACAAATCTACCTTCTTCATTTCTCTTGATGGTTTTCTCAAATATTTCTTCGCATTTTATATCCTCATCTGATAGTACTTTTCATGTTATTTCTTCAATTGCCCAAAACTTTCCCAGCTGATCTTGTAAATTTATATTTCTTTTAAATACACAGTGCACTTTGTTCTGATTCATATGTTGTGTATTTATATGATTTGCTTCAAATGTTCCAACTAGTATCCATCCTAATTTTGTTTTCTGCAATACTGATAAGTTTGGTCCCAATCTGTGCTGGGCCATGTTTCTCAAAAATACAAGTCTACAAGTTAACAAGTTACAAGTTACTAGCAAATTTTTCACAAGGACATGTAAATTATATATATATAGTGACATAAAGATGAATAAAAAAATATAAAATTGTCAATATAATTTTGCCCTAATTTTCATAAGGAAAATCACGAGTCACACTTACCAAAAACCTTAATTTAGAATTACCAAATGGTCGTGAGTTCGTGGTTGAGAGAGAATTTAAGAAGGGAAAATGGCGCCAGTTATGTCGAATGAAAGAGTGGACATAACATACTCAAAGATGAAGTTAACTTTAATCACTTTTATTTAAAAAAACTATAAAAAAAAAATTATGATCTTTACAAACCTATATTATACAGGTGAGTCATTGAAATTCCCTTCTTCAATAGTTCTCTTGTCGTTAGAAATAGGGCACCTGCACCTACGTCACAACATGGCGGATGATCAGCTGATCTCGGTCAACCAAGCTTCAGTTTAACATTGCGTCTTATGCAGCGAATGTGTTTTCTGTACAAGAAATTCAGTTTTTTCTAAATTTATACATGCTATTTTACAATGTAATTAAAGATAAGTGTATGAATTATTTACTAATAAAACAACGCAGTCGTATTTATAAATATATTTTTAAAAATATTAAATTGAAATAAGTAGCATGTAGCATCAGGTTGTATTACATTCATTTGAGTTTGTATAACTTTTTTTATGTGTATTGTTGAATGAAAACATGAATATTGAAATTAAAATAAATTGAATTATTAGATTTTTTTAATTTATAAAGAAAATTAAATTTGAAATATATATATATATATCTTCGAGTTCATTTTTCTTATAGTCATATTGTGTATTTTTATTGTATATGAATGAGTTTATTGAGTTTATACGTCAAAAATTAATCTTTGGGAGCCAAAGTACATTAAATCGATAAATTTAAGTGGATACATAATGTGAATCCTTTTACATTGACATTTTTTTAACGAAGATTATAAATGCCTTTTAAAAATCAATATGAAATCAATAATTGATTACCTATCTAATTTTTAAACCTTTGTGATAAACAGACACAAATATATATATATTTTATGTTACTAAAAAAAACTTCATTAAAAATTTGTAATTCTGTCATTAAAAAAATATTTTTTCATGTTTTTTATATATATTATTAAAGAAAATTACATATATTTAAACATTCATACAATATGTTTCTATCCGATTATGTTTAAATTATTTTATATGCAATAAAAGTATACACAAAAAAATAGGATTGGGTTAGTTTTAACTTAATAACCTGGAACTCATTAAATAGTAAGAATGCCCTGACTTATTTTTTACGGAAAACACTCCTCATATACTCACTTGTACACACTCTAATCAGTTTTTCCCAAATAAAACAATAAGTGCCATAAAAACACAATAAAAGCTTACGGCACGATATTTCTCCGTAAGACACAATGCAAACTGAAGGTTTGGTTGACCAAGATCAGCTGGTGGCCGCCATGTTGAAACGTCACGTGCAGGTACCCTATACAGCATAAATTTATTAACATCATTTATTGTATTACTAAAGCAGCATTTTTTTTTTTTTTTTTTTTATTTCAATCATTTAATTTACAACTGGCCATTGGTGGCCAACCAGCAATTGTGATACATTTTATAAAACATGAGTGAAGGTAGCTCCCAACGGTACTCCTTCGTTAAATTGTAACTGTATTCTTCTTAGATTGCCAATTCATGTGGTTTGGTCCTCTTCAGTCTTCTTGTTTCATTCTCATTGTTTAATATGTCGCGTGCAAGATTGTTTGGGTGGTTATTTAGTCGCTTTTCGTGTTTTTTCGCAAATAAATTAATTTGTTCTTTTACTTTTTTAATATTCAAATCCTTATGTAATGATTCATTGGAAACATACCAGGGGGCATTAGCTATAATTCGTAAACACTTATTTTGTGCTCGTTGAATAATATTTATATTTGTAGGTTTAGCACATCCCCATAGCTGAATCCCATAGGTCCAGATTGGTATTATGACGGTTTTGTAGATTAATATTTTGTTATCCAAGCTAAGTTTGGATTTTCGACCTATTAACCAGTAGAGTTTTCTCATTTTTAAATTTATTTGCTGTCTTTTAGCAATGATGTGTCTTTTCCAAGAAAGTTTTGGTTGCAAATGCATTCCTAAGTATGTGATGTGATCTTTTCTAGGTAGGTTTTTATTGTTGATGTACACTTCGGGACACTGAACATGTTTTGTAGTGAATGTTATGTGCGTGGATTTATTATCATTTATTTTGATTTTCCATTTGTTGGCCCAATTTTGTATATCATTTAGTGAAGCTTGAAGAAATTCAGAAGCTATTGTAGGATTGACGTTAGAGGAAAGGAGGGCCGTATCATCTGCATAAGTTGCGACTGTCACATTATTTGAACAAGGTAAGTCTGCCGTAAAGATCTGATATAGCGTTGGTCCCAAGACACTACCTTGGGGCACTCCGGCTAAAATTGGGTAGTTTTCAGACAGAGCGTTTTCATATATTACTCGAAATTGTCGGTCAGAGAGGTAAGACTTAATTAGTAAGTAATAATTATGTGGTAGGCGCTCTTTAGTTTTGTAAAGAAGACCACTATGCCATACCCGGTCGAAGGCTTGACTGATGTCGAGAAATGCCGCAGAGCAGACTTTTCCTTCTTCCAGGTCTTCTTCAATCTCTTTCACTATTCTATGTACTTGTTCAGTAGTGGAATGTTGTTCCCTAAACCCAAATTGGTGGGCAGGGATTAAATTGTTTTCTTCGATTATTGGTTGCATTCTTTTAAGAATCAGTTTTTCTAATATTTTGGAGAGAATTGGTAATAAAGATATAGGTCTATATGAGGAGGGTTCGTGAATTGGTTTGCCTGGTTTTGATATAAGAGTTATTTGAGAGATTTTCCAGTGCTTAGGAAAGTATTGTAATCGTAGTACTGCATTGTATATTTGAGTAATTGCCACGATGCCTTTCTTTGGGAGGTTTTTAAGAATCGTAGCAGTTATGAGGTCATGCCCAGGAGCTTTTTTATTGTTCAAATATTTTATTTCATTGCATACCTCTGTTGGGGTACAGTGTTTAATTGGTGGTGAAAGTTGCAACGGGATGTCTAGAGATTTTATAATTTCTTCGTCACTAGCTTGATTCGGGGTATGTGGTTGGAAGACACTGGATAGATACTGTGCGAATGTTTCCGCTTTGTCCTTGTCAGATCTTGCCCAAGCATTGTTATTTTTTCTTATAGGTGGTATATGTTGTTGTGGTCTTTTTAATTTTCTTGTGGCTTTCCACAGTGAATAGTCGGAATCAGCTTTTGACGTTAAGCTGTTAATGTGTTCTTGGAATGTTTCATTTTTCACATCTGAAATAACGCGTTTTAGTCTTTTGCAGAGATTGTTTAGTGTCGTTTTATCTTGCGGATGCCTGGTTAATTGCCATATTCTTCTGGCTTTTCTTTTTTCATTGACAAGATCCCGGATGTGTTTAGGGTAGTTTTGAATATTTTCGTTTCTTTTTTTTCCTGAAGTCGATTTCTTAGCTGCTTGCTGTATCGCGCTTGTTATTGCTTCGACAGCTTTGTCTAGGTCATTTCCAGTTTTCAGGGGAATTTTTAAGTTTATTTCGTCGTTTAGGTATTTTTTAAACATTTCCCAGTTTGTAGTTTTATTGCTTAAATAGGGTTTTTCTTGTTTTTGTATAATTGTTGTACTAACTGTGATTATCACTGGAGAGTGGTCGGATGATAAGTCAAAACATTCTTCTATCTTCAAGTAATTGAAAGAAACTCCTTTTGTTATATAAAAGTCTAACAGGTCCGGAACTTTATTTGTGTCGGTTGGCCAGTAAGTTGGTTTACCAGTACTGATAGGAGTGTAATTGTTCGCGTCACTTGCAGCTTTAAGTTCTCTTCCTTTTGGATTAATTAGCCTGGATCCCCAGAAAGTGTGTTTCGCATTAAAATCACCTCCTGCAATAAATCTATTTCCCAACAAGTTAAAATAATCTTCAAATTGGTTTTGTTTGACTGCATGCTTTGGTGGGCAGTATACGGCTGCGATAACAATAGAGCCATACTTGTCTTTGATGTGGATGTTGGTACCTTGAAGATAGTCTTTTTCGTATTTTTCCATTTCATGATGGTTGATTTTTTCGTTAATGATAATAGCAGTGCCTCCATGTTCATTTCCATCGGGATGGTTGGTGTGGTAAATTTTGTAATTACGAATGTTAAAATAGCTTCTGTGAGTGAAATGTGTTTCTGATATTAATAAAATATCAATTTTTTGGTATTTTAAGAATACTTCGACTTCTTGTCGATGTTGTGTGAGCCCATTGGCGTTCCACAATGCTATTCGTATTGTGTTATGCATTATTGCTTATATGTTTAATTAACATGGATAACATATTGATAATATTGCTGTTCTGGTTCATTAGTTGTGTGAACATATTTTCGAATTTGTTCAGAAATTGTTGCAGCGAAACATGTTCATTTGCTTGCATTTTTGTTGCGTGTGCGTAAGTATTTGTGTTATGGTTAAGGGAATTATTGTTAGTATTAGGTTCTATTATATGGTGATATTCATTGTGTTGAGTTTCAGAAGATTGCCGATCCTTGGAGACTGGGTTGTGATGAGATTTATTTTGCTGTTTGCTTCGTCGTTGTTGTATTTCACGGTAAATTGGACAGCCCTTATAATTTGCAGGATGAGGTCCATCACATAATGTGCATACGGGTGCAGTATCTTTGCTTTTAGAGCACTCTTTCGTTGAATGGTAGTCAGGGCATTTTACACAACGATACGGTTTGGAGCAGTAAGTCTTCGTATGCCCATATTATTGACACCTTTGACATTGTGGGATGTCTCTTTTTTTTCTTGGCGGTTCAATTACTATTTTTGTTCCTAGAAGATTTGTAAGTTTGTATAAATCTTTGTTATTGTCATTGGGCTCCTGGTCTATAAAAAACATAGGCAGTGGTTGTTTTGTATGCCAGCTTTTTATATTAATTACATTTCTAATTTCATATCCTTTTTCTTGCAAAGCTTCTTTTATTTCGTCGATGGGCATTGAAGGATGCAGATTTTTTAATACGACTCTGTAAGCACGATCTTCTTTTAGTTGGTATGTGTGAAATGCCACTTTGTTTTGGTTTAGTAGATGTATTAATTTTCGATATGCGTTAGAGTTTATAGTATTAACTTTAACTTCATCATTAGATAGGGTTTTGCACAAGAATTCCTTAGAATTTAGCACAGTTTGGATGCAGTTAAGCATATTTGAGTAGTTTACTACATTCTGTATGAAGACGGGAGGTGGTTTGAATTCTTTAGTTCCACCTTCATTTGTGTTATTTTGCGGTGGGTCGTCGTTATCTAATACGGAATATGTGTTTGCGGTATTAGTATGTCCGTTGTGGCTACTAACAAGTGATTTCTTAGCTTTTGGCGAGGAGTTGTTGCTTACTTCGGTTCTGGAGCGCTTTACCGTTCTTTTGTTTTTTATAATTTGCCAGGAGCAGGGATGATCTTCTGTACTATTACTATTTGCCGATGGTAACTCGACATTCATTGCTTGTACTCCGGAAAGTTGTGGAGATGATTGTGACACAAGATTTATTGGAGATTGTAACGTTGAGTAACGAGAACTCATAATAGGAGATGTCATTGCCGTAAATGGTAGTCTGGAATAAGTTGTAATTGAAGTTGTTGTTATTGTATGCACCACCTGAGTAGTGGAGATGCTCGTGCCTCCACTCGTTTCTGGCATTTTAATCTTATATATTACTTCTTAATTGAAGTAAATTAATTGGTGTTAATATGATTGTTGTTGTATAACACTATACTACAAGGGAGTATTTACGTAGTGTACTCGAAGAGAAGCAGACACGTCCGCTCTGTTCGGCTGCTAGTCAACGACTCCACTAAAGCAGCATAACGTAAAATTATTTTCATATATACAGGGTGTTGCATTACGGCTCGGCATGAATTATGTGTCTTTTTTTAAATGGAACACACTATATATTTTCATACATTTTGATTAGTATTTCATTCACCTATATGCACCTAAGAGGTTTTTTTTTTGTTTTCCGCGGCGTAGCCAAGTTATTCCGCTTTTTCCTTAAAAATGACCTAATACACGCATAGATTTATAAAGGCATACTAACTTTATTTTAATAGTAAAAATTACGATTTTGTTTTCTGTATAACAATAACTATACTCTATGTTCTCACAGAATTTTTTCTTCAAATTATTATACAGGGTGGTAAATAAAGCGAATCAAATATACTCAATTTCAAATGAATATAACTCGTCATTTTCAAATGGAACACCCTATATTTTATTATTTAGTTGTGTTTATTTTTGTAATATCTTTATTTTTTATTAAGGGTATCCTATGCATAAATTTACTCGTTTTAATTAAAAATTAAATTGAGTATGCTATGGAAATTATGTTTTTAACAAGAAACTATTGCAATATTGACATTAGTGTGCATTAGGCAATAACTAAAATTGTTTATTATTAATATTAGCTGGATTAGATAATTATGCTAAAAATTCAAATAAACTCTTTGAGCAAAGTGCCCTTTTGGCCCAGTCGATTGCAATAAAAATACGACGTGCACAACAAGATGTTCCATTAGTTAAAAATTAAATCCAATATACTATGGAAATTATTTACAAGAACTTAACATAACAGTATATTTGCGGTTAATTACTTCCTTGTAACAAGTATTGTAATTGCGAAAAATTTCGGTTTTCAGATTTCAACGGAAAAATTTATTTTGAGCATCCCTTAATCCATTCTTACTAGTTTCGGCGTGACGTCTGAACGTACATAATGTATCTTGCATAACTTAAAAACTGTTAGCCGTAGAATGTTAAAATTTTGTATTTTTAACTAATGGAACACCTTGTTGTGCGCGTCGTATTTTTATTGCAATCGACTGGGCCAAAAGGGTACTTTGCTCGAAGAGTTTCTTTGAATTTCGCACAACTCAACTAAATAAATGATTATTATCTAATCGGGCTAATATTAATAATAAACAATTTTAGTTATTGCCTAATGCACACTAATGTCAATATTGCATTAGTTTCTTGTTAAAAACATAATTTACATAGCATACTCAATTTAATTTTTAATTAAAACGAGTAAATTTAGGCATGGGATACCCATAATAAAAAATAAAGATAATACAAAAATAAGCACAACTGAATAATAAAATATAGGCTGTTCCATTTGAAAATGACGAGTTATAGTCATTTGAAATTGAATATATTTGATTCGCTTTATTTACCAACCTGTAAAATAATGTGTAGAAAAAATTATGTGAGAACAGAGAGTATAGTTATGGTTATACTGAAAAAAAATCGTAATTTTTACTATTAAAATAAAGTTAGTACGCCTTTATATAGCAATGTATGCATTAGGTCATTTTTAAGGAGAAAACGAAATAACTTGGCAACGCCGCGGAAAACAAAAAAACACCTCTTAGGTGCATATAGGTGAATGAAATGCTAAAAAAAATATATAAAATCAATGGTAGTAATAAGCCCGAGCTGTGATACCTTGCTCTTACCGGCGGAAAAATATTGTAAACTAAGATGTGAACTTGGTAGCAAAAAAAAAAAATAAAATAAAATAAATACTAGATAAGATGAGATACGGTAGGTTCGAAAAAAAAAAAAACCGAGCAGGTACAACCTAGCATAGCATTCCGCCGTAAATAAGCAGAATACTATGATACAAAGTGGATTTGAACAATTGAAAGCATCTTTGCGCTGGAAACCAACGAACTGTAAAGGTTAATAGTTCATTACAGGGGAAATTTAAACTGTAAACGTGACATATCGCCTCGTACAAACAAAAAAAAACCTTAATTTGGAATTACTAGAAGCCAAAAGGAGGCATATCCCGGGGGAATCGGTGTCCCCGCCCCGTGCCTGTCATCAGCGTGCTGACTGGTAATGATTCAGCAAAAAAATCAATCAAATAAAAAAAATATAGGTGAAAATTACCCTACAGATGTTAACTAAGCCAAATAATGCAATAAAAAACAAAAAAAAAAAACTGTATCACCACACCGATGATAGCAGATAAAATTTTCTAAAATTTGGAAAACAAACCAGCAGCGCTGTACAGGTGTCTCATTTTCGATGTTTTTTTTTTAGGGTATATACGAGGTGTGTTCAAAAAATATCGCGAATTTTGTGTTTTTTCAAAAATTATTTATTTATTCATGAATATCTATTTTGTCCCCTTCAAAGTAATCCCCATGAGATATTATACACTTGTGCCAACGGTTTTTCCAATCTTCAAAGCACTTCAAAAAATCATTTTTTTTTATCTTGTTCAGCTCCTCCTTCGATGCCGTCTTTATCTCGTCAAGCGTAGCGTAACGTCGTCCTTTCATGGGCCTCTTCAGTTTAGGGAACAAGAAAAAGTCACAGGGGGCCAGATCTGGGGAATACGGTGGCTGCGGCATCATTAGTGTGTTGTTTTTGGCTAAAAAGTCGCGCACAAGCAACGATGTGTGAGCAGGGGCGTTATCGTGGTGCAAAAGCCAATTTTTGTTCTTCCACAAATCCGGGCGTTTCTGGCGGATTGCTTCGCGCAAATTGCGCATAACTTGCAGGTAATATTCCTTATTGACCGTTCTACCCTGTGGCAAGAACTCATGATGCACCACGCCCCTGCAATCGAAGAAAACTGTCAGCAAAACTTTCACATTCGACCGAACTTGGCGCGCTTTTTTCGGTCTTGGTTCGTGCGGCAGCTTCCATTGAGATGATTGAACTTTGGTTTCCACGTCATAACCATAAACCCACGATTCGTCACCAGTTATGACCCTCTGGAGCAAATTTGGGTCGTCGCGGACAGAGTCCAACATCTCATTAGCAATGTTCATGCGATGCTGTTTTTGGTCGCAATTGAGCAATTTTGGTACAAATTTCGCGGCGACCCGTCTCATGCCCAAATCATTGATAAAAATCGAATGGCACGAGCCAATCGATATGTTTAGGTCCTCAGCAACTTCTCTAACGGTGATTCGACGATTGGCCAATATCATTTTCTCCACTTCATTAATTTTTTCGTCTGTTGTTGAAGTGCTTGGGCGTCCGGCACGCTTTTCGTCGTTCACATCTTCTCGGCCTTCTGAGAACATTTTGTACCACCGATAAACGTTGCTTTGGTCCAAGGTAGCTTCTCCGTATGCCACAGTCAACATTCGGAATGCATCCGCGCACTTAATTTCGTTTTTCACACAAAATTTGATACAGGTTCTTTGTTCCATTTTTTTGAATAGGTAAAAATCGAAGACGATCCAAAACACGTGCAAGCAAAGCAGCTGTCAACAATTAAGTGAACATTCAAAATGGCCGAGCTTGTCGACATAAGTGAGAGACATGAGTACCAACATAAAGCCACAAAAAGATCGAAATTCGAATATACGTAACCCGCGAAAATTCAAAATTCGCGATAGTTTTTGAACACACCTCGTATTACCAATAGACTAAATTGCTTGCACATTTCAGGGTCAATTTTTTGTGAAAAGTTTAATAGTCACCACAGGAATTTTCGATCTTCTTTTGTTTCTGAGCTACAGGCAAAAACTTGTTTTTCGCTCCTTTCGAAAATATCTCAAAACTTATTTATTATGGTAGTTAGAGAAAAATTGTTTTAACAAATTTTGTACCGTTTTTTAAGTAAAATAAAATGGCGTAATTAGATTTTTTGAAAACTTCATAATTTTCGAGAAATAACCCAAAACTTATGATTTTTTAAATGGCAACCTATATTGGAAATGGTCTCATCTTTTTTCTTATTTTGTAAGCTTTTCAATGATATACAGGGTGTCTCTTAAATAGAGGGACATGGCTTAACCACAGATTCTTGAGGCTAAAATAAGACGATTTAACCAAACTTGCTTCTACAGGAAAGTGTACCATTTTGCCAGAAATCTGCTTCAAAGTTTTTCGAAAAAAAATTAATTTTGCTTATAATAATCGGACGCTTTATTCGATTTGGATGAAATTTGGTATGGCAGTTTATATGGTTATAAGTCTTCTTTTAAGGTGATACTTGTTATTATTAGTGAACCACTAGTGTATGAAACTTAGGTCTCCCAACATTAATTAGACCGTAACTTTTTAATGGCAATGCCGAAATCGTTAAATTATTTTTCTTCAGAAAGATACATTCAATAGCAAACTTTTGTCTCTCTGTGTAATTTGTGATATCTGTTACGGTTCACACAGAAAAAAATAAAATCTGAGTGTCTGCACTACTAAATTTTTAAAATAAATTTAATCTAGCAGTCAATCCAAATGTCAAACAAGTAATTTTTAATGACAGTAACAATTGTTTTACGGGTTGTCAAAAATTTTCTTCGCAATATTCTAAAATTAGTAACATCCGTTTGTTTGGCCTAATAGTATTTTACTACCATTATTATAAATAAGACGATTACAATCTCAGCTAACTCCTAAACAAGTTGTGAAGATTGACAACTCGTTACTGTCATTAAAAATTACTTGTTTGACATTTAGATAGACTGCTAGATTAAATTTATTTTAAAAAATTCACGGTGCAGTCACTCAGGTTTTATTTTTTTCTGTCTGAACCGTAACAGATATCACAAATTAAACAGAGAGAGAAAAGTTTACTATTGAATGTATCTTTCTGGAAAAAAATAATTTCACGTTATCGGCGTGGCCATTAAAAACTTACGGTGTAATTAATGTTGGGATACCTAAGTTTCATACACTAGTGGTTCACTAATAATAGCAAGTATCATCTTAAAAGGTGACTTATAACAATATAAACTGTCATACCAAATTTCATCCAAATCGAATAAAGTGTTCTGTTATTATAAGCAAAATTAATTTTTTTTCGAAGAACTTTGAAGCAGAATTCTGGCTAAATGGTACACTTTCCGGTAGAAGCAAGTTTAGTTAAATCGTCTTATTTTAGCCTCAGGAATCTGTGGTTAAGCCATGTCCCCCTATTTAAGAGACACCCTGTATAAGAAGTCTACATTTTTTTGTTTTACACATGAATAAAAGATAAATTTTTTTTTTTGGGTGAAAAAATTGAAAATTATTAAGAAACAAATGAAAAAAACTATAATATTTCATAATTTGTTTATTTTGATTCCATATCTATTAATTATGTTCTCAAAATTATTCTAAACCATTTATTTTCGGATTAGTTAAATTATTATTTATCGACGTCACAGTTGGCTATGACACAATTCGAAAAAAAATAGTGTAATATGCATTTAAAGTAAATAAATTAAAAATATGTGTAAAACTGAAGCAAATAATATTAAAAATAAACAAATGACGAACTATAATAATTTTTCTCATTTGTTTCTTCATAATATTTAATTTTTTCACCCCAAAAAATTAATAAATCATCTTTTATTCATGTGTAAAACAAAAAAATGTAGACTTCTTATAAATCATTGAAAAGCTTACAAAATAAGCAAAAAGATGAGACCATTTTCAATATAGGTTGCCATTTAAAAAATCATAAGTTTGTGTTATTTCTCGACAATTATGAAGTTTTCAAAAAATCTAATTACGCCATTTTATTTTACCTAAAAAACGGTACAAAATTTGTTTAAACAATTTTTTTCTAACTTTTTGCTTGTAGCTCAGAAAAAAAGAAGATCGAAAATTCCTATTAATTATTTATTAATTAATATTTCCCGAGATACCAAAAAAAAAAAAAATATCGAAAATGAGACATTCTGTACACAGCAGGAGATCTTGAAACCGACTCATCGCTCGCCGCGCAATCACGCAACTTATCCGTCAAACCGGAAGCGACCTCGTTACTCGTAAATACAGCGCTAGTCAAAAAGCAGATGAGTAAATTTTGAAAAAAACCGCGTAACGATATTTGAAATCGTTGTAATATATACGCTTATTTATCTGCATGAGTATAAAAGCGATGCATTTAGAATTAACAATAGAACTGTCAAAAGATTGTTTCTTGCAAGCATTAAGAAGATTTACTTCAAGAAGAAGAAATATTATTAAGACAATGGGACAAATTTTGAGGCAGCAAGCAAAGAACTAAAAGAGTTTTTTAATCAAACAAAGGATAACATCATAAAGAGTGTTGCAGAAGATGGAATTACATGGCATTTTATACCAGCTCATGCTCTTCATATTGGGGGATTATGGGAGGCTGCAGTTAAATCTGTTAAATACCATTTAAAACGAATGATTGACAATTTAAAGTTGACATTTGAAAGTTTTTCACAATACTCATACAAATTGAAGGTTATCAAATAACTCTAATGATCTGGAAGGTCTCACACCTACCCATTTTTTTTTTTTTTTTATGATTAACAGCAGTTATAGAACCATATCTTACTCATGTTAATAATGAAAATAGATTGTCACATTTCCAGCAGTATCAACAAATTCAGCAACAATTTTGGATCCACTGGCAGAAAGAATATCTTTCTGAACTGCACACAAGACAGAAGTGGAATTCAAAAAACGGCATGTTACATGAAGGCATGCTAGTAATCATCAAAAAAGACAATTTACCCTCATTGTATTGGCATCGAGGTCAAATTATCAAGATATTTCCTGGAGCAGACGGCATAGCACGAGTCGCATTAGTCAAAACTCAACACAAGACAATCAAGAGAGCATTACGATTTAATCATGTTGAATATTTGTATTTATATTTACTTATGTTAGTAATAGTAAAGCGAAAAGTTTGTAAGGGATATGCATACAACCGTTCCGCAACCTTCGCTTCTCTTCGGTAGGATTCGGGCCTACTAGGTATAAATGTCAAACTTACAGTTACAAAATAATTTTTGCCCTTAAAATTTAATAAATATAAGAATTAATTAATTAATTTAAATATGGTAAGTAATTTATTAATATAGAGCAAAATTAATTAAAGAGATATGTAGTATTAATTACATTATAATATGTTAACCTAGAAAATATTAACACATTTTTATATCCCTTATCTAATCTAAAATACAGTACTTACATATTATTTCAGATTTATAAATGTACGTCGCAAAAAAGAAAGCAGTAAATTTACAGGTTTTTCAAAAACCGAAATCATTAGATACAAAAAGTTTATTATTCGTAATCTATCAGTTGCAGATTGCTATTTTCTCGCACAAGCACTAGATAATGTTAACGTTTAAACATATTGGCTCGTAGTATGGTCACGGTTTTAACCAGGGCATCGAACCCGCCAAAAACTGGGTTCGGTTTAGGTTCAGGTTCATTTGGTTTTGAAAGATGGGTTCGGGTGCGGTTCTGGTTCAAGCATTAATAAAATTTGCAGTTTTGTTCGCGGTTCATGTTCGAAATAATGTAAAATGAAAGCCGGAATTTAGGCAAAACGCAACAAAAACGAACACAATTTTCACGAAAAGTCAGCCCAGACAGCAACGCAGACACCTACGACGTCGATTATCGGCTGTATTTACTTTTCGAACTAAAAATTAACCTGAACCGGAGTTGAACCCCGAACCTGAATTTTAATACTCCGTTCGGTTTCGAGTCGGTTCAATTAAAAATATATCTGCGGTTCAGTTCTCGGTTTGGGTTCCCTAAAATGTTTCGGTTTGGTTCCGGTGCCCTGGTTTTAACTAAAACACTGTTTTAAGAAATGTCAAATTCAAATTTCAATATTTAATTTCACCCATAGATCATAGATCGATTTTTTTAAAATATTTATTTGAATACAAGCTATGTTCTGCTTTAAAATCATATTTTGATATATTTGATATTATTTATTATTGTTATTAAATAATGAAATTTGACATTTCTTAAAACAGCGTTTTAGTTAAAACCGTGATCATACTACGAGCCATTGGTAGGTAAAACGAATAAAGATGTTAGTTTTAGAAATAAAAACACAATGTTCCTTCATACATTGCAGACTACAATAATGAAGAACATAATTAAACTTGAAAACACAAATGGAACATATTGATTACAAAAATAATCATATTTGTTGAAGGCAAGAAATCATATAGACCATAAAATAAAATAGTTTGATTCATAATTATATTGTTAAAATCATCATGTCATATGATTGTGGCAAGTGTCGTCTTAAAAAACGTGATCCCCTAGAGGGCTGTGATGGCGTTTGTCAGAAGTGGTATCATATATGTTGCATCAATGTAAGTGAAGACGCATTCAATCTCTTAGAAAAATCTAGATTCCTTTTCTTCTGGTGCCCTACATGCAAACTAAATTGTGAAGTTGTTAATAAATCTGTAGTTCTCAATGTCAAGTCCACACTGAAAAAATTTTTGCTTATTTTCTGTAAGGTCCCTCATCGCTGATCTTATCTCTAATGCTGACTGAGCATCTTTTAAAGCCGCATATAAAGTATGAGGACATCGCCTCGCTGTCTCTGTGGCTAACTCCATATCTCCAAAAACTCAATGAATCAAATAATAAAATTAAAACTACATGGAACCTAATAAACAAAGAAACAGGTCGAATTAACAGTACCTCAACATGTCCTATAAGTGCTAATGAATTTAACGATTTTTTTTTATCTCTGTTGCGGACAAAATTAAAAATACCATAGTGCCTACCCAACACAACTATTTTGAATTTCTTTATAAACTAAATAAGTGCAATAATTCGGCTTATTTTGAACCAACACCCTTTGAAATAAAAAATATACGAAATTTAAAGTGCACTGATTCTTTAGACTTATATGACATAAACACCAGACTACTTAAAGTTACTGCTGATAGCATAGCAAACCTTTTATGTGATTTAATTAATGCTTGCCTACAATTTGGTGTTTTTCCTAATAAATTTAAAATGACGAAAATAATTCCGATTTTTAAAAGTGGAGCACCTGACTGTACGTCTAATTATAGACCAATCGCAATTTTACCAGTTTATTCCAAGATTCTTGAAAAGGTAATATAAACAAGAATTTTACATTTCTTCAATGTACACAATCAGCAAACGGACAATATGGTTTTCGTGAAGGTAGGGCTACCAATGATGCTTTATCTCTTGTAGAAACCGTAACTAATTCTTGGGAAAACAAAGAAATTTATAGAGGCACATTTATTGACCCAAGTAAAGCTTTTGACACTTTGTCACACGACACATTATTAGGCAAACTGGAATACTATGGTGTAAGAGGAGTCTGTTTGGAATTATTAAAATCTTATCTAGAAAATAGACAGCAAGTAGTGTCTGTTAGCAATGTTAAAGTGTCAAATAAGGGTGTACCCCAAGGAAGTATATTGGGGCTAGGGCTGCGCGATATTCAAATTTCAATATCGATATTCGATAACAAAATGATATCGATATTTTCCGATATATCGATTTTGCGATAATTATCGATATTTATCGAAGAATATCGATAATTGTAAGTAAAATCGATAAATATCGAAATTAATCGATAAATATCGATATTAATCGATAAATATCGATATGAATCGATAAATATCAATATTAATCGATAAATATCGATATTAATCGATAAATATCGATATTAATCGATAAATATCAATATTAATCGATAAATATCGATACTAATCTATAAATATCGATATTTTTCGATAAATATAGAAATTAATCCATAAATATCGAAATTAATCAATAAATATCGACATGAATCGATAATTATCGACTAATATTGATATAGGCAAATACTAGTTATTAATATTTATTAACATTTTCTTCGAAGTAGAACCTTTAATATTATTGTCAAAAGAATTTGTGTAGGGTTTTTGGATCTTTTGTTTATTGAAACATACAATTTAGTTTACATTTGGACGTTTCGATTGTGACATCACAATCATCATCAGCTATTTGTTTGATTGTTACATTTTTATAAAAATATTAGTTGAACATTAAGGCGTAATTTTGTAATACATAAAGTTTTATTTTTTATGACTACATTTTAATTTGACTCAGTTTACTGCCTTACTCTGGCTGAACAACACTTTTTTACCTACTGCTAGTCAAATTAATTAAATCTGTTAAAATATTGCCGCCCTTACTATACTGAAAATAACCTCTACAAACCATATCTCAAAATGAAATGATATCAGCACAAAAATACATACTCAAATCATTGTTATTCAACGGGCCTTCAGTTCAGAGTACGCTGCTAGTGCTACATAGAATATGCGAGTTACAGCCAGTATATTTCAGTAATTTACAACACAACACTACAACTTGTATGTTGTGTTTGTGTTGTTTTGTATGGAGATAAATTATTTATCGATAATTATCGATAATAATCGATATTTAGCAATAGTTATCGATGTTTATCGATAATAATCGATATTTATCGATAATTGTCGATGGTTATCGATAATAATCGATATTTATCGATGTTTATCGATAATTATCGATGTTTATCGATAATTATCGATAATTATCGATAATAATCGATATTTTCGATATTGATCGATAGTTATCGATAATTATCGACATTTATCGATAAGTATCGATAAATATCGAAATATCGATTTATCGATAAATAATTTTTATAATATCGCAGGCCGATATTTTTAAAAATATCGATAATTATCGATATATCGATATTTTTCCCAGCCCTAATTGGGGCCCTTATTGTTCCTAATTTATGTAAACGATTTAGTAAAAAATATAAATACAAAAACTATACAGTTTGCTGACGACACAACTTTTATTTCAAGTAGTAATGACATAAATATAGTTACAAATAACTCAGATATAATTTTGAATCAAGCACTAAACTGGTTTACTGCAAATCACCTAGTTTTAAGTATAGAAAAAACAAGTATAATTGACTTTAAAAATACAAAACAATCTAACGAATTTATGGTTAAATACTTAGGCCTCCACGTACAAAGAAATTTAAACTGGAAAATCGTATCTAGCAAATTAGCGAAATGTTTATAATGCTCTTCATAAAATATATTATATTGTGGGTCCCGCAGCAGCAAGAATCGCTTATTTTGCATTATTCCATTCAGTTATGTCGTATGGATTGATAATCTGGGGTCAATCCCCGCATGCTGACAGAATATTTATAATGCAAAAAAGGCAATTCGAATTATTTCTGGTGTTAGTCCCAGAAACCACTGCAGGGAACTATTCAAACATAATAAAATTCTCACAATTTATTCTCAATATATACTAAATTGTTTAATATATATATTAGGAAATATTTATCAAAATTCAGATCGCATGCCGAGATTTATGAATACGAGACGAGAAATAAATTAAATCTGGTTGTTTCAAGACTGACAAAGAAAAATTCCACAACTAACAATATAAACTTGAATCTCTTTAACAAACTTTCACAAGACTTAAAGGATCTAAATTTAAACAAATTTAGATCTGTTATTTCTAAAAAACTAATAGATAAAAGTTACTACAGTATCGAGGAATATCTGACAGACTCAGAGTTCTGATGCTGCGTCTAGATTACATTCTTATGTAAAATTTTCTGCAGTGTCTGACGAATATTCGAATATTTTAATATTTTATATTATGTACTAGCATATTTGACGTACCATACATGTAATTGTTATTTGGTAAATAAATATTATTATTATTCCGCGTAGAAATTGCTTTACCAAATTTTTTTCGCGAGCCGCTTCGCTGTACTCGTTTAATGCTTGATCACCTAAATAACGCAACCCGGTGGCAAACATGGCTAGTGTTTCTCCTGCTTCCTGCTTTCTTGCATAAAATCGTGCTTCGTTATCATCTTCTTCACGCTGGAATATGGTTTGTACAATATTTTATTCAATTTTGACGAAATACTAATAAAAACCATTATATTTAATTTTGACAAAATAAAAAACTGAACAGTTAGTAGGCTGAGCATGACAATCGTCGCTGATAGACATCAAGTCATGTATTTAAATGCTTTATTGTCTGTCATTTGTGCCGTGAAAAATAATGAAAATGGCTGATAATGTCTAATAAATATTATGGTGAGTGTTATTTTCTTACCTGCTGTTATTTTAAATGCATTATTTGTTGCAGAGTGTGTTAAAATTTTGAGAGTGATTTAATTTTTTTTTAATTCATATGTAAAAAAAGTGTTACTTTAGTTGTTGCTATGGAGTTAATAATGACAGTTTAAAACGTCAAAATTGAATAAAAAATTATATAGGATATTGTAGCGTGGTCAATAAATAAAGCAATGTTGTACAAATAAGTAGTATATTAACAATAACAACAACATACCTATAAGTACATATACACAAGAACAATTTACTATCAGCACATCTATTCTTGCCCGTGACTTAACTCCAACTGCCAACTGCCGTCGCGTCTCGTTCTCGTGCTTACCCTTACAGCTTACAGCAAGTATGTTTTGGTATCCCCACTCTTGTCGTCGTCGTCGTCGTCGTTTGGGCCCGGTCCAATTCGTACCTAAAAGTGAAAACGTTACAATACCATTTAAAAAAGTATAATTTTGTTCTGCCGTTTGAGAACTTGTTCTTGAATTTTCAGTTTGTTATTACTGATGAATTGATCCCTTTTTCCTGATCATTTTTTGTATAGGTATAACATTATTCTCTAAAGTCATTAGTTCGCCTATAAAAGCACTGGTTCTTTTAAAGGAAACATCGTGTATATGTCGGCAGCAAACTGAAATGCGTCATTACAGGGTTTGCCGGCAAACGGTGTAATATTCGAAACACAGCTGACCTCAAAACCATTGTCTAGCAATTATGAATAGGGTATTATTTCATGATTGCCAATATTAAAAATTTATTAAAAAATATTAAAGCTGGTAGGTAAACAAGAGGAACAAAACAAAAAAACACATTATAAATTGATTGTTGCAAAAGAAATAAAGCATTGAAATTTTGATGACGTACTAGTTGTAGACAGAGCTGGGCAGTAACTAGTTACTTTAGGAATTTAGTTACTAACTAGTTACTTTTACGTAACTTGTAACGTAACTTAGTTACTTTTTAAAATATGGTAACTGTAACTGTAACTTAACTTGCTGCGGAAAAGTAGTTGGTAACTTTACGGTTTTTAGTTACTAGTTACTTGAGTAACTTAATTTACTTAAAGTAACTCAGAAATTAGAATGTAACTTAAGTTAATCAAAGTAACTTAAAAAGTGGAATGTAACTTAGTCATAAAAAGTAACGGGGGGGGATTAAAATTTCAAAGAAATATTTTGTTGAGGCTGGTGCCTTGTTTAGAAACACTAACTAAAACTGTTTTGTTTTAAATAAATGTCTGTCCAGAGTGGGAGTGTTGAGCGCAGCATCGCGCATGCCCTCTGTAATGTGTAACTTTTATTTTAATACATAATTAAATTTAATATTATTGTTGATTGATTTCAAGCCATAATAGATAATAAAATAAGTAATTATATTCATTAATAATAGAGTTTTTGTACGGTAAACAGATAAACTAAAAATAACACATTATTTTAACTTTTAATTCTAGAAAAAAAGTCACTAAATGTTAAATTTGACATAAAATATATTATTTTCAAATGTTTTCCTCGCTTACAAATGATACGTTTTAATAAATTATAATTAAACTGCCACTAAATCATCAAAATTATTCCAATTTTCAGGTTATATAAAAAATAGTGTATTTTGTTCGTTGTTCCAAGGGTTGCAAGACTTGAATTCGTCTCATTTTTGCAAATTCCCTTCTCACAAGATAAAATGTTACTTTTAATTTTTATATTATATTATAATGTTGGTCCGCAGGGCCTTTTTATCAGATTTTTTATCACAGCAACCGGCCCCTGATGGCCCCTTGTCAAAGCGGGCCCTAGGCCGTGGCGTCGTGGGCCTAGGCGGTAATACGGCCTTGTAGGTCCGTTAACATTAACAATAATAATCTGATTGGGTGTAGCCAAGCAATAACGTTAAAATTTAGGTTAACGTAGTTAGTGCAAAAACTCCCTGATATGTATATTACACAATAACTAAGTCAACAGTCAAAGTCTACACTTCACGCCATTAAAAGTAGTTAGAAAGTAACTCAAGGTAACTAAGTTACTTTTAATGAGTAACTAGTAAATAACTTAGTTCTTTCACCAAAGTAACTGGAACTTAAGTAACTTAGTTACTTTTTTTTGGAGGTAACTGTAACTGTAACTAGTTACATTTTAAAAGTAACTTGCCCAGCTCTGGTTGTAGATCAGTTGAAATCCCTACTCCATGGTTTGAATGTGGTAACACACCGCATCTTAAGTACGTACTTACTCGGATGTACTTCGAATCGTTCGGGATTGTTCGTACCACAGCTACACGGGTGTTCCATTTTTTGTGTTACCCGCTGCGTTAGTTACTTGCTTGTTTGTTGTCATTTGATATCCATACATATAACAAAATATAAAAGTTACAAGAATTATTTTTAAAATATGTGTATTTCATTAAATACAAAATGAAGGATCTAACCATTAAGGAAATGCAATATAGTTATTTTCGTAACAAGTTATGAAATATACCAAATATCATGCGAGTGTAAATTGACGCACGACGCGTAGCGGAGTGCAAGTCAATACATACGAGCTAAGATATTTGTATTTCATACAAGTTATGAACATTATTTTTTAGAAGAGCATAAATAAATTTTACTTTTTTGACAAATGAATAATGTATACATATAGCCAGAAAATAATGACATAGTAACCTAGCAACCGTGTCAACTATTACGATTATGAAATATATCGTAACACTAATGTGATAAGTTCAACTTTCAGTGTTAGGATACTACGTTGATATGTCATACTTATCACAATCGTCGTCTAAAAATTTTTTATCATAACTATATAAATGATTTGAATGTGTACTTACCACAAAAAATTAGGCTAAACAGAAGTATTTTTTTAAGAAATAATATTAATAAACCTCGAACAGAAGAAACAAAGCAATAAACTTAATAAATGAACTCCAACCCATTCGAAACAAAACTTATGAGTCAATTTACAATACAGGATACAAGCGCTATCAATAGATTGAGAATGTCAAAATGTTTTTGTAGTACAATGAAAAATATGTAATCAATTAGATTAATTATCTTATAATTTTCTTCAGTTTTTTAGTAATAGTATGTAAGATTGTAATGAAATATATTTTATTTCCTACCTTTTTCAATATTTGGTTAACACCTTCTCAAAAAGTTATGAACCATTGATTGTACACCACTGGTACTGTACAACTAGTACGTTACTATCACGTGACACAACAAAATCAAACTTTAAAAATTAATATCTCGCTTATTAAATGGAATTTTTAACTCGGGTTTTCACAGGTACTCTTAGATATACCTGTTCTTTGAGAAAAAAATTAAAGAAATGAGATAATACCCTATTGTGAGTTACGAGCCATAATCCATATTAGTTGGCCTAGTCGCAAAAATTTTATTTTATTTAGCGCATATATAATACAAATAATAGCTTAATGTAATTATTGGTATTTATTTTAATATTATAGATATTTTATGGTTATGTGATACGTAGCAAGATATATTTTTTGAAATATTTTGTAGTAAAAAATACGACTATTATTAAGAATAATAGGTGAATTATCCAATCTTGATAAATAATAGAAATTTCATTGTTTGCGGCCGACATATACTGTATATATTACTTACAGGATTTCATATTCTGCCAGTAAGACAGCACAGTGAGTCACAATGTGCTGACATGTAGGACATGTAGTACAGTGTACTGAAGCCGCGTGTGGCTAAATTATTCCTTGATGCCGTGTTCCTGAGGCAGAGGCGTGTTTTGTGCTATTGTTAAGTATATTTAGTAAAACTGCGGCCTGCTTTTCTTGTCACATCCAGTAGGTACCTATATACAGGCTGTTAATTTTAAATGTGCCACCAGTATTATTTTATTATAATAGCTACAAGGAAGGTTAAATTGGCATACAATTTTTACATTACCATACTAATGAAATGAACAGATTTTATTTTCTACCAGTAATTCTCAAAATACATAACTTAACTTTTTTATTTCAAATGGGAGTAACCTATATAATAGTGACTTGGACGACACAGTATACAGAAAAGAAAAAGAATTTAAATTTTCTGTAGGTAATTATAATTAGATATTATTTTATTAGGCAATATGTTTAATTTAATATAATTTACAAATCTTAATTTAGCATTTTAACTAATTATTTTATATAATTTTACTGTATTTTGGCTTCATTATTATTGTCCTACAATTTTCGGTAATTTATCTAATGAATTAAGTAAATAAATAGAAAATTTAAATATGTAATTTATATTTTCGGTGGTCGAAAATATGTTTTTAAAAACTTTATTTAATTACACAAAGTTATACAATACTACGAGCCTTGCGCCAAAAGTATTCGCCCACATCTATTTATTATAATTTTTCATATAAAAGTAAATTGTTTACACTTATCTTAGTCGCAACAGGAATGACTTTTTTTAACATTACCTCCTATTACAAAGATTATCAGTTTATACGTGACTTTTGGTGAGAAACATGTTTTCACCCAAAGTTGTTAAGTCTGTTAAAATAAAATGATGAAATAATTTATATTGTTGTGAAATAAGGGCGAGGCCACTACATAATTTGTATTTAATTAATTTCTTTGTTTATGTTTAGTTCAATAGTAAATGTAGTCATTTAATCTAATATTGTATTTAATTTTACTATAATTTGTTATTACAAATTTAGATAATTTAACTAAATCAACTTAGATAATTTAATGAAACAAATTAGTAGGCTGAAAATTAAAGAATTTGTTTAGTTAATTTAACTACAATTTAGATGTTTTTTTTTCTGTGCATAGGGATTTCAACGATAAAATATTAATGTGCAGTTATTTGCCCCCCTAATTATTTTAGAGCAAAATTGTATTTAGGTTTTTGCTACAGAAAAAAATACTGCTTCCGAATATGCTATTGTTTATAATTTTTCTATTTCCGGAACCGTAAAAATAGTTGAAAACAATAATAACGTTTGTGCAAAAATTATTGATGCCAATCTGTTGTAAAGTTCTTTTCTGACATTTGCTAATTGTTTATGTGATAATATTATTACCTCGGCATTCTTTAGTTCTTCTAAGTTCTGAAAATTTCCCCCAGAATAAATCTTTGATTTTAAATGTCCCCAAAGAAAAGAATTGTTGGGCGAAAGATGGGGGGATCTTGCAGGGCAATTAGTTGTGTAATTTTCATCAATAATATTGTTATTGAAGCTTTTATTCAAAAATTTCAGTCACCGTCGCAGCTATATCTTCTTGCAATAACTGCAGAAAGTGTCTTACCGTTAAATTTTCATTTAAGAGTCCTATAATGTGATGACCGATGTTTCCCGCTCAAACGTTAATTTTTTGGGGATACTCTGTTTTTGTTTTTACAATAATGTGTGGATTTTAAGTATATCATACTTTGCAATTTTGGTTGTTTGGTTCGTTATGAAGTGTGAATATGATTCATTCGTAAACAAAATATTTTTCAAAAGTTCTCTCTATCTTCATTACATTTCTCCAGAATTTGGAAATAGAATGTATTTCTTTTCGCAAAATCATTTTCTCGTAAGTCTTGGTGAAAGTGATACTTAAAGAATGATATTTTTGCTTGTTTACCTCTCGCTAAGAGAAGTACTGGTCTCATACGAAAAATCGCATATCTACAGTATGTCCCCGGATTGAGTTTACAAGAGGAAAAAAATTTTTATTTTTGATTTTACGAAAAAATGCCAAGGGAAGAAAAATTTTTGCTTGAATTAAAACGCATGTTTCAGTTATTAAAACTTTTAATTAATGTAAGGTTCTTTTATTATAATGTTTTTTCGTATTTTGTCCTCCTAATAATACAGTTATTACATTGAATATTACATGATTTTAGTTAACTGGACGTTTATAATACCGGCCCTAACTCTTTTTTATCTGATATTAGACTTAAAAAATCATTTGTCAATATTTCAAAGCTAACTAAAATCATGTTAGATTCAATGTAATAACTGTATTATTAGGAGGTCAAAATAAGAAAAAAAACGTTATAATAAAAGAACCTTACATTAATTAAAAGTTTTAATAACAGAAACATGCGTTTTAATTCAAGCAAAAATTTTTCTTCCCTTGGCATTTCTTCGTAAAATCAAAAATAAAATTTTTTTTCCTCTTGTAAACTCAATCCGGGGACATACTGTATATGTTAGTGAATAAGCACGATTTAAGGTCACTAGAATTCGTTTTTAACATTTATACAATGATGTGTGTGTGTGTGTGTGTGTGTGTGTGTGTGTGTGTGTGTGTGTGTGTGCGTGTGCGTGCGTGCGTGCGTGTGTGTGTGTACGTGGGTATGTTCGAGGGACGGTTTCTCAAATTCTATAAGATTAAAGACCAATTTAACTACGTATTCCTTAATCTGTCATTAATGGGGGGAGCTAAAAAAATTCTCTATCCAGTACATTGAAGATTTTTATAATATCTTTTATAGATTTATAGATAAAAAATTATAAATATATAAAATAATCCATTGTATAATGAATCAAACAACCCATGGAAGCAAGTTGACAATTAAAATGTTTGTACTTGACATAATTGTCAGCGTCAAAAATCCAGAGACTTTTGGGAAGTACATTTAATATTTCTTTTTTTATCATTAATTAAATATTTAAAATTATTGATATAGCTGCTGCACGTTAAGTTGACACTATCTTTGAATGCGGAAAACCTAAATTCGTACTTGGACAACTCGAGATGTAATAGTAATTATAATATACTATTGTTATAGCGAAAAAAAGACACAATCGACATCTACAACTGGTATAAAAAGAAACGGGATTCATTTATAAGCCAAAGTATGTATAGTATCAGTGTCAACTAAACACGTGCTTGCTATACATATATTTCATCATACACCCTTCAGAAATACCGACAATCTCGTCAATGAATTGGAAGAACCTCGAACATTTAGAAGAATAGGAGGGAACTTGCTCATAGAATGAATTGAAAAATAAAGAATAGATGTAATTAGAATTTTATGTATCAGATGTGTTAAATACAGTACTTATAAGGCCTAATATAAAATGGCGAGAGATATTGTGCTGGCCACAACAGATTTTTAAAATTCGCAATACTCGTGAATGATGCAAACCAATGTTTTTGACTAAAGCTAAAGCAGCATACCGTTCCGTCCATTTATATAATGCGTCAATGATGACAGATGTTAGCGCTTTTGTTTAAATTTTTGTTCCATAGTATCAATGATTTTTGCAGAAACGTTATTATTGTTTTCGACTATTTTTCGGTTCCGGAAATAAAAACAGTGCTGTAGTCGTAAAATTAGCAGAGGGTATACGCTGAAAATATATTTGTAAACATAGGGTATACGCAGGGGAGGGGGGGGGGGTCAATAATTAAGAAGAAAAAAATACGCAAGGGGCGGGGAGCAATAATTAAAAAAATAATGGCGCCGCAGGCGAAATTTTTTTTCATTCAAGGTCAAATGCCTTATAATTGAAAATTACATTTTTTCAAGGGATGTGAAGTTGCATGTTTTTTCCCTTTCATGTATAAAAATAAATTGCCAGATCACAGAACATTTTACAAAAGAGAATATATTTATCTGGATAAACTGTCTAAAATCGAAACACAACAACACAATATGCGTGCGACTATTATACATTGCGACTTAATACGAAGTTAATGTCATCTTTTAAATTTTCAACTAAAATTCAAAATACAAAAACTATAAACACAAAGAAAAAAATAAAATAATTAAATACTGCCTTACGTATCAAAGTCGCAAACCTGCCTACTACAAATCGTACATTTTGCGAAAACTGAAAACGGTATACATATTCTATATAACAAAAATCAAAATTAAAATTTCATTAATAGATGGCGACGCCAATCAAATAAAGTACATTTTATAAACATAAAGATAATTTCAATATAATTTCTAAAAAAATGATATTAATTATTCTTAATTAATAAAATTTTCATTAGTTGATTTAATTTTTATAATTTTTGTCCCAAATATTTAAAAGCAGAGGGTACACGCTCGGGCACCTAAAAAATCCAGAGGGTATACGGCGTATACCCGCGTATACCCTCGACTACACCCCTGAATAGAAACATTATAAACAATAGCATATTCGACTACAGTTTTTTTTTCCTGTAGCAAAAACCTAAATACAATTTTGCTCTAAAATAATTAGGGGAGCAAATTACTGCACATTAAGATTGTACCATTGAAACTCGTATGCTGCGTCGTCCAAGTCACCACTCTGTTCTGCATATTTATTTGCTTGTTCATGCACATAAAGAATAATAGTATTTTATTCGCTAAAAAACGAAGATGTTTATGCCCGCTGAGGGTGATAATTAATTACTTACACGGATTACGAATTAGAAAGTTTTAATAAAACGATAATTAGATATCGAGAAAAAGGAGGACGTAGCACGCTGTGCAATCCTAGAGCATTCAAATGCTATTCCGTTCAAATCTCAGCCCGGATAGTTTCCCCCACTACTGGTCCCACCGCTTACAAACAGCCATATCCCATGCGGTATAAAATATAACAAAATGGTAGGGGACGAACTATAGTGACTGGAGGTGTAGCCAACAGAGCTAGCCAGAGCTAGCGCCGCCATATTCTCCCAAATGATGCGAAATTTGAATTCATATGTAAAAACTAAACATAATTCGATAAATAAATAATTGCAAAGGCAATATTATTTATTTAAAATACACCACTGAATTACAAATAAAGGTATGGGCCATCCAGCGAATCAAGCGATTTACGTCATAAATACAATATCACTGGAAACAATTACGTCATTTGTTAAAAAGTTTACATGAGCATGTAAAACGGATTAAAATCTGGAGTGGGATCACGTAAAAGTGAAAACGATATTACAATTATCGAAAAGTGAAAACGTTATTCGTTTCCTTAGCGATCACGTAAAATTAGTCACTCACTACGTTTTCAACTTCGGTTATTTCCGTAAAGTGACTACGTTTTGTGAAAACAATATCGTTTAAGACTAATGTTTTTTGTATTAAATAGTAGTTTTGACATATATTTATATGTCATTAATGCCCGGTTGCACCGACGTTTCTTAAATTTACACTTAATAAAACTGAACTTACATTAAGTATTACTTAATTTTTATCTACTGTTGCACACATATTTTTTTAATAACCTTAAGTAAATGGAGTTTATATATTTTTAAGCTGTTTAAATTGTACTTTTAGTAACAAGAAAAATAAAATTTAGAGATTTTGTGTTAAAGTCTGGAGGTTATATTGGTAAGTTCGATTCAAATAGAATTATAGTTTTTAAAATTGAAGTATAATTAAATATATTCATTGTTTTTAGCAAAAATAGTATCAGACATCAGACGAAAAAAGAAAGCGAACACGAAATGCCAACTAATTAAATTAAAAAGTAAAACATTGAAAGAAAAATGAATGCAATACTTACATGTCGTTATAAAATTCAATATTATTTTCTATTAAAATCAGTAATTGCAATACTGTATATTTGGTTAATCGAAACCGTTGAAAAAAAGCATGATCAGAAAGAGTATGAAAATGATCAGATCTGTCGTATATTTTCCTTGGTATTCCGCATAAAATTAAATCCAATGCATCTAAATCGTCATCATCGACAATAAAATCAATAACTTCAATGATTCTGATAGAAATTTTAGAAATTAAAACCGTTTCCATTCAATATAACCTCACTACTTACTTAAGTGCAAGATAAACCGTCAATTTCGGAGGCTTAAATTTATGGAAGCCTTAAGATGTTTATGGAGAGTTTAGCGCACGGTGCAACGAAATAAAACTAAACTTAAGGCTAAACTAAACTTAAATTCTTAAGTGGTATCGGTGCAACTGGGCATAAAAATTTTAATCTGTCAGAACGTATTATTCTCACCATTCGTTTTTATTTTATTCATAATAGCAATACTACAAAAATTGAAGAAGGACACAAGTTAAATTATCAATTAGTTACAGATGCCATGTACCAACCAATTTTGTTCCTTTTGATATTCCAGAAGAAAAATTTATGAAGTAAACAGAAAAATTTGTAAATATATAATTAAAACTTCATGAGACCTTATAAGACTGCAAGTATTCAAGATTGTTATTTTAAAGTAATCTAGTTTTTATTAAGTTTTGTATTTCAAGTAAATAAAGTATGGACCACATTTAAATAACGGCACACAACCTTCGACGGGCTGCGGAAAATGATCAATTCACAAATTTTAATTTTGTGTAAAAACTACAAAATATTAATCACAAAACACAAGCTAGAATCGTTATATTTGATGCTTCGCAGAATACAATATTATTAAAATATTAATAAAATTTCCTTGGATTTATTCTTGTAATCAATCAAAATATGCTTTGTTGCAATCAACACTTTTACAGTTATTGGAATATCAATATTGCCAGCAATATTTCTTTTGGGTAGTTCTTTCACTAAATGCAGTTCTACATTTTAATAGTAAATCAGTAGAAATAAGAAAATAAATAATCACCAAGATTTCAATTTTCTATCATAGATTTCAAGAGTAAAAATATATAGTAAATCATAAGCATTTGGTTCTTCGCAACATGCTTATTAAAATATTCATTCATATTTTTTCTTAGATTCATTCTTGTAATCAATTTTCATTTTATAATGGGCTACTTGCGTGGTACTGAAAATCAAATTTCTGTCACTATATACGTAATGTTATATTGAAAACATATATAAAAATATAAATTTTATTTTAAAATAATAATTATTTGTTTTTTACTAAATTAAGAAAGAAAATTTTCTGTGACGTCTTTATATTGAACTTGGAGAGGGGAAGCATGTTTAAGAATGTTATCAATAGATGGCATGGCGTGCGAGAAAGTTTTAATTTGAATTTGACATTAGTTCATTTTTCTCTCTCTCTGGTCTCTCAAATACATTAATTACTGAATAAATAAACACATAGGTAGTTACTTGTAATTTAAAATATCGAAACCAAAAAAATAAACTAAAATACTAACCTCTAAACTATTATTGAAACGTCAAACAGGTGATCTACATTACCCGCACAAACATACCATTACTATGGGACGGCACCACGCTGTGGCTTTACGACTATTCATTGGTGCGGCGTAATTCTACGTCATACATGGCGGGAATTCAAATAATCAAATTTCATTATTTTTTTTCTGGCTAATTAATAAAAAATTTGTCAAAAGAAAAAATATGGGCAGCAAGTTTTTACCTTCTCTTCAAAAATATTAAATAAAAAAAAGGTACGCAAGTAGCCCATTATTTTATTTTATTATAATTATTTAATTTTCGCTTTGCTAAAAAAAATAACTTTCAAATTTGAAATATTAATTCATTTTTAAATAATTTATAATGACATTCCTTTCATTCTTTCCAAAACGTCAAATTCAACTCACTGCTCACTACATTCTTTTACCTAAATGTATGTAAATAAGAAAAGGATATACCTATACCCAAATGTATGAAATAAAAAGAGCCGTAAGAAACGACTATCGTTTTCACATGCATTGAGAGTGTCGACTAGAATTCAAATTTTTTTCAGTCTAAAACGATATCGTTTTCGGTTTTCACTATTTACGTGATCACATTTTCACTTGTCGCCAGTCGCAATATCGTTTTCACAGTTACGTGATCCCACTCGATCTGTGGGTTGTCTTCATAAATCCAAATCTTTCTTAAAAAGGTTTGGTATAATTTTTTTCCAGCGAAATCCAATTTTATTTAAAATATTCTGAACGATACTGCTTACGCCGTTATAAATATTTCATTCTTGTAGTATATGCAACAAAAACTATCTAGTATTATGTGAGATCCTTAAAAAAAATACAGGATACTGCATACCATACAATTTCTCACTGTTTTTGTACATTGCGTATAGCGTTTACTACACGCTGTACATATAGATTTAATTTTCAAATTTTTACTGACAAATAGAACGAAATATTACCTCAATATTACAATTCAAATTAAATTACAAGTAAGAGCCCACCAATCTATTTTTCATTTTCAAAATAAGTCAATAAATTAACTACAAGCTCTTGAATTTGACATGATTTGACATTTTGTCAATGAACAACGAAACCAAAAACAAAATGAAATCACAATACAGGTTGAAAAGTATAATATAGACATATAGACTGGTAGTATTTACTCTTAATCAGGGGTGATTAAGCTATGACTAAAATAACAAATTCGCTTGTTTTTTAATCATTCCAATGTATTTTTAAATGGTAGCCATAGTGATTAATTAGTTACGGTGTCTAAAATTTTGAGTAAATACTATGGTAGAAATGAAATGGCAGAAGACTTACGTCATCAAAAAATATCCCTAAAGTAATGACGTCATATACTACTAAGTTTACATGGGACACTAATTTATAAGGCGCGAGCAATCATGTGACTTTGTTGGTATTTCTGGTCTTTCTTGACAAGCAGATATGGGGACCCGTGACAGAATGACAGCTAGTAATTTAAATGACAAATGTCATCATTTTTCATTCCAAATTTCATTATTTTCCAATTTCAGTTGGTTTATCTTCTGACTAATGATTCGAGTTTGCGCAGTTATACGATTCTGGTCAGCTGTTTTGTTAAAAAGTAACCTTGTAACTTGGAAGTGAAAGCGTCATTTTCTGTTATGTTGACGAATTTTCATTTGAAAAGTCGTATGAATCGGGGGAATTTTCTTCTAGTGATGAAGACAATCTGGAAATGTTTGGCGAAAATCCGAGGTCAAAGAATGAAATTTATTTAGAAGAAACAGTAACAGTAATCATGCACATACATAGATGTCAAATGTCATTATTTTTCATTCCAAATTTCATGTGATTTATTTAACTAGCCAAGTAACAACACACCTGGTGACAAAGAAACCACGTGAACTTACAAAATATTGAAATTTTGAATTAAAATTTATGACATTTGTATGTTATGTACATCATTCTGACACGGGTGCCCATATTTGCTTGTCAAGATTTGCTTATTTGCAGGGCATCTGTTCCTCTCTAAAAATACAAAATTTAAAGATTAATAACAAAAAAAATATTTTTTGAACGGCTGTCAACGGAATTAATGGCCCACAATTCCCCCTCGAAATAATTCATTGGTTTTTGAAATTGCTTTCTTAAGCTTTATGCATTATTATGGATGTAAACTGGCAACCAAGTGACAATAGTGACAGGATGTATATTCGATAGATATAAAATTCAATGTAAACATTGTCATGCCAACATTTAGAATAAAAATAAACTACAATTATTTCAATTAATTTCAAATTCGGTAAAAGGTATAGAGATTGATTTAGAAATACTTGTAAATTTCATTAAAATATACTTTTCTTAATATTAGTATTTTAGGTCTATGGAGCAAGTTTTCCGGCATTTCATTTTCATTATACCGATCATAATATTTAGTAATATACATGTTCAGAATTACCAATATTAAAAAAATATAATCAAACGTCATTTTGCAAAATTTTACAAAATTATCTGCAACTGTCAAATTTTTAAATACAAATTTTTAGGTTAGTGCGCTCAGTTATCACAGCGTGTGATAAAATCATATCACACAGTTGCGGACGCATCTGATTGGCTAACGAGCTTTCATATCACACACCATTGCTAGTGATGTGCAATGACCAACTTTCAGTAATAGTTTAGCGTGTGAATTTATGTACTTTTCGTAGTGGTCATCGGAAAATGTCAATTTTCTGTACTTAATGCATGTAAACAGTAAACAATTTTCGAAGTTGGCATAATATTCGCTATATTCTGTCAAATTAGCGCCGATCAATCAGAATCGAGCCCTCTGTTGGCCACACTATTTTTTTTTTTTATTTATTTATTTATATTTTGGCTATTCTACAGGACATATTGTCCCAATTACAGAATAACACTAATAGTAGGGGAGCCCAAGAAGGGATTTTGGGATTTACTAAAGCGCGGCAGATTAACATACAGGGAGGTACCTAGTACCCCATTAAATACCTCCACCAAGTATTATCCCCGTATATGTGGCCGCGCGTCAAGGATAAAGGATCAGATTAGTAAAAAAAAAATGATCATCTGAAATTCTCGAGCGCGTCAGATTAAGGTAGGGTAAGTTAGTTATATGCTAAAAAGTGTATATTCCACTAATCTGACAATTTTCGATTGACGATAAGAAGTAGGTGGGTTACAAACTTGTAAAAAAAAAACGTCATCTCGACTTTCTCGAGCGTGGCTAAATTTTTTTTTATTTTAAAGGCAATAATTCAGCGTTCACGAATAATATATAATCTGACGATTTCCGTAACCCGAAGTAAGGAAAAATAATCGCACTCCGTCCCCACTTTGGGTTCTGTTGACATGACGCCATGACAGCTGATTGCGCAGATGGTTTTGTTTACAACGTATTTGTAACGCCTGAAATTATTTTGCGATTTTGATGTTTATTATGTGAATTAAAATTTAAAAAAAAGTTACTATGAGTGACATTAATGTAAAGTGTGTGTTTTGTGGTGAAACTAATTTACAAAAAAATGTCAAATTTAGGTTAGATACATTACAAAAATGTATAAATGTATTAGAATATCGTCGGAGTAAACCGGTTCTCCGAAAATCTCGTACAACATACGAGAATCTGAAGCTTACAAAAGAATCTTCATTAAATGAAGTATACCACGCACAGTGCTACAAATTATTTACAGCCGTAAAAATACCGCGAGATGTTCAGTATTCACAACAGCGACAAAGTGAAGTGGAGTATGACAATCCATTGGAAGTTGCTGAGAATAGCTCCGAATCAAATGTTCCAGCTTTTGGAGAATGTTCCGAGTCACATTTTTCAGTTGCTGGAGAGTGCTCTGAGTCACAAGTTTCTGAGGCTGGAGTGTGCTCCAAATCACATGCTACTGTTGATTCCACGTCTACTGAGGCTGCTAGTACATCAACGGACGAGTAAGTTCTAATATGAGTTGATTATACTTTTTTTTAAGATACTTTTTAGTGAAATTTTCAGACCAAAAAATAATTATTTTAAAAAAACAACATTAATTATTTCTTTCACTGACAAAGCTATTAATACTATTTTAAGATGAAAGAATCTATTTTTCTAACAATATTTTAATTTCATGTTATAATCATCAGCTTTTTTTATATTAATTTTAAAAAATTTCAGAGCGAAAGAGCCCAGCAACATTCAGCAAAACATTGAGGATTTCAATGATTCATGCAACACAGACGAACCTGTCACTCACAACGATCCTGCCTCGCAAACGTGCTTTATTTGCGAAAAACAACGTAAACGGTATCATGGTCGTGAAGTTCGCTTAGCTGTTAGTAGATTAAAAACTATAGAGATTTTAAAAAGCGCGGCCACGGAACAAAATGATGTATTGATGTTGGAAAAGCTAAGTTCTTTCTCAGAAAATTCCGATATTTCTTATCATAAATGTTGCAAAGATCAATACTTACGAGAAATTTATAAAAATAACGATAGCGAATTTCTAAGGAAAAAAAAAATTTACAATACTGCGTATACTATTCTTTGTGATATGCTAGAAGAACGAGTGGTCAAGAATAATGAATGCTTCTTTTTTGACTACATAAAAAAAGAATATCAAAAATTGTTGGAACAGCAATACAGTTTACTGTCTACTTCTGTTACTACATCTTCGTTTTCAGACCGCCACCTGGAAAGAAAATTAATGGAAACTTTTGACAAAAAAATTAAGATTATTTACGCTGAAAAGAGAAAGTTTCTTGCTCCATTTTCCGCTACTCTTTTAACCTATAAGGATTTATTTAAAACGATGGCAATAAAAGAAACCGTTCGGTCAGTTGCAACGCAACTGCGAGAAGAAATACTTAACTCACCCAGAAGAAATTTGCCTGAAAATTGTACGGCTGAAGATTTGATGATGGGAGAATGCGATAATGTGCCCGAGCTTCTTACTTGTTTTTTGGAATCACTCATTTGGGGTAATATGTCTCATATATCCAAAAAGAAACGTGAAAGTAGAAAAAATAAAAATGAACTTTCTATTTTTTCCATTGGTCAAGATCTGATCTACGCAGCTTCTGGCCACAAAATTAAAACATCTAAGCACATTACCCTAGGTCTGACAGTGAAGAGCTTATGCAACAGTAAGAAAGTTGTTAACATATTGTCAAAATATGGGCACTGTTGTTCTTACACAACTCTAGAAGAGCTAGAAACTGAGCTGACATTTTCAACGGTAAATAGCGGCTACGTATGTCCTGAAGATATTCTACGTCGCCCGGACTTGAATACTGGTGTTGCATTCGACAATTTCGACCGTTTCGTGGAAACCATGAACGGCAAAGATACTCTGCATGATACGGTGGGGATTATTTACCAGGATATCATGCAAAATCCGGATTTGGTGTCTGTGGAATCTTCTAGCCCTTGTGTACATGAAAATTCAATAACCGATGAGATCGCGCGTGGTTGTTTTCCAGAATTATCCGTCACCAACAGACAAACAAAATCCCGAAAACGCAGGGCTTTTGAAGAAGTTAATTATGAAATACATCCATTTACCAAGAAATTAAAAATTACCAACTGGAGTCAGCTAGACATCTCAGAGCTTAATAAAGCTCCAGACACTTTGAGTGTGTCAAAACAGCTAGACGTTACGTGGATGTTATTACATATGTATGAAAAATCCGATGTGCCAATGTGGGTCGGATTTCACAGCAAGATTCTAACAGACGATTCGCGAGTTCAAAAAATTTCATACCTTACTCCCATAAATGAATCTCCGACTAACAATTCAACTGTCTTGAAAACTCTAGAATTAAGTCAGGAGATTGCAAATGAATGTCAAGCACCCTATATACAGATAACTTATGATTTAGCTATTGCTCGCACTAGTTATTGCATTCAAGCTCAAGAATCTCCTAGATTTGACAATATTTTTATTCATTTAGGGGCCTTCCACATTGAAATGGCTTTCTACAAGGCAATTGGCACTTTTATTGAAGATTGTGGACTGAGCAATATCATGACTGAATGTGAACTGATCGCTAATGGCTCAGTTTCAGGTTTTATTAGTGGAAAAAATTACAACAGATGTAAACGGTTACATTCTCTCGTGTCATTGGCCTTGCAACAATTACATTTCGAGGCATTTTTGGAGAACAAGCAATTGACGGTCGGGGAATCAGTGTTAGAATATCTTACCACATTTTTGAGTCACAAAGATGTCTCTCCCCAAGTTCAGCATGCGGAAACACAACGTCTCATTCAAGCTTATGAGGAATACACCGAAGACACATTAGACGGTAAGCACGGAAAAACAGCGCAATTTTACGCAATGTACATCGATTTTGTAAATCTTTACCACTTATTTATTAAAAGTATTAGAGTTGGAGATTTAGATTTGTACTTATACACCATTGCGAAGATCGTCTGCTTATTTTTCTACTACAATCAACCCAACTATAGTCGATGGCTAGTGTATTACATTAATTTACTGCACCACGTAGATAACACTCATCCAGGCCTCCGAACTGAAATGACCAAGGGTTCGTTTGGAATCAGAAGAACCACGAAGCCTTTCTCACGAATTCCTGTAGACTTAACATTAGAGCAGACGATCAATGGTGATGCTGCTCGTCGTCTTACTGGAATAGTTAATCTTACAAATTCTATTGCTGCTAGACAACGTTGGGCCAAGAATCATGGGGCTCGAACAAGAATCATATCTCATGTACTTGCTCGTGCAGGACTTGACAAAAACTACCATGATGTTGCTGCGGATCTACACCCAGACAGAATGAAAAAACAACACATTCAATTAAAATCTTTTTCGAACAGTGTTCTGCAGAGCATTAATCCATTCTCTCCTTCAATCGACAAGAATCAGTTATTTAACATATCAACAGGGCAAGCTGCCCCTTTAGAAATTACGAACTGTTTACTGAAGACAGTGTCTGGTGGTACATTTCTACGAGATCAATTTATAATGGAATGTAATTTAAATTTTGACAGGTTTCACCAGCCAATAAAAAAAAATACTGTGCAAACTTTTGCAAGCTTAAAGAAGAAGAAAAAAATGACAATTGGTGGAAAAGTACACGAAGTAAAATTACAACGGGATTTATTTGGTCGATTGTTAGCTCTATCTCTTGACACGAGTATAGACTTGGAGAAAGTTCTTTGTTTTCCCATAACTCCTATGCCGTTATCACTGTGCCATATAGATGGCTCGATAAATAAGACTAATAAGTCGGTACTCGTTCACGAGCTAGAAAAACTAGTCCAAGATATGGAGCAACCGCCATCCCAAATTGATTTTGCAATTGTTGATGGCTTCTTTTTTTTGAATACCTTCAAAGAAATGCCTCGTACTTTTGGAGGTGTGTCAAAGAGAATATTGCAGTGCCTAATTAATAACACAGCAAGTAGAATTGCCATTGTATTTGACCGCTACTTCACACCCTCAATCAAAGATTACGAGCATTCTATTAGAGGCAATGTAGACGACAAGGAATTTCATATCACCGGCCCTCAACAAATGAGAACAGCAGATTTTACAAAAGATTTAAAAAATCTAAATTTTAAGCAAGCTATTGTTAAGTTTTTCATCGATCATTGGGCTGATCAGGAGATGGCAGCGATTATCGGTAGTAAGGTTATTTACATAATACATGATTTGTGTTATGAATATTCTGTTACCGATAATAAAGTAACGCGCATCATTAATTATGAGTTGTCTTGCCCTGACCACGAAGAAGCGGATACAAAGATAGCATTTCTTGCTTGCCAACAAAAAGAAAATTCTACTGTTACTATCAGAACATCGGATACTGATATTTTGGTGATCATGTTGGCAAATATGGAACACCTGCAAGCAACAGTAGAAATCTGGATGGATCTTGGAATTGGCAATGCACGCCGATACATCGACGTATCCGCTCTCTTCAATAAACTTGGCCCAAAAATTTCGAAGGCACTTCCCGGTTTGCATGCATTCACTGGTTGTGATTTCAACCCAGCATTGTACCGACGAGGGAAAAAGAAACCTTTACAGTTTCTGATGACTTCTGAAACTTTTCAAAATGCATTTCTGGATTTGGGATCAAAGGAGCACAATGTACAGGATTCGTTTCACATTATACAGTCTTTTACTTGCCACCTGTACGGGTTAAAGAAGTTAAGCGATGTAAATCAAGCCAGAATTGTTATCTTCAATAAGACGTACAAGGTAAAAGACAAGTCTCAACCCTTCTCCTTGAGTATCCGGAATTACGATGCGTGCAACTTGCCACCGTGTCAATCGGAGTTATTCCAACAAGTGTTACGCACAAGATTCATTGCATGCTTGTGGAGTAATGCCCATAAAGCAAAAATTATTGATCTTTTACCAACGGACTATGGGTGGAGAGTTGTCGACGAAAAATACCAAATGATCTGGTTTGCGGGTGATCAATTGCCAAAAGCGTATGAAGATGTAGTCATAACACCAGATAGTTTTGAGGATACTCCAGAATTAGGTATATTTTTTCTGCAATAATTGAAGAAATCGTTATTCATGAAGAAAAATTTCATTTAATACTCTCATGATTTCTTGTTACAGATACAGAATCTGAGGATGAAATCGAGCCAGAAGAGGAAGATGATTCTACCGACGAAGATGATGATTGAAAAAAAATTCTCAAAAAAATTTATATTTTTTTATACTTATTTTCTCATAAATAAAAGTTTTGTACTTCAAAGAATATATACTGTTTTATTTGCATGCTATTTTTTCAGCTCTTTAATTTGTTAAGTTAAAAGATTTGAAAAAATACAAAAAAAAAATTCTTTCCATTGTCAGATTAGGCGAATCCCTCCAGATAATCGTCAGATTATGAGACAGCACGTTTAGGGTATATAAATGAACCATATATATCTTAATCTGACGCGCTCGAGTATTTCAAAATGGCGATTTTTTTTTGCACATTCTAATAATGGCCGCGAGTTTGGGTCACATCCAAATCGTCAGATTATTACATAAGAGCCTTCTTTTAGGTTCACTTAACATCCCCTTTGAAAATCTGACGCGCTCGATTAAATTTTTTTTTTTTCCGTTTTCAATCCTTACGTACGACCACCCCCATCATGGAAACAATCAGATTAACATACGTATGTTTTCAAAAATACGTAGGACATGGATGCTATTAATATCTGACGCGCTCGAGTATGTCCATGCAACTGTTTTTTTTTAGATTTTTGAAAATTTATAGCCGCTCCCCCCACCGATGAAAGTGTATATATTATATGACATTTTTTTCTTCTTATCATCTAAGCTTCGCAATCCAATAGGTCTCTTTGACGCTCGAGTAAATCCCGATTTAGCACCCTGGGCTCCCCTACTATAATTAACTAGTACAAAATTACAAAAAAATATAGCAGTAGTTATGTTTAACAGTTACAATAATTTACAATAATATTAATACTCTTATATCAATGAATAACAGTATGTAAAATAAATCATAGTGATTTTATAAACAATTTCAATTGTTTTTTAAAATTATATAAATTCAACAGAAATATATCAGGGAAATGATCTAATTTCGAATACTTGTTGTACAGAAGTGGAATACGAGTAAATGGAGAATTGAAAGCAGAATTTGTCTTATTAAATTCTAGTGTGAAAAGATTAATAGCTCTTGTTGTATACTGTGGTACACGAAAAAATATTTGATTTAATAACATAGGACAGTCGAAATAATTATTAATAATTTTAAAAAGAATGGACAAATCCAAAAACAACCTCCTTTTTTCTAAACTTATCAAATTATGTATATAATTTGGGAATTTAATATTCATGTATTTTATAAATTTTTCTTGGATTCTCTCAATTCTTTTTATATATACTTGATACTGTGGTGACCAGCAAACAGTTGCAAACTCCAATTGTGAGCGTACCAACGATACGTATAAAATATGTATTGTTTGAGGGTTTTTGAAACTTCGCTATAGGACGAACTATAGTGAGTCGGCAGAATATGGCGCATATTATGCCAATATCCAAATGTATTCATATGACAGTGACAGTTAGTACCTACTAGGACTGTGAATTCGCTATACAAGCCAGCAACCCATTTTGACCAAACTATGTCACGTGTGCTGTGCGGGTTACTGACAACAGCGATGCTTTAATTGTACGTTTCTTATATTGTACCAGTATATTAGTTAACTTATAAAAATATTATTGTTGCTAAATAAGATATACCAAATATGATTCTGATCTTACAATGATATTAATACAATTAAAGAATATCATTTTAATACATTACTTTAAAATTACTTCCCTTTAGTGATATCATAGAGAGGTAAATTAGAAAGATTATTTACTCCAAAAATTTCTGAGAAACCATCAAAATGCAATAACTTCATTTTATTAGATACTTAAAATTATTTTCTAGAAATAAATGAAAAAAATATTAATAATTTGAATAATACTACCTTTTTAGTTTAAGTTCTGTATTTTTTATCATTAAAACCCAACGTTTAAAAAACATAAAATATTTAAATATTTATTTAATATTTATTTATTTATTTCTTCTACTTTTCTTTCATAATATATTGTCTAGAAAATTGTATACATAAAAAAAGTAACATTTACGTACTTTTCATGTTACATTGGTTACTTGTTGTTTTTGATTTTTCACATTTTTATGTCAATTTCTCCTGAAGAAGGCACCAGTTTATGGTGCCGAAACGTTGGGTTTTAATAATAAAAAATGCAGAACTTAAACTAAAAAGGTAGTATTATTCCAATTATTAATATGAGTTCTGAAAGATATTTAAAAAAAAAAATACATCAGTTATTCTGCAATTTTCATACTTTTTTTCTCTCTTTGAAAAGTGGTTGTTGTATCATATTCTCTGCTTTACAATATTGTAAACGAAAATTCAAATATTAAGGTAATATATATGAAACAACATCATAATTATGTAGATTACATGGCAAACTAAAAGTATTATTTTTTACAATATATAATAATTGAACCTCATATATATCTAAAGAGGAATTAATATTATCTGCAATCTGCAAAATAATATTCTATTTTACTTATTAATTTGTAAATGTGTGAGTTGGGACACACAAGGTATCCTCGATTTTTTATGTTTGTTAAGTTATAATATCGCTTTCAAAAAAATGCTTAGCACAAACAGCATCACTATCTGATAATAAACGATCTGCCCTTGGAATAGAACGAGTCCATTTATTCCTTGATTCTTCGTCTTTCGGGACACAAGATAAAGAATACTTTTTCTATGCATCTTCTGTATCCTCTTTTACAGTTCACAAAACAGGTTCGATGTTTATAATTTTTTGAGCTCATTACACTAAAAATATATTTTTAATGATAATAGTACCTATTATAAAATACTTTGATATATGGAAAATACAACGTAATATAGAAAAAGTATTAAGCTAAGTAAGATCTGACCCACAATTTATAACCGTCAAGTTTCATAAAATAGATGTTGTTTTACTTAAGGAAAGAACCGTTTGAATAAAAGGTGATATATTTAAATAATAATGTACTTATATGACGCGTATTTCACAAAAAGTTTAAGAATTAGTTAGCAAAAACCAATGCGAAACGTAGTAAGCTACGTATGAACCACAGAAATGAAGTATCGCTATCGCCAGCAACCAGCACAACTTTGTGACACTTATTAGTCAATTTTATAATGCGAGTTCCCAGTCCGTGGTATCTATCTTCATACAACCGCCATATTGGACATGTGTGCAGCGCTTCTTTCGGTTATTTCAGTAGAGTATAGGACGACCTATTATGACAAAAGTGTAGTAAAAAGAAACTTATCTTTGTTAACAAAAGCGGCGGCTAGCTGTAATTGTAGCGGAAGCAGGGGAGTAGGTTCGAAGTAGTTATGGTGGCCTGATCTTACGCCCGACTTAGTGACAATTAAAATCAACATACCGATTTTAATAGGCCACTATTATTACTTCAGGTGCCAGCCCTATGAAAGGAATAAATCTGAGTAGGGTGCTCAGATAAAGAACGAGAGAAAATAAAATGAACGGATATTATTAACAAAATTTTGAAAAAAAAAAACGGACAAGAAAAAAATATAGATGGACCTTACTTTCAACGATGGTGAGAGAGGTCTCCACGGAGCCAAAGCTAGCTATTGTTCAGCCGGCGCTGAGGCAGGGCGGAATGTGATCTCTGAACGACACCCAAAAAATTTCTTCGGTGGTTTCCCTTTGCGAAATCCTAACAGACCTTAACTGGAGGGATTTCCTTGGCTATATTGCGGTTCAGGATCTCAGTGAAAGTTCACAAGAGAGTCCGAGCACTGCCGTCCCTACTCCGCCGATCTTCTGGCTGCTTTCAAAAATCGTATCTGGCGTGGAGCTCAACGGGCCAGAATTTCCGAGTAAGACACCAAACTCGTAAGTACTCCTAGTTTGTCCCTAAAAATTAACAAACACGAACAACACTGTCTTAACAGTTTACAAATAACCTGAAGGGCTGAATACGATACAAGAAATATTTCTTCCGTTGAAACAATAAATTTCAAAAGGACCACAAGAATGTCAAATCCGGTTAGCAGACTAGATTACAAACAAAAAATAAAATGTTAGTACGGGAAAACTGCAGTGGGGGAAAAGGAGGGAAATTAGGGAAACACGGTTGTGGGAAAAATAACTGGGAGACGAATAAATTTCTATGAACACAACAAAAAAGGGCTAAACCCCAAACCAAAAACTGTGTTAAAAAAAATTATATTGTCGGAGTTAGATACCGGGCTCGAAAACGCGTCGAGGGACAAAACTCAATATCATTCCTAAAAGTAAAGCCTACAAAAAAAATGGACACCTTACAAAACGAAAAGCTACTGCTTCTAATAAAATCTACACAGCCCAAAAATTGACTAGAATAAACGAATTTTAACGGGCTGTAAAGGATAACCGTAGTGGGTATATATATTCGGCGAACTCGAGGACGAAACGCATGTCTGCTTACTGCTGCAATCAGTAGAATTTAAATTTGTCTAAACACAAAAAAACTAACTTGAATTTACAGAAAAATCTTAATAAAATTTTAAAGCTACAAAACTGAGTTTTAAAAATGTGAAAGAACAAGCCACAAATCGAAATGAATTGACCATGCAGTCAACAGCCTTGACTCAAAAATACACAAACTAAAACGCAAATACTTAAAAAAAGAACGTGTAATCGTCATACTCACCTCAAACAACAAAAGAGCTGGCCATTGTCCTCCCATATTCCTGCAGAACAAAATTTGGAAAAATTACATTACAGTAAGCAGAAAATACGCTTTGTCTTCAAACTAAGTCTGTACCCAACCAAATCGCAAGGCTGAGAAGCTGAATCCCCGCTCAGAAAAAATCACCCTTGCGTTCGTGGCAGACCATCGCCCGGCCCTCAAGCGACAAACTTTCATGTACAAACTTATAATTTCGCACTAAAAATTAAATCAAATTATAAAACGATTAGGAGAATACCATGAAGGCAAAAAGGCATCTAATTGGGCTATCAAGACTATAAATAAATGAAAAAAATTTATAAACGAGCGTGGAGCTGTCAAAATTTTAAAAAATTTTTGACTAAATAAAATTCTCAAATATTTCTGTACAAATCGTACGCTTTCGCAGCCGGTGTATTCAACGAACTACGTCCAAATGTCAAACAATTTATGATAAACAAAACAAAGGTCGAAAATAACAATAAAATAAGCCAGTGACAAAAAACGTTTTTGTCACTCCATATACACCAGGGTTTCAAACCATATATTTCTTAACCATCATAACTAATATGAATTAAATAAAATAGAGGCTTGTATTAAATTCCGAATTCTTTATTATCTGACGTTTATCACAAGTGACTACAAAAAGACTACGTCGTCACTCGGACAACTGTTTCTACATACTAGATTTTAGATTTGAATACATAACATTCCCTCCAAACAATTTTTGAACACTATATTTGTTTCATCTAGAATCAATACTGTAGCCTTAAGACTGGTTTCTTAATCCTAGTTGATCTCCTAGGAAAGAAATTGTCAGATTGGATGATGATTGAGGGAGACCTTGGCGTCTGTAAATTCTTTACTGGTGGATCCACAACTGTGTTATTAAAATTAGTTTTTATTGGTTCAATTCCTGTAGAAAATTTATTTTCAGGTATCACTGGTTCTGGAACATATTTTCTTATATGATTTAAGTGAACGGATTTACTTTTACCGTCCAATTTAACTAAATAAGTTACTCTACCAGTTCATCGCTCTATAATTCCTTTTTCCCAAAGGTATTTATTATTCGGAAAAATTCTGTTAACCCATACTTCCTCATTATTATTAAAAACCCGTATTTCATTATGGAATGTTTCTTTTCTTGTAGTTTTATTTCCCCATATCGGTTTTAACATACTAAGTAAAGTACGAGGTTGAAATTGACATAACATTTCGGTCAGGCTTTTCCCAGTGATCGAATTGGGGGTATTTCTGTACGCAAACAATAAATTTGACAAACAATATTCAATATCCTTCCTGCAATATTTTGAATCTAAATTTTTCTTTAATAATGTTTTAATTGTTTGTACGGCTCTTTCAGCTTGTTCATTAGAAGAAGGATGATAAGCTGGACTTTTCGTCAAAATGATTCCATTCGCTTCGCAAAAAATTACTAAATTCTGTAGAATTAAACGGAGGTCCATTATCAGTGACAAGTTGCTCTGGAAGTCCAAATATGGCAAACGATTGGCGTAACTTGTTCAATGTTTGATCAACATCGGTGCCATTCATTAAGTAAACATCAGTCCACCGTGAAGTGCTATCAATAATTATAAGATAGTTGTTGTTCTGAAAATAAAAGAAATCTGCATGCAATCTCACCCATGGCTTTAGATATTGAGGCCAAAATGTTGTTACAGCCTTCGGCGAATTTTGATTTTTTTGGCATATTTGACAAGTACCTACCTTCTCTTCTATATCTTTATCTATACGCGGCCACCAAACGTAGCTACGACTAAGCATTTTTGTTCTCACGATGCCAGGGTGTTGTTCGTGAAGTAAATTTAAAATTTGAGTACTTAGATTTCTTGGTATAATAACACGACTATTCCACATCAGAACTCCATTTTCTATCGAAATGTCAGACCGTCTATCAAAATAAGGTTTTAAATCAGGATTTTTTTTTATATAAATACAGTAAAAACATAATATCTACACAAATTTATTATATTTCAGTTATTTTTATTAATATCAAAGGAAATACAGTGCATTGTTATTGTATCGATATATTGATTATTGTTATCAATTATTCTCATTTAGTAGTCCCAACGGGGAATCGAACCCCAACCAAAAATTTTAGACGCAACTGTTATAATCACTGCACTACCGAGACATTTGCTAATCTTTTGATATTGCATAATAAAAAAGTGAAACAATTATTTATTTGACAAATTTTGTAATTTATTGCATTTTTTGCAATAATATTAAAGTAATTAATATTAAATAATGTACAAGATGTAATGTACTATTATCATGTAGAATTAGGGTTGCCAACTTTTTACAATTACAGAAAAGGACATATTTTTCGGCGATCTTTTTCTGAATTAAATGTAGGATATGAAATATATGAGGAAAAAATGCGTCGCAGGCGATTTTTTTTAAATTTTCAAGGTCAAACGTGTTTTAATGCAAAGTTAGAGAGTTTTTTTTTACAATAAAGCAAATTTAACAAATTCTTAAAAAATTAAAATCAATATTTTATAACTAAAACAAGTAAAACACAATAAGATATCTAATCTTAATATGTTAGCTGCTAATATCTAATTTTACATTTTAATTTTTTAAACGACAAAGCAATTTTTTAGCGTTAATAAACTATAATAAAATGTAATATCTGATCCGGATAGTCTTTCGATGAGCATGAGAGTAACAAAATTGACAAGTCAACACTAGTTAACCATAGATACTCTAACTCTAATGTCTGAAGTTATTACCAAACACCAAAGCAAACATCTCTGCGTCTGCTACCTTTTAGAGAAGACTGTAAACTAAATGTTAGTAGATAAATTAGTACCAATACATCAATAATTCAAAAATTCTATCGTTATTTCATTACATTACATAAAATGTGAAATAATTATTTCATTTTCATATTTATAATAATAAGAAAAATATTATTAATAACAAAATTTACTATAAAAGGACAAATCGCGTCCTTTCTTGGTTTAAAAAAGGACAAGGACAAAATATGCTCAAAAAAGGACAGTCCTTTCCAAAAAAGGTCAGTTGGCAACCCTATGTAGAATAGTATGGCTTGATTTATTGTCGAACACTTTGTATTTACAAAAAACTGCTTCCCATGTTAAACGCCTATGTTTACTCATAAAATAAACGCTTCAATACATTGCTGTCAAACATTCATACCGTAACTATGGCAATGATATACCCTATGTTTACTGATAAAATAAACTCTCAGTATTTGTGTTATTATACAAATTTAAAAAATGTTTTACGATAAGAATATACAATACTTTTGTATATAAGCACCGTTTTCATCTATCTAGTATTGTTATTGGAACTTTTATGGTAGGTATTACTTATAGGGTTATGTAATAATTTCGTTGTGATATTTTTATATCATTTAAGTTTCATTGAATATTCAATAACATCGTAGTTGTTATTATATTATTATTCTAAACCTATGTTTATAAATTAAAAAATAAACGGAAATTACACAAAAATATGATAAACACGAGATTGACAGATCTCAATACCCACCAAGGAAGTTCATTATTTAGTCGCTAGTGGCACTGACGTCTCAACTTGCATCGCGAATAGAATTCTATAAAGTACTTACAAATAAAAAGAGATTGCTAGGAGAATACCATGAAGGCAAAAATGCATCTAATAGGGCTAACAACACTATAAATAAAATTCTCAAAAATATATCGGTACAAATCGCACGCTCACGAAGCCACTGTAATCAACGAACTACGTCCAAATGTCAAACAATTTATGACAAACAAAACAAGGGTCGCAGATGACATTAAAATAAGCGAGTGACAAAAAACTTTTTTTTTAGATTTTGCGTTCATAATGAAGTCTTTACGATACGCAATTGCGTGGCCATCATTTCGATATGCAGTTTTTTGTTTTAGAAGGTAGGTACTAGATGACATTTACCTAACCCTTTTTTACGTAATTTATTTTTAGTTTATTGATTTTTAGGAACTAGATTATTTACAGTGCTCTGAGCTATATTACGTAGCGCAGGCGGAGTACAATTGATTCCATTTTCCATGATTACACTAAATTCACTTAAATTTTTTACAAATTTTTTCATTTTTTCAATTTTCAATTCACTTAAATTTGCTCGTAAATATGAAATGACATTAACCTTTAAATAATAATTGGATGTGGTCAATTCAGTGTTATTTGTCATTGAATGAATACATTGTAAATACGTTAAATAATACGAGATAAAAAAAAGTCACAATAATTAATTTAGTCAGTATACACATACAATAATAATAAATTGGGGATCCTTCAATTCATTTATTGAAGAGAAACAATTTTTGACAGGTAATACAAAATAAATGATATACAAGTCTATAAAGTACTTACAAATAAAAAGAGACGTTAATACGCACGAAAATAAAACAAAATAATGTTAAATTATAATGAAAATTAAAGTTGTAATTTACACAAAATAATATACGTATAAATATACACAATAAAGAACTACTTTATGAATTGTGACGAAGCTGGGCTTCGTACAAAGTATTTGATATAATTTTTCACTTATAAGCCGCGTTGTGACGCCGGGCGTCGTTTTTGAGTTTTTAAAAAAATCGAAATCCACTCTTCAGAAGTCGATTGAGTAGGCTAAAGTTGAGCGAAAGAAACCATATCGTGACGAAAGCACGAATATTGAACAAACCGTTCAGCCCGCACCAGTCAGAATTCACGATATAAATATTTTGAGCAAATAATATGCTGTGACAACAACTATTTGTGAAATAGAAGACCACATGTCCATCCATCCTTGTGTTTCATTTAAAAAGAACCCTAGACATAACCCGACTGTGATTATCCGAGATTCGCGCCCGAGGCAACTTGCGACAAACTTCTCGTGGCTAACATAAAGTACGTCACAGAATGTTATAATAAACTTCAAAAGATCAGAATTTGAGAACAGGACACAATTTTTTCGACCGCAAAATAGCACAAGAGTGTTTTTTAATATTTTTTTGTAATACATAATATACTACGGAAGAGATTTCTGAATAAATAATAACAAAAAATATATTTTATTTGGCAAAAATTGTAATGCATATATTTATTATAAAATGTTTTATTATTTATTATTATTAGTATTATTATTATAATTATTATTAAAAGATATAAAAAAAAATAGGAGTTTAGTATAGTAGTTGTTTGTTTTCTAATTAATTAATTTTTCTCTATTATTATTTAACTCAAATATTGTATATTTTATTTTATTTTATTTTATTATAATACACGGACAAAAGTCCAGATTGCACAATAAATATTACAAATAATTTAACTTATAATAATACAACGTGCTACGCCCTTAAAATAGAGTTAAACATTAATATTCATATAATAATATCAACATTATTTAGAATTGTATGAGTACAAAAAGTTATATAATAAATACATACATAATAAATAATAAATAACCGCATTCAAAATAATTATTCATATATCAGAATTTTTGATTTTAACAGTCTATCTAACTCGGCCGTGTTAATAGAAATAAACATACTGTATCATACTATAATCTTTTCTTTATAGTCAGTACTATTAAAGCTCATTGCATGTAGAGTTGGGCTAATTACTATAGAACTATTTATTGCCAGGAACATATGGGCGAGAATACATGCATTAATATAATATTCATTTCACATTCTTTTTAACCTGTTATTGGCGTCCTCTTCTTCACACACGACCTCGACAGCGTCGGACAGCTCATCTAGAACGCGTTCCCCTAGGTGTTATAAATACACATTGACGTTCTAATCACCACAATTATCACATGCGTGCATTATCATCTAATGAGATAGATAGGGAGGGGGCAGGCATATTAAATGCGGCCTACCACCTCGTGGGTTCCGGTACCCCTATCCGCAAAAGTATGCACCGAGTGCAGGGACAATCTGCTGGAATACAGCTCTTGCGAATTGTCACTAGTGGTACCGTCGCCACGCATGTCCCAGACATGTTGAGCTCCCAGAGCTCGACCTTCAAGAGGCCATGGGTCCCAGACCCATCATGAGAGTTTAGCTTACGATCACACATAGGTCCCAGACCTATCATAATACCCAGGTTTATCCTTAACGTCCCAGACGTTCTCGTGGATCTCAGCCTCTCATTTGGAGTCACTAGCGGTACCATAGCCACTAACATATGTCCCAGACATGTTTTTTTATTTTTGTTTTATTTTTATTTTATTTTATTCAAGCGTGCTTTATATTACATGCTACTTTGTAATACTGTTATACATATACATATTATTTACATATTTACATTAACACAATATTCATGTAGTCTTATGTATTTATTACTAGCTGACCCGCCCCGGCTTCGCACGGGTAAAGCTAAAATAACGATTAGCTACACGTGTACCAGTAATTTTTCACATTTACTTCGGAGACATGCGCTGCGTAGGGAGCCGGCAACCTGCCTCGCATCGTACATGTAACAGGCTCCGCCCGATCCCCGCACCGCACCTAAAAGCTCCTTTTCTAAACATGTCTCGGGTACTTTTAATTATGTACATATGATGCAAGCTATCTCTCCGACAAATATCGAAAATCTGCTAACGGTTAAAACTTTACTATAGATAAAAAAATAATTGAAATCATCCCCTATCGTACCGCCTTGATGGATGATTTTTTAAAAACGCTAAAACACTTTATTTCTTACCAAAAGCATAAATAAGAATTTATATTTTATTTTCGCGACAAAAGGTAGCCTATGTCCTTCTCCTAGGTCCAATCTATCTCTATCCCAAAATTCATCAAAATTGGTTCAGCGGGAGAAATGATGGGTTCGAACATACAATTTTTCATTCCCTATTTCACCCCTTCAAGTTTTATTTTCGCGACAAAAGGTAGCCTATGTCCTTCTCCTAGGTCCAATCGATCTCTATCCCAAAATTCATCAAAATTGGTTCGCATTTATTATATTAGTATGGATTTAATATTAACAATTAAATAAAGAAAAAATCAAAATCACAATTAATTTTTTTTATTACAATAATCAATATAGTTAACAATGGTGACAATAATTTGTGTGACAGTTATTTTTATTATTGCGATCAGATTTAGTCTACTGTAGGTGAAAATTGTTGTAATCAAATAAAACTACATTGTTATTAACTGTAAAACTTTTCATTGTTGTAATCAAATTTAATCTTTTGTATTTGAACGTTTATTTGTTCTAATCAAATAAAACTACACTATAATAAACTGAAAAATAATAGATGCGAGAAAGAATATGAGAAATACCTGGAAATCAAAATTTTCAATTTTGTTCTTTCCCGGAGAATTTAATTTTGGTTCTGGATTATTTGAATTTCTTTTTGTTTTCAGCTAGAATCCTTTTTATTGTACTTTGTGAAATATTTATTGTAGAACCTTGCTTATGCTTTCGATTCATTTTGATTATTAAATTTTGATAATTCAATTTTTTCTACGAAAGTTTTATCTTGCGCTACACCCCAATGACAAAAATTTTATGGTCCAATTAACCAAAGAATTACACATGCGTCAGTGTCGTTCAATTCATTATTCACTTGTGCAACTGTACTAATAGAGCGGTACAAACTTTCATCCCCATTTCACCTCTTTAAGTTTTATTTTCGAGATAAAAAGTAGCCTATGTCCGTCTCCAAAGTCCAATCTATCATAATACCAAAATTCATCAAAATTGGTTCAGCGGTTCAGGCGTGAAAATGTAACAGAGAGACAGACAGAGTTACTTTCGCATTTATTATATTAGTATGGATTAACAATTAACTAACGTTGGTGAGACCTATCTTGGATTTTTATCATATACTTTTAAATTTAATATATATTACAGTTTCAATTGTTATTTAAATATTGTTGCCTTATTGCGTATATTTGTGTTACTTAACTCATATAATAAAATGTTATATTATATTTTCAAAATTTATCTTATTTACAAAATCATTAAAATATGACAGGTAGTTTTCAACTATGTAATTCATTTTTATTAACTGGCCATTGACTATTTACACCTATAATTTGATTCTTAATAGCTACTCTTTCAGGTTCTAATAATTTGCGTCTATAAATTAAATGATTTTTTTTATTGTTTGAGCTCCTTCTCCACATCTGCACTCTTCACTATCACTTATTTTAAACCTGTACAGATAACTTTATTTTCCCGTGAACCCTCAAAACTGTTGTCATTGACACTGATAAATTTAACTTTGTTCGTAGTCTTTTATTAACACATGGAAAAAACTCTTTTGTTAAGGCCCCTTTCACACTATTGTCACAGAATAGACATTCATACAGAAGCCACAGTCAGAGAGAGAAACGAAAATTAGAGAGAGAAAGAGTATGCCAACAAATTTAAAGGGCTAATCGGATAAAATCGGATTGTTTCGGCATATCTTCGTATCTTACGATTCTTTGTTCTTTTCATTATCTCGACGAGAACATTTTCTGTTGGGGTCAATAATAAAAATATATTGAGAAATACAAATTGATTTCTAATAAGAACAAACATGTTATTTTTTCAACAAACGATAGGAAAAATCGTTATCATAAAGAAAATCATTATATTTCACATATTCTGGAGGAACTGTTGTCTCAGCTTGTCACGCCCATGTATTTTAGGGTTATGGCTAATTCAAGCAAACCAAACACGTCTTCTCACTTTTGACATATGTCATTTTGTGAACCGTTTGTGAATTTTAGAAGTGGTGTTAGTTTCTAAAAATGGAAAAAACGAAGAAGGTAGAATCGGGAGGACTTGTTTGTTCATATAAAAACTGTATAAGGAGATTTAAAAAATGGAGAAAGTGAAATGTAAGTTTTTTTTCGTTTTCGAAAGATCCATAAATGTAAGTAATGTAAAACGACTTCCGTATCATGCAAAATGTATATTCACTTAATAAATATAGGTGTAAAATGTGGCTCAATGCCTGAGGAAGAGAAGATTTGATGGAGAAGGATATTTGGGACATATTCATTGAATCTGACGTTTGTGTTTCCCACGTCAAAGATATAGAAAATTCTGCATTGTATTGAATTTGTAAAATTCACGTATTTGTTCAATAAAAACATAATTATGTGTTTATTTTATGATTTCTTCTTAATTCGTTAATAAAATAAAATTTTTAATACTTTTGTGTTCTAATTTTTCTTTTACCATTTAAAACAATTTAAATTTCCCACGTAAATTTGCCAACAAATTTAAAGTTCAAGGACATAAACATCAAATCGCAACAACAATGGTGTAGATAAGGAGAGTCGCTTCTGTATATGTCTATTCTGTGCTGTGCTATTGTCCCAATAACTCTGCCATTTATCAACACTAACTTTACACTCCTCACTGATCACTGCACATTTTCTTCTTCTTTCTTCTTCATCATCTTTTGCCGCATCATTCTCTTGATTTTGTTTCAGTTTCCTGTAAATTTCTGCTATTTGTTCAAGTATTTCCTGCTATGTTCTTTGATAACTTATATTAATAGTTTATATTCTGTATGAGTCTCTTCAACGCATTCTGGTAACATAGGCAATTCTTATCTAACGATGAGTGATTTTCATTAAGTTTGTTGTCTGGTGAACTGATTCCAGCTTACACAATTTGTACACTTGAAATCCTCCTTTTTACTGTACAATCTGTTAGTCGATGTTCTCCAGTACAATTTGGACAGGTCAGCTTCCCTCTACAATTCTCAGCTCGATGATTAAATTTACTACATTTGTAGCATTTATTTACAGTTATATAGTCTTCGTTACTGCATCTGTGCCAGCCTAGTTTTAATTTGGTACCTTTTAATTTTTGTCTGACTTGTGACTTTACTTCTATAACAAAATTTGACACTTTCTTTTTGTTTTATAGACAATTTTTGGGATTAGATCGCTTGCTTATAAATTTAATTCTGGGTTTTGTGACAATATAATTGTCGCGGCGTTTTCTACAGTTATATCATCTGGAACATTGTATATAATTAACCTCGGTTCTTTTAACCTTACGAAATTTGCTTCCATATCCTCACCATAGGTTTTATTTATTTTGTTGCTTATAATTGCTGTCCCTTTCCCAGTGTTCGATTCTATTAATATTTTGCAATTTCTTAACGCTTTGACGAAATTTATACCAACTTTTAAATCAATAGGATTGATTTTTCTTTTCATTTGACTTTTTATATATTCTGCACCATAACCTTAAAATATTTACAGGTTTCTACTTTCTGCACGGTCTTTTGAAGAACTTCTGTGTACATTTGTTACCAGGGAATACCTGTTTGTTACTTTCTACGCATTTCCATGACAGGTGCCGCTACTTGCACCGAATTTGCTGAATCACTTCTTAATTTTTTAATTTCTTTATCTTTCTCAATTAATTGCTTTTTAAAGTCATTATAAATAGTCCGTAGGTTTGACACTGCACTTAAAATTTTTAGTTTATAATCATTTTTCAAATTACCACTTTTTTCAGTCACTCCAACTAAACTTTTCACTGCCTGTTCAAACATCACGTCTACTCGTCTACATCACTCGCCATCTTGGCTACTATCGTCCCAGACATGTTGAACTCCCGAGCTCGACCTCCCAAAGGCCTGTGCGTCCCAGACCCGCTTGGTGTTCCTCCACTATGTACCCTAGCCACCTTCAGAGCACGAGGCTCTATGGACCCAGGGTTGTCCCAGACAACCCTTCGGATATTAGGATATAACTACACGTTGTGGCCACAAACAAATAATACAAATGTATACTTCACATATACCATGCATATCAAATACACAAACATTGTATAAGCATATCAATCAAGCATCTGTTGATTTGCACTCGATCGTCATACCTGTACAATAATTAGAATGACTGTGAGCCTAATCACTCACCTTTAATTACTGCAAACTGCTTGTCTTTCTTATTGACACTTACACCCATAGATCTGAACACCATGACAAATATACACCGACTAACCATAACCATCTCAAGGCTCGTCGGCTGAGGGCTATATTTTTCCACGAATGTTTAATGCCAGCGCTTTTAAACCAGTGGTGCGTAAGAGAAAAGTGAATCTTACATTATTATAATTGGCAAATTACGATTTATGCATTTGTAACACTGACGAATTAAAGTTAACGTGACTATTCAAAAATGTTTATCAAAATAATCCCTACTGCTGTCTCCAGTTTGTAATACTACTGCAATAAGGATGATTTTCCCTTATTATAGGTTACTATGAAAAAATCTGCGCGAATCTACATGAAATAATTTGGAATTTAAATAGAAAAAAAAAAAAACAATTAAATAATTCAAAATCCAAATTATTCGTACCAGTCCACCAGGTTATTTATGGATAAATAACCAAAACCTGATCTAGAATTTTGATAGATAATTCTAAAGGATGGCCAGAAGTTATTAATTAAATTTGGAATATATAAACTCATTTGTTCGGAGGGCAAGGTGATATAATAATGAAAACAATTTCTTAACAAATAACTTTATTACTACGAAGATATTTAAAATAGAAGTTACAATACAATAAAGATAAACAAAATTTTATATCATAATTTAGAATGCAGAGCGGAAAAGTTCCAAGGTAAATAATATTATTAAAAACTTACATAACTATGAATATTTACACTATATACATCCAGGGGCGGATTAACAGTTTTGCCGCCCGTAGGCACCCAGAAAATTGCCGCCTTTTTTCAGAAATTTGCCGCCTTTTCATAATTTTAAAATATATTTCTAACAGATCAATAATGTAATTTTCAAATATTAACCAAAGATAATATAGATATTTGAATATCAGAAATGTTAAAATATATCTTTTTTAATTTTAAAATATAATAGGGGCTTACATAGGTAATTTTTAGTCTGGAATACCCAACCCTCAAGAATTTTATTTTGATGGTTATATATAGTTGCAAAAGCATTATAAACACGAAATTTCACAAAAATTATGACGCGGAAAGCAATATTTATAGTGATTTTGGCATTTTTTCTGAAAAAAGGTACGGATAATTTCCTATAAATTGAATATAACCATCCGAGTTACGTCAAATTGTGTTCTGTGATTTAGGATATCGTTACATTTAAGTATTTATTGAAAATTTTCAAGCGAAAAAGTCACATTTTCAACAAACACAGCCTAAAAACTAGGAATCGTTTTGTCACGAAATGCATTCAATCACTCGAACATATAACATTTATTTACATAACATTATATACCCGAATTTCGTTAAATTGAGTTTTATTCTTTTATGCGTTAGGTTTCCGTTATATTAAAGTATTTTTTGAAAATTTCCAAGCGAAAAAGTCATAATTTTCACAAATATAGCCTTTAGAATAGGTAAAGTCGGATTTTATTTTTGATAAAAAACATACATGCTTCCGCGTTTTAATTTTGCATTTCTCTATTTATTTTAGCTAAAAGAAGGCATAACAAAATGAAATTTCAAGTGGTTATTCTACAATCCAGGCAATTTTAATAAATGTATTATAATTATCGACAGCATAATAATAACGAGAATCTCAAAATAAAATCTGAAACATAAGTTCAATTACTTGGACATTTGTTGAAAATAGAGCGCATATTCCATTACTTAAGTACTATAGGACGATAATTACAAATTGACCGGAGTAATAATAATATACCTACAAAAAAGCTTTACTTTATATAAATTTGTTTCAGAGATCATCGATATAAATGTTTTCGTCGCGTTTTTGATCGGCATTTTTTATAAAATTATACATTTCTGTTTAAAAAAAATTGCCGCCCCCGAAAATTTGCCGCCGTAGGCACGTGCCTACTGTGCCTATGCGTAAATCCGCCACTGTATACATCTTCACTGATTAATAGCTTCTTACTTCATTTTGACTACTATCTAATTAACTACCTTCCGATAACTGATTTTTTATATTTTAAAAGATTTGTCTTTGGGTTATCCCCTCTATACCACTGTTTGCCAAACATTGTTATTTTCCGAAAGACGAAACTTTAATATTAAACAAATCTGCCGTTTGTTACACTGTTACACATTTTTCGACTTCGGAAATCTAGTTCATGAAGTTGGCGAATATGGAAATGATCAAATATCAAATTTTGACTTGTGCACCGTTAGACAAAATGGTAATTTGTTTAAAGCGTTGGATTTGCCAGTTGCTACGTAAAAAGTAGTTTCATGTCTCAACGATAACCTTGGAACATGAAAATTTATTTTTAAGTCAAGTACTGGGCTATCAATTATATTGTTAATGATTTTGAACAAAATAATCACTGCGTTCTTACTTCTTTGTTGTAGAGGAATAAGCGGAACAAGATCATATTTCGCTAACATTGATTCTTGCGACGTGCTCCTAGCAGTCTTTATTCTCAACATGTTCTGTGAAACTTAACTAATTTAAAAAATCCAGTCTATCGAGCTCACAGCTATTAATGTTGTAATAATATTGTATAGAATTAAGCTTTCGGGTTTACGTTGAGTTCAAGATTACTGTTTTTACACCAACTAGAACTGGAAATAATATTCACAAAAAAAAACTTCAAATCAGCCACGTATAATAAGTACTTGGGGTCAATATTTTTAATAATATTATCAATCAAAAATGTTGAACAGTAAAGGGTTGAGAACCGAACCCTGAGGGATACCATAATTTTGCAAGAAGTGATCGGACTTCTTATAGCCCTGATATCAAACAAATTGATATCTATTTTCAAGGTAGGATGACATCAGATTGGATAATGAATTCGACAAACCAATGAGATCTAGTTTCTTGATTACAATTGAATGATCTATTTTGTCGAAAATTTTTGATAGATCAGTATAAATTACATCAATCTGCGAATTATCATTTATAATAGCTTCATAGATATAGTGTGAGGGTGTAACATACATTAAATTGGTCTCAGTTGATCTGCCTTTGATGAATCGATGATGCTCACAAGACAGCATATTATGATTATAGATTTTATATGGAGAATTATTTCAGATATTTTAGAAAAATTGCATATAATTGAAATAGGTCTATATAATTGTTAATGTTGTTCGTGTCAGCTTCTTTGAAAACTGGTGTAACTTTAGAAACTTTCCATGCTTGAGGAAAAACAGAAATTTTAAGAATAAGGTTGTAAATAATTGGTAGAGTTTGAATAATAACAGATTTGCAATCTTTAATAACGAAAGCAGGAATGAGGTCAGGACCCATAGACATTCTACAATTCAATTTATTAATGGCAAATGTCTTCCTGAGTAACAGCGGTAAAGTGCAGAGTAGTGCAGTTAGCAGTAACATGAGAGTAGCTCTCTAGAATAGAGTCGGTGAATGAGTTTAAAAAATGAGGAGCAAATTTATTAACAATATCCTGTGGAGAGATTATTATTTCATCGTTATATTGCAGGATGGAAGGTATAGCAGAATATTAATGAAGGAACATTTTTTTTTTTAGGATTAACAATTATTTCAAATTGTATACTTGTGCAGTAACTATTGTACGCTACCTGTACTTAACGTTTTATATGAGATCTTAAGTTAGGGTATTCTAGTTTATCTTTTCATTATTGTATTTTTTTATTATTGGTAATTCTGAACATGTATATTACTAAATTAAATTAAATCAAGAATCTTTCCACTACAATTTTCAATGATGTTGTATTATTTCATATTATTATTAAGTAAAATTTTGTAAATTTTTGCAAAATGACTTTTGATTATATTTTTTTAATATTGGAAATTCTAAACATGTATATTACTAAATATTATATGTCTATAATATACTTTTCATCATGTATTGAATTTTCATTTTGTTTTTTGTTTCGTTGTTCATTGACAAGATGTCAAATGCTCTGTAATGTCAAATTCAAGATCTTGTAGTTAATTTATTGACTTATTTTGAAAATGAAAAATAGAATGGTGGGCTCTTACTTACACTGAATTGTATTATTGAGGTAATATTTTGTTCTATTTGTTAGTAATAATTTGAAAATTAAAACTATATGTACAGCGTGTAGCAAACGCTATACGCAATGTACAGAAATAGTGAGAAATTGTATGGTATTATGAAGTATTCTGTATTTTTTTAAGGATTTCACATAATACTAGATAGTTTGTTTCATATACTACGAGAATGAAGTATTTATAACGGCGGACGGAGTATCCTTAAGAAAATTTTAAATAAAATTGGATATTTGGATTTAAGAAGGCAACCCGCAGATCATATGTTAATACGTTTTACATGCTCAATGCTCATGTAAACTTTTTAACACATGACGTCATTGTTTCTAGTGATATTTTATTTATGACGTAAACCGCTTGATTGGCTGGATGTTCTATATATTAGTGAGAAAAGTGTTGAGGTTCTTATTTAATTAAGAAAAATTAACATCGGTTATGCTTTGCTGTTTTCACAGATGTACTTGTAAAAACAATAGAATTTCACAGCCGACTTTAATCATTGTATTATTTACTTGATAAGACATAATTTAAATATAAAATTCTAGTTGTTATACATCATTGTAAAGAGAAATTATTTAGAACCTTACAGTAAGATATTTTTCCGAAAAATTATAGGTTAGATAGTATTAGAAAACTCTTGTATTTAACTTTTCTTTGTATCGTTAATATTTCAGCAAATATAAGGTGGAAAATGACAAATTCGTATTAGTGTATTCATGAAGAAAATCCCAATTAATATTGAACAAATCTTCATATAATTGAGGGAAATTGGCTTTTTTGAAATTAACTGCTTCATACGGACTTGAATTTTTTGAAAACTGATTTTAAATTGATTTCAACGGAAAGTGCAGGATGGTAGTTGTCTTCTTTAATATCCGTATTAATTATTCTTGATACTGATCAGTTTTTATTACTTATAATTAAATCAAGAATCTTTCCACTACAATTTTCAATGAAGTTGTATTATTTCATATTAAAAAAAAGTCAAGAAAATGCAACAAATTATTGTAATACTGATATTTAGCGTTGTTTCTAACACAGTTTAAATGATTAGGTATATTGAAATCACCGAAAAATATCACATCTGAATTATACAGCAATTAACAATGACAGTGCGTTAAAAAGAGAACTGTAATCATGAAGATTAGGTATTAGTAGGTGGAACATAGATATTACAGATGTACAATGTATTATGATGTAAGATTACTTTACAATAAATGGAAGAACGGAAAGTGAGGGACAAACACTATGCATGTCAATCTGAATAGAGTTTATAGATTTATTAAGAGCACGTTTCCTATCTGTTCTACGAAAATCACGATTAGATCTATTATGTTAAAGTTGTTTAAATAAAAAATCTCAAGAGTTATTAATTGAATTGTTCCACCAGGTTTTAGTTAAAACATAAACTTGATATTCTGGAGAACTGAGAGAATGCGTAAATATATCTTCACATTTACTTGTAATTCCTCTCATATTTTGATAATGGAAAGTCGGATAGGAATAAATAATGATTCTGTTGGTGAATACTTTAGAAAAACAAAAGTGCATAAAACAAATAAATTTAACTTGATGTTTAAGATTAAATGTTAATATTATATTTACTAATTAATAAAGGTACCTTTTTGCAAAAAAATGTTTCAGAATTTTATCTTTCAGTTTTTTTTATAAGTTACAAATTGTTTATAAATAATTAATTGTTTTTTTGAATTTTAATAATCGATACATATTTTATTTATGTGCAGTTTACTGGAATAGACACAATAACAGAAACAATGGCTGTAGATCCCTCGACAAAAATGTTTTAAATAAGTGTTGTAGATAATTAAATTTTACATCTATATTATAGCTGGAGTCATTTATACTCAAAAAAGCAAATAGGGGAAAGTTTCTCAGTATTCGTGATATTTGGTACCTTTATGTTTTTCTTTTGTTGATCTCACTAAGAAAGACTGAAAGGTGCCAGAATTTACACGTTTTTTTTACAAAAATAATCATGTTCCCAGGCAAAATCGGAATTGGCAAACCTCAGATTTGTGTTCAGCAACCCAAAAAATGCTCCCTGCTAGCTGGGGTCGTTTAGAATCAAAAAAAGCAAATAGAGCCACCTATGTACAGTCGCCAAACTTGAACACAAGATGGTTATTATGGCTAAGAATATCTAGCTGCAAACCCGGTTTTATTTGTTCGTCCCATACCATTTTTCCATATTTTGTACCGCGTGGGATTTGGCTGTTTGTAAGCTGTGGGATTGGTGGTGAGGGGATCTTCGTACGACTTGGGAATTGATAAGCGTAAGATTTGAACGGCATAGAATTTGAACGATGTAGTGTACGGCAAAAGAGTTATACTAAGTTTGTACGACAAAGACACTAGATAAAAGTTTAGTAAATCTTGCATCAGAAATTGATGACGTTTCAACTCTGGGATATAGTTTATGTATATTCTATAAATTAATAAATTGTTACAGGTGGATCATTATGTGGAAATTTGTCAACAATATCTACAAATTTGGATTTTATTTGTTCATTCAATAAAACAGAGCCAGTTTTAAAATTTTCGTCAGAATGTGAATATAAAATTTTATGGAAAACACCAGTTGCATGCCCGTATTATGTACGTTAATACTAAATAATGAAGTATATCTAACCTGTTTGTATAATGCACCGTAGCCTACGAATGTACATATAGTAAAATTTTTAAAAGAAATCCGATCAAGGTCATCTACGAATTGTATAAATTAAGATTTTAGCTTCGTCCATTTTTTCAAATTTAGAAGCAGGTTTAGAAGTGTCGACTACTTAGTGTTTATGAGGGTACATAAGATATTACTGTATATATTACAGTAATAACATTCAAAATTCAAAACTAAGTCAACTGGTAAGTTTATTAGTAAATGTGAAACCAAATATGCGAAAAATAAGATACTGACACAGTGTCAGTGACATTGACAGAAAATAACCTTATTCGTACGGGAATCAAGGTAATATATCTAAATTAATAAATAAATTTACGTTACAGCGAAAAAATTGTCAACAATGAGCATAATTTTAAAATGGAATGTTCTAACTTTGTTGAAACAATATGATTTTTGAAAGACAAGCGTGTTATATCCATCCTTGCACACGCTTCTCAGGCATTGCAAATGGGAGAGTTATATGTATGCCATTTTTTTTTTAATTTGTTCACGATACAAATGACCTTGATCGGACTTCTTTTAGAACTTTTACCCCCGATTTTATAAAGGACAGAATAAATTTACTTCCCGCGTAAATTTATCTTAATAAACAAATAAGAATCAATTTTATTCTTTTTATGGCATGTATAACATAAATAAATAAATATATCATCACGGCATATTACCCATTTCGCGACCAGAAACTCAGGCATGCGGCCACGGGACCCCATATGTATAACATTACTGTCAAAAATTCGACTTTCATTTCACGGAATAAATTTTATTTACTTTGGAAGTAAATTTATCTGACGTTTATAAAACCGGCCATTACTGTAGTTGTTTATTCAATATATGTACAGAGTGATAAAAAAGGCTGAAGCTTCCCCATGCTACATACGATTTTGACATTTGCCGCTTGCTTAGTATGACAACATTAATATTTTCCTTTCGAATTTTGATAATTGAAAATTGAAATACAATTTTGATATTATGTATTTTGGAACAAAAGTTGTCACGAGACCTTCAGCCATTTTTGATCATCCTGAGCAATAATTGAAATTGGTAACACTAATACAAAAATTTATTTCCTGTTGTTGACAATGACATTTGAAAATTTAAATTTGGGTATATTGATAGTTTTTTGTTAAAGTGGTTGTTGTTTCCATTACCCACGTACTCTTACTTACTCTTACAATTCTAGGGATCTCTTTATTCCACAGTTTGCAATACGTCAGATAAAGGAGGTAATAACAATTGACATGTCAATTTTGCAATAAATTATGTCAGCTGACCGCTGAAAGGATTTCGAGTAATTGGAATAATTTAGATTATTGCTCTAAGGGTAATGTATAAGAAATAAAAGGATGTGGGTAAGGGAAACAACGACTATTTTACTTTTTTTACTAATTTACTTTTTCAAATGACACTGTCAACAATGTGTCAACAACAGGGAATAAATTTTTGTATCAGTCTTACCAATTTCAAGTATTTTTTTTATTTCTAACTGAATCAGTTGTTTTTGAACACCACAAGTACAGCCGTCGAACGCTCTCGAACCAGTATGTGAACTGTCGGTCGGCCTCTTTGATGTTTTGAAACCGGTCATTTCTTCGCGCCGCCAGCCCCCGAGCGTGCGGGAGATTCAACTAAACATCAAATTTTAAATAGTTACATAGAAAAGTCTTTCCCTCGACCCTCGATATAGTAGAGGCAAAGATATAAAGAGCTACCTCATGCTGCGTCGCTGCGTGTCGTGCTATGAGTCAAAACCGAAAAGTTAAGCAACCAATTTGTAAACGGATAAACAATCAAAGTACAGGTATACAAACAGGGATGTATTCAGTAATTATACAACAAATAAATAAAATAAATATATCATCACGGCAAATTACCCATTACTGGGTGTGTCATTATCTACAATACATTTAGATATAGGTAATGATGATACATTTTTACCGTATGGGCGCTTACCAGGCGTCACCTCACGGGCACTCATAGTTGGTGTGGACCACAGGGATAACTTTTGTGCGGTTAAAAGTCTGCACTGGGCGGGATCGCACCCGGGTCACCAGATTGGCAACTAGACACTACGGCCACGCGACCCCATATTTATACAACAAGAGGTTCGAAAATAATCGAATATACAGTTAACAGGACGCGCTGTGTTTTCAGGTAACTCATTGAGTTCGCAAGATGTATATTCAGATGATTTTCGAAGCTCGAGTTGTATAAGGTATGTTCACTTCGCAGCAAAAACTCGCATGACGGCACGTGGCAGGCAAATAAGTAAGTTTGTAATGCGGAGTAGTAGATAAATCACAGTTTTTCTCGCATATATTAGCAAATTTTGTGAAAATTAACACAAAAAATATGATTACTTTTAAATATGTTTATTATATAACCACAGTACATACTGGAGATAAATACAGAAAATATAGAAAAATACTCAAACACCTTGTAGTGTTAATACTAAGTCGTTACACCTGAAAATGGTAGTTAGAACTCATTAAAACAAACAACTTTTCTTAGTTGCAAATGTTGATTTGGTGCCCCGGTTCTTTTGTTTTTCGAAAAATCATCATAACTCCATTATTTTAAAAACTATTGAAAAAATTCTTTCTTTCAAATTTACCTTTGGGCTCTCTAAAACATTTGGCATTTACAATTATTTTTTATTTTTTCAAATGACAAATTGGCGATTGATCAAAAATTTCAATACATGATTATTTGATAACCACTCCATGGATTTTGGAAAGTAAAACATTTATAAAATCCTTGAACTATCTACTACAATACTTGTCATAAACATTTTTTTCAGTCTATCCAAAAAAAGTATTTACTCATTTACTTGACTTACATAAGTGCAGTGTGTTCAAAAATAATCCTTACTTGGAGTAGGCTGTGAACATAAAACGTATATCAATTTGAAAGTATTTAAATAAATGTCAATTTGACACGAGATATTGTCAAAAATGTTATCTAAAGAAATATTCTGTATCCTTATTTTAGAAAAAGAAATAAATTAGAAAACGGTGAATGGCAATAATCTGTATCCTCCTTTATTATATTTTCTCCTTAAAAATACATTTCGCGATTAATTTTGACAACTTGATTTTTGAATTAAATAATGATCAGACATACGTTTCTATGTTCATAGCCTACTCCGAATTAGGTTTTTTTCTGAACACACTGCACTTATATAAGTCAAGTAAATGAATAAATACTTTTTTGGATAGATTGAAAAAAATGTTCATGACAAGTATTGTAGTGGATAGTTTAAGTATTTTATAAATGTTTTATTTTCGAAAATCGATGGAGTGGTTATCAAAAACTCATATTTGAAATTTATGATCGATCGCCATTTTGTCATTTGAAAAAATAAAAAATAAATGTAAATGACAAATGTATTAGAGAGCCCAAAGGTAAATTTGAGAGAGAAAAAAATTTTCAATAGTCTTTAGAACAATGGAGTTATGATGATTTTTCGAAAAACAAAAGAACTCCAATAACTACGAACCGGGGCATCAAATCAAAAATTTGAACTAAGAAAAGTTGTTTGTTTTAATGAGTTCTAACTACCATTTTCGAGTGTAACGACTTAGTATTAATACCCTGTATATATATATACAGGGTGTCCCATTTAAGGTACGAATGCATTGGTATCTCGAGAACCGTAAGAGCCACGAGGTTGGTTAAGTTAGACAAAAGTTGCCCCATTAGGAGGCTATTTTAATGGTGTTTTGTTATTTGCGAAAAAATGCATAGGTCACTAGGTACAGGTGATAATGTAAATTTTGCGATTTTCTTTTTTTGCTTATAACTCTGTTATATGAAATAATACGAGATTCTGGTTTGCACTTCCTTAAGGCACTTTTGTATGGTGAATTTGCAGAAGTACTCAATTTTTTTTTATATCTAACCATTTACGAGTTACTGATAGCAATTTTTACTTCCTTGTACGAAGTAAAGGAAGTATTGTAATCGCGAAAAATTTCGGTTTCCAGATTTCAACGGAAATATCCATTTTGAGCATCCCTGAATCCATTTTGACTAATTTCATCGTGACGTCTGTACGTACGTACGTATGTAAGTATCTCGCATAACTGAAAAACGGGAAGCCGTAGAAAGTTAAAATTTTGTATTTAGAACTGTTATAACATCTAGTTGTGCACCTCCCTTTTTTGTCATTACATAACTTGCGAAAGTGGTACTTTACTTGGAGCCTGTAATAGATTTTAATGAAAAACTATATTAAAATATAAACCAAAACTTTTCAAATTTGGTATATAAGACTTTTATATGAATGGGAATAACGTAATCAATTTTAGTTAAAAAGGTCTGTCCGGAAGTGGTACTTTACTTAAAGCCTATAATAGATTTTAATGAAAAACTATATTAAAATATAATCCAAAACTTTTTAAATTTTGTATATAAGACTTTTATATCAATGGGAATAACATAATAGATATTAGTTAAAATGGTTTACCCGGAAGTGGTACTTTACTTGAAGCCTATAATAGATTTTAATGTAAAACTATATTAAAATACAATCCAAAACTTTTCAAATTTGATATATAAGACTTTTATGTCAATGGGAATAACATAATAGATTTTAGTTAAAATGGTCTGCCCGGAAGTGGTACTTTACTTGAAGCCTATAATAGATTTTAATGAAAACTATATTAAAATATATTCCAAAACTTTTCAAATTTGGTATATAATACTTTTATATCAATGGGAATAACAAAATAGATTTTGGTTAAAATGGTTTACCCGGAAGTGGTACTTTACTTGAAGCCTATAATAGATTTTAATGAAAAACTATATTAAAATATAATCCAAAACTTTTAAAATTTGATATATAAGACTTTTATATCAATGGGAATAACACAATAGATTTTGGTTAAAATAGTCTAATCGGAAGTGATACTTTACCTGAAGATGTTATCAGTTTTTCTTGAAAAAAATGGTGTTATTTTGATTTTAGTAATAAATGCTTCAAATAAAAGTTTTAGAGAATTGAATTCTGCGTCGAAAACTTTAATTATGATTAAATTAGCACTTTGTATTCTCTAATTAAGTTTGCTATGGATTAGGACAAAAAAGAACAAAAAAAATAAAATGTTGATGTCAAATTATGTCAAATACGTGCAATTTTATGATTGGGTCTGTTATAATACATATTTTAATTATTAACAAAATGTGTATAGTGTAACAGGCGTACAAGGAAGTCATGTGCTGTCCACATCAGATATTTATTTTTCATATGGAGGTCATATTAAGCTATGGCATTTTTAAATAGAGATTTTTTTAGCTTTACAATGATATAAAACAATAATAATTTATTTTTATAATTAACAGAAAAATTAATAAAAATTGTTATTTATATTAAAATTAAATTGAAAAAAGTAAATCGAAGACTGCTATGGAAACAACAAACAACAAAAAAGTGCAACAATTAAATTTCTGAATTTTACTTGGCAATAGTAGATTAATACGAGTAATAAAAATGAATTTTTCTCGTTGGGAAAAATATGATATGTTGAGTTGTTACATTCGTTGTCAAATTTTTGAAAGAAGTCCGATCAAGGCCATCTACGAATTGTATCTATGAATTAAGATTTTGTGCTGTCAAATTTAGTAGTGTCTTTTACTTAGTTTTTATGAGGGTACATCTTGTGTACCTCATAAACACTATGTAAACGACACTACTAAATTTCAAATTGATATACATTTTTTTGTTCATAGCCTACTCCAAGTTAGGATTATTTTTGAACACACATAAGTCAATTAAATGAATAAAAACTTTTTTTGGAATATATTGAAAAAAATGTTTTGGACAAATGTTGTAATTAGAGCTAGGACTTCGAACTGGGTATTTAGTTATATGGGAAATACCCACCCACCCGGACCAAATGGAATACGGGTCGGAACCGATTTTTCACCCATAAGACCCGTAAGACTCATAAGAACCACAGACCCATATTACCCGTAAAAACCACAGACCCATATTACCCGTAATGGTATCTATCTTATAAATCGAGATATTTTTTACTTGTCTTATTATTGTACAAATTACTAACTTATCTTTTAAAACTAATTGTATTACCTATGTGATGTGTTTAATCAAATAAATTAACTTAATTAAATAAAATTATTTTACAACGGTATGATTATTTAAACAGATAGCAACGTAATAATAAGTCTTACGGGTGATATGGTTCTTACGGGTAATATGGGTGTGGTTCTTACGGGTAATACGGTCTTATGGGTGAAGAATCGGTTCCGACCCGTATTCACTGAAATACAGGTGGGCGGGTGGTCATTTGGATCCATTGGTATTCCGAGCACTAGTTGTAATAGATAGTTTAAAAATTTTATAAATGTTTTACTTTCGAAAATCGGTGGAGTGGTTATCAAAAAATCATATTTTGAAATTTTTGATCGATCGCCATTTTGTCATTTGATAAAATAAAAAATAATTTTAAATGCCAAATGTTTTAAAAAGTCTAAAGGTAAATTTGAAAAAAAAAATTCAATAGTCTTTAAAATAAGGGAGTTATGACGATTTTTCGAAAAACAAAAGAACTCCAATAACTACGAACCGGGCACCAAATTAAAAATTGGAACTAAGAAAAGTTGTTTGTTTTAATGAGTTCTATCATTTTCGGGTGTAACGACTTAGTATTAACACCCTGTATATATATATATATATATATATATATATATATATATATATATATACATATACATACAGGGTGTCCACTATGTATGGAGTGTAGTATATATCTCGGTAAATAACGACTGTATACAATTTTTTTATATAAAAGTTGTTTAATTTTTTATTTCCCATAATAAGGCAGCATTCAGTTGTTTTTATTTCTGAAAACAAATGAATAACGAAAAACAATTGAATTTTTTTTAAATAGCAATGTACCCTTTCATTACGCTAATTTGATAGAGATTTTTTTTCTCTTTTCAATGACGTAACATGTTAGTCCTCTTATATAAAACAATTTTTCAAAAAAATTTAATAACTCTTTATTAAGTAATTACATCAATAACATTAATCTAGATATCCGAGATCTCTTTCATTTGTCCTAACAATTGATTGTAGGCCAGTAAATGTGACAGAATCTTGTGTATGTCAATAAGTTGGTACATCGAAAATTAAAAATGGTTCGTTTAACAGAATCTGAACGCATAGAAATTTTAATTATGGTTGGTTATGGGGATCGCAAACAAACACAAGTAGAAGTATGTGAAATTTTTAATGAGCGTCATCCAAATCGAGAACCAATCACCCAGTCAGTAGTTAGCAAGACTTTGAAACGGTTTAGGGACACTGGACATGTTAAAGATCTGCCGAAGACTGATCCGCAAAAATCTGCGACAAATGAAGATAAAAAGCTCGATGTTATCATAGAAATCCAAGAAAATCCACACATCGTCGCGTTCAAGGCAAAACGGCCTAAGCGCCAAAAAATCGTAACTTGCGATTTTGGTACCGTTCGATAGATTGGCGTAACCTCCATCTATTAAACACAGTGGCATAAGTACGAAAAATTTATTTAAGTAGATATTTCACTTTGAAGTTGCGCAAGCGACAATCACAATTTTAATACGCAGGCTTAAAATGGCATAAGCTCCATTTCTACGTAGTTTCTTATGGGTGAATTCAGAGTGAAATGGCCCGAGTTATTGATGTCAAAGTAAGTGTTTTAAAAAATCTGCTTACTTTTAATGCAGTTAAGACATTAAAAATATATTTGTATAAAAGCGCAGACAGTTTTTTGTGTCTCCTGGCTTATTATGTAAATGGCGCTTGTGTCGTTTTGCCTTGAACGCGACGACATTACAACTCGTCAGTTATGTTCAAACCATGTCGTAAGTAAAGATTCAGTACACAAAATATTACATTCAAAAAAATTACATCCGTACAAACCGATTTTATTGCAAGAATTATCCGAAGATGATTATGATCGACATGTTGAATTTTGTGATGTTATGATGGAGCGAATCAACAACAATCCAAATTATCTGTCAGCAAAGCTCTGTTTGAGTTATCATTGGTCGCGTTCAGCACCTCTCATCGCTGGCATCGCTGACCTCCGAAGTTTGATGAACACAATGAATGGACGAATGTAATTGGTCCAGCAATTGCATTCGGCAATCGTCGGCACGCAGTGGTGCTCATCGCTTCCAGCGCTGCCGGGGTGCTGAACGCGCCTATTGAAAATGGAGAATTATACACAGCAAGAGAAGATACAAATCACTGAGTAGTATTATTTTGATGAAAACTATATTTTATAATTTCTGACAGACAAAATTTTATAAAATTTGTTTGATCTTTTATTTTAATACCATGGCTAACACTATAAAGAAGTAACTTATATAAAAAATTTAAATTCAATTTCTTGAGTTACGAAACGTGCAAAAGAAAATGTGATTCTTGATTTAAATGCAAACTTTAATTCTCTACAATATATTATTTGAAGCATTTTTGGCTAAAATTAATAGGCCACTTTTAGCCCAGGAAAAACTGTTTTCCCTTGTTAAACACCTATGGCCCAGATTTCATGTTACTCCCGCTATATATATATATATATACAGGGTGTCCCATTTAAGGTACGAATGCATTGGTATCTCGAGAACCGTAAAAGGTACGAGGTTGGTTAAATTAGACAAAAGTTGCCCCATAAGGAGGCTATTTTAATGGTGTTTTGTTATTTGCGAAAAAATGCATAGGTCACTAGATACAGGTGAAAATGTAAATTTCGCGATTTTCTTTTTTGCTTATAACTTTGTTATATGAAATAATTCGAGATTCTGGTTTGCACTTTCTTAAGGCACTTTTATATGGTGAATTTGCAGAAGTACTCAAATTTTTTTTATATCTAAGCATTTACGAGTTACTGATAGCAACTTTTATTTTTCATATGGAGGTCATATTAAGCTATGGCATTTTTAAATAGAGATTTTTTTTAGCTTTACAATCATATAAAACAATAATAATTTATTTTTATAATTAACAGAAAAATTAACAAAAATTGTTATTTATACTAAAATTAAATTGAAAAAAGTAAATCGAAAGCTGCTACGGCAACAACGAACAACGAAAAAGTGCAACAATTGAATTTCTGAATTTTACTTGACAATAGTAGATTATTACGAGTAATAAACGAACTTTGACAACGAATGTAACAACTCAACATATATTTTTCCCAACGAGAAAAATTCATTTTTATTACTCGTAATAATCTACTATTGTCAAGTAAAATTCAGAAATTCAATTGTTGCACTTTTTTGTTGTTTGTTGTTTCCATAGCAGTCTTCGATTTACTTTTTTCAATTTAATTTTAGTATAAATAAGAATTTTTATTAATTTTTCTGTTAATTATAAAAATAAATTATTATTGTTTTATATCATTGTAAAGCTAAAAAAAATCTCTATTTAAAAATGCCATAGCTTAATATGACCTCCATATGAAAAATAAAAGTTGCTATCAGTAACTCGTAAATGGTTAGATATAAAAAAAATTTGAGTACTTCTGCAAATTCACCATATAAAAGTGCCTTAAGAAAGTGCAAACCAGAATCTCGTATTATTTCATATAACAAAGTTATAAGCAAAAAAAGAAAATCGCGAAATTTACATTTTCACCTGTATCTAGTGACCTATGCATTTTTTCGCAAATAACAAAACACCATTAAAATAGCCTCCTTATGAGGCAACTTTTGTCTAATTTAACCAACCTCGTAGCTCTTACGGTTCTCGAGATACCAATGCATTCGTACCTTAAATGGGACACCCTGTATATATATATATATATATATATATATATATATATATATATATATATATATATATAAATTTTTTACAATAAATAAAAAATATAAAAATAGCTATTTATGATAAAATAGTGTAGGGTATAGATACGTGTAGAAAATGTAATTATTTTCAACATTTATATTATAAATAACTATTATATGTATACGAATAGATATAAAAAGAATGAAAAAGTTTTTACAACAGCTTTATACTGCCGTTTAATAAATATGGACTGGAGATTTCTACACTGTTGCCAGTTCCATTGGTCATGTTGGAAATGCTAAGTTATGAAGAAGTGGCAACACCGCAGGGCAAGCGACAGTCCTTATTTATTTGACGGCAAGTATATATATATATATATATATATATATATATATATATATATATATATATATATATATATATATATATATATATAGCTTTAACAAAGTAAGTAGCACAGGTATCACAAAAGTTTTACCTCTTGCTAAATGCAGGGTTGATTTGAAATAATCCCAACTGTAATTTAATACACAGCCATTATGCCACTTTAACAGCAGTGACATTTGGCCTTCTAGGGCCATATAGTAGGTTTATTGATCATCTGTGGGCCACCCTACGGCAAGATTGATAATTAAGTTCGCGCATGTAAGCAGCCGGTAAAGGTCAAATTTTTTGGTAACAAAAATACACATACTGGTTAGAAGCAAGCGACAGCGTTTGACCGCTACACTGTGGTATACCTATACATTTATTTTTAAAATTATATAGGTCAGTTACATATTTTTGAGCAAAAAATGCATTATGTAAAACGACATTTAATAATTATTTTTGTATTATTCATAATTTTTTAGAGTTCAATCAATGAGAATTGTGTGTTAAAAAACAATTATATGCTGGGAAGACAAAAAGAACCATTATATCTTTCACAAGAAAAAGAAAAACAATTGTCAGCTAATACAACAATCAGGTACAATATTTGTGGAGCTCTTAATTCCAAATGTAATGGACAGCATTTGGTCAGTGTATGTTTGATGCACGAAGATAAAGAAATTGTGTTTGGTAAGTAGTGTTGCGTTGTTACTAAATGAGACGAGACAAGATTTGAGGTCAGGCTTGTCTTGGTCTTGACTTGTTCTCGACTACCAAATTCCAAAAATTATATCAGGCGACAGACCGATTCTAATAATTCGTCTATCTCAATAAAGTTCTGTCGTCAAATTTTAGGAATTTAATAATATGGGTTGGTATAAATAGGGTGGAATATGTCAGGATTTTATGTTGGTTATATTTTATTTTTTTATAATTTTACATTGTTTTTTCATCTAAAAGTGAATGGAACGGTTTATGAGCAAGAACGTGTCCTGTTAATAACAATAGTAATAATAATTTATTTATTTTTTAAATTTTAATTTCTCCTCAGCCATTAAAAGTGGCTAAGTGAAAGGAAAATTATATTGTACATAAAGCATAGTACCTGCCAATATCTTTCGAAAGCACGAATCCAAACGAAGAGGTGCGGAGGCTGCCAAGCGGTCATTCAAATGGGGGATTACGGCTCAATCGAATTAAAGGAAAATAGTAAAAAAATACGAATGTATATGCTGAATAAGGAATATTAATAATAAAAAAAAATGAAATTGTATAATTGAGATATTTCTGAAATAAAGGGTTTTTTGTTATAGCGCTTCGACACTAATATGAAAATATTTTGATTGGCGACCGAGAAACCACCTATACATGCATTACAAATAGCGTGTTAGGAGGTGGGGATTACTACCAATGGAAGTTAAAAATTTCAAATTCTAAAGGCGGGGCTAACATTCCTGTACAGCAGTTTTCAAACAGTTTTTATTTTAACATAAATTTCTTGCATTAAACTTAATAATTTAAATACACCTGTAATTATAAAGTATGTAGACTTATACAGTGTTATAATATTCATTTATTTTTATGTAAATATAACTTAAAATAGCATATATTTCAAGAACATTTAGGTCCATGATGAAAACAGTTTGATATAAAAACACATAAATGTGACGTCACGTCAATCTTTTCAAAATTCGGGAGACCATAACTCGCTTATTAATAAGAATTTTTTCACCGGATTTTCATCAATAGTCTTAGTTTTCCTAATATTTTCAGATGAAATTATAAAAAAAAAATGGTGTAATCCCCCATTGTTGCTCGGACTGAACAAATAATTTCTTTTCATCGTGCATGTTATCTTTTGCGCAACCCAGATGAATTCGTACCGTTCGTACACTAGCCGAGCTGTAAGATAGTTGTCAGCCGTCAACTGGAGTTCTACTAAGTGCGAACATCGTGCCAGAAATTAAAGACAGAAATACGCAGGCTAGACGCTAGACGAATAACATCGATGTTAAATAGCAGGTATTTTGTAGGATCAGACATTACATTTGACGTTTTGAGCTGTCAAGTATGTCTTACACGAAACAAAACTAATTCATAAGTTTTTTGTGTGTAAGACAGGCTGTCTCCGCAGCGCCACCAAGTTTATTCTTAATTGGAATACCGTATTCGCGATGCAAGTTTAGACGTCAGCGCCACTAGTGAACTTGTTTGGAGGGTATTGACATCTATCAATCTTTTGTGTACTTTGTAATATTTTTGCGTAATTTCTCTTATACCGTGAGTATTTTTTAACGTGAAACATTGGGTTTGTCATGTCCATGGTTACGATTTGACATTTGATTGACAGCAATGTATTTGCGTGTCCCATTTAAAATGAAACATAGGGAACGAATTTGACAGATGTATTATATTATGTAAGACATTTAGCTAAGTCAGAAAACCACTCGAGAGCACTAAACATATTTCGAGCACACAATATTTTTTTTGCAACTAAATTTAATTTTTATAAAACAGGTATAGTTATTTAAACAAAATTAACCTCTAATGACGTCTTGTCAATATGACAGATAACCGCTGAATTTTCCTACAAGTTACGACACGACTTGACATTTGATTGACAGTAATATATTTGCCTGTCTCATTGAAAACATAGGGAATGAATTTGACAGAGTATTATATTTAAATATTGCAAGAAATTTGGCCAAGTTAGAAAATCACTCGAGCACAAGGTACACTAAATTTAATTTAGAAAGCAGGTATAATTATTTAAACAAAATTAACTTCTACTGACGTCTTGTCAAATGTCAAATTCGTTCCCTATGTTTCATTTTAAATGGAACGGGCAAATACATTGCTGTCAATCAAATGTCAAGTCGTAACCATGGATATGACAAACCCAATGTTTCACGTTAAAAAATACTCACGGTATTTGTATTATACAAATTTAAGTGCTTGTATATACAATACTTTTGTATACAGGGTGTAACACGTACACCGACCACTGCCATTATTACCTTTATTATTATAGTTACAAAAAAATACTATAGAACAAAGTTGTAGGGGACCAAGGGGGACATTCTTTCAGAGAAGAACATATTTTTTTAAACCAGTGGTTCTCAAGTTACAACACGAAGTTATATTTTTTCAAATGGGATTCTACATATTTTTTATGCCTATTCGATAGCATATTTTTTCTGAATTCAACCATGTATTAGTTTTATATCCTTACATAATAAAAATATTGAAAAAAATGCGATTGAAATTAAAAAAAAAATTATTTTTAATATTATTGTACAGTAGGCTATGGATGAAAAACAATAACAAAAGAACAAAATATAGCTGCTGTCAAATAATAATTGGCGTATTAATTGTTGTAAATTGTTATTCTTTGTGTTTTGAGATTATTTTGTGACAATATGGCTGATGTTTATATAAATGAAGATTTGTATCGTTTATTATTAATTTATGGTGAGTGTAATGAAAATGCAATATTTATGCCACGAGATATCCAAACAAACCGCGTCCAGGGAGGTCAGTAATCAGGCGATTAGCACGAAATTTGAAAAACTATTGATCACTTTCATAATCCCAATTCATCCACACGCGAAATTGCTCAAGAACATTTTATTTCTAATAAGTCCGTATGGCGCATTTTGAAAAAGCATTATTTAAAATCATATTCATACAAACTATTACATGCTATACGTAATAATGACAATGAACGCAGAATAGTGTTTTGCAAATGGTTTTTGGTGCAGTATCAGGACGATAATAATATTCTTAGAAAAATTCTGTGTACAGATGAATCTAAATTTTCAATTAATGGATTATTTAATATAAATAATGAGCACATTTGGGCTGATGAACATCCTCGTGAATTTAGAGAAAAAATAATCAACACTGATTGAGCTTTAATGTATGGCTTGGAATGTTTGGGAATAAAATTATTGGACCACATTTTTATGAAGACAATTTAAACGCTGCACATTATTTATGTTTCTTGGAAAATGAATTATTAAATTATTTAGAAGATTTAAACTTGAATGAAAGACAAAATATGTGGTTCCAACAAGATGGAGCGCCGGCTCACAATACTCGTCGAGTGTACGAACGGGTCGACGAAATGTTTCAAGGTCGGTGGATAGCAACAAATGGGCCATACAAATTGCCCGCTCGTTCCCGGGACTTGACACCCCTTGATTTTTTTTTATGGGGATATCTTAAAGATAGAGTATATTCAAAACCAGTGACAACGAAACAAAATTTGATGGACAGAGAGAGAAGCTTGCGCTGCTTTGACACCAGAAACTGTAATAAAAGCTACTTCTTCTGTTTTAAATAGAATAGAATTATGCTTAGAAAATAATGGAAATCAAATAGAACATTATTTATAAGGAGTAATTAACAATTATTAATTTTCAATTTAAATTTATCACTCTTGTTTCTCATCCATGGCGTACTGTACAATAATAATAAAAATAAAAATTTATTTAAATTTCAATCGCATTTTTTTCAATATTTTTATTATGTAAGGATATAAAACTAATACATGGTTGAATTCAGAAAAAATATGCTATCGAATAGGCATAAAAAATATGTAGAATCCCATTTGAAAAAATATAACTTTGTGTTTTAACTTGAGAACCACTGATTTAAAAATTTTGTTTCTTCTCTGAAAGGTTGTCCCCTTTGGTCCCCTATAACTTTGTTCTATAGTATTTTTTTGTAACTATAATAATAAAGGTAATAATGGCGGTGGTCGGTGTACGTGTTACACCCTGTATAAGCGTCGTTTTCATCTATCTAGTATTGATATTGGAATTTTTATGGTAGGTATTTACTTAAAAGATTATGTAATGATTTCATTGTGATATTTTTATATCATTTCAGTTTCATTGAATATTCAATAACATCGTAGTTGTTATTATATTATTATTATAAACCTGTGTTTATATAAAAATTAAAAAATAAAGCGACATTACATAAAAATATGACAAAGTAAACACGGATTGACAGATGTCAATACCCTCCAAGCAAGTTCACTAGTGGCGCTGACGTCAAAACTTCCATCGCGAATAGAGTACGTGCACGTCAAGTTGACACCCATGTCATAATTAACTGAATGGAAGTATGGGCCATCCAGCAAATCAAGCGGTTTGCGTCATAAATACAATATCACTAAAAACAATAACGTCATATGTTAAAAAGTTTACATGAGCATGTAAAACGGATTAAAATATGATCTGTGGGTTGTCTTCATAAATCCAAATCTTTCTTAAAAAGGTAACACGTCTGGTATAATTTTTTTCCAGCGAAATCCAAATTTGTTTAAAATATTCTGAACGATACTGCTTACGCCGTTATAAATACTTCATTCTTGTAGTATATGCAACAAACTATCTAGTATTATGTGAGATCCTTAAAAAAATACAGAATACTGCATACCATACAATCTATTTTTCATTTTCAAAATAAGTCAATAAATTAACTACAAGCTCTTGAATTTGACATGATAGAGCATTTGACATTTTGTCAATGAACAACGAAACGAAAAACAAAATGAAATCACAATACAGGTTGAAAAGTATAATATAGACATATAATATTTAGTAATATACATGTTCAGAATTACCAATATTAAAAAATATAATCAAACGTCATTTTGCAAAATTTACAAAATTTTACTTAATAATAATATAACCAAATATAATTATTTCTATCAAAGGTGTCAAATACATAATAATAATAACAAAAACCAATAAAATACCGTTTATAAAATATATTTCAAAAATATAAACAAAATATCAAAAATCCCTAATCGATGACGTAAACCGCTTGATTCGCTGGATAGCCCATAAACATCTGCTAGTAAGCCTAGTGAGTAATAGTTTCAATTTCTGTATCTGACCTGTGTTATGATTCTGACGTTTCGTTATTATAATAGTTATTTACATTATACGTGCGGTAGGTGTTATTTTATAATGCGAGGTTTGATATTGAAGCACGACGCGCACACATTATGTATTAAAATTTTGGCCGAGATATCTATTAAAACATGTATTTTCTATAAATTTTGCCTGTTAACCTTAAGCCATTTTTGTCATCAAGCTAGCTGCACTATTAAATACATTGTTCAAATAATTAACGACTTCAATTCATGTACAGAGTTAAATATTCATGCTATTTTGAGAGGTAGGGACATAGAACAAGAATTTGCACTTTGATTATTTTATTTTTTTAAGAATGTCTATGCTGGAAGAAAATGAAGGTGAGGTAGATTAGTTTCTACATATATGTAGTTCTAGTTCGTAAACAGACCACATGAATGATTCTAATGCTACGTACACTTTTCGGCATTCTTTATTAAAATGAATTTCATACTTTCGAAATAAAATAAATAAACAAGTAACTATATTTATTAATGGCCCCCTTACTTAAAAACATGGGTGTTTATTAGTTTATTACTTTATTCGGTACGGTAAAGTCAGCGCATGTGTAAAATCGCAACTACCATAGATGTCAACGATGTTCGATTGTTATGTTTATAGTTCATAAGGACAAAAATGTCATTTTTTACACATACGAAACAAGATTTAGTTTTGTTTCGGGTAAAACATTCTTGACATGTCATTTTTTTTTCTTTTGATATTGTCTGATCCCACAGAATGCCAATTATTGTCTGACCAAGCGATATGTACCCCTGACCTCGACTTGGCAGGCGTGGTCTACGGTGGCGTTATCATTTACAGTACATTCGGAGACAGAAGTTTTCCATATAAATTTTAGCGGTTTATTAGTTAGCTACTGTATGAAATAGATTTAGTTAAAACACAAATGAAATACATAAAGATTTCTTTAAATGTCATTTATTATATACATATTATACCTTCTCCATAATTCATTTATTAGTACGCCTGCCGCCGCCAATACACTTCTACTTTTATTCTGTATGTACTTACGCGTTCGCGGCAAAATTCTCAAATGTTATTGGTGGAGTATTTACGTCAGCGCGTGCCTTCCGCGGCAAGGCCAGGGGCTCATATCGCTTGGTCAGACAATAACATCGATATTCCTTATCTAGCATATAGACCACGTTAGTGTAACGGTCAATTTGTGGCGGCAAATTCAAACTAAAACCCTAACTCGCCTTTCCCGATTTATACTCCCATGTTATTCATACGGGAACAAAAATATGATATTTTCAAAATGTTCAAAAGAACCTTAACGTGCAAATCTTATCTATTAAACTTTATAAATACAAATCTCTAATGTAATGTCTATCTACATATGTCGTATAAATATCTAAAACACCCAAACTTATTGAATAATCTGTAATTAAAGCAACAAGTGCAAAATCATTAAAACGTAGGTCGTAGCTGTTTTCGATTCTATTTAATCCTGACAATTTAAATCGTCAGCAAAGAAAGTATTTATTGTGGACAACTTAATTACTCTTTCAGACATCGCAAATAACAAAAATTAAAAACTTATAACCACCTTATATTATAACTTTAAAGACAAACAGCGTCAAATCCAAAACTAACCTACAAATTCAGTTGACCTCACTGCACCAAGTTACGACATACATACATACATAAACATAAAATCACGCGTACCCCACTTAGTGGGTTAGCAAAAATCCGAAAACAATATTAACAATAGGTAAAGGGAAAAGAGTAAGAGCTCAGCTGACTCACTTCACTCTTAAACAACATTCTTCTTTCGCCTTAACCACAATCATCATAGCATTCTTACATAACAACATATTAAAGTGACCGATTTTCGGTAGTGAATAACCGCATACGGACCACAATAATAGTTACATAACAATCATCCTTCGCCACACATTCCTATCCATGCACACTTCTTTCACCTCAGCCACATTCACAAACGTATTCAAACATAAGAGCAGAGGAACATATTAAAGTGACCGATTTTCGGTAACGAATAACCGCATCCGGACCACAATAATAGTTACACAAAAAATCATCTTTCGCCACACATTCCTGTACAAACATACTGCGTTCACAACGCCCACATAAAACTTCAGCTGTCTCTCCAATCTCATAAAACATTCTTACTAACCATACATCTTCACACCACAATATTTACAAAACAATCATCCTTCGCCACACATTCCTATCCAGGCACACTTCTTTCGCCTCAGCCACATTCATAATCGTATTCATGCATGCTCTTCTTCTCTTTCCACTCGAAAACTTACGCTCCTTCAAAACACTACCAATCACATCCATCCACATACACACTGGACGGCCACGCAATCGAACACCCTCAACTTTACCAACATATATGCGTTTTACAAGTCGTTCACTCATCATTCTCTCCACATGACCAAACCATCTCAACTTACTCACTCCAACTCTCTTAACAACATTCTTCCTAACCATACATTCTTCATACACCAAATTATTCCTCACGCGATCCCGTCTTATATACCCACAAACACCACGTAAATACCGCATTTCCACAGCAGTCACTTTCCTTTTATGCTTTCTCGTCCATGCCCAACATTCACTTCCATACATCAAAGCAGGCACCAGCACTCCATTATATACACTTAACCGAGCTTCTCTAGATACGTTTACGTTACGAGCAAACGTGCCCAGAGCACCCATTACCTTACATCCCGCACTCACCCTCCTATCAATTTTTCGGTCAATTCGTTCATCTCTCGACATCATGCTACCCAAATATACAAACTCATTCACCTGCTCCAGTTTTACTCCATTCACCAACACATTGCACTCAGTCACCAATTCACTTCTTTCAGATACTAACACCTTAGATTTATCAACATTCAACATTAAATTCATACTTCTTCCAACTTCGTTTATTCCCATCCACAATATCCACATTTAAATAAATTGTTCTCCATTGTACATAAAAACTAGACAAAAAAGTGAACCACAACAAAATTCAAGCTTATCAATGGTTGTCAACAAAATATCCAAACAAACTTGCTGTTGCTGCGTTTATACGCATGCGTCAAGCAATCCGTATCCGTGAAAAGTTAAAATTAACCAACTTTCGCCCGTTGCGTTCTTCTTTCATCGTGAATACACAATCTGACTTTTTTATTGTTTTTATTTTATAATACAATTGTCAAAATGACATAAAATTGAGAATTTTTGAATAATTTTTAAATAATTTAAGCGATTCCGGGAAAATATTATAATTCATTTTTCATGAAAAGAAGAAAATTAATATTATATACAGTGTATTCCGAAATTGAGCCATGCTAACCACGGTTACTTTTTCAGTAACTGGTTATATTTTCGGAACGTGGTTACTGAAAGCTGGTAACTTATCTGTAACCACGCTAACCGCGCTAGATCGGCGGTTGTGGTGTGGTTACATTTTGGCGCAGAACAGATGAGCAGTAGTAGTTTCTACAACTATTTTAAATTTGTCAAGTTGGGGTTAACTGTTAGCTGGACCATTTCTCCAGTGCGGTGTCGAATATAATAATACACTATTTATGTAGTGATGTCTGAAGGGCGTGGAACGAAAAACATTGGAAATTAGGGCGGAAAATTCAAAAGTCATGTATTATATCGTTTTGTGGCAAATGGACGGTATAGTAATAGTAGTACATTAAACAATTGGTTTTTCTCAATATTTATATTTACTGTATACCGATAAATTAAATGACAAAAATCCTTCATTCCAAGTGAATTGAAACAAGCACAGCTAGGTCCTTAATACTATACTAATGTTAGTTGTATTCTTAATTAATATATTTCTTTTTTCCTTATAGAAATTTTGCCTTTAAAGTCGGTTGTGCACAAAAAGAGTGATGAGAACAATAATATATTATACAATATAAGAAAATGGGCAGTTGAATAAAATATTACTCAATAACTCAATCTTCAGTAAATAAATTATTATTTAGGGCAAAATCGATTGTCAATAAAAGTATTTTTAACCAAAAAGACAGTGCTTTATTTTAACTATTTACACATTATTATTTATGTGTGGAGAAGAAAATAAAGTAATCGGAAACTGCAGTCAGTACGGTTTTATTTTGATTTGAACCTACGTTTCGACAATTACAATGGTCTTCCTCAAGGTTAAATCAAATTGAGGAAGACCATTGTAATGGTCGAAACGTATATAGGTTCAAATCAAAATAAAACCGTACTGACTGTAGTTTCCAATTACTTTATTTTCTTCTCCACACATCAATCTCCAGTCGATCATCGTTACTCCAATTATTATTTATTCTTAGAAAATATCACAACATTCCAAAGGATGCTAGTTCACTACTGAAGGCCCCAATATCTACCAAGTTACAAAATTTATATTATCCTTTGTTTATACATTTGCTTTTGTATTATAAACATTTGTTGTAAGGTTGTCTTGTCATTACTAGGTATTGTTTAAAATGTCCATTTATACGAAAAAATATAACATAAAATATAAATATTACCACGGCTTATTATTACACATTTCTGGATGTGCCAAATTTGCTTCTATTCGTAGTTTTTGGTGATGACGATAGATAAATAAAAATATATATTATACATATATGTATAAAATAAGTTTTATATTATATTTATTCGTATTTTAAAAATAATTACAGTAAACAATATATTGTTTTATATTTTTAATAATATTATAAATAAAGTAAAAGTAAACGAAATATATGTCTTTATAAAGACTTAAAATTAGACGTCTGAAATAGGTTTAAATATACTTAATTACGACCAAATAAAGTCTATTTCAGACCAAAAACTGCCGTCACAGTGACATTGTATAGACGTCTGATTAGACGTTTAAACAGACCTATTTTTTACCAAAAAACGTTACAGTGACGTCGCATAGACGTCTGATTAGACGTTTAAATAGACCTATTTTTGGCCAAAAAACAACGTCACAGTAACGTCGCATAGACGTCTAATTAGATGGCCGTATATGACGTAAATTCAACCTAAAATCGACGTCACTTTTTGGTCGACCGTTGGTCAGTGTTACTTGGGTAGTCTTTATAAAGGAATTGTAAATTTATTATTCTGCTAAGTGTTAATATAAATTCTATGTAATGTCATATAAAAATATTCTAATAATTAAAATATTATTGTTTTGTAGGTGTGATGAACAATACATTATTCACAAAAGATGCCACCATATCTATGTATTTAACTGGTGAATTATGTAGACAAAGAAACCAGTCTTATTCAACAAAAGTTATATTTCGTTGCAATTATCTACAAAATAAAAATGAAGAAATATTTATTAACGAAGATTTATGCACAGTTACTATAATTGCTTATACAATAAAAGTTTGTAGACAAACAACAAATGTCCCAGTTAAAAATTGTGAAATATCTACTAATCATACACTTTATAATTTAACTCCATTAATTACGAATCATAATTATGAGATGAAAGATCCAAACGATACAACTATAGATTATTTACTGAATGTATGTTCTCCTATAGTTTTTAATGAAAATGCATTCTGTCCTGTGGACACAGCTGTCTGTGTAAGAAATAATTCTGAACCAGATTTGTATAAGCGGTAGGTTTGAGTATTATGCCCGTATTCATAAACATTCGTAAAAAATTTAAACGGTTCGTTATAATATTCATCCAATAAAAAAAGTCGACATTGAAAGAAAAATCAAAATTTTATTTGTCAAGTTTGATTCTATTTGTCAAAAATTATAACGAGCCGTTTTGAAACTTTACGAGTGTTTATGAATATAGGCATCAATGTTTTATGTACTTTAATTTTATGCTAATGACACATGTTTTTATTACAGATTTAATTCTATAGCACATACATTGAAATCATCCATGTTAGAAATAGAAAATGATAAACTGAAAATAGAATACGAAGGAAAAATTTGCTCAGGTAGTTCCACTAATTATAAAACTACAATTGAATTCCAGTGCTCTTATGTAAGTTTTAATATACTCGTATATATGTATACAGGTGTCCCTCTATAAATTAGCCAGCAATTATCTTGCTTATTATTACATTTATGCCCATATTCATAAACACTCGTAAAGTTTCAAAACGGTTCGTTATAATTTTTGACAAATAGAATCAAACTTGACAAATGAAATTTGGATTTTTCTTTCAATGTCGACTGTTTTTATTGGATAAAAATCATAACGAACCGTTCAAAATTTTTACGAGCCTTTATGAATACGGGCATTAGTGGTTTTAACTATAACATAAATTACAATATTTAAACTCCTCTACATAACAGCGTAAGTAGGTCAACATTGTTAATTCCGGTTTTCGAGTAATTGATAGCAACTTTTAATCTTCAAATGGAACACCCTATATATTTATTCAAATTTAAAAAGTCCATGAAATTTGATATCTAACAGTATAAAAACAATGGGCTACTTGCATGGTACTGAAAATCTGATTTCTATCACTATATACGTGATGTTATGTTGAAATATATATAAAAATATAAATTTTATTTTTAAAAAATTATTTGTTTTTTAGTAAATTAAGAAAGAAAATTTTCTGTGACGTCATTATATTGAACTGGAACAGTTTAAAAATGTAACGTATAGATGGCACTGCGTGCGAGAAACTTTTAATTTGAATTTGACATTAGTTCATTTTTCTCTCTCTCTGGGCTCTCAAATATATTAATTACTTCACAAATAAACACATAGGTAGTTACATGTAATTTAAAATATCGATACCAAAAAGACAAGCTAAAATACTAACCTCTAAACTATTGTTGAAATGTCAAACATGAGATCTACATTACCCGTATAAACAAACGCTATGGCTTTACGACCATTCATTGGTGCGGCGTAATTCTACGTCATACATGGCGGGAATTCAAATAATCAAATTTCATTATTTTTTTTCTAGCTTATTAATAAAAATTTTGTCAAAAGAAAAAATATGGGTAGCAAGTTTTTACCTCCTCTTCAAAAATATTAAATAAAAAAAAGGTACGCAAGTAGCCCATTATATCATTATAAAAAAATAAAGCCGATGCAGTTCAAATATGAGGTTACTCGGTTCGAATCCACCGGCGGACTAAGTGCGTAGTCGTTCAAATTCAACATCAGGGTAAGTATGCCAAGGGCGCTAGCACTATCGGTCATGAAACGAGTACCCACGGTACTTGAGGCTTTGGCTCTACAAGGGCTGTTGTACCACAGATGATGATAATAAAAAAATGCAATGGCGATTGATTAAAATATTACATTTTTATAAATGTAGTGGGTACTTTCTGTGTAAAAAAGTGAATTTCATTGCCTACCTATTGTACATAGGTACCTCCATGTTCTATCAAGTTTTATTATTTTAATTTTCTTTTTATTTTAGAAACTTGACACTCAAATCACCATGTTTAAAACTGAGTGTGAATATACTTTTATTTGGAAAACGAAGTATGCATGTCCTATTGCAAAGGAGGATGATAATATTACTTTACAAAATGCATCATTAAAACCAAGCACTCAAATTTCTATTGACAATGATAATGATAATTTAAATAATACAAGTATTTCTATAAATAAAAATAAAGATGTAGACATAAATAAACTACAAACCTCGCCACGGACAACAAAAGATGCCAAGGAATATAATAATATAGATTTACAAATTACTTCACCAAAACCAGCTGAAATTTCCGTTGAAACTGATGATATTGACAAAAATAATATTAACGATCCATATTCTATAATGACAGTATCAATAAATATTCCTAAAAGAATTTTCAGTTTTACTAGCATCCCACGTGTTATAAATAGTCTTCATGAAAAAACTAATGTAAGTATGTTATTGACATCTTATTTATGTAGTTTACTTTGAGAGGGCGTGACATGATGCCTAGTAAACGCCCTCAACCGTAAATGGTATAATATAACTATTGCCGAAATCTCCCAATACAATCAGATTGGCATGCCCAGAATTAAATAATAAACCCTGGAGGTACATTTAATTAATCATTTACTTTGCATGTATTAAACCAATTCTGTTACTGTTATTTAAGTTTTATTGTAAATGTTTACAATTCAGAGCACAAATCATATCTTTTCATATTTTAAAATTAAACATAAGTAATTAACAAAATCTTAGCTTTTCTATGAAATTAACTTTGCTGTTACTATCAAAATTCAATTATCCACAGTTACGATATCGGAAGTAAATTCAATTATATGTATAAAATGTCAAATATTCCATCATTAGCTTCAAAATCAATAAATTAAAAGCATTTATTGCACAAAACAAAATTACAATTACAAAAATTACATATACGTAAATTAAAACATTGTAATATCCCTATTTTCACAAGTTGGGCTCGCCCCGACGAATTTTGCTCTTTGCGCATGTTTTTTTCTCCGGGCGCGAAAACTGTACTTATGCTTTTAACCTTGGAAGAAGGAATAATATGGAGAGAGCATAAACTTGTATTATGGGCGAGGTGAATGTAACATGGTGGGAACGGACGCAAGTATTCAATATTTCATGTTAGAGTGGGGATTCGCGCGGTGAATACGAAATGAAATACTCATATTTGATCAATTAGGCTATGAATAAGAAACAAGAGTGATTAATTAAAGTTAAAAAATTAAAAATTGTTAATTACTTCGTATAATTAATGATCCATTATTTTCTAAACTCATCTATATGATTTAAAACAGCAGAAGTATCTTTTATTATTGTTTCTGGTTCAAAGCAGTGCAAGCTATAAAAATAAGTAAAGAAATATCGCTAAAATGAAATTTAACATTGAATATTATACGTTTGGAATAAAAAGCAGACATCAAATATAAAACAAAATAATATGAAGTAAGGACTGTAAGTGTTATACACATAAAACACACGCTGAGTTAAAATATATAAATATAAAATAGTCTCCTAATTTCCTAACACTTTATAACAAAAAACGATATGGCTGCGGCATAAACACAAGTGACAGCAACGACTTTGCCAATGCTACAAGGTCGGGATTCAAGTTGGAGTGGGGGAAGCGACTTCACTAGCGATTACAAATACTCCCTCCATATTATTCCTTCCTCCAAGCTTTTAACTAATCCAAGAAAATATTTGTTCGCATTCACATTTAACAAGTAATATTAATTATTAAATGGTATTTAGACAATTTATTCTCTGTTTTGTTTTAGATATCGTCCAAGAGTGGAAAATTTTATGTAATTATCTTGTCAGATATATCAACAGAATTTTTATGTTCCTTTTCAATATGTTTAAATCAACCGATTTTAACTATTTCAAATAATACAAATATTGTAATTAATTTCTCTAAAGAAGCGGACTTCTGTGAAAATGGTAAGAATTTTTTATGGTATGTAGTATGTAGTAGCTGCTACGCGATAAGTTGAGACAGACTTTGTATGCGCAAAACTTAAAATTCGTATTTGACGGGTCGAAACTAGGGGGTAGGAGTTACGTATAATGATTTTTAGATGAATTATTACAACAAAAAAAAAACACTCTATCAGCATCAAAATTTGATGTAAAGAAGAAGGGGATTTATTTAAAAGCCAAAGAAATTGTACTTGATGTTTTCAAGTTGGGTAGTATGCGCAGGTCCAGTCTCAACTTAACGTGCGGCAGCTATAGTATTGGTTTTTGTCATAGTACCTTAAAATTTAAGTGAAAACGTAGTGTTAAAATTGGTAGAAATTAGCGAGATGTTATTTTTTATAAAGTTTCCCAATTAGTTGTACGTATTAATTTTACAAGCCCTACTTAAATTATTATTCCTGTAAGAACACAATTTTCATAAATATGATACGAATATCACTATTTACAGCAAAGCTCCGGTAATCCGGATCTGTTGAAATATAAATTTAATTTGCTTTGCCTCCTAAGATTTGTTATACTATATTGTATGATATTGTATTGTTATAGTTACATATTGACATATATAAATAAATAATTTGATGTGTTTGACATAATCTTTATTTTCATTTTACAACTGGTTATGGGCCCAGTTGCCGCATTATAAGAGAAAGAAAGTAAGATTTCATTGTTAAAATGACGCATGTTCTGTCCACAATCGAAAAACTAAAGGGCCGCGAAAATTATGGTTCGTGGAAATTTGCAGTTCAAACGTATCTTGAACATGAGTTTTTGTGGAAAGCCGTACTCGGTGAGGATTCCGATGAAAATAATGTGACGCGAGCTAGAACAAAAATTATTTTGTTGATTGAACCAGTTAATTATGTTCATGTACAAACTGCCAAAACAGCCAAAGAAGCGTGGGACAATTTAGAGAAAGCGTTTGACGATTCGGGGTTGACTCGAAAGGTTGGTTTGTTGCGAAAACTAATTACAACGCGTCTAAATGATTGTGAGAATGTTGAAAATTACGTAAATCAAATTATTACGACCGCGCACCGATTACGAGAAATTAAATTTCAAGTATCAGATGAATGGATTGGAACATTGCTGCTTGCTGGTCTGTCTGATGAATATCGACCGATGATCATGGGTATTGAAGCATCCGGGATCCCTATCACGGCCGATAGTATAAAATCCAAATTGCTGCAAGATGTCAAGTCTGAAACTTCCGTCGAAAATGCCGCTTTGATAAGCAAGAAATTTTCTAAAAAACGTGACCTTAAATCCGTTCGATGTTATGAATGCAATAAATATGGCCATTTTGCGAACAATTGTGACAAGCGGAAGCCGAAAGGGAAGTATAATCATTCAAAGTTTGGTGAGAAAAAAGAATCTTCTTTATTTTCATCATTTGTTTGCACAATGAATCCCTCAGAATGGTATATCGACTCAGGCGCTTCAGCTCACATGGTTCATGAACGAGAAGTTTTTGAAGATTTAACATCGTCTGAAGTCAATGGTGTTATGACTGCCAACCGTTCACCTATGAAGATTGAAGGTGTAGGCACAATCAAAATCAATGTTAACATAAATAAGAAAATCGAAACGAAAGTGGCCTCAAACGTATTATACGTTCCAGAACTTTGTGCGAATCTTCTATCCGTCAGCCAAATGGTTAATAATGGCAAAAAAAGTATTATTTGATGGAAAAGGCTGCAAAATATATGAAGATAATAAAATTATTGCCACAGGTCGTCATGAAAATGGTATGTTTATATTAAATCGACCAGAAAACGACGTCAGTTTTATAAGCTCTCAACAAAAAATTGTCGATAATATTTTATGGCATCGTAGAATGGGACATATCAATTTTGATAGCCTGGAGAAATTAAAAAATGGTTCTGCCGAGGGTGTGGATTTCGTGAAGGTAAATCACGACGGTTGTTCAGTATGTTTGATGGGAAAATAAACAAGACTTCCTTTCAAAAATGTTGGATCACGAGCGTCAGGTATTTTAGATTTAATTCACTCGGATTTATGTGGACCAATTGAGACTAAATCACTAGGTGGAGCTCGTTATATAATGACATTTGTTGACGATTATTCCCGAAAAATTTTCGTATATGTATTATCGTCAAAAACCGAAGCCTTAGAATCCTTCAAGCATTTCAAGAGCGAAGTAGAAAATTTTACGAAGAAAACAATTAAGATTCTACGTACCGACAATGGCAAAGAATATTGTAATGCTCCGTTCAAGGCATTTTTGTGTAAATTTGGAATAAAACATCAAACTACTGCACCTTACACACCAGAACAAAATGGTTTAGCGGAACGCATGAACCGTTCATTAATAGAGAAAACACGGTGCATGTTATTTGACGCTAAATTGGAAAAATCTTTTTGGGCAGAGACTTTGACGACTGCTGCCTATATCATAAATCGTTCACCATGTCGCATGCTAAATGATAAAACACCGGAAGAAATGTGGACTGGAAACAAACCAAATTTGGGTAGAATTCGAGTTTTTGGTTGTAAGGTTCACATGCATGTACCGAAACAAAAACGATATAAACTAGATCCTAAATCCGAAGAATGCATCTTTTTAGGATATAGTAACGAATCAAAGGCATATCGCGTTTACAACCCCGTAACAAAGAAAATTCACATCAGTCGCGATGTCGTGTTCTTTGAAAATCAGCTCTGTGGAAACCAGGTACGCAAAAGACCTGAAATTAATTATTTTAATATATTTTCAGAGCCAGCTGATTTAGTAGGGGCGAGAATTAGTGAAGAAGGAAGAAATGAAACCGAAACTGAAGATACATCGACATCAACAGTTGCTGACCGTCTCGTCGAAATTTCAGTAGATGAGTCAACGGTAAATCCGGATAATGAATCTTCTCAAAATTCTCAAAATCATGCCGACCACGACGAAGACTTTCCTGCTCCATTAGAAACTATCACCGTACGTAGATCATCAAGATTGCCAAAACCGAAGAAAATGGATGACTTTGTGACGTACAATGCAAGAATCACTGAAATTAATGATGATCCAACTTCAGTTGAAGAAGCTCTCAGTCGATCTGATAAACAATGCTGGACAGATGCAATGGAGAGTGAGTACCAATCTCTTATTGAAAATAAAACGTGGGAATTGGTGGATTTGCCAGCTGATCGGAAACCGATTGCTTGTAAATGGGTCTTTAAAACGAAAAGAGATTCTTCTGGGAAAATTGTACGACACAAGGCGAGGTTAGTGATAAAAGGGTGTGCTCAGAAGAAAGGGATTGATTACGACGAAACGTATTCTCCAGTAGTCAGGTACACTTTATTTCGTTTCTTACTGGCAATGGCTGCAAAATTTGATCTAGATATTGATCAAATGGACGCCGTAACAGCATTTCTTCAGGGCGAATTAAATGAAGAAATTTACATGATGCAGCCTGAACATTATGTTAAAAATAATAAAGTTTGTCGTCTGAAAAAATCCTTATATGGATTAAAACAGGCGAGTCGAGTTTGGAATAACAAACTAGATGCTGCTCTACAGTCTTTTGAACTTGTAAAATCAAAAATTGATCCATGTATATATTTCAAAATAGAAAATCAACGAATGATCTTTGTTGCTGTCTACGTAGACGATTTATTAATTTTTACAAACGAATTAAAATGGAGAGATAACTTGAAACAAAATTTATTGAACAATTTTAAAATGAAAGATTTGGGTCAAGCTCGATTTGTTTTAGGAATGCAAATTACGCGAGATCGTTCAAAAGGAAAATTATGGTTAGATCAAGAATTATACATCAAAGATCTACTTTCAAATTTTGAAATGACCGACTGCAATCCTGTTTCGACTCCGACAGATCCAAATCAGAAGCTTTCTTCAGCTCTAAGTCCTAGCAAGGAAGAAGATCAGTTGAAGATGATGAATGTACCGTATCAAGAAGCTGTAGGATCTCTTCTATATGCTGCACAAGTATCACGGCCTGATATTGCATATGCGGTAAATTTGGTAAGCCGTTTTAATAATAACCCTGGAACAGCTCACTGGAACGCAGTCAAGCGAATTATGCGTTATTTAAAAGGAACCCTTTCTGCCAAATTAGAATTTAATAAATATTCATGTCAAGATCTTCATGAATACTGTGATGCTGATTGGGCGAGTGATATGGACCAGAGACGTTCTATCACTGGTTTCATATTTATGTTTCAAGGCGGTCCAATTTCATGGAATGCACGCAAGCAACCAACCCAGTAAACATGTTTTGTTTTTGAAACATCCCAAAATGTTCCTACTGCTACATTACTGGAATGTTTAGCAAAAAGCTTCAGTGATATCTTCGAAACGTTATTTACTTAATAATTTTTATGAAACGTTTCAAAGACTTGCGCGAGTTAGTACATCGGAAATGTTCACTTGCAAACCTTGCAGAAATGTCGCAAGTGCAACCTATTGTTGCAAAGACAAGTGCGAGCTGGTACATCAGAAATGTTTACTTGAAAACCTTGCAGGAACGTCGCAAGTGTAACTTTGTACAACTGCGCAGTCGCAGCATACAATTGCGCAGTCGCAGCAACATCTAGACTGGAAGGCTGTGTTCATTGTTCGTGTGTTCCGCCATTTCTTGTTGGATCAGTCTATCAATCGTTTTCTCGGCATTTGTGTTTTGCGTCTTTCGTATTTGTGTTCAATAAGTGGTTGGTGAAGTGACGTGTGCTTTTTTGTTAAACAAATATAAACGAATTAGTATCTATAGTAAGCAGACACCTGACTCGAACTATCTTAGAGTGTTAGAAATGGAGTGATTTGTGTGCGTTTGTCACTCTGACCAGGACTATGTTATGTCTCATTTTGATTTTGAACTGCAAAACGTTATTTTTAATTTCATTTGTTTTGCTGCCTGATTCCAAGCATTTTAAGGTCGCTTTAGTCACGTGTCTAGTATTTGTGAGCTGGAATTAAACAGGCAGTTTGCATATTATTTCCTGTTTACATCAAAAGCAATATCAATTTGTTTTTTTATTGTATAATGTTATAGTATCTTTTTAAATACTACATATTTTTCAACTCCTGTACCTTACTACTTTGTAAGAAGTTTTATATTTATAAAGGAATATTTTATTATGTTAAATATTTATATTCAAATGTAATAAACTATGAATTGCATTTTTATAATTAATTATACAAACCTAACCTGTCATTTTTAAAAGAAAAACATTTCAACATTGTTTTTGTAGACTGCTTTGTGCATGTTTCAAGAACATTTAAGTGGATCAATGTGTATATGTTGCATAAATGTATATATGAACGTTGCTGGAATGTATCAAAATCATTACAGAATGTTTCATAAACGTTTCAAGGAAACGTTCCTGAGGGCGGACATAGACAGTTTCCGCAACATATATGTGATAGATATGATAATGTAAATGATAACATCGCATTTGAAATGTTGATATTCTGGGAACGTTGCTGAAACTAAAATTTGTTTACTGGGAACGGTAGCATTATCGACTTGTGAAGCTGAATATATGTCTCTGGCATCAGCAGTACAAGAATCACAATGGGTGAAGATGCTTCAGAAAGAATTACTGCCAACTGCTTCAGAAAATGTAATTATTTACTGCGACAATAAAAGTGCCATCGACTTATGCAAGACTAGTACATATAAAGCGAGAAGTAAACACATCGATATCCGTTATCATTTTATTAGAGAAATGATAGCAAATAAGAAGATTACAGTGAACTACATATCTACAGATCATATGGTGGCAGATGTACTAACCAAGGGACTCCACTCTACAAAACATTATAGAGTCTGCAGAAGAATGGGAATAAAATTTTTAAATAAATTAAATTTAAGTGGGGGTGTTGAAATATAAATTTAATTTGCTTTGCCTCCTAAGATTTGTTATACTATATTGTATGATATTGTATTGTTATAGTTACATATTGACATATATAAATAAATAATTTGATGTGTTTGACATAATCTTTATTTTCATTTTACAACTGGATCAATTAAAACTAGATCAATCCGGATTATGACTAATGCCGGTTTACTGGTAATTAATTAAATGCTAAAACATTTAAATTTGATGTACGTACAGAGTGCAGTTGCATTTTTAATTAAATGTAAAAGGACATTAATCAAAGCGCATTTGTGATTATCGATTGCTGCTTATGGATGGAAATCATTAGATCACAGCTTCAAGTAGTTAAGAGAATGTCAATTAAATATTGATACATTATTCTAATGTGATGGATTTGCGGTACAAACTTTGTACTGCGATTCAGAATAGGATCCGTAGTCGATTCGGATTACTGGATTACAAGGTATATAAATAATGAAACATTGGCGCTAGTCCCACTGTGACAAATCCGGGATTATTAAAGTAAAATAGATATTTAGAAATTATTATACATATATATATTTTGTTTTTGAACAAGTTTGACGTTTTACTTTTAACCACCTGTTAAGGTGAAATGGTACCCCCGGTTAATTTGTTTCTGTGCCGAGGCGATTGCTAGTGAGCATTGAAATGAATAATTATGACTAAGGGCCGATCTTTTCACCTTCGGATAAAGTTCCGGATAAAGTTATCTGATGGATAAATCAGAAATGTGTCTTTCCACCTTCAGATAAGGTTATCCGCCAGATAAATATTGCCTATCTGACAGATAAGTTATCCCGGACTTTTCTACCGGATAAATATGATATCTGCTATATTTTGCTATAATACAAATATGTAAAATTACTGTAAGTACATGTAATTTTACAAATCTATTTATTATTTTTTATTACCTATATATGGCGCCAGAAAATTTTCAAGTGAGTGGCAAAACTCATATTCCTGCTTACAAATCATACTTATTTTTTATTGTTATATAATATACCAAAATTTTAAATAGATATACACCCGATTATAGATATCAGGGATATGGACAAGAAGAAATACAAACAAATAAAACATTTCACATCTAAACTTTGAGAGGCAATTTTTTTGTTTCTCAGACACTTTTTCATCCTTTCCTTGTAGTCTGTAGTTAGTACATCCCTGGTAAATCATTCTCACTGTTAGCATAGTTAATATTGTTGTAAACATATTTTATCATTGTTGTAATCAAGTATGATCATTGTTGTAATCAAATTTAATCATTGCCATCTTCCATTAGACAATTTAAAAATTAATTTTGGAGGCATTACATTTGCTTTTTTTGTCGGTCCAAGGGAGGTCAACTGTCCCTTCTTGATCCACCTCCCCACCCCCTAGCGGCGCTCCAGGATATGTCCTTTTATTTTCTATGATATGCTTATACTTGCACCTTAGTACTACCAAATAAATGTATAAATATTACGTATTTCAACAATTTCAAAATTATTGCTGCTCTCACGTTTCTTTTAATTTTCATAATCTTTAAACATTTCGAAATATGAACAGAAAACAATAAACTGCACTCAGAATATTTATTCAAATTACTTTTAAATTATAACTTTTTGTTCACAGTAAATATTTTTAATTACGTCAAAAAGATCATAACCACAAATGTCAAAACACAAATATTAAGCAACTTGATCGAAACAAAACTTATATAGTATTTTATTGCTCTGCCTTATTACATTTGCAATGTTGTTATTTGTTTTTAATTTTATCAGAGATTTCGGAACTGCATATACCGTAATTATCTGTCGGATAGTTATCCGTCAGATAAATTTTAAATGAAAGACAGAAAAAAGTTATCCGTCGGATAAAGTTTCAGATAAGTTTATCTGGCGGATAGCTATCCGGAACTTTATCTGAAGGTGGAAAGACCGGCCCTAAGTCGATAAAGTAGAAACATGTGTATATTTTGCAGTCTCCATCTATTCGATAATAGTCATACTTAGTTCCAAGTCACAAACCTAAAGGCATTCTAAAAATAATATGTCGTCTGATATGAACTTATAGGTTACCTACTACAGCCTTAGAACAGGAATAGAGAGGAGACAGGGCATGCCATATACCTCTTATTAACTAATATATTGCTAATGCTCGTATCTTTCCCATAAGAGTAGGTGAAGGAAACACTGTGAAATGGAAATATTATTTGTGCATAACTCTATCTCTCACAAACACCCAACCGGGAATTATGCGCATGCTCGGAAACCTTGACTACTATTGGCTAACGAGGAAATCATGATCACTTTTATCATTTAGATTGCGAATCACGGAGTTCTGATTATTAACGACTAGCGCGAGAAATTTTAAATTAATTAAATTTGAGAAATTATGTATTGTACCGTTAACAATCACAATTTTGTCTTCTAACGTTATCGTATACATACGTGTTTAGTTTGATTTATAGTTTTATTAGTTTTAAATTAATTTATTTATGTTACAGATAATTAGTGGAGTGCCGTAAGACAAAAAAATGTAAAAATCTCGGAACCCGGTTCCACTGAATGGATTTTCGTGAAACCTTTTCTATTACATTGTTAAAAGTTTAATTAAAAAAGTTTACCTACCAAAATTTGCCGATCTCAATTATAACAATTTTTAACAACAATTAATTGAAAAATGTGAAAAATTAGAATAAAAAAAATTTTCTAGTAAAGATTTGTATTTTATATACAATAAATTATATTTTTATAGTAACTTTAAAATGTATTTATAATATTTTGGCAAAAAAAAATTACATAAAAAAATTATACTAAAGCGAGTTGTTTAAAATCGTATACATATCGGACAGAATATACAAAAAAATGTAAAATATATTGCATTAATAAAAAAAGACGAGATTTTTAGAAAAAAATAAATATTTATTATGTCATTGTATTATTCAATTATCTACATTACTCGTATCGTCGCCATCAACCTCATCAATTTGGATGATAGGTGATGGATTAGTGCAACTGTTGCCATTGCATTCTAAGCAAGCTACACTGCAATTCAATCCACTTTTCATGCACCCACAAGATGTTTCACAACCTGTTTTGTATGAGCAAAAAATCATTTTCAGTAAGGTCTGTGGAGCTGGAAGTTTCGTCATTGTTTCCGGTGTCAGTATTCCGCTTTCATATTTCCAACCCCATTCTTCTGGTAATATGTCCCGTCCGAGCCATGTTTGAATTTGAAGGTATACTCTTTTCAAGTGTCCAAAAGCGGCGTCTGTAGTACGTACCAAAGATGGTAATTTAACGCATCTATTTTTAGCGGTTGCTTTTACGAAAGAGTTGTACCTTAATGTATTTAGATCTTTTGTGTTTTGAGGGGCAGCGTATAAAACAAGTGTACATGTAACACCAACATTAAAAATGTCATTGTCGTTTTTACATTCATTTTCAAAAACTGCTGCAGCATTTTGTAAGTCCGGGTGTTTCTCGAAATTTTTTAAAAAAACATTTTTTCCCCGTTGGAATAAAGCCGACGTTGTGTCACACCGAGTAAAAGAATGTAAAAAAGGATATGCTGTTTACACTTTGGTGTTTCCAAACTTTTAGATGAGTACACTTTTTGTGGAATTTTGCCTTTTGCTGGTTTTTGAAAGTAAATTTCTCAATTTGTTGGTGAGAGCGCAGTCAGTAAAACTAGAACATCCTCGGAAACTACAACAATATTTTCGGATGGTAAATTAATTGCGGTTTCAATTATTAATCTATCGGCATCAGCTTCCGCTTGACAAGAAAATATTTGATTTTCTGCAAGTGTGTTTCGTAGCATATCTATGGCATTCGCTAAAAATTTCTCTTGTCCTATTTTGAGAGGCATGTGTTTGTCGAATATGATGTCATTACATGCATTTCTTTTAGAGCGACGAGTTCTTTCGATCGATTTTGTGCTGTTTTTTTGGTAACCATCAAATACTACATAGATGTTGTGTCCGTAATTGTTACGTAAATATCTTATGAAGTGTCCACAAATAGTGCCGATATTTTCATCCAATTGCCACTTGCAACGGTGTAGTAACATCCCTCCATCAATTACGTAGGAAAATTTTTGTACATCGTTCACATTCACCGTCATTTCTGGGAATAGGTCATATAATGCAGATTTTTTTGTTTTGCGCATTTCGCCATCTTCAAAAAGAGCTAGAGGATAAGAGGCTAATTCAAAAGTCATATAGGATTTTAGTCCTTTATCTGATTTTTTTAAAACGCAAATACGTTGAAATAAAAGTAGAGGGTCAATTGGAATGATATCATCATCCACTTTTATTTTGCTTGAGGAAGCCAATAACGGCCTCAAGGACAGATATGTATTAGTTATCCTATGTAAAATCTAACTTTAATCGCAAAAAAATAAAAGGTTTAACAGAAAATGAATGAAAACTTCAAAAAAATAATAAATATTTATTTTAATAATTAAAAAATTGAGATCGGCAAAAATAAATGGGTAAACATTTTAGTATTTAGTGTTAAAAACACTTTCCAAAAAGTTTTACAAAAATCCGTTCAGTGGACCCGGGTTCCGAGGTATAAACCTTACGGCACTCCACTAAATCACGTTTTTATTTAGATTTGGTCAACAGTAACATAACAGTATTTAACTGGTTGATTATGCCGTTCCAACTGTGCAATAAGGGTCAAAATCGCACAAATGATTTGTAAACATACGCCCTGTCTCTTCTCTAAACCTGGTCTAAGGCTATAGCAAATGAAAATAGAACAATTTATCCAACGCCAAATAATAATTCAAATTTATTTACAAACGTAAATATATTTTATTTGTATGAAATATTAATTACCTATGTATTGCGAGAATAATGAAATGAAGAGAATGGATAATAAATAACAAATTTTACAAAAATCTTAACTTTTATTACATATTATTCCCAAATTACATAATATTTTGTATTTACCGTAAGATTTTTTTTTGTGCATCCTCAACGCCCGAATATTCAAAAGCAGAATATGCATACACAGAATCAAATTCCGAATATTCAAACCCAGAAACGCGCATTGCCCGAAAGCGTATCAGCAGAACCATCGAAAACCAACGTAAACATAACCTAACGTTTGCTCCTTCTGGCCTTGCCTTCGCCCCGCCCACATACTCGGTTTATGAATCATTCGGGCAAAGCACTTTCTGGCGATGCACGATTCGGTTCTTGAATATTCGGGTTTTGAATGATTCTGTGTATGCATATTCTGGTGTTAAATATTCTGGTTTTGAATATTCGGGTGTTGAAGGCTTTCCCTTTGTTTTATTATGAGCATACATATTTATAGACTGTAAATATATTTTTAAAAAAATTAAGTCAAAGACTAAAAATATATGTATTGTTTCTATTTGTATCTCGCTGAAAAATAAGTCCCAATAATTTAATTAATGTTTCTAAATTATTTGCCGTAAGTCACCTCTCGTTAAACTCATATTGAGGTTTCTGTATGGATATAATTTACTCTTGCTTTAAATAGTTTTTGACGACGCACTACTACCTCTTCATCACTAGGCTGTCACTTGACCACATTATTATATTATCTAAAAAGTATACATTAACACTAAACAACGACAAATACTACATGAAACTAAATAAACATTAACAAAAAACCATTCGATTAGTAAAATTCATATTCAAAATTTACAAGACTTTTGTCACTTGTAGCTTTTCTCTTCTCTAGTAAATTACTAGTCTGACAGACAACACAAAAATTTTGAGAAACAACACTAGTAAATACTGATTCCCGACTTCTTTAATTTATTTACTATAACTTTGTCGCTGTATATTAGAAACAAATATGGTAGGAATATTTATTACATCAATACATTCTCAAAACATAATTCATAATCTGAAAAATTTTGAACTATATCTTCAATAACTACAGAGATATGTACAGTTGAAGCTAAAAAATAGTGAAGAAATTTATGAGTTTAATTTTTGAATGTTCGCAATGAAATAGAACATTACGAATAGCACTATCATATTTGCCGGAAATTTTCTTATAAGATTATGTTACTTTTAACTTTGGGCAAAAACAGAAAATACGCGAAAGTACTCCAACTATAATGATTTAACTAACGGAGTGGAAACCGCCGCCGGCCGTATCATATACACAAACCGAGAATATATATATATATATATATATATATATATATATATATATATATATATATATATATTCTCGGTTTGTGTATATGATACGGCCGGCGTTAGTTAAATCATTATATATACCGTGAGTTTCAGCTAAGATGCAACATTTACTATACTGTTATTAATATATTACTATGGATACTAGTTTTTGTATGTACTGCATCGTTCCAGATAAAATGCAACATAGGTTGTCAAAGTTGTCAATGTCAAATTAACTTATCATAATTTACTGATGCATAAATAACGTAAGAGTAGTAGCAATAAAGAATCAATATATTTCAATCACAAATTAGAACATATTTTCAAAAACTGCACCATTAACAATTAAACTATAATTTAGACGATTATAAAAATGTTCATAGACAGAATGTTGACGAAGTCCCTCTAATTATAAATTAATGTTCTTCAATTTCTCTTGTATATACTTTAGATTTTTTAAAAAAAAAAACCACTAAAGGAAGTTATTTAAACTTGGTATAATCTTATTTTATATAGCAGTTCCAAATATATTTTGTGAATTTACTTCTCCTGTTGTAAAAAAAATTTGCTTCATCAGTAAACAAAATTTTGCTCGTCAAAACCAGATCGATATTAATTTTCTCAAAAAGTAGCTCATAAAAGACAATTCTCTTCTCATTGTCATTGTTTCTTAACTCATAGTGATTTTGAAAATGTTAAAGATGAAATTTGTCGTCTTTTAATAATCTAAATACAGAAGTTTTGCTAATATATTTGCCAAAATTTTCATAGATAGCTAATTATTTTCTATTGTTAGTAAATTATTTCTCTTTTCTTCAGTCCATGCAGTTTTTGTTCTTGTCCTCTTATGATACTTACACAAACATCCATCACTTAAGTTTTGAAAATATTCTCGAAACTGAACATATCACACACATTTCTTAAATTATAAACATTGTACCTACCAAGTAACCATTCGAATCATTTCTTCTTTTCTAAACGTCTTTGAAGAGTAATGATAAGAAAAATTAATTTGACATTGACAACTTTGACAACCTATGTTGCATTTTATCTGGAACGATGCAGTACATATAATAACTAGAATCCATGGTAATACATTAATAACAGTAAAGTAAATGTTGCATCTTAGCTGAAACTCACGGTATATATATATTCAGCAGGTATGGCGGAATACATTTATTTTCTGTAAATTTATAATTATTCGCCATGGCTACAGACTACAGGCACGCTAACGTGCCGTGCTTTAACACACTAGAGACGTGAGTGCGTCATCATGCCAAGTTGTAAAAAAAAAAACTTTATATTATAGGTATCTAAACAATGTTGTTAGGCAACCTCTGCATAAACATTTCAACCCAAGAGATTGTCATTAAAGTAAGGAATGACGTACTTCCCACCCTCCAAAATGTTGCATTCCGCCACACCTGCTGAATATATTGGGTTTACCGGCGGATATGTTATTATAATCGTGATAATTCTGTCGTGCGGCGGAATTCTCGGTTTGTGTATATAATATATTACTGCCGGCGGATATTTAGCCACTCCGTTTATCTAATCACATGACTGACGTTAAATAGGAAATATAGTGCAGTGGTACTAACGATATATACTTCAAGAATTAAATACGTTAAAAGAAAAATTTTTTGAATTTTGGAAAAATTCTTTTTGATCGAGAATAAATAGATTGAAATGCATGTCCTCAAAAAAAAAAAAAAAAAATCCATTTTTTAACATTTGTATACATATGAATCAAGCAAAAAAATTAAAGTAATATCACTTATATTATTTATTTTTCAATTTTTATTTACTTGTTCAGTTCAAGTATTATTTCGATTAGAAATAAAACATCATGGGTGAAAATGTTTAAGTAAGGTTGCCTAGCAACTTTGTCATAGATCCCTATAATAAAGTGGGCTAATAGTTATTTACGATACAAGTACGTAAAATTAGTCTTAGCTAGTGTTTTAAGACCCGTGAGTGACTAAAGATGCTTTACGTATATGTATGTGTATTTTATCTACGATAGAATCGAATAACTCAATAAATATAAAAATAAACTTTTATTTTTGAATTAGGAGCACAATATTAAATGAGAATTTTACCACGAAAACAAAATATTCAATACGGTATTGCGAATTTTGAGTGTTTAAAATTTTGAATCACTCGTTGCTAGGAAAACCGTGACTAATGAAACCTTGTAACTAAACAACCGTTTTACGAACTCAAAACTGGGGTGCCAAACACGTCGTCGACTGATAAATACTATTTACTTCTCTTATACCATAAATAACTATTAGATTTATTCTATAACTAATATTTTTTGTACTATTTAAACAAAAAAAAAAAAAAATTAAGTTAAATATATTGTATTTCAATATTTGTTATTACTTTTTAAAAATCTTATTTGTATAACGTTCAAAATTAATTTTAGAAAAATATCATAAAATAACAATAATTTTTATCTTATGTATGTAATTACAAGCTACTAAAGAAAATATACCTTTAAAACCCCCCAAAAGCGCGTAATTAGAATCACAATTTTAACTGAAAAATTATTATTATATTATTATAAAATTATACATTATGTTATTGAAAATTATTATTGCAAAATATTTCCAGAAGCTCATAATCTTTTTTCTACAATACCAATAACCAGTGTTTCTGTAAAACTTCATTTAACATGTTTAAGGGTGGATTGTATGAAAGTGGGTTAACCCTCTCGAGTTACGCCAACCCAGATTTACGTACACAAATAGAGTGTTATCAGACTGTTTGACAGCTAACCTAAAAAAGTAATTTTGGTAATACTTTCCTTTCTTGTGTTAAATATGACACGTGAAATGACAACAAGGTTAGCTGTCAAACAGGCTGATAATTCTCTTTTTGTGTACGTAACCCTGGGTTAGCGTAACTCGAGGGTTAACCCACTTTCATGCAATCCACCCTTAAAGGTTTAAAAATTAACTCTAAAATTCATTTAGAATTACTTTTTGAAATTTCTAAAATAGTATATTATGTGGCAAGTGTGTGAAGCTGAAATTTTTACATGAGGGTGGAGATTGCGACACGAGCCGAAGTCGAGTGTTGCAAACCACCCTAATGTAAAATAGGCTTCACACACGTGTTACATACTATACTTTTTCTAGAGATACCCTAAAACAACATAAAAAATGAGACACCTGTACAATGGTTACGTACGTTCAAGCGCCGAGCGACCGATGATCTAATCAGGGAATACCGGGAATGGGCATTCAATGATATAACCAATTAACCACGTAAACGTCCTTGTTGATTAGTTGGTGCCGTGGCCGCTATGTAAGCGCTAGTATCAATTTTTATATTCCACGCGCCTGTAAATTAAATTTGAAATAAATATATAAAGTTTTTTTTCAAATAATTTTTTATTTATACAAATTATACAAAGTTGCGTTATAAAAATATAATATATGTGTATATATAGATTATAAACATTGTAAATTTAGCAAAAACATAATAATTACATATCTCTCACAGCGTAGTTAGTGTTATCATTTTGTTACATTAATATTTTCTCAGTTTACGTTTTACAAATTTGATACATTTTCATTTTATTATCAATTGGAATATGAATATGTACATATTTATTCATTCAGTGTGTCTTAATGTTTGTGTATGATGTATTGAATTTACAAACTTAGATTTATAAATTAGATTTAGCGCACTGGTGCATGATGAATTTAGATTTATGAATTAATCGAATCAAATAAATGTTTTGGTTATCTTGTTGTACAAAATACTGCGCAATTCTACATCAGAAATCAATTCCATACCTAATTAACATTGAGTATCCATTATGAATTACATTTATTATATAAATTACCAGTTTTATGACGTATTTTTGATGTCAACAACTGTCACATCATTTTGTTTATTCAGTTACTAGTTGCTATGAGTTTGAAAGAAAACTGTATTCCTATTAGTAAGATATAAAAATTTAAAATAAAATTTCAAATATAAAAATTTGTAAATCTATATACAAATCCAAATGCATCATGAACCAATAAATGCATTTTAATTCATAAATATAAATTTGTAAATAAAAAACATCATAAACAAACCCTTATACAAATAATTCGAATTTTTTTTCCATGTGCAATAAGAAAATTGGTAGATTATCAAGGAATATCATACAAAACATATGAAATATCTACATAATTTTCAAATATTAAGTAGTATACTAAATATTACTGAATGAATGTTCAATATTCTTATGAATATGAAAGTAAATGAACGTGTAATACATATTTTTCATTTAGTGATTGATATGTGTGAGTTACTTTTTGACACAATCGGTAATTTGATTCATTATTAACCACTGTTTCATGCAATATAAATAACATACAATAATTTTAACCATATGGACATAACATAGACATTTATGTTTATTTACTTTCTAAATATATTGTCCTATAATTATTTTCTTTTACAAAATAAAAATTGCTTACTTTGAGAATGACGAGCAATTCAATATAGAAGTTAGTGTAATATATTTCATTCTCAAACTGATATTTATTTATTTATTTGACAATCTATCCAACAGGAAAATATCCCAATTATAGGACGATTACATGAAAATTAACAAAGAATAAGAAATCAATAGTGTGTAATACATTTTGAACATAGACGTAATTAAAATAACAAAAACTTTATACATATAGTAATAAAGGCTGATTTTATCTTACAAAATAATTTTGTAGTGCTTGTTTGTATTTCATTAATGAATCACAAAAAATATCACTGTAAGAAGATGTACAGTTGTAAATATTCGTCATTTGTCTAATAGGTAATTTCGTTTCATAATTCGTACGTACAGGAGGACAGTAAAAAGTTATATGGTTTCTAGTATTCTGACGGGGTATATGAATGGATAAACTTTCAAGAGAAAAACAATCATCGATTATTCCGTGACAAATTTTGTATAAATAAATACATGACTGTATTTTCCGACGAGTTTCTAAGGTATATATATTGAATTCAGTTAATAAATCAGAATAGTTATAATCAAAAGAAGGATAATGACGATGGGCTTTATAATAACAGAATTTTACAAATTTCTTCTGCACTGTCTCTATGTAGGATTTGTATTTATCATATATAGGATTCCAAACTTGAGAACAGTATTCAAGTTTACACCTGATATATGCAAAATATAAACTTTTTAGAGTTTTAATTCTGCAAAAAGAACGTGAGTTACGTATTAGAAATCCCAATGTCTTGAAAGAAGATGTAACAATCAAAATATCGAATAATTTAGAATTTTTACATGATAAAACTTATTGTTTCATTATAGTTTGACCATATTTCATCATCTTAAATGTGTGAAAAAAACACTGAAAAACATAATACATTGTTCGTTGATCTGCTATATGTCTTCGGATGTTTAACGATGAGTATGTTTACGAGTTCTCATATCAGTGGCGGCTCGTGAGGTGAAAAGTAGGTGAAGAGATATTGAAGAATGAATGTCGGAGGGAGGGGGGTAGGGTATTATTGGGGGGGAGGGGTGTTGTAATTATTACGTACGATAAATTTCAAATATATATTTTAAATCAAAAAAATATTTGTAAACAAAACAAAATTATATTTTTTAAGTCATACTTTATACATTAGCTCAATACGCCTATCCTTCAAAAAAAATTTTGCAAATAAAAGCTACCACATAACCAGGAAAATTTATTGTACCAGGCAGATTTAAAATGTAGTTTGTGCGTTCTTCCACAGTTTTTAACATTTTTTATTTAATTTAAATTTAATGTTTGTTGGGGTTTGTCGGCCACTTGCCAATACATTATTATCATCTATTCATCTAGAGAACTCTGTTTCCAATAAATTGCATATAATAACATTATGCAGATTCATTCTGATGATTTAAATATACAATGTGCAATCTGTTAAAGAGTTAAAGTATTAATATTAACAATAAAATATTAAAGTGAATTTATTTTCACTTAAAAATATATTAGTAGTACCTTCCAAATAAGTTAAAATTATAATAAATAAAATAATAACTATTCAAATTGTTTTAAAAAGCAAATTACAATGCATCAATTGCAATGTGGAGACGAGGTGCAGATTCGAAATGTGGTATTCATCATTCGCTTCTGTAAGCGGAGAGGGAAGCATCGTTGCTATGGCAACTATTCTATCTAGCCAATAAACGCTAGCTGCGCGCGCAACTGTGAAGAGTTTATTCCAAATTTGAATTACTCTTCATGTAATGCGGGTTGCGGACGATCAGTTTATATATATTTTAGTAGATAATTTGATTTCTAAGTTATATTAATGTTTATTTCAGGCATTATAATACAAAATAAAAAAAATAATGTGAAATTAATTTTTTTTAAAATATCTTGTTTTCTGAAATAACAGGTGAAGTTGCTCTTCACCTTCTTCACCCGTATAGCCGCCACTGTCTCATATTAGAATTACTTCATAATAATTGTGATACAATGATGAGCAAAGGAAGTTATTCGAAGGAAAACTTGGGCTGTCCCAATATAAATTCGGCGAGGTAGAAGCACAAAGAGATGATGAAATGAAGAAACAGGTACAAGTACAAGGATGCATTCTTTGTGGACTGCCTCGTATGATGAATTCTGGAGTCCCCGGAGTACCACATAGAGTCGGTCGCAGCAACAGCACATAAGGAAGTGATGACATTAGGAGCCAGTTGGTGACGAAGTCCTATAATAATGTATTATATTATTTATGAGTTATGGCACATCACATTGAAAATTACTTACCTACGGTTTACTTGCGTTGTTTATATTTCAACGATTATCTTGTTGTAAATGAACTCAGCTGTCTTCTTATCGTATAAATCTAGATGTTGATGGTGTGTTTCCAACTTAGTAATAATTCCAATTTCTTTTTTGGGTTTGCAAATCGTACCAAAGTAAAAGATTTCTACGTGTAACACGTTGATACACAACAAAGGAAAAGCATCTGTTGAAATAAAATTATTGTAAATCAATAAATGAGTAACAATAACATCTAAATAAATGATTTCCATACTTTCCCTAATTTGTATAAATAATTGAATCTTACCTTTATAAATGTAGATTACAGCTTTACTACGAAAAATCCAAATTCAACAAGAATTTTAGAAATAGAACTTCACACACTTAAGAAAAAAAAAAACAAAATTATACATTTTATTTTTTTTAATTATGTTTCCAAAGATCAATTTTCCATTTTTTTATATATGTATAATAATATTCTTCAAAACATATTAAAGTATGAACAAAATTGTAGCTTTAGTATAGAAGAAAATCATTGGATGTAAAAAGTAGGTTTATTGTATTTTTAAAATTGTTCTCGAAGATCATTTTTTTTAATTTTCACATATTTTATTCCTTATATTGTTATAAATATTTCATGCAAGTTTAACCAAAATTGTAGGTTTTGAACTGGAGATATATTAAAAATAATATTTAAAATATTTTTTCGGGTGTATAAATAAATACGAATATTATTGAAACTATTTTATTTTGATGACAAATTGTTTACTTTTATTCATGTATGAATTTTGCGCACTAGGCACTTTAACATTTCAGTGTACTTTGTGTGTTTAGAAGTTTTTGAAATGCCGCAGTGTACCGTGCAAAATTGTCTTTAGCGGCAAAATGTACATATCAAATAATTCAAGGGTGCTGCCACCTATAATAGTGTTGCCTATACACCCCCCCTTAATACGTATTAACCTTTTTTTTAAATAGTATACCATACGCCGCGCATTTTTGAAACGAAAATCTGAAGGTTATGGAGCAAAAACTTCACTTCCCATCAAATTAAATCATGGAAACGCATGATAATACCAATACACACACACACATATATATATATATATATATATATATATATATATATATATATATATATATATATATATATAATGATTATTGATTTTCGATTCGATCCCCACTTAATGTTCCAAGCGCTTTTATTATGTTCATTTTTTTAAGACATTCTTTCTTTAGGTTTAATATGTGTGGTCCCCATATTAATTTTTTATCTTATGTCAATCCCAGAAATTTCATTGTGTTCACATATTGGATATATGTATTGTTAATTTTTATTTTTAGATGTTCATGGTTTTTTCTAAGTTTGCAGAAATGAATAGCTTCCTTTTTACCTCTCGCTAAGAGAGGTATTGGATTCATGCTAAAATTCGCATATCCAGATTTTATTGAATAAGCACGATTTAAGGTCCCTACAATCCGATTATAACATTTTTAAAATGATGTCTGTGTGTGTGTGTGTGTGGATGTATGTGTGTGTGTGTGTGTGTGTGTGTGTATGTATGTATGTCTGGATGTTGTAGTCACGATTCCTCAAAAACTATAAGACTTAAAAAATATTTAACTGCAGTTTCCTCAATCTGGCATTCCTGGGAAGAGCTGAAAAGGTTTTGGTAACAATTGAACAACCGGAAGTAGTAGTTTCTTAGAAAAAATCTTCTAAATATAATTTTTTGGGAGTTTTTTTTATTAAATATTGAAGAACATAAAATTCTCCATCTAATACACTTAAAAATTTTATTATATCTTGTATAGATTTAGAGATAAAGACTCTATAATTTATAGAGTATACTAATCGCAGAGGCCAAGGCACTAAGGAAACCAGTTGACAAATTCCAATGTTTATAACATGACACATGTCATTGTCAAATATCAACAGTTTTAGTGACATTCTGATAGCTTTTTCTGGGAAGTATATTTAACTTTTCTTATTGTTTTATTAATTAAATATTTGAAATTATAGGTAAAATTGTGGTGAAATGCATATATCTATCAGAAATACCGCCAATCTGGTTAATGAATTGGAACAATATTTGACATTTAGAAACTTCCTCATACAATGAAAAATAGATATAATTTGAATTATATGTGTACAGAAGACATGCTAAATATAGTAAGAAACAATATTTGGGTAATGTTCTGTAAGATTTTGTTATAAAACGACGGTTCGAAAGTGAAGTGCAATACAATACTTATATAGCCTAATATGGAAATGGCGAGAGGTCTTGTGCTGGCCACAACAGATTTTTTCTTCTGAAAACTGGAAACCCGGTGTATTTGTCCATGCATTTAGTCTGATTGTTTGTTGCAGTTTTTCTTTAATGGTGTTTATATTTTTACTTTTGTAGTATACTACTAAATCGTCTGCAAACAAAGATAGGTGGACGTTATTTGGAATGTACTGGTTTACTTTGTTCATCGCAACCAGGAGCAATGTGACACTTAGTATTAATATCTCCGTTGAGGGACTCCGTTTTGTTGTTTTCTTTCTTCAGAAATACAGCCGTTTGCTTTTACTTGGAATGTTCTATTTTTAAGGAAGTTTTCTACATATTTTAGGACATGACCTTTCAGGTTTTGCTCTTTTAATGTTTTTAGTTTATAGTATTTCCAAGTAGAGTCGTATGCTTTTTGTAAATAAACAATGCTAGCAACCAAGTGTTGTTTGTTTCTGAATACTTTATCAATTTCTTGCTCAAGCGTTATAATTTAATATATGGTGGTTCTATTTTGTCTGAATCCGCTTTGTTCTGGTATAAGTAAGTTGTTGGATTCTAGGAGCCATATTATTCTCTTATTAACCATTCTTTGGAGTATTTTGCTTAAGCAGTTTGATAATGATATGGATCTGTAGCTGGTGGGATTTGATTTATCTTTTCCGGGTTTGAGTATGGGGATAGTAATTGTCGCCATTTGTCTGGATATTTATTATTTTTCCATCTAATAAGTAAAGTAGAGTCTCTTCCGATAGGTTTTTGATCATTTGGTACGAGATACCATCTGGACCTGAGATGTTTTTTCTCTTTATAGTTTGTAAGGTATATGTTAATTTTGTCATTGTGAACGGTTCATTTATTGTTAGTGCTTCTTCACTTTCCGTATTTCAAAATTTTCTGGAATGTGTCTGCTAAGTATGTTGGCGATTTTTTGTGGATCTGTTATGGTTTCAGATCCAGATTTTATCATGTTTGTCTGCTGAATAGTTTTAGCACCTTTTAATTTTCTTATTTTGTTCCATATTGTCTGGGTCTGTAGATGGTGTGATTATGGAGATAAAGTTTTCCAAGGATTCTTTTTTACTCTTTAGGATCGTTCTTCTAAGGATTGCTTGAGTTTTTTCTTGGTTTTGCAAGTTATCCGGTGTGTTTTGGTTCCTGTAATGGTAGCACGCACTTTAGAATTCTATCATAGAAAGCAGGCGAATACGATTTTACTTTTACGAATCTTGGTAGCATGCACTTTAGAATACTATATTCATTTTTTGATTCGGAAATTATTGGATTTTATACTATTAAAATAAAAAATATTATGACAGTTGTATAAAATAAATGTATAAATTATATATAAATTGGCTTTAAATAGAATTGTGGCAATATAATGACGTTACTTTGACACTTTCGCCTCGATTCGTACGCTTGCAGGCGAATATTTTGATACACGCATGCTACCAAATTTTCGCTTCTTTTGATATAATTCTAAAGTGCGTGCTACCACTACTGTATTTGTATAATGCTTTCTTATTGTTTTTACTGCTTCTTCGCATCTTGCTTTCCACCACGGTACTATTTTTTTTCCTCTAAAATTTTTTTTCTAACCTATGGCTATATTTGCTGCACTGTTTATACTTTCTACAAAATTATTTATGATCTCATTGATGTTATCATTTTTCGAGATAGGTTTTCCTGTTTGTATTAGTGAAGAATATAGTTTCCAATTTGCGTTGTCTAGTTTCCATTTTGCATACATAGGGTAAGTTCACGTTAATGTTATCACCCGTAAAGATAATAATTGGAAAATGGTCACTACTATATAGGCATGGTACAGCATCCTATGTGAAATGATAATTATGTTATTTGTGGTTCGCAAATAGAGAGATCTACAGAAGAGAATGTTCCTGTCCTGCTGCAGAAGTGGGTCATACTTCCATCATTTAGTACTGCTAAGTCCATGTCGTTCATTATATTTTCTATTATTTTCCCTGGTGTATCGATATTTTTTGAGCCCCAATAATATCACGAAGTTGGTTTAGCAGGTGTTTTATTTCCTTTTCATTTATTTGTGAGTTTGGCGATAAATATATACAGCATATTGTTAATTTTGTAGGGTATAAGTTTGGACTGCAACTGCTTCTGTTGTTGTATTGAGTGTTATTTCCTGTATGTATATCATTTCTTGCAAAATGGCTGTTTTTGGTTCAGTTGTCTCTGCTTCTGTGTTTTCTTTATTTTTACTTTTATCATTTTTATTCATTGTTGTGTTAGAGGTTTTGTTACTACATGTACTATCTGAATCTGATATTAATTGTGAAGCCGGATGTTTTCCTGGTGTTAGCATAGGGAATATAGTTTGGATTTGTTTGCTGTTATTTGGTTCATTTGTAAGTATAGCTGTAATATGTGTATTTGCAATAATTTGACATTGGTTGCTGTTGGGGACCGTTTTTTTTTTTTTTCAAATAAAGCAGTTAAAAACAATCGATAGTCAATATTTTCATATTTATGAGTGTACTTTGGGGAATTTTAATATTTTCTTCCGGTGATATGTAACACTTGCCTCCTGAAGCTTAATACGTGTGAATATTTTCAGTCCTGCATCCCAATTCTAAGAAAACTAATTGGCGATACTAATTTCATTCCAGTTTGTTTCAGGTTTTCTTCTGTAATTGTTTGTGGGATTGAGGGGCATTTTCGCCAAGAACTTTTCGTGCTCAGTTAAAATAATTACATCTATCATTAACTTGCTTTCATTGTTATCCGTGACAACGTACAGAGGCGTAACTAGCAATTAAGGCGCCTATGGCCAGCCACCAAAAATGCGCAATGATACAATATGTAACTCGTATATTAAAGAATTAATTAATACGCCATCAATAGGTACCCATGAGGTACATATATGTCATCATCTTTACCGATATCTGTGATAAAGTAGATTTGCACACCCAGAAATGGGTAATATGCCTCGATGATATATTATTAATTAAACTACTAAGGGCCGGTTTTTCAATCTCTGGTTAAAATTTTAATTTTTAGGTTAACTTAACCGGCAGGTTAACCAGAGATGAAAATATCCGGCCTTAGTTAGGTAAACAATATTGCATCGTTTTGTTGACAGCAATGATAAATCTGTCATTTGACAGTTCATTATGTTTCAGTTTTGTTTATTTAACTCTTAGTTAAAATCATATGTTTTGTCCCTTACTTACTTCAGACTTGATCTTAAGCTCTGTCCAATGCTAACTTCACTCTGTATTGTATAACACAGTACGCATGCGTCGGTTTGAATAGTTGTCACATTTTTTTCTAGCGGTAAATACAAAAATACAAAATGGCAACAAATTTGACGCAACCATTGACATATTATAACTAACGTAGACCCAGCGCGGCCTATGCTACTGCACGTTTGTAGTGATGTTAGAGCTATATGTGGGACGCAGGGGAGTGGCACAGTCTGTATCGCGGGTCTGCATAGTTTTGTTTACAAGTTTAAGAAGTGCAAACGTCAAAGCGCGATCTTTGTTTGATTGTTCGTGAATTAGTGTCTAAAGAATAAATAAATATATTGCTTCATTTATGCCATGCCAAGCGATGACTTCAATTTATTTCAAATAAGTTGTTCAATGTATGCAGACCAGCGATACACACTGTGCCACTCCGTTGCCCCTCACCTCTGGCTCTAACATCACAACAAAAGCTGCGTGCTGGGTCTACGTTAGTTATATTACGTCAATGGACGCAACCCACAAACCTATTCTTAAATTTCATAATATAGTGCGCATGCGCTAGTTTGAATAGCTGGCACATTTCATATTTACCGCCAGAAATGTGACAGCTATTCAAACTGACTCGTGCGTATTGCGTACAGTCCACGCCTGTGCAACGCAATGTAGTTTCCCTATTCTAGCTATGTCTCACAAATTTATCACGATAGAAAGAGAGAGCGATGAGAGAGATGAAAGATCGGAGGCCGATGAGCGTATCGATTTACCTTTACATTCCCTTTGACATAAGGTTGTTTTGACGTTTGTGAAGTGTTTTGTATTCTAATTTAATATAAAATGGGGAAAAAATGTTTTGTACCGAACTGTAATAGTGGCTACGCGGCGTGTAAAGAAAAAGTTTCAATTTTTGGTGCTCCTAAAGATGAAGAAACATTGAAAATTTGGGTACGAAAAATACCTCGCAAAGACAGAGCGTTTTCTAATAAAGACTTTGTGTGCGCCAAACATTTTAAAGATGAGGAAATATTGAAAGAATGGACTGACGGCTTCAATCATGTTTGTACATTTAATCATATTTTTTACATTAATAAATTAAGTAAGAAAGAAAGTGGGAAGTAAAACAAATATTTTCAGATTCCACACAAAATATTTCACTTGAAAAAAGGTGCTTATCCTACCATATTTCCAAACTGTCCAAATTATTTTAATGTTAATACCCCTAAAAAGAGACGTGAGATACTTAAATATGATACAATAAACAAAAAACGTAAAACAACCGACACCATGCTCGTATCGATGAGGATAATAATGAATCATTATTAACAGGTATCCGAGTACATCATGGTACTTTTATAAAAAAAATGTAGTCGTATCGACATGATCTCTATATTTTTTAGAAACAAATTTGGAAACTCCAACGACGTCTCCTTCACTTTTCAATTTAATTTTGAAAAATGATATTGTAATCACATTGCCTAACGAATTTTGGTCCTTGGGCAAAATAACAAATAATGGGAAACCATGCCTTGTATATTTAAAATTAATATTTTCGAATACAGAAGTTCCAGTAATTGAAAAGAAATTATTAATTACGGAATCTTTAGATGTAAAAATTGTTATTTACGGACAACAACTATTTAATAAGGTATACAAAATAGTTTTACTAAATGATATTTCTAATATTTTAGAAGAATTAGAAATATTAAATGTGTGCCAAGGCGTTAATTTAACAAATAGAAATATGATTATTAATGCTCAAAAACGAAAATAATTATAACATTCTTTCAATTGTAGATATATTTGGATCTATTCAAGCTTACGATTTATTTGTAACAAATAAATTTTTAGAAACTCTTATGCCCATTTGCACCAACAAGGCTTAAATTTTAAGCCAGGCTTAAACAAAAAAGTGCAAATCGAAATTTTGACAGCAATATATTATAATTCATTTGACTTTCATTGCAACGCAATATTGTCAATTTAAGTCAAATTTAATATTTAATCTACATTGGTGCAACCGGCCATTATTCAATTAAAATGTATATGTATACAGAAATCGAAATGTCCATTTAAAAAAAAAAAACTATCACTATAGGAATCCAACTGAACTATAAAGTCTTAAAATTAGTTATACATTGTCCTTTAAATAAAAATCAATAAAATATACACCGAAAGTCTTTTTATTTGAGAAATATTATGCATGATCTCATATAAACTACATAATCGCCAGCCGTACGTAGGCCTCCGATCTTCTGTCTCTCTCTTCGCTCGGCGATAAGAAAGTGTGCCGCTTTCCGCTGCTTCGTTGCAACTCCTCTAATAGTAGTTATATTATACTCCGTGGTACAGTCTGAAGTTAGCATGGGACATAGCTCATGTGGGGAATTATGTTGAGTACAGTCGATATAAAAAGTATGATATGTAATTCAAAATTCTATCACAATATCAATCGCAATTTAATCATTTTCGCGCCTTTCCAATAAGGCGCCTATGGCGGCGGCCATATCGGCCATAGGCTATTTACGCCTTTGACAACGTACATATGTCAAATAGACTACTATGATCTGAATTTGATTTGAACATCGTTTTACTTTGATCACGGTGATGAAGTAACACTACTCCGAATGTGCAAAATTTTTTGTATGTATTACGGGCGAAATATATTTTGGCTCTAGGTGCATTGCAATCAATCTTGCACCGCGGGCCAAAATATATCATTTCGCCCTTAATACAGAAATAGCTATTTTGGCCCAATAATGTTTCCTATACTGACAACATAGTCTTTAACTTTGAGTCCTTCTACAGAGTTTATTATTAACGCTTGTACTTTAGTTGGGAATGAATCTGTAACTGGCTTGCGCGCGGCGTTTGCGAATGTTAATTGTTGATTTTGGCTCGAATTATCGTGTTGTAACATTATTGGCTGCATTAATTCTTTTATTATTTTTTAAACCGCTGTAGTCATCCGTTTTAAAATCAGGCAACCAATCAAATTCTTAGTACCTAACGCATCATACCCAATTAGTAATCAGCTTCAATCGCTTATAGTTTGTGACCTAGTTAATATTTAAAGAAATTTTTTTCACTAATACTCATTGATTTATGTATATTTTCGTCTTCTTATTTAAGATAGTTAAAATATGACTATGGTATAGGTCCCCAATGCAAACAATAGCAAAACAAGGAATGAACAGTGCAATGTTTGCCCTTTACCGCCATATTGGACCTTTAAATAGTCACGTGTTCTGGATTGGACTGTTTAAATTGTTGGCTTAATTTAAGTAAGGTTATATTTAAAGAGAAGGGATATTGGGGGAGTTTAAGGGGTAATAAGAAATTCGGGATGTTCAAATAATACTGAGCCCTTATGTCACTTTCTCGGTGGCATTTGGTAAGTTTTGGTCCAGATTTTATTTGATAATTGTATTTTCTGTGTGTTTCACTTTAAGATTTATTTATAAAACTGTGTTTATCAGTTTTGATCGGGTGTTTAAATGAATTATATCCACTCAGAGAAAACAAAGATTATTAGATATTTACACACCAAGTGAGCTAAGGTAATGTTTATTCACGAGAAGAAAGTTTAGCTCACGAGCACGTAAGGGCGAGTGAGTTAATTTCTTCGAGTGAACTAACATTCTTAGCTCACGTGGTTTGTACAATATTTTATTCAATTTTGACGAAATAGTAATAACAACCATTATAATATTTAATTTTGACAAAACAAAAAACTAATCAGTTAGTAGACTGTGCATGACAATCGTCCGCAATAGTCGATGATAGATGTCAAGTCGTCTATTTAAAAAGCTTTATTGTCTGTCATATGCGCTGTGAAAAATAATGAAAACGGCTGATAATATCTAATAAATACTATGGTAAGTATTAATTTCGTGCATGATGCTATTGACAGAATTACAAAAACATGTAGTTGGTATATTTTATTTATACACAACTGAGTTCACTCGTTACATGAAATTAGTTCACTAATAGTGGCGCGAAACAAATCAAATTAAAAAATATATTATTATATATCCAAATCTCCCTCTTAATTAACATTTTTTTTAACTATACCTTACAAACTATTTTAAATTGACACAACGTTAGATACAGAGCGAGGCACCAAATCTTGAGCTGAGGGGTACGGGAAAGTAATGCTTATTTCGTAATATTCCATAGACGCCGTCAAATAATAATTATTACAGTAACTTTCTGCTTCGAACTTATTTGGATACGCTGTGAAACAATCAAGTCTGGTCTCTGTCAGCTCCTGGTTTCATCAGCACGTTTTTTAATTATCGAAGCCTTTTTAAATGATTATTTTGGTCTTTTCGACATCAGCAGCTGCAAAATTTGTCAGATAAGTATTATCTTATCTTTCATATATATATATTTGATATTACGTTTAATTTTTATATTATATATATATATATTTGAATTTTCAAAAATTTGATTTTGTTTATTAGTTACGGTTTTAATGTAACTAGATTGTGATTTATTATGAGTATGCCAACAAATTTAAAGGGCTAATCGGATAAAATCGGATTGTTTCGGCATATCTTCGTATCTTACGATTCTTTGTTCTTTTCATTATCTCGACGTAAACATTTTCCATCAGGGGTCAATAATAAAAGTATATTGAGACACACAAATTGATTTCTAATAAGAACAAATATGTTATATTTTCAAAAAGTGATAGGAAAAATCGTTGTCATAAGGAAAATCATTATATTTCACATATTCTGGAGGAACTGTTGTCTCAGCTTGTCACGCCCATGTATTTTAGGGTTATGGCTAATTCAAGCAAACCAAACACGTCTTCTCACTTTTGACAAATGTCATTTTGTGAACCGTTTGTGAATTTTAGAAGTGGTGTTAGTTTCTAATAAAATGGAAAAAACGAAGAAGGTAGAATCGGGAGGACTTGTTTGTTCATATAAAAACTGTATAAGGAGATTTAAAAAATGGAGAAAGCGAAATGTAAGTTTTTTTCGTTTCCGAAAGATCCATAAATGTAAGTAATGCAAAACGACTTCTATATCCTGCAAAATGTATATTCACTTAATAAATATAGGTGTAAAATGTGGCTCAAGGCCTGAGGAAGAGAAGATTTGATGGAGAAGGATATTTGGGACATATTCATTGAATCTGACGTTTGTGTTTCCCACGTCAAAGATATAGAAAATTCTGCACTGTATTGAATTTGTAAAATTCACGTATTTGTTCAATAAAAACATAATTATGTGTTTATTTTATGATTTCTTCTTAATTCGTTAATAAAATTAAAATTTTAGTATTTTTGTGTTCTAATTTTTCTTTTACCATATAAAACGATTTAAATTTCGCACGTAAATTTGCCAACAAATTTAAAGTTCAAGGTCATAAACATCAAATCGCAACAACAATGGTGTAAACAAGGAGTGTCGCTTCTGTATATGTCTATTCTGTGGTTTGACAGCTGTCACATTACTATATACATACAGTAATTCATTTTATAGTAATTTTGAAAAAGATAAAGAAATAAATATATAAATAAAATAAGTACATATTTCCTAATTTTATATGAAACGTATGTAATGACGAGTCTAGTAATCTGCTTTAACTTCTCTTACTGAAAAAATTTGATGTGGCCAACACAAAACCTTCAGCTATTTAATTTTTATTAATTTAAATACATACCTACCTATTTACTAATGCTGCAAAGTATTTTATGTTACATTGCATATAACTATTGCTTTATTTACTATTTTCTTTTTAAAATGTCACTATTATTAATTCGAAGTGATTAGTTTTTTGACAGTAACGTATACCTGTCATTTACATTCATTTGAAATATGAACTGTGTAACAAAGGAATTGTGTTTATCTTAGGCTTCAGGATTTATATAAAAAAATGATTTTTAAATTTATCTGTAAAATATATAGAAAAAGTATTAATGGATACCTGTAGAAAATTCAATAATCTTTAATTTTCATAATAACATAAAATGCGAAAAAATGGCATTTAATGATATTTTTTGAAGAAAAACTATTATGAACTTCAAGTAAAGTGTCATTTCTGTTTATCCGATTTATACCAAAATCTAATGGTTTCTTTTTTTATTAGAATAGGGTAGAAATACAAGGTTTCAGATTTTTCTGAATAGTATTTGAGTTAGAACGAAGACAAAATTCATATAGACACACACACGCACGCGCACACACACACGCACGCACACACACGCACGCACACACACGCACGCACACACCTACACACACGGACGCACGCACGCACGCACACGCACGAGATAGATTGGATCTTGGAGAAGAAAATAGGCTACATTTTGTCGCGAAAATAAAACTTGAAGGGGGTGAAATAGGAGATGATAGTTTGTATGGAACCCATCATTTCTCAAGTTAGGGATATAAAAATTCTTATACAGGTGTCTCACAACTCGCGCCCCAGAGCGAATGAGGAAACACGATACTGAACTCGGATGTGTAATTTCGAAGAAAAAAAAATCTAGCTTAAAAGATATTAGAGAAAAAACGTCTTAAAATTGACCAATCAGAGACCAACACCTTTAACGTGTGTTTGCCGTAATTTTACGTTACTAGGGTTTTATACAAATCAAATCTTCTTTAAAATGTGTGGGCGACTGTAGTTTTCGAAAAATGTCATTGTCAAATTAAATTTGACAAGGTGAATAAAAAAAGGCAAATTCTTTACCATGTATTCAGCCGCTGATTACTTAGAAATGATTATAATATTTTCCACAGCTACTACAACACGTTGCACTATACAATATAAATGATGATCTCGGATGACACCTTCGCTAACCTAAATTTGTTGACAGTGAAAAGTCAACTCTAAAGTGTCAAAATTACAGTAAGTCAAACAAATTTTGTAACTCACTAGTAGTATTTTTAAAACCTAGCAACCAGTTTTATTTTGTAATAATATCATCACACCTCAAGATATCCTTCGGGGATTAGTGGATTAAAAAGTCTTGTAACTCCGTTATGCAAGCAGCCGCAAATTATTTTCTTCTATTTGTTGGCAACCTATTGTCGTCGGCAAGTGTCAGTTTCGTCCGGGGCGCGAGTTGTGAGACACCCTGTATATGCTTTTTTGGTAAGAAATAAAGTGTTTTAGCGTTTTTGAAAAATCATCCCTCAAGGTGGTACAATGGTAGATGATTTCAATTATTTTTACTTAATTGTACGAAGTAAAGGAAGTATTGTAATCGCGAAAAATTTCGGTTTCCAGATTTCAACGGAAATATCCATTTTGACCATCCCATAATCCATTTTGACTAATTTCGTCGTGACGTCTGTACGTACGTACGTAGGGGAAAGGTGTCTAAAACTATCCCTTTAAGGGGAATTGATATAAAAAATACACCTTAATTTATTTCGATAAAACTAATCTAGTTTTCGTAAGATAGTTAGTCTACCTTCAGATTGGCCTCATTTAAATTCCTCTACCTAATTAACTACTCTTTTAATTTAGATTTATTTACAGACATAGCAAATGATCATTTTGTACACTTATGTGGGTCCCAGGATCCCTAGGATATTTATAAAATGATCCCCCAAAACAAATATCAAATACCACGTTAATGTATAAACTGTTATTCAAAATAATTTAATTACAAATTTATGAACTTAGTTAACAAAAACAATCCTCTATAAATAAATTTTAAGTTTTCTAAATATCTATTTCAAAATGGATCCACGACACAGCATTACAGTTTTTCGCGCAATAGCAAAGATATTCTGGAGGCCATGTCGCAGGTAAATTCGTCAGCGTCGTCACTGTCTACTCCAACGCTCTCTTCATGTACCCCTTTTAAGCAGACACAGCACCTTATCCACCTTTTACAGCTGTAGTCCTTCGAATATTTCTCGTTGCAGAACATACAGCTCGTGTTGTCTCTGTCCGAAGACAATTCGGATATTTGGTACATATTTTCTTAATTTTTTAAATTACCACCTTGGTTGGATTGTTCTTTTCCTTTCTCTTTCCTAAAAAAATGCACGGGTAAAATGATCATTGGGATCATTTTGTACCATTAAAGGGGGATCGTATCTCCTCAAACATCTAATTTATATTGGAAGGTGAAAATATCCTCAATTATTTCACATTTGATAGTGAAACCTTAGTTAACTTATTGTTGAATTGTTATTTAATCCGAGAATAAAATTACTGTCACATAAAACCTTTTAAGACAAAAGTTATACAACATTGAAAAAGACCTTATCTAAGATCAAACACAGTAAATTTTTATTTCTCAAAACAAACACAGGGCTGATATTAGCTTGACACTTCAACTAACGACTAAATATATTATAGTGGTGAGAATAGTTCACCGTAACATTACTAGATGAAGCACTGTTCTCAGCCAAAACAGCAGGGAATCTTTTTTTTTAAATATATATATATATACTTTGTTTCAAAAATTATATTTTATTTAAAAATATTGTACAATGTACATTTCGAGGTATTACCTCATCATCAGGAAGAAAAATAAATGATATAAATATAAATAAATATAAATATAAACAAATAACAAATGAGTGAAACAAATTACAAATTAATAAAGATAATAAAATTGAAATTTTATTAATATAAAATTATTAATATAAAATTACTAAAATTTTGAAAAAATATTAGGATCTAATAGGGGTGAATTGTTTAAATCCAAAATTTCATTCATTAGATTATCTTTTTTGTGTAAAGAATTTTTTATTTCGAATGCTTCTAAACAATTTAGTTTTTTACTTTTGTTTTCAATATGGAGTATTTTTAAATTTTGAATTGTACAAAAATGTTCATTGTTAAATAAATGTTTTGCCAAATTTGAATTTTCTATTTTTTCGTATTTAAATTGTCTTAAATGTTCATTAAATCTTAACTTGAAATTTCGCCCCGATTGACCAATATATTTATAATTACAATTGTTACAAGAAATTTCGTAAACCCCAGATTTATCTAATTTGTCGAAATTTTCAATTTTATTATTAACAAAAATAGATTTTAAATTATTTTTTACATAATATGCTGGATAAATATTATTTAATTTTAATATTTTTCCAATTTTTAAACTCAAATTACCAACAAATAATATTTTTCTGTAGTTTTTATTTATTTTATTTTGAAAGCAATATAATTGTTTTGATATTAATTTCTTTTTTTGCTTTTTTATAATATTATCAATTATTATTTGATCAAAACCATTTTTATAAGCCAAATAATAAATTGTTTTTAATTCTTTTTTATAATTTTTGTAAGATAAAGGAATGTTCAATAACCTTGTAATATAACAATAGAAAGAAGCCAACTTATAATTTAGAGGATGTTTTGATTTATAATGAATAGTGTTATCAGTGCAAGTTAATTTTCTATAAATATCGAAACTAAATTTACAATTAAATTTTGTTATTTTTAAATCTAAAAAATTTAAGCTGTTATTTAATTCTTTTTCTATTGTAAACTTTATTGAATTATCAATAGAGTTTATTAATTTTAAAAAATCATCTAATTCAACCGTATTACCCAACCAAAGACATACAATATCATCAACATATCTATGCCAAAATGAAATTTTAGAAATTAGATTGTTTTTCAAATTAAATAGATTTATTTCAAAATTATTCATGAATATTTCTGCTAATAATGGTGATAAAGGACTACCCATAGGCAAACCATCATTTTGTTTGTAATATTGATTATTAAATCTAAAATAATTTTGATCTAAACATATATTAATTAAACATTTTAATTCATTTCTAATTTGAAAGTTATCAATTTCTTTTTCTAAATGATTATTGATAATTACTTTTAATTTAGTTATAGGTATTGAAGTGAATAAATTTATAACATCAAATGATACTAAAATTGAATTATTTGGAATAACCTTATTTTTAATTTTATTAACTAAATCTATTGTATTTTTAATTGAAAATTTTGAGTTAAAATTTATAATATTTGGGAAGGTGGAACTTAGAAATTTACAAATTTTGTATGTAGGGGCATTAATATAAGAAACGACAGGTCTAATTGGTATATTATCTTTATGTAATTTTGGTAATCCATATAAAATTGGAGCAGAAGGATTCATGTTAACATAATTTAAAATATTGTATGTATTTTTATTAATGAAAGTAATATAATAAAATTAAAACAAGATCCTACTCACAAATTTCAAAATGTATTAAAAAAATCACTAAAAAATTGTACATCCTTATCAAATTTCGACAAATTAGATAAATCTGGGGTTTACGAAATTTCTTGTAACAATTGTAATTATAAATATATTGGTCAATCGGGGCGAAATTTCAAGTTAAGATTTAATGAACATTTAAGACAATTTAAATACGAAAAAATAGAAAATTCAAATTTGGCAAAACATTTATTTAACAATGAACATTTTTGTACAATTCAAAATTTAAAAATACTCCATATTGAAAACAAAAGTAAAAAACTAAATTGTTTAGAAGCATTCGAAATAAAAAATTCTTTACACAAAAAAGATAATCTAATGAATGAAATTTTGGATTTAAACAATTCACCCCTATTAGATCCTAATATTTTTTTCAAAATTTTAGTAATTTTATATTAATAATTTTATATTAATAAAATTTCAATTTTATTATCTTTATTAATTTGTAATTTGTTTCACTCATTTGTTATTTGTTTATATTTATATTTATTTATATTTATATCATTTATTTTTCTTCCTGATGATGAGGTAATACCTCGAAATGTACATTGTACAATATTTTTAAATAAAATATAATTTTTGAAACAAAGTATATATATATATATATATATATATATATATATATATATTTAAAAAATAACATAATGTTTCAAATGTATCCAACATATAAAAGCAGGGAATCATTTTACCTCGAGGGATCATTTTAGATACTTTTTCCCTATCTCGCATAACTGAAAAACGAGAAGCCGTAGGAAGTTAAAATTTTTTATTTAGGACTGTTATACCATCTAGTTGTGCACCTACCTTTTTGGCCATTACATAACTTTCGGAAGTGGTACTTTGCTTGAAGCCTATAATAGATTTTAATGAAAAACTATATTAAAATATTATCCAAAACTTTTTAAATTTGGTATGTAAGACTTTTATATCAATGGGAATAACATAAAAGATTTTAGTTAAAATGGTCTACCCAGAAGTGGTACTTTACTTGAAGCCTATAATAGATTTTAATGAAAAACTATATTAAAATATAATCCAAAACTTTTCAAATTTGGTATATAATACCGGCGCCAAATATTTCCAATTTTAAATGGCACAAAAGTGACCCCTGTGGTGCACTCTCCACACCAGCTATGAGTGCCCGTGAGGTGACGCCTGGTAAGCGCCCACACGGTAAAATATATCGTCATCACTACCGATGTCTACATATATGTAGATAATGGCACACCCAGAAATGGGTAATATGCCGTGATGATATATTTATTTATTTATTTATTTATATATTATAATTTGGTATATAAGACTTTTATATCAATGGGAATAACATAATAGATTTTGGTTAAAATAGTCTAACCGGAAGTGATACTTTACTTGAAGCTGTTACCAGTTTTTCTTGAAAAAAAAATGGTGTTTTTTTTATTTTAATAATAAATGCTTCAAATAAAAGTTTTAGAGAATTGAATTCTGCGTTGAAAACATCAAGTATGATTAAATTAGCTCTTTGTATAAGCGAGATAGTAAATTTAAAAATTATGTACTTTTTAGTTTCTGTAATTAAGTTTGCTATGAATTAGGACAAAAAATAACAAAAAAAAATAAAGAATTTAATGTCAATGTCAAATTATTTCAAATACGTGCAACGTTATATTATGTGTGAAATGTAATGTGAAAAATTACTGGTACATGTGTAGCTAATCGTTATTCTAGCTTTACCCGTGCGAAGCCGGGGCGGGTCAGCTAGTTGTCTGGAAATAATAGGCCTCTGATGAGCAAGGAAAAACTATTTTCCCATGTTAATCGCATATGGTCCGAATTTCGTATTACACCCGGTATGTAAGTTGCTAAATATTATATGTAATAATATCCTATTACATTGAACAATTATGTCAAAATTAGGTACGATGCCTTAACGAAAACAAATATAAACGTGAAAAACAAAGCGCAGAGCTGATCACACTTACTGGTGCTACGGGAAAATAATTGAATGTATCTTTATTAAACATTTACACAGTACCTAAATATTATAATACTCGTACTGTAAGCTTATTGTTTTATTTATCTTATTTTGTAAGAGAGTTATTATTTTCTCGGTGAATACATTATTGAATTATTTTTATTTGATAAAGAAAACCGGAATTTTGAAATATTCATTATTTTTACATATTTATATTGAATACAATATACTTCATAACATTTCTACAGTATTATAGTGATTTTGACCTGAATTTTAATCTCACTTCAAATGAAATACAAATTTTAAACTATGGGGTTGCGACTCATTCCTATACGGAAACGCGCTTTGTTCGGTATGTGACAACATCCGGGCGGTTCGTTTGTTGGGCCAGGCCTGTAGTGTTGAGTCGGCAGTGGTCCAACAAAATCTGAAAATGACCTTGAAAAAGATCAGTTTTAGATTTTGATAAATAATGTAATTGATTCGCGTGATCCAGGTGAGAGGGTGATAGTATGTGGTGATTTGAATGGATCAAAAAATGTGTTGGGACGTTTCGGTGATTGTTGAGTGAATGACATTGGTAAGAGAATTGTTTCATTTTGTTTGGAAAGAAATCTCTTCTTTTCGAATACCATTTCAAGCATAAGTTAGCTCACATATATACCTGGGAGAATGAAAGATTCTGGGCAAATGTTTCTTGTAAAATCCTGTGATCCTTTAAATGAAGATGTTAAGATACAATTTGTTGAAAGGTCGAATGAATCCATACCTGTATGTGAGCCTAATTATGATTGTAATTTAAATGATGTTTGGAAGAAATTTAAGGATTCCTTTCTTAAATGTGTAAAAGAAGTTTGTGATGAAAGCAGATTAGACTGTTGTCCGAAAAATGCGTAGTGAAACAATCAGGTGAAAGAAGCGATTGCTGAGAAAAAGAGGGCGTATTTAAAGTTTTTAAATATAAAGGATTCGCCTAGAAATTTGCGTGAAGAATGTTTGTTAGAGTATAGAAGGAAGAATAAATGGATGAAGCAAGTGGTGAGAGAATGTAAAAAACAATTTGATAATTTGTTGAGTGAAAGTTTGACAAATAATTTTAGTGCAAATAAACGATGGTTTTGGTTGAGTGTGAAGAGACTGCGGGGTGGAAGTGGTCGAGTTGTGAAAGCTGTGAGTAGTGCGAATGAAGAGTTATTGTTGAATGAATCAGACGTAAGGAACAGATGGTGCGAGTATTTTAAAGGTTTGTACGGAGGTGAGATTGAGAGGGATGATAGTAGCGAAGCTGCAAGTGAAAATGATAATGAAGATGAATATAATATAGATGAAAGTGAAGTATGTGATGCATTAGCGCGTATAAGTAATGGTAATAGCCGAGACAGATGACAAAAATTAACCATCATTAGGGGTTAGATCTAGTATGAGCACCTGAAGTTCAGACTGATGACAGATGTCAAAATTGCGTCTATTAACAAACCAAAAAATATTGAATGTAGTAAGCACATACTACTTATTGTATTCGTACAGTACAAAACAATAAGTAGCACGTGCTTACTACAGTCAATATTTTCTGGTTTGTTAATAGACGCAATTTTGACATCTGTCAATAGTATCACCTAACCGTTAATGATCATTAATTTTTGTCGTCTGTCTCGGCTATAAGGCTGCTGGTTTGTATGGGATTACAAATGAGATATTGAAGTATGGGGGAAAGAATTTGATTGGTTAATCTATTTATTTAGATTTTGTCTGAAACGTTGTGTAGTTCCTGATGATTGGAAAAAAGCTGTTATTTGTCCTTTATTCAAAGGCAAAGGCAGTTCGAGTGAATGTGCAAATTTTCGCGCTATAAGTCTGTTGAGTGGTAGGGAAATTCTTGGGTAAGGTTTTAATTCATAAGATGCGAATCTTAACAATTTCAAAAATTGTTGACTTTCAGGGTGGTTTTTTGCCTGAGAGGGGATGTGTCGATCAATTGTTTGCTCTTCGTATGATTGTAGCGAAGTCACTTGACAAGAACAAGGTGTTCTGTGGCTTTCTAGATTTAAAGAAGGCGTATGATAGTGTTCTTCGAGATACTTTGTGAGGTGTACTCAGAGAGTACGGCGTGAATGGAAACTGGTTCGGAGCGATTCGAGCGTTGTATGAGGGTAGGTAAACTGCTGTGAGAATAGATGGTAAATTGAGTAATTGGTTTCGTATAAATGTTGGTGTTAAACAGGGTTGTCTCCGTGGTTGTTTAACTTGTATATGGATGCGTTGTTGTGGAAGGCGTTGAGTGGATTGGATGGTGTACATATTGGTGAAAGTATTGTGCCTGCGTTAGCGTATGCGGATGATGTAGTTGTTTTAAGTGAAAATGAAGAGTAACTGAGAAAAATGATAGAGAGAATAAATGAAGTTGGAAGAAGTATGAATCCAGTGTTGAATGTTCATAAATCTAAGGTGTTAGTAGGTATTTGAAAGGAGTGAATTGGTGACTGAGTGCAATGTGTTGGTGGATGGAGTGAAACTGGAGCAGGTGAATGAATTTGTATATTTAGGTAGCACGATGTCGAGGGATGGACGAATTGACCAAGAAATTGGTAGGAGGGTGAGTTCGGAATGTAATGGGTGCTTTGGGTACGCTTGCTCGTAACGTAAACGTATCTAGATGTACGAAAGTGAATGTTTGGCAAGGACGAGAAAGCATAAAAGGATAGCGACTGCCGTGGAAATGTGGTATTTACGTGGTGTTTGTGGGTATATAAGACGGGATCGCGTGAGCAATAATTTGGTGTATGAAGAATGTATGGTTAGGAAGAATGTTGTTAAGAGTTGGAGTGAGTCAGTTGAGATGGTTTGGTCATGTGAAGCTAATGACGAGTGAACGATTTGTAAAACGCATATATGTTAGTAAAGTTGAGGGTGTTCGATTGCGTGACCGTCCAGTGCGTAAGTGGATGAATGTGATTGGTAGTGTTTTGAAGGAGCATATGTTTCCAAGTGGAAAGAGAAGAGCATCTATGAATACGATTATGAATGTGACTGAGGCGAAAGTGGCGAAGGAAGATTGTTTCGTAACTACTGCGGTGTGAAGATGTATGGTTAGTAAGAATGTTCTTAAGAGAATGGAGTGATTCAGCTGAACTCTTTTGTGGACGAGATGAAAGAAGTGTTTGGACAGAAATATGTGGCAAAGGATGATTGTTGCGTAACTATTATTGTGGTCCGTACTTTAATATGTTCTTATGTATGAATGCGATGATGATTGTGGACGAGTTGAAAGAAGAATGTTGTTAAAGAGCAAAGTGAGTCAGCTGAGCTCTTAGTCTTTCTTCTTTTTACCTTTTTCTTATTGTTACTATTATTTTCGGGTTTTTGCTAACCTACTAAGTGGGACACGCGTGATTTTATGTATGTTATATAGTTAAAACAGCTAAATTTAATAATAAACGAGATAATTGCTGTCTAATTTATAGACGGACACTCTGTATATAAGATATATACATAGATATAGATATAATAGTGTTTAATGTATATTGTATTTATTTTCTTTAAAAAGTACAATAATAATACAAACAATATTCTCTTATATTAAATAATATATTCTTATAATCTATAAACTATTTACAATTGATTTTATAAATAAAAGATTGTTTTTTGCCGAATGACATTGAAAGTGCGATTTTTTGATAATCAACAGTCTGTAAAATGTCACTTTTACTGCATACTACATACAAATGATAATTTGCAATAAATTAAATTTAAAATAATAAATTATAAGAATGAGCAAATATTTGACACGTTTAAAATATCTAATGGCCGGTTTCACCAACATAGAATAAATCTTCGAATAGCTTATTCGTCGAATAAGTGAAAAATATTGCATCAAATTAAATTACGTTATTTTTGTTATGGTTTCAATGTGATATTTTTTTCTTATTCGACGAATATGCTATTTGGAGATTTATTTGAAGTTGGTGAAACCATCCATAACTCTGGCATCTGCTTAGGGAGGTAAGGCATCTGCTTGGGGATGTAATGGAATTACTTACATTCCGTCGTTAATAAAAACGGATATATTGACGGTAAAATAAACATAAATCCCTTCAAACAATGTCCTAATAACCTACTTACGATATCAGGAGTGAAAAAATATTTTGAATTGTTTAAAACCACAAATCTAGATAATCTTTGTCATCTGAATTGACATTTTCATTATCAGATTCACTTATTATTAAATCATTATAAATTTCTATCTCGGTCTTGAAATCTGCAGCTGATTTATTGTTCAGTCTAGGTTTTTTTATTCCTTCTTCACTTGAAAGCAGTACATCTTGCGTTGAACGTTTTCTTAATTTATTATCTAATTCACTTGATGAATTGATATTTACACAATTTTCACTATCTTCGCTTAGATCTAATTCTTCTTGCTGGTGTGTTAAAGATATTTTTTCTTCTAAATGAGACAAATGGTCATTGTACATATCCAAACATTTTCTGCATGTATTGACAACATACTCTGCGTCTATTGTAAAATGTGATCCTTTCCCATTATATAATACACTATTTTTTAATATTTGTTGTATATCTTCCAAAAATTCAAGTCTATTGTGATATGTATGGGCTGACACTTTTTTAGATATTGTGTTGAGATCCATTGGCTTTTTTACTTTATCATAATAAAAAATATCAGTCTTGCTGACAGGTTTGAGAAATGGCCGGGCCTGTGGTAATGGTTTTAATTTGGTGTTTATAATGTTATCTAATATAAATGCTAAAGCAACGAGGGCATTATCATCCAAAAGTGGATTTATTTCTTTCTCTAACTGTATCAAGCTTTCTTCATTTTCAGTAATTCGCGCAATACATTTATACAGCATGTTTTGAGCGGCTATAGTAAGATAACTTTGGGATCCATTATAAAGTTTAGAATTTTCCACTATTTGATTGACATCAACTAAAAACTCTTGTCTATTTTGATATTTATTTTCTTTTAAATTTTTTCTAATTGTATGAAGATCTATTGGCCTTTGAATTATTTTATGATAATCCAAAGAAAATTTGTTAACCGGAACAAGAAATGGTTCCGCATTAGGCATGTCTCGTATTTCATTAAGTATATTTACTAAAATGTTTGAAAAAATGACTACTGGGTCCCTACGGCGACGATTAATTTGACCTGCATTGGGTTTACGGTAATCGTTATTAATAAAGCAATCATATTTTCTTTCTTTCAAAGGCACTAATTTCATGTCATGCTTGAAAACTATTTTAGATAGCTTCTTTTTAGTACAGCCCTTTAATTTTTTCTTCGTTGTAAAATTATGAGACGGTAGAAGTTTTTTATATAAAGGACAAATTATGTTTGTTTTCATATGACCAACATTGCCACATCTACTACATTTAACTCGGATACGGGATTGAGGTTTAGCATTTCTTTGGGATAATAAATTGCTTATTCTAGAATTTTTAAATGGTTTTTGAAACTTTCCGATAACGTGTTTGAGACTTGAATTCATTGCTGAATTAACTTTTTTAGATTTATATGGTTTAATACGACTTAATTGTTTCTGAATGAGAAGTCTTTCATGGTGAATTTCTTCTTCTTGCTGTTTACTTAATGTTAAATATGGTTTGATTAATTCTTCATCGTTTGCAGATCGTATTTTTAAATAAGCGTTTATTACTGGAGTTTGTCGGACAATTTCTATTTGCGTAATTTCTTTACCCTCTGAATTTTTCAATGTTCTGTAAATCACTAAACTTTTGCCTTGGGTAATTTCTGGAACACATTGTTCAATTCTTTTTCTCGAATCTTTATTTTTCTGTTTTAGATTTTCTACATGATTTTTGCCGTTTTTCTTATGAGAGCTATTTTTTGTGTTGAGACCCTTTTCTATATTTTTAGCCATTTCTTCTATATCTGTTGGGTATTCACCTGAACTATCATCTTCATCTGTTGTTAAAATTTCAGCACTAGATAATATTTGATTTTGAACATTAAATATACGCTGACATTCCTTTTTATAATAGTTTTGTTGCTCAGTTATAGATGTTTTGATGTTTGTAGTTTCCAAATCTTTTTCGCCTGAATTTGTTTTCTCCATAGATAACATGCGCACTGCTTGAATAACCTCCCATCGAGATAATTTTTTAATCTCTTCTTCAGAAACTCCAGATTGTTTGAGCACAACTTTTGCATTTTTTAGTGTTAACCGTTGAAGATCTGAAATCTGAATTAGTATCGGCTGAGATTCGTATCGCCATTTTCTTTCAGTGTAAGAAAATCCTTCACCCTTTCCCGTTGGATCAGCTGGACCAACAAGTTTTAACAGGCTTTTACCTTGCATGGCTCGAATAAAAGCTCGTGTTGTATTCCATGGAGCTGCTTTAACTTCATCCGCCACTGTTAACTGCATTTCTTCACTGGCACCTTCTACTGGTGTAAATAGGCATTTTTCATCATAGCCAGCATCTTTTAGTCTTTGTTTGGCAGCTATCATGCTAAAGTAAGCACAATACTGTTCCGGTGATACAATTTCACGAATTTCATCTTCACTTGGTAAGCAAAAATCTTTTTTTATTATCCAACAATAAGAATTTTTTGTTGTTCTTTTAAATTCTGTGCAGGTTCTTATTTGGCTACGAATACTACCTTCAGAAATAGAAGGAAAAGCCTTCAAAATATCATTCATTTTAATTCTTTTGGGATTATCTGTGCTTTTCCAAAGTAAACGATATATAAAAACTTGTAAGAAATCTTTTAAAAAAGTAGTAGCACGTTGTGAATTTGGTTCTGGAACTTCATACAATGGACATAACTGTCCAGTACAAAATAAAGCATCTATTTCTCTTATATAATAATGATTTTTATTTCGAATAATCAAAAAATCTGTACATGGTACTTCATGTTCGTAAATTGGAGCTCGGTACATATTATTTTCTATGGCTTGCAAACTTTGTCCAGGATTTAAAACTCCTAAGAAAGGTGATGTATGAAAATAAGCTTCTTTCCCATAACGGTAATTAGCGAGTCCTGATTGTTTTCTGGGTTTTCGTTTGTAATAATTTTTTATTTGAGAACACATCCCAATTTGATTTATAAGTGGCGGATGTTCTTCAGAAAATTCGATTAATATTAACTCGCCTTCACGACTAGTTAAATCTTTAGCGGTGTGCATACAAAATCTTTCAGATGTCTGTTCTCGTTTCACAGCTTTCTTCTGAATATATTTAGACAAAGATTTTACAGAGTGTGGTCCTTGAAGAGCTAAATTTCCATGTGAAAATGGTTTCAAATGTGGACGATGGAATGTTCTTAATGTCTTCGGATCCATATGTGTCTGAATGAATGGAGCGCGAAGTTCAACAATTGGTGTTGCATGGCGTATTATACTTACACTTCCGATCTTCAATTTATGAGATGTTTCTGGCAGGTGAGACTCATAAAAAATATCGTTTGAAATATTAAATGGATCTCCTATATGGGGTGCTACATGTTCTTGTACATGATTTGTGTCTTCTGGTATTTCTAAAATAATATTTTCATCATTTGGATCAAGCGTCAAAATTTTGGGTTCCAGAGTATTTGGCAACTCCTTTGCATCCCAGATTACTTCATTTTCCCATTGCCCATATATAAGTTCTTGATTTTCTATTGGGAAAATAGAACACCAGGCATTTTTTTTTAATTGTTCTTCTGTAATATTTTGAGTTTTGAGGGTACAATGTCGATATTTAGAGTCTAATACCCACGCTGTTAAATTCTGCAGGCTTTTTAAGTCTTTTATATCATTTACATCCCAAATCACATTATCTTCCCAATGAAGTTGAGAAACCATTAAATAAGAATCGTCCGGATAGCAGTTACTTATCTCGTTGATTTCTTCAGTTCGTTTCAATCCAGATTCTATTTGTGTATCATTATTGTCACCGAGAGGACTCGTTTTCCTAAATTCTGGATAATACACAACTGGATAACTTTTAACTCTAGAACTTGAAAATGCTCTATTATCATTGTGTAAAATTAATTTAGGTTCATTTTCTCCTTTATTAGTTTCAATTTCTTTTGTCCGTAAACCATATTCTACAACTGCAAAAAAAAAAAGAAATGTAAAAGATAATTGTGATTAAAGTTTATTTGATACTGATGATAGTATTTGGCGAAATTGATCAAATGAAGCCTAGTTAAATTTGGAAATACATTATTCATAGCACCTATATCATAAACAACTAAAGCGAGAGATAGTGCTCGTCTCGAGTGGTGGCGAGAGGATATATGCGCAGAAATCCAAACTGCGACCTTACCCTATTCCAATGGCTAAGCACAAAATTAGTTTCGAGTCATTAAGTTAAATAGCTTGCACGTTATTGAAATCATCTGTACGATTTTGTAACTTATTGCAACGTCAGAAACAGCTGAAAAAGTGTAGTTATGTGATGTTATAGTTGTCCAAGTCCAAATAAATACCAGGTGGTCGATTTTAATTCTGTTGGATACTGGAGGCTGTCTCAATATAGCTTGTTAACGTCAGATTTTAGGGATTTAATTTTCCAGGTTGGTATGGACAGGGTGGAATATGACAGGTTACATTTTCCGGATAATTTTACGTCGTTTCTAAATTTGAATGTGAATGGTACGCTTCAAGATCAAGAACTTATCATGTAAATAACTATAGTATAGTCAAAATGAATATGCAGGAAACTTACTTCATCAACCTGAAAAAAACTTTATAAAATGAAATATAACTTGTAGAAACTATTTATTTTTAAATACAGAAGAAGAAAAATACTAGTATTACGAAACATATATTAATGAAATTTATAAGTATTTCTAAGTCAATCTCTATTCTTTTTACGGAATATAAAATTATTTAAAATAATTGTAGTTGATTTTTATTCCATACGTTGGTATGACCATGTTTACATTAAATTTTATATCGATCGAATATCGATCCTGTCACTATTGTCACTTGGTTGTCAGTTTTCTCTGTGTGAAGTATTTGTGACGTGTTACAGTATTACTTCTTAGTTTTAATAAGTAATATACTATAAATACATACATAATAATACCTAAATCTTTAACAAAGCAATCGCAGAAGCTATTTAACTATGAATATCGTGAACTATTTTGAATGGGAATTATCCAATAGTGGGCCATTAATTCAGTTGAAAGCCGTTCGAACAGTAATTTTTTTTTTCAAATATTTCTTTTGTTATCAATCTTTAATTAATTTATGTATTTTTAGAGAGCAACAGATGCCCTGCAAATAAGCAAATTTTGACAAGCAGATATGGGACCCCCATATTTGCTTGTCAAGAAAGACCAACATAGTCACATGAATGCTCGCGCCTTATAAATTAGTATCTCATGTAAATGTAGTAGTATATGACGTCATTACTTTAGTAATATTATTTGATGACGTAAGTCTTCTGCTTAATAATTTCTTCTATAATAATAGTTCCGTATTAATTCGTCCTCTTGAGACATTAAAAGACCTAAAATTCGATATAAGAATACAAAACCATTTCTTAAAAATATATTGTAAATTTTGAATAATATTGCTTTTAATTATTTTTGTAAAATATTATATTTTATAATTTTCACGGCATATTAGCGGACAACAAAATAATTACAAGTAAAATTTTCAAAATGTCAAAGATGGCAAGTCATGTCATCCTCCACTTTATACTAAACTAGAAAATTAAATCTCTATTTGATACCTTTAACAGAACCATGGTAACAATATGACGTCACTAATTGCGACAAGTCTCTAAACTAAATTAGAATCGGCTCCCTGATTATACGTAACTACAATAAATACAAATAATTTTTTCCACAAAATTCATTATTATTCAACTTAAAATAGTGAGCAAAGTAGAATGTTGAATCACAATTGAGCAAAATACACAAGCCTATAATAATCTACGTCAGGAGTCATAAATTTTGATGGAGTTACAAATTGTTCAATAAATATCTACCATTCTACATGAAGGAACAATAATTTTATGTACTGCTGAGTTTTGCATTAATAAAAAAGTACAATGTTTCGTTTTTTAGAAAAAATATATTTCAAGATTGTGGAAAAAAATGTTTGGCACACGTGAGCATGTCTTTTTCTCATTTGTCCAGTTGTTGCACACGCTCCCGTTCGTGCGGCCAATTTCCGGACGCGTGAGAAAAAGACATACTTTGCTCACGTGTACTAAAAATAGCTATTGTTTTATAAATGTAAATTAAATACTAAAAAAAACTGTGAATCAAACTAAAAACACTAGTAAAGGTTAGGTGATAAGACACTTGTTCACATTAAAAACTTCTCGAAAAACTTATTTGCTTGGCTATACACGTATGTAACATCTCTGGCAGCAAAATAACAAGTAATTGTATGTTTATCTCTGTCTTACTTATGGTTTCCTACATTCTGTTTTCGATACGTACGTATATCTAATATACGACAATCAAACTATGACGTAACGGTCAAGTGTGAAAAATCGATGTTTATAATACTAACTTATGATTTTTTAAATGGGTACGTATGTTGAAAATAGTCTCATCTTTTTGTGTATTATATAAGCTTTTCAGTGATGTAGAACATGTCTACATTGTTTTACACATGAATAAAAGATGAGTTATTAATTTTTTGGGTTGAAAAAATTTAAAATTATTAATAATAAATGAAAAAATCTTAAATCATGGTATAACTAACCATAGATAATAAATATGGCAATAATTTTTGTTTTATACGCTTTCTATAAGAATTGAAGCCCTTTAATCCTTCAAAAGTGGCGCCTTTTCTGACACGAGAGGTGGCGGCGGGTCTAAGAGACCCGTGTCAAAAAATACTACCGCGGTATTTTTGTTACAGAATAATGGTATAAATTAATGAATTGAACCTTTTTTTCTATAAAAGCGAACATTTTATATAAAAAATAAAACAAAAATTTAACTCTCAAAATATAAAGCGACAAAAAAGCTTCAGTACGCTATAGAATAAGTCGGGTCTATCAGACTGGGCACCACCTCCAAAGGGTTAAAACTGACTAACTGCGTCATGGTTCAAAATTATGGAAAAAAAAGAAATGAATGCGTTCTCTGGAGCAAAAAATGTTGATTTTCAAAATTGACGTGAAATGCTTTTTGCATTGGCATATAATTTATATTCGGTTTGAACATCAAAATGCAATTACTTCAATGCTAAGCATGTAGTTCTTCATTGAGAAAGTCTCAGATACCTATTTCTGCCGCTGTTGTAAGTTTTGACAATCAATTTTTTTTCTAGAAAACACAATGGGTGCGATTCAGTGGGTTGTATTAGGCTGTTTTAAGATCTGTATTAAGAGTTGTATTAAAAACCTGATTCAGTGGCTTGTATTAGACTGTTTTAGAATGTTTATTTTAATACATATGTAATAGTTGCCTAGGAAATTGGAACACTTCTTAAAATGGGTTATATCTGTTTTAAGTATTGTATTAACCTTAATTCATAATGTCAAATATGAAATATTGAAGTAAAATTATATATTTGACTCTTCATAAAGTATACTAAAGCAAATATTGAACTTAAAATGATATAATAAAAGAGAAAATGAGTAATTTAAACAATTATTTATATGCTGTTTATTTTCTGAGTTTGTTTAAGTAAAATGGGTGACACAATATGTGCTGTTGAAAGAGATTAGCATGTTCGGCGTGTTGTTGATTGTTAAGACGAAGAAGGATGTACAGAAGACGAAAAACTATGACAGTACTCTCTCCGAAAGTAATACCGATTATCAAAAAATGTATTGCAGTATGTAATAAATTTGATTCGAGTTGACATGTCTGGATTTGGCGATGGTGTACCTCCTCCAATTGTAGTTTTTCTTTTAAATAATGTGAAATTTCACTCTTTGAATTGCATTTCAAGCTCCGCCACATTTCTTTTATACGGCCCAATTTATTTAAAACCACTTGTCTCCATTTCAGCTTTTATGTCTCCCCATGCAGCTTTTTTATTTTTCATTATTTTAATGTCATTTTCCTTATTTTCAATAATACCGTTCCGTTTAGTTATTGTCTCTTATTAAAATAATCTTTTCTTCATTAGACCAATTCGGTTCTGTAATTCTTTTTCCTGACTTTTTAATATGCTAAAATTTAAAATATAATTCATAAAGTAGTGTAACATAACCTAAAACAACACAAATACTAAATATTGACGTTTCAAATACCGCCAATTTTGCACGTTGACAGTTATTACAGTGTTGACAAGTGTAATTTTGGAACAGAAGTGTTTTAACTAAAACAGCTTAATACAGACCACTGAATCACCTTTGTTTTAAAATGTGTTTTAAGCTAATACGGTGTTTTAGTTAATACAAATCTTAGTACAGACTTTAATATAACCCATTGAATCGCTCCCATTGTTTTTGCATAACATCCTGTATTTAAATGTAGGTAATTATAAATGTAAGAAAATATTATTACCTCTAATTCCAAATACTTTATTTTATTTTATATCCGTGTTCTTATAAGCCTATAAAAGCATTGTTAACACCTCGTTAAGAAGATCACAGCACACAATGTGTTGTGAATTTTGTATGACTGTATACGTTAATACAGAGTGATCAAAAAGAAATGATGCAGTTGTCAATACAATTTTGCAAAGATCCCCAAAGTTTCTGGTATCTTTTTATTCCACAGTTTACACAACACTAGGCGAAAGCGGAAATACTATGTGACTTGTCATTTAGACAATAAATACAAATAGGTTATGTCAGAGCAGGGACCTGACAGCTAATCCGGGAGAGCCACATCCTAGAGATGGCAGCACTAATGACCGACTTATAGGGAAAACATTATATTTTACGTTTGTTCTAGTTTTATTTTGATGCTTTGTTTTGAGGATATTTTGCTATTTTTAATTGAAATCAAATATGTTTACCACAATGTCAAATATATACATTTATTTAAATGATGCAGTGCGGCCTATGGTCGAAGGAGAAGTAGGATATAAAGGTAAAATAAGATTCAAAATTGAGGTTATCTGCATGTTAACTACTTATTTAATTATTTTTAGCTGGACATATTATATTGTGCGGATATAAGACAGATAAACAGAATAATATGTAATAAATGAACTGTGTGTTCAAATATCTAATTTTAAAGGGACTCCTCACTCAATCGTAATAAATACAAATGCACATCAAGTTCTTTGTTTTGTCTTCCTCTTGCTCAATTTCTGGTATTTTTATAGTTTCTTCTTCTTCTCTGTCTTTCCTATAAACAATTTAAAATAAACATATAATATTAAAGAATAATAGTTACTACTTACAGGTAACGTCTCTCTATTTTTCTTCTCTGTACAGGGTTTTTTCGAATTTTCTTTACGGTAATTTTTGGCTTGGTATATCAATTTTTTTAAATATTTTTCTTGTAATTACTACAAAAACAATCTAATAATATTTTGAAGCATAATTTTTTATAAATACTTACATAGAATAAAATCGCTTAAGTAAAAAACGTAAACAAACGTTCATGAACGATGATATGTCCTTTCCGAATTTTAACGTGATTTTCCACTTATTTTTTAATATTTCTCTTTTTGGGAAGTCATATTAATGCGTGTCGTAGAATTAAACAAACAATTTAATTCAAGTATCACATAAATAAACAATCGTTTTAATTCATGTGCCGTCAAAATAAAAGGTCATTTTAATTCATTCATATAAATGTTACTTCATTTGATACTTGAATTTTAAATTTGTAATTATATTATCAACAAACATTTTAATTCAACAATCAGTTTAAATATTTCTTTTTAATTTTAGTCATTTCTAAGATACTTCAAATTCATTGATTGTTGATATTTTTAAAACAATAATATATTTTCAAATATACTAAAATTATAAAGAAATATGGATGGAGTGCGGACACGCGTAGAGTATAGACGTATATCACAAACGGCGACAAATTTAATCGTTTATGGTCTTTGTCACGTAGTGGTTTATACGGACATATAGTGAACAGTGTAAAGAATCTGATTTGCTAAACAGTGATATAAAAATCATATTGAGAGTGTGTTAATTTAGTGCAAAATCAAAAAGAATACAGTGCTGCAGCAGTAGTGCAAGTTCCAATGTAGTGTGCGGAGCACAGACAGGTATTCAGAATAAATTTTGTTTTCACAATCATTTCGGAGTACATATAACAACAAATAGATGAGTTTAATCAAAAGAAGAGAAAGAGAATCGGACAGTAGTTTCGAAGACGACAAAAACGCATTCAAGAAAAGCAAAAAAGTTATAAGGAGTTCTGAGCAAACAGAAAGGATTTATAATAAATTAATGATACAAGAATACGAAGACAAAGAAGAAATAGGAGTAGAAGAAATAGAAATGGAAGATCAAAAAGAATTACGGGATATGATGTAAGATATTTTAAAAGAGGTGAAAAAAACTAATAAAGAAATCCTACAGATAAAGATGGAATTGAAAAAGAAACAAGAAGAATGGGGAAAAGAGAAGAAGGAACTGTTAGAACGAATTGAAAAATTAGAACATCGGGCTGAGCAACAAGATAAAACCAACAGAAAAAACAATATAATAATACAAGATATATGAGATAAAAGAACAGATGAAAAACCACTAGAAGAAATACTACGAGAAAAGCTACAACTTGACATCAAGCAACAAAAAGCTACAGATATCAGCAGAGACAAAGGAAAGAAAATATTAAAAGTGGAACTGAAGTCGTGGGAAGCGAAGCAACATATTATGAAAAATAAAAGCGCACTGAAAGGAATAAAAATATTTCTCGAAAATGATCTCACACTAGACGAAAGAAGAATACAGGCAGAACTACGTAAGATAGCTAGAAATCAAAGAGGAAATGAAAAAACGATAAAAATAGGATACAAAAAATATCGATAATTGGAAGAGATTACGTATGGGACGAAAATGAAAAGGGGGTCGTCGAAAAGGACCAAAACCCAAAAAACTAATAAAAGGCAAGAAAACAAACCTTCAAAAGACGAACACGGCAATGATAAAGGATAACGGAAAAAGGTATAAAGACAACAATAAAATAGGAAGAAAAAAGGATGAAAATCAGCTACAGCAACTAATATGGGGAACCTGGAATGTAAGAGGGATTACAAGAAAAGAACAAGAACTAATTGAAGAATTAAGAAAGTAAAACTAGATATCATTGGAATTACAGAAACAAAAAAGAAAGGTAAAAGTATACAACAGATGACGCAAGAGTATTGGGCACTTTGGTCGGGCGTAGAACCAACGCAAAGAGCGGCAGCAGGAGTAGGGTTAATAATGTCAAAATAAATTATGGCAAGAGTGACTAAACAAAAACAAATCAATGAAAGAATACTTACAGTGGATATAGAACTAGGAAACACAGGAGAACACTATACAGTACTGGTCGCCTACGGACCCAACGATAATGAAAGCAAAGAGATAAAAGAGGAGTTTTTCGAAGAACTGCAGAAGCAATTAGATGATACAGACAATGAAATAATATTAATGGGGGATCTAAATGGAAGAGTAGGGAAAGAAAATAAAGGAATAGAAAGACATCTAGGACGAGAAGGAGAAAAGACAATAAACCTAAATAGCAGGAAAACGACCTAGTGATAATGAAGTCTAAATTTAAACACAAGGACATCCATAAATATACCTGGGAGGAACCAACGAAAAACCAAAAGTCAATAATAGATTACTTCATAGTAAGTAAAAGTTTAGAAAGATTAGTGACTGACGTAAAAGTTAACAGAGGACCAGAGATAGGGAGCGACCACTACCTTGTAAAAATGAAAATGACAGGGAAGAAACAATATAAGGAAAAGCAAGGAAAAGTGGTGATACAAGAAAAAATAAAAAGCCATCTACTAAAAAATGAAGACATAGCTGAAATATTCCAAAAATTACTGCAAGACAGTATAAAAGAAAATACCTGGAAAACCGTCACCAACAAATGAGAACATTACAAGAACTGCGTTCTCAAAACTGCAAAAGAAGCATGCGGCGTAGTAAAAATAGGGAATGCAAATATCAAGAAAACACCGTGGTGGACAGAAGAGATAAAAAAAAAGAAGTGAGGAATAAGAAAGAGAAATGGAGGAAATACCTGAACACCAAAAACAGCGAAGACTATGAGGAGTACAAAGAAGCAAGAAAAATCACTAAAAACAGGATAAGTGAAGCTAAAAAAGAAACATTGACGCAATTTGGAAACAAACTAAAAGAAAAGTTCACGGAAAATCAAAAACTCTTTTTTTCGCGATCGCTCCGAAAATGAGCTCTTTCTGATCACTATTTAGACCGGAAAGTCTTTCTTTGCTGAGCTAGCTCGGAAAGTTGTCTATAAGGGATCGGAAAAGCTAAATGTTTCCATGGAGATCAGTTGTTTATTTATTTCTTATTTGCTCGCAGTAAAAAATAAAATAATACTTTTTTATTCTTTTTTCAGGATCGCAAAAAAAATATTGTACCCAACATGACCTGAAAGTGTCTATACTGGGCTCACAAGCTTCCAAAGCTCGCCTACGGCTCGCTCTGGAATATGGCTTGCTCACCCAGTAAAGTATCACTTTCAGGTCTTGTTACGTAAATTACTATTACGGGGCCTTGAAGCAAATGAGAAATAAAAAACAAGCTACTCTACCAAATATTAAGAATAAAGAAAACAAGGTTATATATAATGAAAAAGACATCCTACACAGATGGAAGCAGTACTTTGAAGAACTACTAAATGAAGATATGGACGAAGCGCAGGAAAAAAGTATAAGAGAACCACAACATAATGAAGAAAATAATCAAACTAACATAGTTACAGAAAATGAACTAGAACAAGCTGTAAGAAAAATGAAGATCGGAAAAGCAGCAGGACATGACAACATAACACCAGAAATGATAAAATAATCAGGAGCCGTAAGCCACGAGAGACTAAGAGAAATCATGGGAGAGGTGCTGGAAACAAAAGAAGCCCCAGAGGACTGGCAAATTGGAATCATAATACCGATATTTAAAAAGGGAGACAGCAAGGATTGCAAAAACTATCGGGGAATAACGCTGTTGAGCGTGGTAGGAAAATTGTTTGCAAGAATTCTTGAAACAAGGATACGAGAAATAGTAGAGCACACAATTGAAGACTCTCAATGCGGTTTCCGAGCAAACAGGGGTGTACAAGACCACATATTCGTGTTAAGACAATTATGTGAAAAAGCAAAACACTCAGGAAGAACAATACATGCCTGCTTCGTGGATTTAGAGAAGGCGTTCGATAAAATAAAAAGGGAAGACGCTTGGAGTAGCCTAGAAAAAAAGAGGTGTATATAAAGAAACAGTGCTACAAATAAATAGTTTATACAAGAACACAAAAAGCTATGTCAGGATAAAAAACCAAGCAACAGAAATATTTGAAGTGAAACAAGGACTTAGACAAGGATGCGTACTGAGTCCCCTGCTCTTCTTATTAGTAATGGACGATGCGATAAAGATCTGTAAAAAGAAAATAAAACCATACTGCGTAGGATACTGGAAGATGAAGAAAGTAAACGTCAGCGAACTCTGCTACGCAGACGATATGTTCATAGCCGCAGAAACCGAAGCGGATCTCCAACATAATTTAAATATATATAACGAAGAAATGAAAAAGAAAAACCTGACGATAAACAAAGAAAAAACACAAACGATGATCATACACGGCAAAGACGAAAAACATGAGATTAAAGTAAACAGTACCAGGCTAGTACAAGTGGAGACATACAAATACTTAGGAGTGATAATAATCAAAACAGAGAAACTAGAAGATGAAATATTAGAAAGAACAGGAAAAACAGGAAGGCTATTTAATGCAATAAGGACCAAGTTCTTAGGAAAGAAATACCGAAAGAAGTAAAAGTAGAAGTGACCAAGAAAGTAGCTCTACCAGTGTTAACATATGCAAGCGAAACCTGGACAACATCTGGAAAAATAAGAAGCAAAATAGTAAGTTCAGAAATGAGATTCCTAAGAAAGATAGAGGGCAAGACAAGGAAAGACCTAATAAGAAATGAGACATTCAGGACAAAGCTTAAAACAAAGCCCGTGGAACAAATAATTCAGGAAGGACAACTGAGATGGCTAGGACACATACAAAGAATGGAAGAAAATAGATTACCTAAAAGAGTTTTTGAAGCGAAACCTATAGGAAAGAGAAGAATAGGACGCCCAATTAAAATCTGGAAGGAAGAAGTCAAAGAAGCGGTAGAACAGAGAGAAATACAATGGAACCAAGTCAGAAACCCAGCCCAAAACAGAAAAGAATGGAGGGAATGCTGGAAGAAGAATGCAACACACTAAATTTTACCGCACCCAACAGCCCTACACCTGCAAAGGTAGAAGGGCTCGAGATTAAGTTTAAGTAAGTTATAAAGAAATATTTAAACTGATTGCTGAATTAACATGTTCGTTGATAATATAATTACAAATTTTTCAAACAAACATTTTATGTTTGTTCAGTTTATATGATTGTTGATATTTTCCAAATAAACGTAAAAATTCAAGTATCATAGAAATGAAGTAATATTTATATGAATGAATTAAATTGACCCTTTATTTTCACGACACATTAATTAAAACGATTGTTTATTTCTGTGATACTTAATTTAAATTTATTTATTTCTGCGATACATGATTCAATATGATTGTTGATAATTTTATAACAATGAATTTAAAAGGCATTGTCATATAAATTCATGTATCGTAAAAATAAACTCTTATTAAAATGAAAGATTTATGCCCGTATTCATAAACACTCGTAAAAATTTTAAACGGTTCGTTATAATTTTTATCCAATAAAAACAGTCGACATTGAAAGAAAAATCGATTTTTTTTTGTCAAGTTTGATTTTATTTGTCAGAAATTATAACGAACCATTTTGAAACTTTACGAGTATTTATGAATATGGGCATTAATGATTGTTGTATTAAAATATTTGTTGATAATATATTTATAAAATTTTCTAACAAACATTTTAAATAAACGGTCAACACAAAACCTTCTTTTTAATATTAGTTTAATTTTATGTTTGTTAAATCTATATGATTGTTGATATTTTCCAAACAATTGTAAAAATTCAAGTATCGTAGAAATGAAGTAACATTTATAGGAATGAAGTAAATTGACCCTTTATTTTCACGACACATGTATTAAAACGATTGTTTATTTCTGTGATATTTAAATTAAATGGTTTGCTTAATTCTACGATACATGAATTAATATGACTGTTGAAAATTTTGCAACACTCAATTTAATTAGCGTCGTTGTGACTATATCAAAAACTATTTGCAATATTTTAGCTTTGTACAGATCTCTGTAATTTATTAGTGACACTCGAATGCGATCACAGTAACATATACTTTACAAAAGATGACCGAAAAGCTATGGCTATATTTTAGGTCTTATAACTTCACTCGATACGGAAAAGCATATATTTCACTATGCAAACGAGTGTTATATAGGATTAAAAGAAATGGAATGATTTGTATGCGAAAGAGAGAAAAACTTCAACTCACAACGCGTCATTTTCCAGAGCATTACATTTCATAACTGTGTTTGATTTTCTTTACACTTTAACCTTAGTTGATTAATGTTTTTAAAACTTAGATCTGTAGGTACGATCGTATTTATACCTATAGTTAGTATAGTTGAAGATTAAGTTTTAATATAGATTTATTTCTCTGCTTAAATTGTTTTTTTCTGAAAAATATGTAATTTTTAGTTTTCCGACAGACAACGGAATGAAGAATGTATATGCAGGATGTCCCAGGACGAGCAGAAATAGACCTTTACTTTTTTATTTAAATGGAATGCTATTTTTTTTATTTTACCATTGAATTCAGCAGAAAATTTTATATATGAAACCATAAAAATATTTTACTCATGGTCAACCACTTCCGGCTTAATTCAACTTTTTTGATTTTTATCTAAAAACGGCCACTTCTTTATCACTCTATATAATCGAACTTCTATAATCTGTAAAATCAGTTTTATAAATAAGGCTTTTGTTTACACTAGAACAAATTAATAATTGACAATTTTTGAAAAATATAATTTCTACATCAACGTAAATTTGAAGTACAAAAAGTTCCATTTAATCACCTTTTTAACTTTTAACAGATAGTTGTAATTTATTAGTGACACTAGGTCAATCAAATAATAATTTCCAAAATTTGTACAATACTATTTGATAAAAGTTTTGTTTTATATTACAAAGGTGATCGGTGGAGCCATCTGTGAAAGAATGGCCGAATAGCAAATAGTTCTTGAAATAGACACCACGGCACTAATTAAATATATACATTTAATTTTATCAACAGGCATAATAATGCATATATGGTAAAATTAAACCAAACATTTAATTCAAGTATCACAGATATAAACAATCGTTTTAATTCATGTGTCGTGAAAATAAAGGGTCAATTTAATTCATTCCTATAAATGTTACTTCATTTCTACGATACTTGAATTTTTACAATTGTTTGGAAAATATGAACAATCATAAATTCAACAAATATAGAATGAAAGAATTATTGAAAAGATAGTTTTGTATTGACTGATAATTTAAAATGTGTGTTAGAAAATTTTGTAATTATATTATCAACAAACATTTTAATACAAAAATTTAAATCTTTCATTTTAGTAAGAGTTTATTTATACAATACATGAATTTATATGACAGTGCCTTTTAAATTGATTGTTCTAAAATTATCATCATATTCAATTATGTATCGTAGAATTAAACAAACAATTTAATTCAAGTATCACAGAAATAAACAATCGTTTCAATTCATGTGTCGGGAAAATAAAGGGTCAATAAAATTCATTCATACAAATGATACTTCATTTCTATGATACTTGAATTTTTACGTTTGTTTAGAAAATATCAACAAGCATATAGCATGAGACTTCATTTTTACGATACATTAATTTGTACGACTATTTTAAAATGTGGGAATAAATATTAAAACGACATTCCATAGTGGATGTGTGAATGTTGCAACCACGGTTCCTCAAGTACTATAAGACTAAAAAAATATTTAACTGCAGTTTCCTCAATCTGATATTCCTGGGAACAGCTGATTAGATTTTGGTAACAATTGGACAACCGGTAGTAGTAGTTTCTTAAAAAAAATATTTTAAATATTATTTTTTTGTAAATTTGTTATTACAAATATTAAAGAATATAAAATTCTCTATCAATATATTGAACATTTTTGTTATATCTTCTATAGATTTAGAGATAGACTGAATTATGAATATATAAAATAACCCATTGTATATATATATATGTGTCGCAGAGCGTGTAAGAAATATGAAACGTCAAGTGCCGACTATCAGCTATTGGGTTATTGTTTATTGTTTTGCTTAGTCGGCACTTGGGTGAAATCGGGAGGTCGGAAGAGGGACTCCGACGGTGGTCCGGGCGGGCAGATGGAGCCGAGCATTCAACCCGAGATTACCTACGTTTCTTATTTTCATTCGATCATAATTATTGGACAATTAATAATAATAAGTGAAGTGTAATCGATAGTATTGTATTTTGTAGTTTTTGATAATTAAAGTGTTTAAGTAGTGGATTTAGATTGTTTTCATAACATGAGTGACGAACAAGATAGTGTAAATATTGAAACGGCGGAGATGCAACCCCCGACATCAGAAGTGGAATCCGTATCCGCACCACCACCAGAACCGATGGGTAACAATAGTGACGAACAATGGCGTTCACTTCTTGAGCTGCAAAACCGGAACTTTTTGGCATTGATACAAACAATGAAATCGAACGAAAATGTTGACATAACACTACCAGAATTCGATCCTGAAAAGGTAGAAGTTGATGCACGTTCTTGGATTAGTACAGCAGATATGTGCATGCTGGATCAACCCTTACAAGGTGCTGCACTGATGATTGTTCTTAGTCGGGCTCTGAAAGGTCCAGCATCTGCTTGGTTATCCCAAGTTTCTTTTCCTGGTATGACATGGAATCAATTTAAAGAACTATTTATTGCACGATATGATTGTCCTGAAACGGCAGCGGCTTGTCTTATTAATTTAAATAATAGCAAGCCTAAAGAAGGCGAGTCTCTTGCATCCTATGCAGCTCGCCTTATGACGTCATTAATGTCACGGTGGAAGGATTTGACTTGTGAACAAATCGTTGTTTCCACTGTGTTGGCCCATGTTTCGCAATTCGAATCTCGACTTCAGCGGCTGGCGTTTACATCTGATATATTGTCAAGAAATGGACTGCAACAAGAATTAAAAGTGTTCTCATTTTTAAAAAGAAAAGTTTCTGGCGTTGCAAATGAAGAAGATAGACATGAAAACAAAAAGTTTAAATTTCTGTCAGCGCCCTCCGTCGTAAAGTGTTTTCATTGTAACAAATTAGGGCATAGAGCGGTCGATTGTCGGTTAAAGAAGAAGAGTTTCATTAGAAAAGACGACAGATCAGATTCCTACAAGAGTCAGCCTTCAAAGAATTTTTCACTGAAAAATATCACATGCTTCAAGTGCAGATCTGTTGGTCATTTTGCATCGCGTTGTCCTGGTACGGGTAGCAGCAGCAAAGAGAGGGGTAGTAGCAGCACCGCAGTGTCAACCGAACGGCGTGTAGATCTGTGCCAAATCAGCGCACCTTCAGGCATGTTGCATCATTCTGGTGAGAATTTTCCATTTTATTATGATTCGGGAGCTGAATGTTCTCTTATGAAAGAGTCAACATCTTTTAAATTTCATGGAAAACGATTTAATAACGTAATTACTCTAACTGGCATTGGCCAAACGAGTGTAATTAGTACTCTACAAATTTTGTCTGTTATCAAAATTGATGATGTCACCTTCGATATTTTATTTCATGTTTTGCCTGATTATTGTTTACGAAACAATATTATGATTGGACGTGAGGTTTTGAGTCAAGGCTTGGCTGTGTTTATGAGTTCTAATAAGTTAAGCTTGTCTAAAGTAAACATTGTAGACGTATGCACTTTTGAGGATCAAGCAGATACCGACTTTGAAAATATACAAATCGATGTTTCATCAGAATTTAAATTGAAATTACTGTCGATATTAAATAATTTCAAAAATTATTTTATTCATGGTATACCTAGTAGTTGTGTCAATACTGATCCAGTGCAAATACGCCTTAAAGACCCAAATAAAACTGTTTGCAGGCGTCCGTATAGATTAAGTCCCGATGAAAGAAAAATTGTCCGTAATAGAATTGATGAGTTATTACGTGCCAATATAATACGACCCAGTTGTTCTCCTTTTGCAAGTCCTATACTACTTGTTAAAAAGAAAAATGGTACTGATCGTATGTGTGTAGATTATCGCGAATTAAATGATAATACTATACCTGATAGGTACCCCCCTTCCCCTTATTACCGATCAAATCGCGAGATTACATAATAGTCATTACTTTACAATTTTGGATATGGCTAGCGGCTTTCACCAAATTCCCGTTCACCCGGAATCTATTGAACGAACTGCATTTGTTACACCTGATGGTCAGTATGAGTACTTGACTATGCCTTTTGGTTTACGGAATGCGCCATCAGTATTTCAGCGCGCGGTCATTAAAGCGTTAGGAGAGCTTGCACATTCATTTGTAGTCGTTTATATGGACGACATTCTCATTGTGGCTAGTAATATTGAAGAAGCTTTAGAGAGACTCGAAATTGTTTTAAAAACATTAACTGGAGCTGGATTTTCATTTAATATTGATAAATGTTCATTTTTGAAACAGAAAGTAGAGTATCTTGGGTTTGAAGTTAGGGCTGGAGAAATTAGGCCGAATCCAAAGAAAATAGAAGCCTTAACAACATTACCTCCTCCTAAAACTACGACACAGTTGCGACAATTTATAGGCTTAGCTTCGTATTTCCGCCAGTTTGTTCCTAAATTTTCACAAATTATGGCTCCGCTTTATCTTTTATTGACTAATAAGGGTAACAATGTAAATTGGAAACCGTCTCACGAAAGTGTTAGACAGAAAATAATAACAATATTAACAAGTGAACCGGTACTTATGATATTTGATCCAAATTTTTCAATTGAATTGCATACAGATGCAAGTTCATTGGGATATGGTGCGATTTTAATGCAAAAACGAGATAAAAAGTTACATGTCGTCGCGTATTTTAGTAAACGTACAACAGTAGCAGAATCTAAATATCATTCTTATGAATTAGAGACTCTTGCCGTTGTAAATTCTGTTAAACATTTCCGACATTATTTATATGGGCGTAAGTTTGTTGTTATTACAGATTGTAATTCATTGCAATCATCACGTAAGAAATTAGATCTTACTCCGCGAGTACATCGATGGTGGGCTTTCTTGCAAGCTTTTGATTTTGACATTATGCACAGAGATGGGAAACGTATGTGCCACGCTGATTTCTTTTCACGAAATCCTTTACCCAATTCCCCTGATAATAGTTTTGAAAAAGTTCAACACAGACAAATTGATATGGCTAATTTATCGAGTAATTGGTTACTTGCAGAACAGCAGCGCGATGACGACATTTCTAAAGTTATCGCCGATTTTAATAATGAAAAGTTCAATGCGAACGTTGCTAAAACGTACGAATTACGCTCCGGTGTTCTTTACCGAAAAATACAAAGAAATGGTAAAACTCGGTGCTTACCTATTTTGCCAAGAGCACTGAGGTGGTCTGTTATTAACAATACGCACGAATCCATTATGCATCTTGGTTGGGAAAAGACTTTGGAAAAAGTTTTCGAATTTTATTGGTTTGAGAATATGACAAAATATGTTAGGAAATTTGTCGATAATTGTATTACGTGTAAGATATCGAAATCTCATTCAGGCAAGATTCAGGCTGAATTGCATCCAATACCAAAAGTAGCAATTCCATGGCATACTGTACACATAGATGCAACAGGAAAATTAAGCGGTAAAAATGATAGAAAAGAATATGTTTTTGTTCTCATTGATGCTTTTACAAAATTTGTTCTTTTACACCATACTTTGAACATAGATTCTGAAAATAGTATAAAGGCATTAAAATTTGGTGTAGCTTTATTTGGCACCCCAACTCGTATAATTGCTGATCAAGGTCGCTGTTTTGCTAGTAAAGAGTTTCGAGAATTTTGTGATTCACGCAATATCAGTTTACATTTAATTGCTACCGGAGGTTCTCGTGCTAATGGTCAGGTAGAGCGTGTTATGGGGACTTTAAAAGGTATGTTAACTGCAGTGGAAACAAGCAAAGATCGGTCCTGGCAAGATGCATTACCTGAAATCCAACTTTCTTTGAACTGTACAATTAATCGTACTACAAAATCTAGTCCTCTAGAACTAATGATTGGAAAGGTTGCAAGACCTTTAAATTTAATGTTAACACACGAGGCAGAACCGGAAGTGGATATAAATGACATTAGAGAACAAGCTGCAATCAACATTGGTAAATGTGCTGAGTATGAAAAACAAAGATTTGATGAGAGCAAAGCCAAAGTAAATAAATTTTCAATAGGAGATTTTGTGTTAATACAAAACGAAGAACGTAATCAGACAAAGCTTGACCCAAAGTATAAAGGGCCTTATAAAGTTATTGAGGTACTTGAAGGTGACAGATATGTACTGAAAGCTTTGAATTCTAAGCGTACATACAAATATCCTCATGATAGAATGAGAATAATGCCTGAAGGTCAGACTCCTGCTGAGGCAGAAAATGATTTGAGGCAATGTGAACAGGAGGACCCAAAAGGTGATTATGCTCATTGTCATTTGGTTGATTATTTTGCCATTGTTGGTCGTAGGCGTAGCTCAATAGAAATCGGTATCTCTTAAATGTAGACCGTGAGTGTGCGCTGCGCGACTAATTTTGGCGTTATGTAAATTGTAGTGGCACTGAAAGTAAGTGCTTCCTAATTTTATCACTGGATGGAAGTGATACTGTGTGTTTTATCACTGGATGGAAGTGATAATGTATGTGTGAATAATATCACTGGATGGAAGTGATAATGTGTGTGCGTGTGTGTGTGAATATTATCACTGGATGGAAGTGATAATGTGTATTTTGTCACTGGATGGAAGTGACGATGTTTTAATTGTCACTGGATGGAAGTGACGATGTTTTAATTTTGTCACTGGATGGAAGTGACGATGATTGAATTTGTTGCTGGATGGAAGCAACAGTAAGGAAATTGTCACTGGATGGAGGTGACAAGTGACATGGATAGTTGACTATGTCATGTTACGTTTTGTTTGGCCTGATATAATTAATGGTCAGGTGTGGCCGAGTGAAGTATAATAGCTGTATCTGATTTATTACAGGTGCATCACACGAGGACGTGTGAGTGGTCAGTATGGCCGTGTCGCAGAGCGTGTAAGAAATATGAAACGTCAAGTGCCGACTATCAGCTATTGGGTTATTGTTTATTGTTTTGCTTAGTCGGCACTTGGGTGAAATCGGGAGGTCGGAAGAGGGACTCCGACGGTGGTCCGGGCGGGCAGATGGAGCCGAGCATTCAACCCGAGATTACCTACGTTTCTTATTTTCATTCGATCATAATTATTGGACAATTAATAATAATAAGTGAAGTGTAATCGATAGTATTGTATTTTGTAGTTTTTGATAATTAAAGTGTTTAAGTAGTGGATTTAGATTGTTTTCATAACATGAGTGACGAACAAGATAGTGTAAATATTGAAACGGCGGAGATGCAACCCCCGACATATGTAATTAGAATTTTTTGTGTGTACCAGAAATGTTAAATACAATACTTACATAGCCTAATATGAAAATGGCGAGAGGTATTGTGCTGGCCACAACAGATTTTTATCACTCTGTATTTTGTATCATGCAGTGAACTTATAGATCTTCTTAACGACGTATTAACAGCGCTTTTATAGGCTTATAAGAACACCAAAATAAAACAAAATAAAAATGTTTATGTTCTACTGCATCATAATCACTTGGTTTATGATTGCATTTAGTGTAGATAATGTGACACTTTATTGGACTATTACATTTACTTTATTTTATTGGGCAGAACTGTCACTGTCAAAAAAATGTCACAAAAAATTAAATTTTTATTTACATGCAATAACAAATACGTATTTTCAACAAATTTTTCGACTTGTTGGGCAAGAGTGATTCTTTGGCACTTGTTGCCAACTCTTCTACACTTTCTAAATTATCCATTTCTTTGTGTAAAGATATGGTTAATAAACAAATTATTAAATCATATTCTAATCGCTCTGCTCGCTCGTCCATAAACAGGGGCTCGTCCAATAAAGTTGTATATTATGTACTAATTACATAAATAGCTATTAAATAAATTTCAATTGTTAACGAAAAGGGCAAGTGCTACCAATATAACTGCCAAAAATCACCAAGTCATTTTTTGACGTCGAATTTTTTTAAATCTTATTGTAAAATTACCTCAATAGAAAAAATCGAGGAAAAAATATTATAAAAAACATGTTTCATAACGCATGTTAACACACTCGTCCTACAATACAATAGATCGAATAAATTAAAAATATTGTCCAAATTGATACTACGAGTAGGTAGTTGTTTTACTAAGGGTAACATAATTTGCTGTAGCTAATGTGATGTACAAATTATTTATTCACTTACCGCCCGTGGACTTTTTGTACGATTTAATGCCTTTAATGCCAAATTTTGATCAGTAAACATTAAAAACCAACGACCATGCAAAAAAAAATATAAAACATTAAAATAAGAAAACAACTGCTTATCGCATATGATTTCGGTCAGCTAATTCACTTGATTTCTATGCCCCAATTATTAATATACTAATATACCATACCTTTATTTTTGACCGGTTCATTTTCTTCTATTTTACTTTCTTTAGTTCCATTTTCTTCGTTAATTTCCCACTTTTGGTTTGTATCTGATTCAAATGTTAGGGTTAAATATTCAGTTCTGCTTTCATCGTTAACGGCTACAAACATGAAATTTAAACAAAAAGGTAGCAATAATATCTGATCACAGTTGTATGATATTGTTTATTGTGGAACATATTTGGCGACTTGTACGTACCTTGATTTAAATCTTCACTGTTACTATCTTTAATTTCTCTTAAAATTGTATTCAAACTACTTCCACTGCTACCCATCTTAATTAATTAGTTTTACATCAATTACTTTAGTATGTAATACAACCATAACACAAAAAGCAATGATGTTTAGCAAGTTCAAACAGTCTGTACTTTGCGTTGTTCAAGACACGTTGACACGTTTCAACATCATGAAAGGTTGCAGTGCCCTAGTGCGCATGACAATGAATTCTGAATTCAACCTGTCTTGAATTACATATGACGGGAGATGTATTCGTTGTTACCATCAAAGAATATGGCGGCAATTTAAATGTTCAGTGTTCAGTCCACTACCGCATTTTATTTTTTAAAAAAATATCACAGTTTATTACTCATTTCTGAGTGTGTCAATTTGTGCTTAAAATGCGTATACGGTAGGTGCTCATTAACTAGATAGTAGATACCTTGAATGAGACCTTGTCAATTTGCATTTTTGACTAAACTTTACATTTGTTTTAATTATTTTATTAAATTTCGTCGTTTGACAAGACTAAAAATTTCTCGAAATTCGCTAGAGTGAGTTTTGTGCGTTAGGTTGGGTCATGTTAAGATATATTTTGAAAAGTTACCAACGAAATATGTCTAAATGTTGACAGAAAGAGCCGAGAAAAAGTAATGATAATCAGTTCTGTGCGCACTATTTCAAACACGAATAAAAATGGCCTATGATGACAACTAAAAATTTTCATCATTTTGGCGCGTATTATCTAAAAACAGATATATTAACCAGGTTTGCCAGATTAGTTTTGTGTTTTGTGAGTTCACATTATGTTATTGTTAGGTGTAGGTGTGTTTTTAAAAGTTGCAAGCAAAACTAGTAATTTTAATGCGCAATCATTACTGTCATCTAGTATCAAAATATTGAACAGTATAGCTCATTTCAAATTCTTGATAGTGGAAATAAGCGCGTACCTATACCGCATATTGTTGCGTATACCATATGCGTATTACAAATTTCTAATACATATATGCTGGATCTGCTGGATATTATATTTTTACTCAATCAGCTTATACCGTGAGTATTTTTTAACGTGAAACATTGGGTTTTCATGTCCATGGTTACGATTTGACATTTGATTGACAGCAATGTATTTGCGTGTCCTATTTAAAATGAAACATAGGGAACGAATTTGACAGATGTTAGCTAAGTCAGAAATTTAGTTAAGTCAGAAAACCACTCGAGAGCACTAAACATATTTCGGGCACACAATTTTTTTTTGCAACTAAATTTAATTTTTAGAAAAAAGGTCTAATTATTTATACAAAATTAACCTCTAATGACGTCTTGTCAATATGACAGATAACCGCTGAATTTTCCTATAAGTTACGACTTGACATTTGATTGACAGTAATATATTTGCCTGTCTCATTGAAAACATAGGGAATGAATTTTACAGAGTATTATATTTAAATATTGTAAGAAATTTGGCCAAGTTAGAAAATCACTCGAGCACAAGGTACACTAAATTTAATTTGGAAAGCAGGTATAATTATTTAAACAAAATTAACCTCTAATGACGTCTTATCAAATGTCAAATTCGTTCCCTATGTTTCATTTTAAATGGGACACGCAATTACATTGCTGTCAATCAAATGTCGAATCGTAACTATGGATATGACAAACCCAATGTTTCACGTTAAAAAATCTGATGTGGCCAACACAAAACCTCCCGCTATTGAATTTTTATTAATTTAAATACATACTTACGTATTTACTAACGCTGCAAACTGTTCCATTGCAAAAAAACTATTGCTTTATTTACTATTTTCTTCTTAAAATGTCACTATTATTAATTTAAAGTGATTAGTTTTTTGACAGTGACGTTAACTGTCAGTTACATTCATTTGAAATATGAACTGTGTAACAAACGAATTATTGTGTTTATCTTAGGCTTCGCGACTAATAAAAAAAATTATTTTTAAATTTATGTGTAAAATATATAGAAAAAGTATTAATGTATTCCAGTAGAAAATTCAATAATCTTTAATTTTCATAAGACATAAAATGCGAAAAAATGGCATTTAATGGTATTTTTTGAAGAAAAACCATTATGAGCTTCAGGTAAAGTGCCATTTCCGATTATCCGATTTACACCAAAATCTAATGGCTTCTTTTCATATTAGAATGGGATGGAAATACAAGGTTTCAGAATTTTCTGAATGATAGTATTTGAGTTAGAGTGAAGACAAAATCCCTACACATACACACACACATACACACATACACACATACAGACATCATCGTGAAAATGTTAAAAATGGATTCTAGGGAACTTAAAACGTGGTCATTTACTAAAATCTCGATATGAGATTTTTAGCACGATCCCTATACCTCCCTTACCAAGGGTAGCGGGAGGTAAAAATACTCACGGTATTCACAGATTTCTATAATAACTTCAGTCGGGGTCGGAATATAACCTGTGACTGCGTGACCCATGCCGACCAAATATAGGAACTGGTCACCTAACGCAAGAATCTTAGATAAAATGGATAAAGTAACTAGCATAATGAAATTGGCTGAATTGTAGCATCATATTTTTTGTGGACTTTGTTTTTTAAGCTTTATGGATATCTCTATCACTTAATTCGCACCGATTGTTTTCTATGATTATTTAGCGTACACAGGTAATATTTTCTGGATTTACTGGAGAACATACTTCCCGTATTTTCTTTGTCGTATATCGGTCTATATCCACTTCGTAATTCTTTAAACCATCTTATACCTCTACTAATGAAATTTTATGACCAAATACTGAATGTAACCGCTGGATACGCTGGGGGCTTAGCCCCCTCTGATCAAATCTGAAATTGGCCTCCAAATTTTCTTTTTTTTTATAGATAACAAAACCAAATTTTAATATATTCTTTTTGTAACTTCCCGCATGAAGTTTTTTCGTTTTATGTACGTCGTGTATCAATTCGTGGAGCTTCGTGATTTTATAGTTCGTTACCATGGCAACTTGTTTATTTGAGACCCTTAGGACGCAAGGCAAAGCGCGCGGCGCGCTGTACTGTTGTGTTATGTTTCAATTGCTGACCGGTAATATTTACTCAAAATTTTATTCACCCTAACTGCCTAACTACTATAGCTACAATTTAAAAATACATTAGAATTATCAAAAAACCATAACTAAATAGCTGAAAAAAAGGATGCCCAGCAAAGAAAGGCCAAAACTGCTGGAGACGAAAAATTTATTTTTTTGAAATTTTTATGTAATTTTATTACCACCAAATATTATAGATATTGGCATAAAAAAAATAATACTTAGATAGCCGCAGAGGCAATTTAATAAAAATATTGAGTGGTAAAGGGAGTTACATAAAATATTTTGAAACTAAAACTAATAACCTTAGTCTCAGAGGGTGCTTGACATTAATGTTGTAATTATAAGTAGTTTTGTTAATTTTTAAAATTTAATTTCAATTTTTTACTCCAACAAAACTCATTCTTTCAAAACACACTACACTCTTAAATTACGGTACTTTTGAATTTGGAAAGCTGCCCAGCTCTCTGACCTTCGATGTGACAGTTTCTCCCCAAGTTCTGATTGGCTAATTCGCTTCATTACATGAGTGTCCGCAAGCTATATCATATTCTATTGATGCTGGAAGAAGCTTTTTTCTTAATGGAATTTTGGTGATATTTGCTATTTGGAATTGGTATGACTGCACTAAATATACAAAATATGTTGGCAATAGACAGAATAAAAACACAAATCAATGTTACCAATCTAATTATTCTGTCAAAAAAATCCTCTAATAGAAAATGTTAAATATTTTTATTAAAAAATAATGTAAATGAAAGCCTAAACAGAGAAAATAGTATAAGCCACTCGTTACAGAAGGCTATTCAAGTACTTGTTCGTTCCCATACTCGCTGTTGTGCGCTTGTATGCGAGTTTGAAACTCGTGCTTGAACAGATTGTATTAATATACTATTCTGTACTTATATTCAATATTTGGTTTTTGGTACTGTTACTATTCTACACTTTTTTAACCACCGCTACTTTTTTTGGGCAAGGCACATGGAAATAATAGATGCTGGTTTTTTATTTGACACAACACTCTGGTAATAATAAATAAATAATTTATTGTCGGTTTGTTAATGCAAGTTCAAAAGTGAAATAATGGTCACTGTTTGTTAGCTAAATTACATGACCGATTGACTGTTTATAAATATACAGTTAGTCTATCTACCAGTTTATATACTTATATTTAACTGTAAATTGGGAACCGAAACTGTTTTGACAGACAAAAAGTACAGGTCTTGTAACACAGGCACAGATGGATTTTTATTGCTAGTTATTGATGAGTAACTTTGAACTTTGGATATAATTATACAAATTTTACAGCAAACTGCAGTAATATTAAATTTTCTAACAGATAAACATATTAAAAATATGCAATTTATAAAGAAAAAAAAAAATGTAGGAACCACAGTAGGTATGATGCTAGTGGTTAATTTAATTCTATACAAAATTTATTTGAAGCATTTCTGTATAAAATTAATAGGCCACTTTTGGGCAAGGAAAAACTGATTTCCCAGCCACTATATTTATAGAATAAAACACAGTTGTACCTTGTATATAATGTATTCTTTTTTATAGGTTACAACTGTGTGATAATTTTCAAGTGCGATAATGAATCCAGAGAGCCTGCCATTATAAAGGTAAGTGATATTTCTTTCTATTTTAAATTAAAGAAATAGTTTAATGTCTAATGGTAATAATTATTACATTGTGTTATTACGCGTTGTGCAGAACGTATAGTTACGTCCAACTATTATCATATTTTTAAATAATAAATTTTAATAGTGGCAACATTGTTAACTCAATTAATACGTATTTATTATTTAGTAATTTATTACATTATACGAATATAGAATGTTCATTTAAATTGGTCCGCCATTACTATCTCGAGAACTATAAGATCTGTAAAGAGGTTAAATTGGCAAACAGATCTGATAGAGAATTTAATGTTTATTTATATTTGTAATAAAATAAGTTTTAAATAAATAATATTTAATTTTTTACGAACTGCTATTTTCGCACGCACACACGCATGCACAAGCGCACGCGTAAACACGGATTGAACTTGGGTGATATCTTGTTTTTTCTCCTATTTACATAATATAAATTTATTGGGGATTGAAAATAAGATCGTAGCGCCAAAGTGACTTTCAAAGGAACTAACGTTGTTAGGGTTAGGGTAACATTATGTTTATTATTTGTTTATGTAAAGTATTAAATTTCTGAATATCATGTAAGTATTATGAACATAATAGATAAAAAAATTATTAGGTAAACTTTTATATATTTAATAATATCTCAGGTGAGTTCCAATAGTTATTTTTAAATTGAAAGATTATTTGGACAACCTGATGACTTCGTATAGTTCGCGTTGTGTATATAAGGGTGAAGAAATATTGAATGCGGGACATATTGGCTGGTAGCACATGCGTGATTCTAACACCGGCGTCAACTAGAACCGTGCACAGATAATATAAAACCTACCGTGTCAATGACTTGGCACATACTTCAGGGTTGTTAACAAAATAAGAGTTGCCAATATACTGAATTAAGTCGAATATGTACTGACAGCCATATTCAATAAATTTGACCTCATTATTTAAAACTATTTTTCCTAGAAAAAAGTTAAGAAACAAATATTAAATAATTTTAAATAGTGTTAGCAGATTTATTGAATATGGCTGTCAGTAATTTTTCAGCTTGATCAATATATTGGCAACACTTGTTTTCGTAACAAACATGAAGTATATGTCAAGTCGTAAACATGGTTCTAGTTAACACCGGTGTTAGAACCACGCTTGTGCTACCAGCCATGTGTTACGTGAAAGACTAATATTGGGATTCTGAAACCAGCGTTAGTCACGTTCACGTTTCGGAGTTAAACTGGTATTCTGAAACTCTGGCGTGAATGTGGAACGTTAATAACGCCAGCGTTAATTCACGTCGCATACATTCGTGTGATCTTTCCCTTTTTGAATTTTCAACCAATAAAAAATCATTAAACGTAACAAAAACTGCACTTACCTGTCAATTTAAAAAGTATATATCAAACGTCAAATCATCGACCTTTAAACTAATGGACCAAGTGTCTCCTATTCTTTTATTGTTAGAATAATGCTCCAACATAAAAGGATAGAAATATATATTCTGTCCTTCAACAGTACGGAAGTTCTTAGTTAAAGTATACTGCGCATGCGTTCGTACTCATTGTACATCTTTTTCAGCCATATGTAAACCTCTATACATCGCTCTCTATCACTAAATATTTGTCAAAATCTACATTTGACGTTTCGTGACTGTTTGTGTTTTATTTACTTTTTTGGCGAACAATTACAATTATTTCTGTCAATACATACGTATATGTGTTGTGAGGTGTGTATGCGACAAAATCGAGGAAACGGTGTATTTCGTGCATTCAGCAGTACGTACGCGGTTCAGCTGTGTCATTTCATAAGTTCTTATTAATTATTACTTGTTAAAAATATATAATAAAACTAATTATGCACAAAAAAATTAAATATATAGTCTTAGCGACTATGCACTAAGTATAACAAGTTAGGGACAAATCAATTTCTTTTTCCGCGTTTTCTTAACTTCCGTACTGTTGAAGGATAGAGATACTGGCTGGTAGCACAAGCGTGGTACTAACACCGGTGTTAACTAGAACCATGTCAACGATTTGACACATACTTCAGGTTTGTTAACAAAACAAGTGTTGCCAATATATTGATCAAGCTGAAAATTTACTGACAGCCATATTCAATAAATCTGCCGACATTATTTAAAATTATTTAATATGATTTGTTTTTTAACTTGTTTCTAGGAAAGAAAGTTATAAACAATGAGGTCAAATTTATTGAATATGGCTGTCAGTACATTTTCGACTTAATTCAGTATATTGGCAACTCTTATTTTGTTAAGAACCCTGAAGTATGTGCCAAGTCATTGACACGGTTCTAGTTGATGCCGGTGTAGGAACCACGCTTGTGCTACCAGCCCAATCTGCACCGTTATGGCGGGACAAGCATTTTGCTCGTGCTCTGCATCTATTAGTTTAAAGGTCGATGCGTCAAATAAACCTACTTGTATTTTGTGTTAAAAACATATTTCTGGTAAATTAATAAAATACAATTATTTGATAAAAATGGCGAACAACACGGTTTATTTTGTATTTTGCATAAAAATAGAAAAAAAAACAAGAATTTAGAATACACAAGATTGGGGATTTTCGGAATTGTTTACACTTTCACAGAATAATGTTTTTAATATTATAAATAATATTAGCCAATGTGCAGAAGATAAAACAGTTTAAAATATTTGTTCTAGTTAGAAACATTTACTTATTTTAGTATAGGTACCAGGAAACAAGTACTTTTCTAATAAATCAATAATTTTCTGAATTTATTCCAATGGTGTATTGTTATAATCAGTTAACTATAGGCATATTCTTTGTTGTAATCACACATAATTTTGTTCATTATAATACGAATTTCTTCTTATAATTCATACTCAAAAATCAGTTTCCTAGAAAGTATTTATTGTTGAATTAAAATATGAATGATTATTACAATCAAAAGATTTTACATTTTTTGCTAGAAACATAAAATTGCTTTTCTTCACTTGACTTTTCCTCATAGGTACATCCTCGGTTTCAGCAGTTATTTCCTATGCTGAATTTTTGTACCGATAATTCTAAACTTGATACTGTTGTTTGTGATCAAGGATGTGCATTTACATTCAAATAACTAGAAAACGTAGATAATGTATAATTTTAGTTCTTCATAACGACACTATGACTTGCTGTTTACAAATGTCACATTATAGTAACTTTCCTTAATCCTATCATAAATTTATTCTAAAACGACTGAAACTATTATAAGTTTATAAGAAAGAGACTGAAATATTAAAAGAACATTCTGAAATTATAGATAAATTAACATAAAATGATTAAAATTTGTATAAAATTGTCAATAACTTTGGAGCTAATGATTTAAATCTATTTTAAATATTTAATAATAGAAAATGAAATTTTAGTTTTGCAAATTGTTTTATTCGCCGTCTATTTTTAAATGTCTTCAAATTTTATTTCTTCACAAAACTGCCTAAAATTTACATACAAAACATGTAAAATGTATTTAAAGTTTGACGTTTGAGGTTATGTCTCTGGAATATATTTCCCTACTAATCTGATTGTTGATACCTAATTGTTTGTCTGAATCAAAGAAACATGTTAATGTCACGTGGACTGCTTGTTCTGGAATATTCATTATAGTATAAAAAAATATGTATTTCTAAAAAAAAAAATATGCTCATGGCAATAATATTTTACATTATCTACGTAAAAAATTCTCAAATATTGTCAATGTAAAATATATTTTTTACGCGTAAAAAATAACATATAATACGTGACGTATTTTACGTGCCCATCCCTGTTTGTGATTTGAAAATTTTATGTTAGAGGATTATGTTAACAATGTGTAATATGTAAATAATAATCATTACATATAAGATGAATAGCTATACTCACTGTTAATAAAATACATTTTGCAAGGGTCTAAAGCAGTACACTAAAAATATTAGGGCTATTCATACCATAAAACACACATGTAAGCCACCGTTTCGACGGTTCACGCTTCAATATTCCCAGCGTGAATTAACGTCGGTCAGCGGCGTTAATCTTAAGTAACGCTGAGTTTCAGAATACCACAAACCATAAGTGTCAAAATCGTCGTTAATTCACGTTAACGCCAGAAGTTAATTAACGCTGAGTTTCAGAATCCCACTATACCCAATTCATTGCAGCCAATGCACGTCATTAATAAAAATTGAATTTTAGTAACTAGATGTGTGACGTCATGTACTGGTACGTTTGCAGAGGTTTTAGAATCTTTATGAAAAGAGTTATACAGATTGCAATCTATATTATCGACATGGTCATGAACTATCACATCTACAAAATAAATACTATATTTTAGTCAGTGTCCATTTCTATTTAAATTATTTTATAATACTAACCTTATTTATACTTATGTATGCCATATAAAGGCAATAAATAAAAGTGAGCCGAATTTCAAAGAAATATACCGAATTCTTCTGATTGATTAGAAGTGCTATCTTTGGTAGATGCACAGATTTTGTGTTTGCGTTAACGGTCATGTTGCGTCGTTGCGTTGCGTTTAACATTACTTTAATATAAATAGGCCTTTACAACGCACAAAAATGTTTCAGACACGATACAAATATTTTTCAAATAATAACTTTGACAGTATGAACATACAAATTATCAATGTTGCCAACTATAGCAACAATTAAACGAATAATATGACGTTGATGTATATTATTTATATATTATTCATTCTTTGGGTATATAAATGCCTGGTTTCACCAAGATCAAATAAATCTTCGTCGTATAAGCGAAAAATATCGCATCAAAATATGACAGCTAAATATATACTGTCATTTGTGTTATGTTTTCGATGCGATATTTTGCTCTTATTCGACGAATAAGCTGTTTGAAGATTTACTTGATATTGGTGAAACCAGGCATTTAATCTTCCACATAACATAAATGTCCTGCATTCAATATTTCTTCGCCCTTACATACACCACGCGAAGTATGCGAAGCCATCAGGTAGTCGAAATCTTTCAATTTAAAAATAACTTTATTGGAATTCACTTGAAACTTTATTAAATATATATAAAAGTTTACCTAATATTTTATTTATCTTTTATGTTCATAATACTTACTTTTAGAAATGTAATACTTTACAAAAACAAACAAATAATAAATGTAAGGTTATGTCGTTATCCATTTATAAATATTTATAACGTGTCTGCAAACGTCCGCATTGAGTAATCACCACATATTATAGAAGGAATTTTCAACTCTACAGATGATGTATCTTCAATGAAATGTTCATGTAAAGCTGGAAAAGTAGCCGTTGCAAACTGCAAACATTCACCTCAATTCTGTAAGAAAGTTGTTAAAACTTAGCAACATTGCTATAGCAAATAACCAATAATAATTGCGAGCACTGAATGAAAGATGAAAATGACAACTTTTACATTTGTTTCTATTGGTTATAATTTTTAACAATGTTGCTAAGACTTAACAACTTCCTTACAGAATTGGGGTGATTATCTGTAATTTTATTATTATGTACAAGGTGTTGATAGGATCTAATTAAATCTAAAGGGCACTCATGCTATTTTGATATAATTTACACTAAATAGTTTTTCGTTTTTATTATCCAAGCTTTCAACCTGTCAATCTTATCACATCCTCCAAAAAAATTTAAAACTGGATCTTTTTTCCCTTCACTGGAACTTAATGAACACTTATTGTGTGATCTTTTATGCGAAGAGACTTCCATTCCGGCGTGGAATAATTTATGTTGGCCATTTTTAATCAATTAAAACAATCTTAAACTAATGTTTACTACAATATTTGCATCCAAGTTAATACACGTAATACGTAATAAGGCTCGTGCAGCCCCGCCCCCAAAATGGCTACTCTCAGCTGATCGGTTGGCCAGCGCAGTGGTTGATGCTGTTTATTTGTGAAGAGTGAAGAGTTATTGGTGTTTTTGAAGATTATTAGTATGTCTTCGTACAGTAACTATTTTTTTTACATTGAACAAGAATGTCCAGGAGAGATATCTACAAAAGTTGGCATTTATAAATAATAATGAATAAAATAGACAGAAAAAGTGTAAGTACGGATATTAAAAACTTTCCTAAAGTTACATATATAGATATTTATAATTATTTAGTGGAATCAAAAAGTGCTTATACACAAGATGAATTACGAGCATATAAAAGCCTAGGCGCGTACAAATTTTATAAATGTGGGTGGCTCAAAGAAATCCATTCGATGACATTTGGAACAAATGTTCTTGTCATAGGAAAGATATGTATTCTCACAGACATGGGCGTAGCTAGGGGGGGGGGGGCAAGGGTGGGCAATGCCCACCCTAGAAAGCTCTTTGCCCACCCTAGAAAGCTCTTTGCCCACCCTAGAAATATTTACAGAGTTGAAGAATTGCTACATAGTAATAAGGAGAGTGAATGAACTGCATTATTATTTATCACTAGACGTCATTTATGATCTCTCATTAAATGACTGTGCTTAGTTCAGGTGGACGGCTGCCCCCCCTAGAAAAAATTCCTAGCTACGCCAATGCTCACAGACTAAAAGAAAGCCCTTTACAAGCCTGGTTTATAGCAACACAAGAAGGCATTATATTATGTGCACATTGCATTTGTGTTGCAGGGTTAGGAGAAACATGTAGCCATGTTGCTGTCCTTATGTTCTACATTGATGACACAGTAAGAAATATAGAACCTGTGACAGTTATAGGTGAAAAATCGTATTGGTTAGCGCCACCGACTTCATCTAAAATTAAAACAATGGCTCCAGTACAAGATATTGATTTTTCTACTGAAAAATAAAAATATGAAGTTGAGAAGTGTGTAGGAGGTATTCCACTTCAAAAGAAAAGCAGAATTTATTCAGAACTACGTGACGAAAGATTTATGAGCTTTTTGAAGACATTACATGACAATAAAGTAGATGCGTCTGCAACACTACATGTTACTGACATTTTGTAAATGCTTTTAATTTTCTCAAACTAATAACAAAAACTATGCATAAGTGTATTTATATAATATTTTAAATATGTCTTGAACCTTTTCTAGACAAATATTTTCACAGAATCAACTTTTTATGCACTTTCCTTTTGGTTGAAATTTAATCAGTGCCAACCATTGACATATTATAACTAACGTAGACCCAGCGCGGCCTATGCTGCTGCACAGTTTGTTGTGATGTTAGAGCTAAAGGTGGGACGCAGGGGAGTGGCACACTCTGTATCGCGGGTCTGCATAGTTTTGTTTACAAGTTTGAGAAGTGCAAACGTCAAAGCGTGATCTTTGTTTGATTGTTTGTGAATTAGTATCTAAAGAAAAAATAAATATATTGTTTCATTTATGCCACGCCAAGCGATGTAAAAATTGTTTCTTATAAAGCTAATTTTATAACAATATTTTGCAATATAATCAATTAATAAAATCTGTAAAATTTAATATATTACAAATACGATAAAATTTATGTTTCAAACATGAACTTACCCCAACATTATAATATTTCTCTTTAAAACTAGTATGCACTTTTCCTTTTATAATATTAAGGTCTGCGTCATAAACTATTTCATGGACAATGGACATCACAGACCAAATGAACATGGTTTGATTCCACTGCATTTTCACCACGAACAAAAAGTCTCTCTTTATCCACAAAAAAACTTATTATTGCAGAAAAATGAATCACCTGTTCTTGCTTCTTGTGCCACTGTAATTTGCAAAAGTTCAAAATCGTACCAGATGAGATAACAAGCGCGACTATGAACCGAATTGAAAGTAAGAACAGACCTCGCTGAAGAATGACAAGAGCCACATTAACATTATTTGTTGGAATTTATTAAAATTTACTTCAATATAAGGTTTCTTAAAACAAATTACGCATATATTTTAATTTATTTTTTTACTTTAAATACATAAAACAGGAATATGTAACAAAATCACATCATTAAATTTTCTAGTTTTCAAATAAGACAAATGGCTGAAAGCGAATTAGCCAATCAGAAGCTGGGGAGAAACTGTCACATCGAAGGTCAGAGAGCTGGGCAGCTTTCCAAATTCAAGAGTACCGTAATTAAAGAGTGTAGTGTGTTTTGGAAGAATGAGTTTTGTTGGAGTAAAAAATTGAATTTAAAATAAAAATAATTTTAAAAAATCAACAAAACTACTTATAATTACAACATTAATGTCAAGCACCCTCTGAGAGTAAGGTTATTAGTTTTGGAACGATTTTAAGTAATTTCGTACTCTGTAGTAGTGGGTTTTGGAACGCAACCCTGAAGTTTGTTTTGGTAGCGTGTTTAGAGGTTATGCGTTTTGTTTTCATAGTTTGGCAGTTTTCATATTGAAGTTTTTAGTGCGTATTGAGTTATTTTATATTTTTTTGCCAAACTATGAAAACAAAACATAATAGGCTATAAACCAAAACAAACTTCAGCTCCCCGTCCTTCAATCTGACAGTTTCTCCCCAGCTTCTGATTGGCTAATTCGCTTCGTCACGTGAGTATCCGCAAGCTATAATTGAGTCCGAAAGCGTGACTTCAAAATAATAGTGCGTTCGTAATGCGAACCAATGTGTATTCATTCAATATGCTTACTCTCAAAATTTTTATTTTTTAAAATGAGCCTGTTTCACATTTTTCAAAAACTCTTTTAAATGAAAGTTTATGGAATGATTTTCTTAGTAATAATTTTTATTTTAATAATTTGTTGTTATTTGTGGAAATAATTAAATAAAAAGATTGGCGTCCTGAAAAACTACCCCCCACTCCCGTGACGTAGAAGCACATACATTACATCATTAATATTCAATAGGAAAATAGTTTTTCCATCACCTACGTTTATTCATATTATTTATATAAATAAACGTAGGCTAGAGTTTGTCACATGTTAATAACAAAATCTTTTAATTTGACATTTGACGCTGACATTGCTCATTGTAAATGAATAATAAAGTAATAATGGCTAATTGAAATTATACTCAAGCTAAATCGGACAATTAACCGAAGGTCGATAGCTGGATGATGGCTGAATTTATATCAGAACGATTGTTTTACTGCTACCGAAATAAGGGGTGTTAAAGAGATGAGGTAAAATAAAATATAAAAACTGAATTTATTATATAAATTGATAATATATTTTACTTTAAAATTCTGGTCGTGATTCTTATTTGACACTTGTTTGACAACTTTGACAATACACTTGACACCTTAGAACCGCTGAAGATGTATGTACTCTGACGTCACATTCTGTTTCAGATCACGTGACTTATTCAAAATTTTATACAAATTTCAAAAATTAATTGTAAAATATCTAAAGGATATTTCGTGTTATTTTCAAATTTGAGGCTCTTTAAAGAACAATATCTTTTCAAATTTAATACTTAGAAGTCATATAAAAATTCTTGCAACAGCCCTATTATGTTTCTATAAATAATTTTATTAAATTTTCTATTCTAATTATATATCTAGTACAATTAAAACATTTTTGAAACAAGTAGATATGCTCAGGCCTCTCGCGCATCCTGTATGCATTTGACGAAGTGTATTACTTACTCTTTGGATAGATGGGCGGGTAAAATGCAGCCAGATTATTAAATCTTTGTTGACTTAATGATAATTTAGTCGTCTAGGCGTTTTATAAACCGACAGCTTACTTATATATTTCTCTAAAATTAACAACAATAACCTTATAAGTCACGCTTGGAAAACTCGGGCCAGGTTTTGTGCGTTAGGTTAGGTTATTTAATATATATAAAATATAATTTATTTTCATATATCATCTTGCCTATGCGTCAAACAAAAACATAATTTTAATAACAATTTTGACATATTTAAAAAAATGTCACTGTCAGGAAGCAGTTACATTAAAATTAATAATGAAACCGTGTTAAGGAGAATATAATGGTAAAATATTAAATTCTAATGAAATTATAATTTAATTAAAAGGTTTGTAAAAATAATATATTTTCCATCATACATAAAATATTAGATGTACAGGATGATTTGATTTAAATATAAATCGGATGTGGTACTTAATTTGGAGCTCTTAACAGATTCTTGAGGAAAACAATAAACATATAAAATTTCGTATTAGACTTTTTTACCTCCCGCTACCCTTGGTAAGGGAGGTATAGGGATCGTGCTAAAAATCACATATCGAGATTTTAGTAAATAACCATGTTTTAAGGTCCCTAGAATCTAATTTTAACATTTTCACGATGATGTCTGTATGGGTGTATGTGTGTATGTATGTCTGTATGTATGTGTGTATGTGTAGGAATTTTGTCTTCGCTCTAACTCAAATACTATCATTCAGAAAATTCTGAAACCTTGTATTTCTATCCTATTCTAATATGAAAAGAAGCCATTAGATTTTGGTGTAAATCGGATAACCGGAAATGGCACTTTACCTGAAGCTTATAATGGTTTTTCTTCAAAAAATATCATTAAAAGCCATTTTTTTGCATTTTATGTCTTATGAAAATTAAAGATTATTGAATTTTCTACAGGAATACATTAATACTTTTTCTGTATATTTTGCAGATAAATTTTAAAATAATTTTTTTTATTAATCCCGAAGCCTAAGATAAACACAATTCCTTTGTTACACAGTTCATATTTCAAATGAATGTAACTGACAGTAAATGTCACTGTCATAAAACTAATCACTTCAAATTAATAATAGTGACATTTTAAAAAGAAAATAGTAAATAAATCAATAATTTTATGCAATGGAACAGTTTGCAGCGTTAGTATATATTTAAATTAATAAAAAATGGATAGGAATGTGTGGCGAAGGATTATTATTGCGTAACTATTATTGTGGTCCGGATGCGGTTATTCGCTACCGAAAATCGGTCACTTTAATATGTTCTTATATATGAATGCTATGATGATTATGGACAAGGCGAAAGAAGAATGTTGTTAAAGAGTGAAGTGAGTCAGCTGTGCTCTTACTCTTATCCCTTTTCTTATTGTTACTATTGTTTCCGGGTTTTTGCTAACCTACTAAGTGGGAAACGCGTGATTTTATGTATGTATGCAGAGCTGGGCAGTAACTAGTTACTTTAGGAACTTAGTTACTAACTAGTTACTTTTACGTAACTTAGTTACTTTTTAAAATATGGTAACTGTAACTTAATTTGCTGCGGTAAAGTAGTTGGTAACTTTCAGGTTTTTAGTTACTAGTTACTTGAGTAACTTAAAAAGTGGAATGTAACTTAGTCATAAAAAGTAACGGGGGGATTTAAATTTCTAAGAAATATTTTGTTGAGGCTGATGCCTTTTTTAGAAACACTAACTAAAACTGTTTTGTTTTAAATAAATGTCTGCCCAGAGTGGGAGTGTTGAGCGCAGCATCATGCATTCCCTCTGTTATGTGTAACTTTTATTTTAATACATAATTAAATTCAATATTATTGTTGATTGATTTCAAGCCATAATAGATAATAAAATAATTACATTCAATAATAATATAGTTTTTGTACGGTAAACAGAAAAACTAAAAATAACACATTATTTTAACTTTTAATTCTAGAATTAAAAAGTCACTAAATGTTAAATTTGACTTATAAAATATATTATTTTCAAATATTTTCATCGCTTACAAATGATACGTTTTAATAAATTATAATAAAGCTGCCACTAAATCATCAAAATTATTCCAATTTTCAGGTTATACAAAATATAGTGTATTTTGTTCGTTGTTCTAAGGGTTGCAAGACTTGAATTCGTCTCATTTTGCAAATTCCCTTCTCACAAGATAAAATGTCACTTTTAATTTTTATGTTATATTATAATGTAGGTCCGCAGGGCCTTTTTATCAGATTTTTGGGCCCTATGCCAAATTTTTTTTCAGGCCCCCCTCCCTCTTTATAGTAAAAAACAAGTACGTACAAATATTTGTATAATTATAATGTAAGTTTATTTATTAAAGAAAAAAATAAAATTGCCTGCTGAGAGAAAAGCTGATCAATTATACAGTACCGCATGCTCGATTCTAGTTTGAGGTGAAATTTTAACGTAATATTTTGTTACTCCTCTCTAGGGACGGTTGGCGATTTTGTCGGTTCTCGGGAATATGTTATTAGCGTAGCGGGGCCCCAAATATTTATAAAAAGATACTTTTTCATCAAATTTTCTTAGATATGTGAGCGCGGGGCCTCCGATTGAAAATCGACGTCTGATCCGAGGTTTCCAATAAATTAATCATTATCCCCTAATAAGTCTAGGTAGGAAATAATGTCTGCATGTTTTATACATTATAATGGTCATGTCATGTTAGAAAGTAGATTCTTTATATCTTGGTATAAGAAATCAAAATTGAAAAATAAATTAATAAATTTTAAAAAAATCACAGCAACCGGTCCCTGCGGGCCCCTTGTCAAAGCGGGCCCTAGGCCGTAGCCTCGTGGGCCTAGGCGGTAATAAGGCCCTGTAGGTCCGTTAACATTAACAATAATAATCTGATTGGGTGTTGCCAAGCAATAACGTTAAAATTTAGGTTAACGTAGTTAGTGCAAAAACTTCCTGATATGTATCCTACACAATAACTAAGTCAACAGTCTAAGTCTACACTTCACGCCATTAAAAGTAGTTAGAAAGTAACTCAAATTAACTAAGTTACTTTTAATGAGTAACTAGTAAATAACTTAGTTCTTTCACCAAAGTAACTGGAACTTATGTAACTTAGTTACTTTTTTTTGGAGGTAACTGTAACTAGTTACATTTTAAAAGTAACTTGCCCAGCTCTGTATGTATGTATATAAAAATTAAATAGCGGGAAGTTTTGTATTGGCCACATCAGATTTTTATTTATTGGACAACAAATTAGATTTTATTTACAACGATCAACCGGAAGTGATACTTTAGTAAAAGCTCACTGTTTTTTAAACCTGGAACTGGCGGGAGGTCATGTGTTGGCCACAGATTTTTATATTTTTAATTTCAAATTTTCGCGCCAATGATTTCATAATGGCCAAACATATATTTTTGATATCATAAATTTCAATTATATCACCTGGGACTTTTTATTTTATATATTCTTGATATCATAAATTGAATTCTTGATATAAAATAATTTATATTAGAGATGCAACGGATAGCGAATTGGCCGGATAATAGATACCGAATAACCTGTTTACTTCCTTGCCGGATAGCCGGATATTCGGTTGCCTGTGAATTCATTCACCACAAGCTTATGTTGGCAAATGTTGAATATTAACTTTATATACGATTTTGTATTTTCTAGCATTTAATAACTATTTTTACTAGATAGTAGGATATAATTATTGATTTGTTGAAGTTGTAACCAACACTTGTAACCTTATGTTAATTTTATTTTGTTGATCGTACAAAAATATAATGAGCATCCAGTATTTAAGTGCATTCTACGGGTTTCGAGTAATATTGGAGACACAATATTCTCATGAGGTAAGCTGCACTTACCGTACTTGATACTTAAATAACTAATGTAATTAATAGATACAAAAATTTTGTAAAATTTAGAACATAAAATTCCATTTTGTTTTTGTAATTTTTTTCTATTTTCGTACTATCCGGTGTTGACCGGATATCAGTTCACTATCCGGTATTCGGCCGGATAATAAAAAAGACGCCGAATAACCGGATACGGAATAGTAACCGGATATCCGTTGCATCTCTAATTTATATACAACCGGTAAATAATGTTAACTTTTTCTTATAAAAATCATAACTTAATGTACTTTATTATTTATCGAGGGAAATAAATTACTCCCTAGGAAAATAAAGTACTCCCTAGGGAAATAATGGCTGGTAGTGCGAGCTCGGTTTTAACTACAACACTGTTTTAAGAAATGTCAAATTTCATTATTTAATAATAAAAATAAATAATATCAAATTTATCAAAATGTGATTTATAAGCAGAACATAGTTTGTATTCAAACAAATATTTTTTATAAAATCGTTCTTTAACCTTCATAAACCCGTGGTCAAAAACTTACATTAAATACCGAGTGGGGTGCAAATGTACCCCAACATTTTTGGTTTATTATTATTATTAGTTTATATTTAAGGAATAACAAAATTAAATACTTTCTGGTTATAAAAAAATATATATTCACAAATAAGTATGTTGCAAGCATTGATGATTAAGTAAACACATGTTATAAAAATAGTATAAAATGAGTATAATAAAAAGAAAAATAATTTAGAAACAGGAATATGTGGCATTTTAAATAATAATTTAATTATCACACTTGTTACAAACTGTTATATTTTTTGAATGTTCTGCACATACGTATACTGATTGCACCGAATACAAAACTTTCGAGATTTTCTGTCGCATAAGAAACATCGCTGCTGTATTCCAATAACGGGAACAGGTTGTTCGTTCCTTACGTTTAACTCGTTTGGACGATTTTGGGTTCATTTGTACCCCAGTTGGTTTTCAACGTATGCGAAATATATACCTGTCTTTACATACCGAGCGGGGTGCCCAAGGAACAAAACTCACTATAATTTGTTACAATAAAAAGCAATTTATTAAAACTTTTTTATACCAAATTAGGAATATATTTTAGAAACATAGAAGAAAGGAAATTGAAGAAAGGAAATTAAGTAAAAAAAATATTTTAGATAATATCCCCAAATATTCATGTCCGGGGTACAACTGCACCCCGCACGGGTTTATGAAGGTTGAACATAAGGGTGAAATCAAATATTGAAATTTGAATTTGACATTTCTTAAAACAGCGTTGTAGCTAAAACCGAGCTCGCACTACCAGCCAATGTGTTTCAAGTCAAGTAATTGATATTGATTAACAAATAAGGAATATTATTAATTATATTCTTATTTATTTTGGAAAAATATATGATTCATTCATAGAAATGTGCTTCATTCTTCTTCTTTTCCGTTTGTATATAAAATATTGTACATAACACGGGAGTAAAGTGTCATTATTTGCCCTCAGGATTCAATTATCGCTCTCGCCAAATAAAGACGAACTTTACTCCCTTGCTATATAAACTACTATTGCTGCTATCAAAAATTCATTTTTGCACATGAGAATATTACTCGAAACCCGTAGAATGCACTTAATAACTACTTTTTCCTCCCGGTCAACAATAAACAATAAAAACATTACATTTTATTAATATTTAATGTTATATTACAATTAATACAATTCTCAATTTTAATACCCTCCGTGGAAATGGAAATCACATTTTGTGTACTATCACTTTGACCGCCATTCTTGCAACTTCAGTTTCAGTTAGTGGAGATGCAATATGACCAGTACAAGTTCCAGCTTCAGGAAGTTGCAAATAACGCGCTTTTGTCATGGCCATGGGGAATGAGCCGAACAAATTATTTCCAACTGGCTGCGTTGAACACTTCCCATTTTTGTAACATGTTCTGATCGCAAATTTGTATATTTTCTATAAATTTTTACATAATAAATTTAATGAATTTCCCTCGTCATTTATTACTGTGAATGTACTGTCAGTGTTTGTTTTTATTTCTCTTAATTTTATTATTAAAACGTATCCTGCATTTTCTATGTCTGAAGTAAGCAACATGCATAATTCTTCTCTTCGACATGCTCCTGTCATTCCCAGAATTAAATCTATCTTTAAACAAAAAAATCTGTTGCGGCCAGCACAAAACCTTCCGTCAATTCGATGTACTTTATATATATCCCATACCAAAAGTTCCTTGAAAAAGATTCTGTATATCCTGTAAAATTGTAACACGAACACACTATTTTTTTTACAAATTCTATACCGAAAGTTCCTTTCCCTATTTTATTAAGGGTCGCTGTTTCTTACTCTTCTCTTTTAATCATTCCTGTCCAACGCATCTTCTTCACACAATTCTTCCTCTCTCAAATCTTCTGCTACACAGTCCTTTCATCTTCTTCTCTTTGGAGGGACACTCTATCACATTCACACATTTGACAATGACATCTATCAATTAATTTTTTTTTAATATATCTGCTGTTTCCATAATTTTAGCAAAGCTGACTAGTTAATCTCTCTTAATGTCTCTATAACTCTATATCTATTGAATATGAACGAAACTGTATAATCAAGCCGTATAGAGAATAAGATATTCTTTCATACTGATAATCACAAAATGTCGAAAAATAATATTTAACTGCGTTTTTTCAAGAAAAACTGTTAAAAACTTGAAATAAGGGTACTTCCGGTGGATCAATTATAACCAAAATCTAATCAACTCTTCATATGGATGTAAAGAAGAGGAATACGAAAGAATTATAATTTTTATAATTGTAGTATTGGAGTTATCGTCGGAGAAAAATTTGTCATACACGGACATACACACACACACACACACACACACACACACACACACACACACACATACATACAGACATCATCTTAAAAATAGTAAATTCGTATTCTAGGGGCCCTAAAACGTGCTTATTCATTAAAAACTCACCAACGAATTCTTACTTTGAACATTAAATATGTTCCATCTGGCGCTTCTTTTATTTCTTATTTATATCATCTCTACAAAGAATGGGGTATGTGACCATAATCGAATTTCAATATATGTCAATATATAAAAACAAATCTCTATAGCTTCTCATTATAATAATAAAAACTAAATATTAGTTTGTAATAATATAATATTGTTATTAGCAATTTAATGTTTTGGAGAAGGGATCTGTGACGTCAGTAGGGTAGAATGGTAGAAGAAGATAGTTAGACTGAAATAGATATGTTGTGATAGGTTATGGAATGGCGAAAGTGACAGCTGCTGTCGCTTTCGCCTACCACAATATATCAATCTCAGTCTAACTGTCTTCTTCTATCATTCTACCCTACTGACGTCACAGTTCCCTTCTCCAAAGTTTTAATAATTATTTTCTCGTAAACTACGAATAATTAATCAATTTAAAAAATACGGGTATTTTATTTTTTTTGTCTAGTATCATATATGTAAAAATTAAAATTTAGTCACATACTTACCCCATTTTAGATTTCATTGGTTTGAAACTATTAGAATTTCTTCTTCGAGGTGTGTGCGTTGACCGTGGGGTTATTGTGCGTTTAACACCCGTGGTGCGTTCAACGTTTAACGTCCGACCGATATATTATTTTAACAAAGATTTTTATCGATTTATGTCTTGTCATGTCATTGTGATTTGTGTTAGAGAAATTAAACTAATTACTTGAACGCTGTAACTAGGAAACGCTATATTCTTATTTGTTTACAATACCGATTTCATAGCAACAATTTTATAACACCCTAGGGTGTTATTTGGTATATAACAACCCTGAAAACAGGATTGTTATGATGATAATAATAACATACCAGTCAGACGTTAATAAAATAATCAAAATTATAAATATAATTTCAAGTAAAAGTGAGTGCAAAAAAGTGCTACAGTTTAAACTACTAAAAAATTAATATATTGCTCTATTTAACATCTTAAAAATTATTTTCAACCAAGTCTAACATTCATCTTTACAGCCAGTGTTAAAAAATTCAAAATTAGAAAAACATAATTTCAAGTAAAAAGTTTGATTATATGGTTTTAATAACCAGTGCTACAGACTTTAAGTCAAGCAGGCCGTCGCACAGTCTTGACAAAAACCAGTATGATTTTTAATAAAAATAAAAACATATAAAAGCACTAATAATGGCAAGAATTGAAGACATAAGTAAACTGCTAGCACCCGTAGTGAAAAATTAGGCAATATGGCCTTAAAAATACTACAAGAAAATAAAATAAAGTTTAAAGAGCTAGAACAGATGATTGTAGCAAGACAAAAAATAGAATATTTAGGAAATACAATCAAAGAAAGAAACCTAATATTCTTTGGTGTCAAAGAAACCCAAAATGAGAAACTGGAACAAATAATGTTAAATCTACTAATAGAAAACTTAACACTTCCAAATATAATAAATAACATCGAACCAATAAAATGGAAAGTTCGGAAGCAAAAAAACCAGACCAGTACTAATTGAATTCAGCCCAAAAAGAATCAAAGGAGACATTCTAAGAAAAGCAAAAGGGCTTAAAAAACAAGAAATATATGTAGAAGAAGACTATTAGAACAATAAAAACCGAATTAGAAAAAGTACAATTTTGGCTTCTTTAAAAGCATATGTAACTGACTACGGATAATACCCAATGAGGTACTTGCACGTGACGTTTCAAAATGGCGGATGTCAGTTTAACAGCTGATTGCGGTTGCGGGCAGCCAAACGCCTATTTCTCATTACGTTTTATGGGATGTTGCATCCTCAAAATTATATATAACGTTTTATTTGGATTTTAAGTGCATTACTTTGAAACCAAGTGGTAGAAGAGTAACAGATAACCCTATATTAAAATAAATTTAAAATAATATTTAATAAGTAACGGTATTATTTCCGAGTGCGAAACTGGTATTGTTTTGGAGAAATCTTTTTGTTCATACAATTTTAAAATGTAAATAAAATACGTAAATTTTGAGAAATATTATGAAACAATAGCTTTTCAATATATGGTCTTAGATAAATAATATATACAGTGTGAACACTGAAAACCGTGACATAGGCGTTTAACATGGGAAAACAGTTTTTTTCAAATATTATCTGTCCCGCAAGAGTATAGTGGGAGTTTTTGATATGGTTAGAAAGATTATTTAATTTGGCATCGAAGAGTATCTAAATACTCCTAATTTAATGCTTTACTATTGAAATATTTACGAAAATATAATGCTACTTGACAGTTATTACTTATAACTTACTAAAAACAGTAATCATGGAAACGTATTCGGTAGCTGACTTGGTTAAATGAAGGCTCTATGATAATTTTTCACTAGTTCAAATCCCTCCGGGTTCAAGTTAATATTTTTATTATTTTTATACAATTTATTATTAAATAAATTATAAAATTAAAACAAATATTTTTTATTTATTGACTAAATTTACAAGAAGTGAAATAAATATGTAAATTTAAGCTAAATTAAGTTTAGTTTTATGTTCGTTATTAACGCAACCGGTTTTTTCAAATTTTAAAATGATTCGTCTAGTTCGATTATGGGATGCAATTTGTCTATCAGAATATATCCTAGCAAAAAGTCTTGAATTTCTCGTAAACTCATCCCTTGATTGTAAAATTTAATTATACTAATTTTTTCTTCTAATGAAAAATCCATTGGATTTACAAAGTTTTCGAAAATAATGTATTTAATAATACAAAAATAATAAAAATATTAACTTGAACCGGGAGGGATTTGAACCTTGAACTAGTGAAAAATTATCATGGAGCCTTGATTTAACCAAGTCAGCTACCGAACACGTTTCCATGATTACTGTTTTTAGTAAATCATAAGTAATAACTGTCAAGTAGGATTATACTTTCGTAAATATTTCAATAATAAGGCATTAAATTAAGAGCATTTAGATACTCTTCGATGCCAAATTAAATAATCTTTCTAACCATATCAAAAACTCCCACTATAGTCTTACGGGATAGATAGTATTTGAAAAAAGCTGTTTTCCCATGTTAAACGCCTATGTCACGGTTTTCAGTGTTCACACTGTATATATATATATAATTTTTATGCCACAGTTCTGTTCTGTGGTCGGTTATTACAACAGAAACTACTTTTAGAATATTTTTATTATATTCATAAAATTCTGCCTATTCTAGCGAGTAAGGATAAATATTATTAATAAGTATTATTTTTTCCAATTATCGTTCATTTCGCCTATTAATGCTTGTCCATATTTACATCATTCCATTTACAATTACCTTGCAGCCTTGCACATGCACTAAAAGGCAATAAAACGTAATACAAAATGAATGCAATACGGAAACACGAGATAAATACATATTGTTTTGGTTTCAAAACATTACTGTGATTATGTGTGTGACTTGTTTTCTCATTTCACTTTAACAGTGTACTCTTACTAGTGTTTAGCCGTTATAATTGCATATATAATTTACACGAAGGTTCACATAAATAATTAGTTAAGATTTTTTGAAATGTAAACACGAATTCTCCATTGGACTCCACGTTAATATTTGGTTTATTTGCCCGCGATCAACTGTTCGACCGCCATGATGAATGGCCTTGAGTGACGTAGGTGCAAGTACCTCATTAAATAGTTCGCTCGGAAATTGATCAACCAAAAGTAGAAACGCAAATCTTCAAACTGCTACTAGGATACTGCAAGAAATTATTAATAATGAATCCAAAACGATATCCAAAGTTGTTACAAAAAACTCCTCTATCTAGAACAAGGTAGTAGAAATATACCTAAATACAATTGGATAACTCAAGTTAAGGAAATGTTTCAAAAATGCAGTCCCTAAATGTTTGTAACGAACAAAATTCATTATCTTAGAAGAAATGATAGACAAAATGAAACATACAACAAAATATACAAAGATGTAGACAATCCTGACTACCTGCGGGAGGAAAAAATAAATTTCAAAGTTGTCAAGATCTATAGTACCATCAATGCGAGCAATAACACAATTACATTCGAATGGGTTAGTTCATAAATTTAACAACACCAATATATGTTCTGTTTGCAACAGTTTAGAAAACGACAGCTTATACCACTTCCTGATTTGCTGCCCACTATAATGCGATTTGATCGGCCTACTTATCTAACTTTCCATCTATAATTACTGAAACCTTCATAATGCTGCCCAAATGAACGATATCTACAATTATGTATTAAACGTCTTTCGCAATGAACATGTAAAATAACTTTATAAGATATTCTTTATAATGTAAATATATTAAATTCAGGTTACCAATTATTTACCTGTTAACAAATAAATCATTATTACTATTACGTTAAAATAGTTGTTATAATCAAATATAGATAGCACTAATGTAATAAAAATGTTGCCTGTAAAAAACGCATAACTATAGTAATCACAAGATACCTACTTTGTACAAAAATATATTTTTATTACGAAAATCATTTATATAATATATAATAAAACACAATCTTATTTTAACAAGTTACAATAAAAAGAGACCTTCAGTCTTAAAATATATGTACATTTGAGTAAAACTTAAATTGAATTAACATAAAATACAATATTATTTCACGTTTTAGCGCCTTTACGTCAATTACGTATTTTTTATTTCTATAAAGTACGACGTATTGTTGTAAAATAATGATAATAATAATAATATTCTCTTTACAAAAGTATCAAATATGGACGGTAATGATCCAGATAAAACTGTGATTAAAAAATATTTGTTCGAATTTTTTTGTATAGCACATTTCATTGAAATAACAATTTATATACACTTCATTGATTTTATACGAAGCTAATATGATTGTTATTGAGTTGATGCTTTTCGGATGCTTTGTTAATAAGAGTTCCATCTACGAGCGCTACATTGAGAGCGCTGTGTAGCAAAGGATTACAAAGTTTAATAGCAACGTCTGCTGGGGGTGTACTGGATGCAGGAGGAGTACTTGGTTCTTTAATCAAATCCATTTTATCTATATAGGGTGGGGCTTTTTCCAGTTGCTTACGAGATGTAGCAGTTGATTTCTCAAGTTTAGACGAATGTGGGAGAGCGTATCTGGACAAAAATATCAATATTAGGTTTTTTTTTTAACATAAAATTCTACATATTTATTAATATCGATATATGCACACTTTACATCCATTATTAGATTAGTGAGCATAATAGTTATTTATGCAATAAATGTGTAAAGTAGTACTTCTTTGGTCAGGTGCGATGTTTTAAATTACCACGAGATAAATATTATTTTACACAAGTGGTGCATACAATATTTTTCCTACAACCGAAATGTTAGTGCTACTTCTCATAATACTGTACATCGAAAGAATCTCAGACAGGTGGATTAGTCTTCTACATGCATTAAATAAATAATTTAAATTCGTGAAACCAAACTTTGTCAACAAGAAAATATTTTTATCTATAAAATGTACAATACCTGAATATTAAAAATTACAAAATCGAAATCAAAAACATAGTTAAATATAACTTAATTTTGTCTATTTTACTGGCAGCTGACAGGTGAATTTTTTTTTGCTTTTGTGAACTTGGATCTGGTAATTGTGTAACTATCAGGCGTTATCTCTAAACTTGATAATGAACCAATCACATTTGCCCATTTATTGTGTTCGGCAAACTTCGGTGGTCAGCGATGAGAGGTGCTGAACGCGACCATTGTCACCGTGTTTGTATTATAATTATTAATAAATAATTTACTTTATTAATCTATTTTTGTGCAATAAATAATATTTAATCTCGTATTTAATAATTAATTTCTGTCTAATTTGCATCGGTCACAATGCAGTAAGTTCATGATTTCTATCATGAGATAAAAATGATTCGTTTAAAAATCAAAAAAATTGTGATATTTGTATATGAATTTAATTATACATACCTTAAATTATCCCAGAACCATGGTGTACCCCACTTAATATACGTATTGGTGGATAAATATGCTCTTAATTCTGGATCCAAATCGTCAACAGATCCTATATCACCATACACAATAACAATAACTCTAGCGCGACCTTCTTTCATAGCTTCAGTATGTGCAGTTCGAAATTCCATTCGACCCCATTCGCTTCTTAGAAACCCCTGTGACAGAACAACTACGGTGCGACGCGATTCATCAATGGACCGAGCAATATTAGTAGTTATAAATTCACCAGGTTGCCAATCCCGAAAGTGTACACACAGCTTAAAAGGCTGTGGGCCTTCTTCCAGACCTGGCAATAATTTCCCAACCACAAAATCTTCATCTTCATGTGAAAAACTGATGAAAGCATCATATAATTTATCCTGATCGAGTTCTTCTTCCGTGATAAAGTACAAACAGAGATTATGAGCGTATAACCATACTTTAATTTGTTGTTGATATCGAAAATACAGTCCTACTGCTACTGCCATAAAGACTGCAAATACTGCTAATACTATACATATTACGGCAATTAATTGCAGCTTGTGAGGACAAAGATCTTCTGGGGAAAGACTAGTTAGTTCTCGATCATCTTCAAAACACTTGATGTCGTGTAAATTGGACACCTTAAAACATACAAACAAAAATAAACCTCAAGCTACGTACAAATTAATAACAAATTTAAAATGTAATACATTTCAGTTCTATCTGAAATAGTAATTCCATTCTGAATCATTTGAATATATAAGTAGTTTATTGATTTTCATGTAATACAATTAACAACTGCCCTTCCTGATAATTAAAATACATTTTTGTAAAAATAAATGTGAGAAAACAGCTAAGGTATACATAAGGTTCATTTAAGTGAGCCACCATTGCTATTTCGAGATCTATAAGAGGTACAAAGTTGATTAAGTTAACAAAGAACTACCATTTATTAACAAAAAAAAAAAAAAAAAATGTCGGCTAGTGGTTCTCAAAATATGAGATACAACTTTCTTATTTTAAATGAGAACATTTTTTTATGCGGAAGGTAATTTTATTCTGTATTAAATAAATACAACTCCCAATGCCCTTACATTAAAATATTTTTGAGAAAAATGCATATAGTCGACAGTTGAGCTTTTACCTGCTTACAAAAGGTAAGGTAGTTATGATTTTAATATAATGTTGTTTAGGTTGGGATTCTGATAAAAAATTCAAGGGGGTGGGGTAGTGGCGGAACTATAAATTGATCTTTTTCAGCATTTATAAAAATATATAAATATGTGAAAAATATCTTGTGGGCAGTAATTGAAAATATGCTTGGATAATAAGGAATTTAATAAAATAAACAATAAAAAACTACATCAAGTTTTGATTACCACTGGTCGGCTATGTCATTCAACATATCTTTCACTTTCATACCAACTCAACGAGTCCGACGTGTCATTATAATTTTAAATAAGTGTTATTTGGTTTCTTTGTTCTTTTTGTTGTTATTTTCCGCATTCTTATACTTGGAGATGGATTCCGTATTGGAGATGGATTCCGTATTTTATAAATGCGATAGCAGGTTTGAAAGTAGTGATAATTTGGAATAGAGTAAATGTGTGACGTAGATATAAAGATGAGACAATGGAACTAAAAACTTAGTTATTTTAAAAACTAATAACTTTTTTACAAGTTTGATAGTCTTTAACATACAGCTTTAAGGTCTAGTTTTAACATAAATAATCCATGTTATGATTTTTACTACGGTGGAGGTGGAGGATCACATTACGTATTTAATACGTGTCAAAATTTCAGATGAAGAAATGACAACTAAGTCGATTTGCAGATGTTTAAAATTTTAGAGGAATGACGGAGAATTTCATGCTGAATTCAAAATTTCAAACCATGTTATCGTATCTTAATATCCCCAAGTAACACTGACCAACGGTCGACCAAAAAGTAACGTCGATTTTAGGTTGAATTTACGTCATATACGGCCGTCTAATTAGGCGACTATGCGACGTCACTGTGACGTTGATTTTTGGTGAAAAATAGGTCTATTTAGACATCTATGCGACGTCACTGGGACGTTCAGACGTCTATGCAACGACATTATGACGTCTGTTTTTGGTCTGACATAGGACTTTTTAGACGTCAGATTTGTGGTTCATGCGACGACTTTATTTCGTCATAATTAAGTCTATTTAAACTTTTTTCAGACGTCAAATTTGACGTAGACATATATTTCGTTTACTTTAACTTTATTTATATTATTATTAAAAATACATTTTCAAATTTAAAATTTATTTAATATGGCAACTTATAATATGCTTATAAATAATATATTATTATTTAAATATAATTTCTTTATGCAAAAATATAAAACAAATAATTATTTTTAAAATTTACTTTAATAAAATACCGTTAATAAAATATATTTAAAAATATATAGAAAATTTCAAAAATCCCTAAACGACGAAGTAAACCGCTTGATTGGCTGGATAGCCCAAATAATATATTATATTTGACATTGACATTTAATTTTTTATTTTTTTGTTATTTTTTGTCCTAATCCATAACAAACTTATTTAAAAAAACCAAAAAGTATATTGTAGCAAAGGGTCTTGCTGGCGCTTGACGAAGCGCTACGATGGGTGACAAGGCCAGAACCAAGTGCGATTTTTTTCAGGGATAAGTCGTTGCTACGGACAAGAGAGTGAGGGGTGGCGGGACTGGGTTTTTGCAATAAAGATAGCCGGTATGTCCGCGTCGGGGTTTTTCGGGTTTGAGCATTGTATATACACTTTTTTTTTCATTCACTGTATTAATCAAAGTGCATCTTGTTCCTTTTCCAACAATTTTGCAACAACTATCAGTTGTAAATGTATCAAAGAAAATTATACAAATGAAATTGCCAACAATTTTAATTACTAATTACCACGGGAGAACATTGAAAATAAAATTTCATAATATATGAACACGGACATTGAAAATTTAGTATATTGTAAGTAGATTAAATTGTGGTTATATTGCATATTACATTTATGTTATTTAAGCAAGTACCACTATGAAGAGTATAAGCAAGCAATGGTGAAATGTGAACTATGCACGACAATGTGCGAATAATTACAAAAATAATTTATTTTTTGTAGATATAGCATATTTATCTTTTTCAAAAATACTTTACTTAATAGTTTTAATTATCTTCAATATTGTCTGAAATGTACGTTTGGATGCACAGTGTATAATAAACATTAGTTGGTATTCTGAGCTAGCGACTAAGCAAACGACTAGCTAGTCACCCGACTGAATTATATATATTCACCCTAATTCTGTAAGAAAAATAAAACAAAATTCTTCACTAATTTAACCAAAGCTTTACATAATAGTCGTATTAACATTTAATAACTAATCAATCAAACAAAACTATGATTTGATCATTTGTTTCTTACATAGCACGCTGATTCCTATGCGATTTGTATTAAATCAATGTCAATTACTTTATATTACATTTTTCTCAAAAAAAAAAAAAAATGTAATGCAAGGATATTGAAAGCTTGTATTTATTGAATTTAGAACAAAATTCCCTTCCGCATTAAAAAATGTTATTTAAAATAAGAAAGTTGTATACCATAAAAAAAAAAATGTTAATGGTTTTGTAATAGTCTTGCAAAATAGTATTTTTACTAATTTAATGGACCTTGTATCTCTTAAGTTCTCAATATAGCAATTGTGGCACACTTAAATTGAACACCCTGCATAACATTTCATAATTAAAAATTACATTTTTACAAATTTGTTATTTATGTAATAATACAGGGTGTCTCTTAAATAGGGGGACATGACTTAACCACAGATTCCTGAGGCTAAAATAAAACGATTTAACTAAACTTGCTTCTACCGGAAAGTGTACCATTTAGCCAGTATTCTGCTTCAAAGTTCTTCGAAAAAAAAAATTAATTTTGCTTATAATAACAGAACGCTTTATTCGATTTTAATGAAATTTGGTATGACAGTTCGTATGGTTATAAGTTATCTTTTATGATGATACTTGTTATTATTAGTGAACCACTAGTATATAAAACTTAGGTGTCCCAACATTGATTAGACCGAAACTTTTTAATGACTTAGAACCATATGAAGTGCCATACTAAATTTCATCCAAATCTAAGAGACAACTTGTATACTTGGTTAAAGGGGGTACATGTTACATGGCAACACAATGATAAGAGGGAGAAATTCAAAAATATCCATTTCTAAAAACTTATGTTGTGAATAGTTTCTCAATTAGTTTTTAAGAGAAAAACAATATGTGTAGTATACGTATTGTGTATTTTTAATTTTTAAATTATATTATTAAGGATTAATGAGCTAGTTTACACCCATCGTTTAGGCCGCGTCCTATATCCTGTATTTGACCCATACCTTATAGGATGCTATGCTGTAAACACTTAGTAGGCGACCTGATCTAGCTTTGGTTAGGTCTCTTTTTCATGTGACTGAACTCAGTTTAGGCCATTTTTTAAACTGCGTGTAAAACGCCTTATGTCCAGTTGCACCAATTAGTATTAAATTTTAAGCTAGACTTAAGCGAAAAAAAAAAAATGCAAATCGAAATTCTGACATTTTATTTCGGTAGAATACTATTAATTTAAGTCAAGTTTAATAATTAAGTTACGTTGGTGGCACCGGCCATTAGTGACCTAAAATTTACAATAGACGATAATAATAAGTGATTCTGCATCATGATGTTTAAAATAATATTATGGGATCTTAGAATTTATAAATGCAATTTCTGCTGAATTTGAAGTAATTTCGATTTTCTTCTTCTATTATGTTCGATTAACATTATTTCTATTATACTTCATTTCACGTAAGAAAATAGTGACGGGAAGATAGGTGCAGTTTGATCTTGTTTTTTAATTGGAGTCATATATTATCTAATCAAAAAACAAGATCAAACTGCATCTATCTTCTCATCACTATGTTCTTAATTGAAATGAAGTATAAGCACTTCAATAACAGCACATATTTTACTAGCGACATCGCGTTAACAAATATCAATGTGATAACCAATAAAAACAAATTTAAGATTGAATAACATTTGCTGCCAAATATTTATAAATGAAATTATTTACATATATTTACTTCAACGATTAAAGCAAAATAACGTCAGAAACAGTTAAAATACAATTAAATAGTGATTATTAAATTTATTTGGTAATTTGATCTTATTTTATAAAAAAAAAGATATTTCATGTTGAAAAGTGGTTTTTTCTCATAACATAGCATTGACACTTGAATTTAAGTACTTCCTAAATTTAATTCGTCCATTGTGAGCATGCGCAATTGCATTAGTACTATGGTCTATTTATCATAGATTCCCATGGTGCAAACCTGTAAACGATTTTTAGATCTATTATAGGTTAGGGTATAGGTCAGATCGCATGAATACGATTGGATGTAAACCAGTTCACTAGTTTCAATACCTATTGTACTATTTAATTTTTGTTATTTTGTTAACGGTCAATTGCACCAACAAGGCAAAATTTTTATGCTAGGTTTAAACAAAAAAGTGCTAATCGAAATTTTGACAGCAATAGTTGACATTTCATTTCGATGCAATGCAATATTTAAGCCTAGTTTAATATTTAAATTACGTTGGTGCAACCGGCCATAACTGGATAATTTTTTGATCGATTTTCATTTTTTTTGCGATTAAATTTAATTCCAATAATATTTCACTTTCTTCATGTATATAATTTAAAACATTTAACTATACCTTTTTGAAATTTTCTTGAAGATATTTTGTTAATTTGCTTAAATTACAATCGCATTTCCAGGGATTATTATGAAATGTAAGTAAGAGCCTGCTATTATTTTTACTTATAAATAACAGTTCTTCGTTGTCGAAATATGATAAATTATTATTATCTAATTTCAAAACCTGAAATATAAAAAAGAAAATTAATTACAATATACTTACGATTCATTTTGAAGAACAAAAATATTAATGCCCAGTTGCACCAATAAGGCTTAAATTTGAGCTAGATTTAAACAAAAAACTGCAAATCGAAATGTTAACAGCAATATAGTTCATTTGAAATTTCATTTCGATACAATATTGTCAAATTAAGCTAAGTTTAATATTTAAGTTACGTTGGTGCAACCGGCCATAAATACTTACTTCTATTCTAGGTGGAATCCAGTTCACTTGAGTTAAGTTGTTATATGATAAATCTAATTCAACTACATTATCATAATATCCTCTAGGTTTTGAAAGCGCTGTAATATTATTTCCATACAAAATAACTTCAATATCGAAATGTTTGTAAATGGAATTGTAAGGAATGTCTATTTTGGGCATTTCTGACAACCCCTTATTTGAACAGTTCATAATCAGTCTCTTGTCATATTGTCTGAACTGATAATGCTGGGCATGGTCATTGCATTTTGTTGGTAGTGTAGGACCGTCATCTAATACACAAATTAATGATCGAGATTTGAGCTGAAGTAGAGGAATTCCTCGGTAACTAATAGATGTTTCACATTTAATATTATCTATTTCAAGATATATAGTTTCCAGAACATCTTTCAGCATAGTGCCATCAATGTAACGAACTAAATCATAAATGCGACAATCACAGTTAATTGGATTCCCATTTAAATAAATATTTCTTTTGCCGTTTCGAAGACTATCTTTGTTAGCATGAAATATTGCTTCAGCAAGACTCATATCAACCGTTGCTATATGATTATTTCGTAAATATACATCAATTGTATGATCTTGAAGAAATTGTAATTCACTGTAATCCAATGATGTGATATTATTATTTTCCAAATTTAGTTCTTTTAGACTTTTCAATGTCAGCACCCAATCACTAAATATATACGGAATTTCATTATGTTGTAAATATAATTTTTCCAGTTGGTCAAGTAATGGTAAAACTGAAGAACGCTGTTCTTTAAAAGCAGTGAATTCAAGAGTAAGTCTGTTATACGACATATCAAGTATTGTAAGATTTTTGAAATGTTTAAAACTATTTTTAGTTAAATAACTCAATGAATTGTTTACTAAATAAAATTCCTCTAAATTTGCCAATCCAGCAAACGTATTTTCCATTATTTTAATTTTGTTGTAATTCAAATTAAGAACTTTTAATTTGTTAAGGCCTCTGAATATTCCTTCCTCCAAAGTTTCTAAAATATTGTTTTCCAAATATAATTCTTCCAGATTTACTGTATCTTTAAATAGTTCTTTCTTCAGGTATGATAAATAATTTATATCTAAATATAATCTTTTTAAATTATTAGCACCCCAAAATACATTTTCTGGTAAAATGCTTAAATTGCAATTTTTTATGTGAATTTCTTCTAATTCAGTAAGGTTTTCAAAAAATCTTTCTGGTAATGATGTTAGAAATGGGTTATTACTCAATTGAATTGTTTTTAAATGTTTATTATTTCTGAATAATCCTTCGGGAAATGTTTTAAATAGATTATTCCGCATGCTTAAGTCAGTTAGTTGAGGTAGATAGACGAAAGCATCATCAGGAATTTCATTCATTTGATTTGTCATTAATTCAACTGTTTCAAGTTTATTTAATCCTTCAAATACTTTGTGGTCAATGGTATTTAATTTGTTACCAAATAACAACAAAATTTTTAAATCATCAAGTCCAGCAAATAAATTTGTCGGAATATTTGACAATCCATTTAGACCCAGATCAATTCTCCGTAGTTTTTTCGATTTTGCAAATAAACTTTCAGGAATTTGGCTGATATTATTGTTATTTATACTAATTTCTTCTAAACCATCTATTTGGTACAATAAATCTTCAGGAAGAGCATCAAAAGGACTCTCATATATGTGTAGTATAGATATCCTGAATCCTTTCAATACAGTTGGAATCATGTAGTTGATCTTCTTCAGTGCCAATCTTTTGACATTCTTGGTATGTATTATTTTCGATGTTAAATCAACAAAATGTGTCATGGAACAATCAATGAAACCAAAATATTCTACTGAATCTAGACGATCAGTCCCTATGTCGGGAACGTAAGAAATATTATCGATCAAATTATTTTTGCAGTCAATTTCATATTTATTTTCTACTAATAGAATGTCAAAAGTATGATCGTCATCATACGGACAAGTTAAATTGAAAAACGCATCTCTTTCGTCGCAGACACATTTTGGTGTATTTACTATTTCAAGTATTTGTGAACATGAATTTAAATTGAAGGCATAACATAAAGTTAATATTTCGGTTAGAATGACCCACCATAATATCCTCATATTCAACTCTGAAACAAAAAAAGGTTATTAATTAAATTAAAAGATAAAGTGTAATAATTAAAATTACTAACTGCCGGTTTTATAAAGGACAGAATAAATTTAGTTACATGGTAAACTAACAAATTCGAATCAATTTTACTCATTTTATGACATTTATAATATTACTGTCAAAAATTCGACTGTCATTTGAAGGAATAAATTTTATCTGCTTTTATAGAACCAGACATAGTTACAGTAAAGACGAGAGTAAAGATGGCAAAGATTAATTACTAGGGTCACAAAAAAATAAGCATACAATTTCTCATAATAAAATATTGGAAAGTGAAATACTTTATGTAACAAATTTTTTCAAAACTTCAATAACGAATATATTTTTTAAGTAAAATGATGTTAACACAGTAGGCCCGCCGTATCCGTGGTTAGGAAAAGCGTGTGAAACCGTCGAGCATGATTTAAAATTAAGGATGGGCCGATACCGATATACTTAGTAGAGATTATCGGCCGATACTGGCGAAATTCCGATACCATCCGATACTAAAAACCTCAAATACAATCTGAAATTCAGATACATATTTTACTATTGCCGGCAGGAACGTATAAAACGCTGTTTCTACTCATACCCGTACACGTCGCCTCTCTATTTTACGTGATCTGTTGCAACGGCACGCGCTTAGTTTATACACTAATAGTCCAGGCAACGAAGGAAAAATAGCGGAAATAATTCATGTAGAAGCCAATTTTGGCACAGTTATAGGGGAAGGTGTCCTTAACAAAATACTAAAAGTACTGATGGGTGGGAGTGAAGCTAAGAGAGGGGGGGGGGGGTATCTAAAGGTCCCTTTTTTCAGTTTTTTGTTAATAACTCGAAAACTACTACCTATAGCGAAAAAATGTTTATATATTAGATTAATCTACATAAAATTCTCTACAGAAAAGGTCCTATACACATTTTCGCTAGGATCAATAATTAAGGAGATATAAAGGGAGGAAAATAATTTTTTTTAAAAAAATGATTTTTATTGTTAAAAATCAAGTTTTAATGATAAAAGAACTATGCATAGCCCACGTATTAATAATTTTACTACATGTAATATATAATGGCAGAATTGTGTGCGGGGGGAGGGGGATTGGGTACCGCAATAATGTACGTTGTTTGAGATGACTATAGACAGAAGGGGAGAACGGTTGGAATGAGTTCAGGGCTCCCCGTCACTGGCTGTTGGTCCCGTTCGCCTCCGGGGCTTTCGTATTGGCGTTCGTCCCTATCAGGGACAATTCGGGACCCGCTACTCAATGTTAAAACTGATGTATCGTCTAAACGTCCTTGTCAGTTAATTACGACCTCACCCACTACGTTGGTGCTATTAGCAATTTTTTATTATTAATTTTACAGTATAATAAATGTTTAACATTTGCATTCAAATAAATGCTTTGTATACTTCTCTTATTTCATGTTAGTAATAAAATGTTCAACTTACCTTCATGAAATGTAGAAAACAATCAAAATCGCAAGTCCAATTGACAAAGTAGAGTCAAATAACCACGTTCAGCCAATTCGAAATTAGATCGAAAATTTAGAATTTGAAGAAAATTTATGTTCAAGATACATCCTTCATTACTATATATTTCATTTTAACCATTTTTCCATGAAATAAGAGAAGTATGCAAAGCATTTATTTGAATGCTCATATTAATCATTTATTATACTGTAAAATTAATAATAAAAAATTGATACTAGCACCAACGTAGTGGGTGAGGTCGTAATTAACTGACAAGGACGTTTAGACGATACATTAGTTTTAACATTGAGTAGCGGGTCCCGAATTGTCCCTGATAGGGACGAACGCCAATACGAAAGCCCCGGAGGAGAACGGGACCAACAGCCAGTGACGGGGAGCCCTGAACTCATTCCAACCGTTCTCCCCTTCTGTCTATAGTCATCTCAAACGACGTACATTATTGCGGTACCCAACCCCCCTCCCCCGCACACAATTCTTCCATTATATATTACATGTAGTAAAGTTATTAATACGTGGGCTCTGCATAGTTCTTTTATCATTAAAACTTGATTTTTAACAATAAAAATATTTTATTTTTTTTAATTATTTCCCCCCTTCTATATCTCCTTAATTATTGATCCTAGCAAAAATGTGTATAGGACCTTTTCTATAGAGAATTTTATGTAGATTAATCTAATATATAAACATTTTTTCGTTATAGGCAGTAGTTTCAGAGTTATTAACAAAAAACTGAAAAAGGGACCTTTCGAGGCCCCCCCTCCCTTAGCTTCACTCTCACCCATCAGTACTTTTAGTATTTTGTTAAGGACACCTTCCCCTATAACTGTGCCAAAATTGGCTTCTACATGAATTATTTCCGCTATTTGGCTCTTTTCGGTCTTCGTTGCCCGGACTATAACAGGCAAAAAAAAAAAACCGGATCACTTAAAAATATCCATATATTTTTAGATTTGGGATATTAGATATGTGGAAACTATATTAATGACGAACAACGACCTGTCTGGTGGAAAGACCAACCGTTGAATGGTTTAAAGGTAAAACAAAAGGCATAAATGGTCCACGTGTATTGTAAAATTCTTTATTACGGACGTTTCGGGCTTAGAGCAACCTCATCTTCAGCAATCTTTGAATATACATTAATTATTATATTTATTACAAAATTTTTAAAGTTGTATTAGACATGATGAACTACGTCGATAACAATTTTAAATACAGTATTTTAACAAGCTTCCGAATCAATTTGGAGTTGGTGAAAGTAAGTAAGGAGAGTATATAAAATTGTTATCGACGTAGTTCATTTAGATCATCTTTTCTAATACAACTTTATTTAATGTATATTCAAAGATTGCTGAAGATGGACTAGCCCTAAGCCCGAAACGTCCGTAATAAAGAATTTTACAATACACGTGGACCTTTTATGCCTTTTGTTTCACCTTTGTCTCAAAAAATTGATTTCAGGAATGTACAAACACTTTTGCTCTAAGCAACAAATTCAACGCATTACGTTCGATACTAGTACGTTTTTTTGCCGATTAGTGTATTTTCGAAAATTATTTTGTATGTTTAAACAGACATTGTTATGGTTCTGCAAATATATATTTGAATTTGAGGGAAAGAAAACGTAGCAAATTCTAACACTTTTTTTGTGCAATTGTTGACAAATTTAGCAAAATTTCATTCCAAATACTGAAGATTCATAAAGTATCTGATATTTAGATACTTTCAGATACAGTATCGGGCATCGATATCTGAAATGGAGTATCGGTCCAGCCTTAGTATGCATATACGCAAGCTCACGATCTGAAAACTTTTGCAAAAAAATTGGGGCTTTACAAGTGGTTCGCTAATATCCGAGATTTACGGTATCCACAGAAGACGGTGGACTGTATTTTGAATGATAAAGTTTTATGAGTAACAGCAACCTTAACTCATAAAATTGATTTTAAAAAGAATCATTTGTTACGTCTTTTTGCAGTAAATATATATATGTGCTCTTATTTTTAAGTAAACAAAAAATAACTAATAACTAATTCTATGCACATCCACACACATAAAAACGCTACGTAACGTAGTGTTGGAATGTTATTTAATTCTAATTCACAAATGATTGAAATTTACAGTTAGTTCGAAGAATACCTTGATATCTAGTACCTACCTACATGTTTCATATCTAATTTTATTTATTTCTGTTGTAGACATATAATATTTCGATTTCTTATCTAGTTTTAATATAATTTATCATTTACAAACATATCGTATTATATGTATTTATTTTGAATTCATTTTTATTTGAATTTTATATATAAACTAACAAATATTATATACGCATCTATTGTGTTATGGGCGCCCGGAACATTGATTACGATATCTGATAAGGATTTTACCACATTTAGCACCAATTAAATGGCAACAATGTGTAGAGATATGCGTTGTCTGATATGGCACAGGAAAATTGTAATTTAAATTCTGTCATTTTTACAAAAAAAAAACCTATTTTTGTTTACAATAAAATAAATTATTGCGTTACTTTCCATTAAACCATTATTTATTTATGTTTAAATCTTTATAATTTCTGTTTTTACCGATAAAGTTCCTACAGTATTTTGTGTATTTCTGTGTTTGTTTTTCTCTGGGTTGTTTGGTTTGCTATCGGATTCAAATAAGTTAAATTTAATATCGTCAGGTAAAAATTACTGGGTTCTAAAATCTAGGGCTTTTATGTATGTAGGTACTTTTTAGCGAACTGTTGGCTTTTCATTCAGTTTACTTTATACAATTTCTTTTGTACTATACGGTCATTATATCCACCGTTCCCAATAATTTCAGCAGCTTTTCGTAACGATTCGTCCTGACATACCTATTCTTCTTTCACCTAAAGTTGTTTCTTGCTGTTTCCGATCTAATTTATGCGGGAATATATAAATATTTACAAAATGTGTGCACTATGATACAGGTGTCTGTGTGTTAATTTTTGTTAATATTTAGTGAAAATAATAAAATGTTATATTTGGTCATTAATATTCGATTTTGATTTATTAAGAAAGTAATTTCATTGATTTTTTAAGCATTTTTTTATTTTGATTTTAACTTCTAAAACTTAAGTATTCGATACATTTTATGACTCACTCTTAATTAATAATTCAATTCTTTAAATTGCATATTAATATCAAAAGTAGTAAGTCCAATGCTGAGTTTTTTAAAATCTTAAATAGTTCTAGTACTAAGACAAGTTCTTTAAATTCTCGCATCATATTTTACTGTTCGAACTCTGCTGCAGTTAAGATATGGAAAGTACAAACCTATGCATAAACTATGGAAGGATTTAAAAGTATATTAATTGGGTGAGCGTTACATTAATAATAATTGTTACATTGTAGTCCCATGCTAATGCTACACCAGTATGTAGTAAATAGCATGATGGCAAGTTTGTATGTCTATGTATAAAAAAAAAAAAAAAAATATTTTTTGACATAAACATATCGGTATGTATTTCTCGCGCGTACTATCTATCTCTTTACCCGAATACTTTCTCTCCTTGCGCACGACACCAGCGAAGATTATCATCACGTAAGACTGGACTATACTATAAACAGTATATCTAACGTAATTTAATTTACTTAATGTGTTTATTCCTAAAGAAAATAATTTATGCATTCTGGTGCCGTCTGGTATCTAGTTATTATTAAAAATTTAATTATTATCATTATTATTTTTTCAACCGCATTAAATGAAGAAATTTCATCTATTAATAAGTTAGACAAGCATATGACGTGCAGTTCAATTAATATCCATAAGTAGTATTAATTATTACAATTTATTGTTAAAAATAATAGTACTGAAATATTTTTTCAATTAAATTATAAACAAATATCTTTACAAGTAATACGATACTCATGGTAAAATAAAATGTGAAATATTTTGTGCTGGAGCCTGTTTCTCAAAAAATACTAGTTTACTGGTCACAACAGATTTTTACCTTCCGTCACCTTTAGGTAAGGAAGTTATTCTTTGATCAAACAATTCGATGATGTATTTTTAATGAATAAGCACGTTTTAGAGTTCATAGAATACGATTTTACTATTTTTACGACGATGTGTGTGTGTGTGTGTGTGTGTGTGTGTGTGTGTGTGTGTGTGTGTGTGTGTGTGTGTGTGTGTGTGTGTGTGTGTGTGTGTGTATGTGTATGCGCTGCTAATAGTTGCACCATTACCGATGCCTACATGTGTTGTAGATACTGGCACACCCAGTAATGGGTAATATGCCGTGATGATATATTTATTTTTTTATTTAATTATGGAAACAGAGTATAAGTGTAGAATATTCAAATAATAATAATTGACAGTTGTCAATGTCAAATAAAATAAAGTAAAAATTTCGAATAATAATTATTTTAATAAATAATAAATCAACAAAATTAATTTAAAATGTCATTTCGTTGACTTTATGCTAGTTGTACATTAAAAAATTTTCCAGTAAACCTGGTTATTGGCTGGTGGTGGTAGTATACACATATAGTCCTCAGCTCCCCCCGAGGTGATTAAAGCGTGATTAGATATTGAAAATTAATCGGTTTAAGTATTAAAATTTGGTTGGGTTTACTCTTGTTTTACTTGTTTACAGTGTTTACATCACGTAGTCAAATAAGTTAAATAAATACTACCAAGTACCAACTATTGGTTTTGTGGTGTTTATTTGGAAACTGTAATCACTATATTTGGAATATTATAGGGGCTAATATTTTAAATAAATAGTACCAGCCATTACATTTTAACGGTGGCCGTTAACTGTCGTTTGCAATTACCTTCACGTCAGGGAAATTAATCATTATGCATAATACCGCATCTTATATTTTTCCTATATTCTATAATAGTAATAGTTTGACACTTCTTGAAAACTAATAAGCACACAGGTTTCAATAATTCTTTTCTTTATTTAATATTTCATTTTCATAAATAAGTGTATACATATACTAAGACTGTGGATACCTTGCTTAAACTGTCTCAAAAATCGTTCTGTTAAATTAAATAATAATCATCAGAAAAGAACAAGTATAGGAAATTAGTAATTCTGAAACGGATGCAGGTTTACCGATACGAGCGCAGCTACTTGTGGAATTTGCATGGAGTTATAGGATCACGTTTACCGCATGTGTTACAAATTTTAAAAATCTGATGTGGCCAACACAAAACCTCCGGCTATTTAATTTTTATTAATTTAAATACATACCTACGTATTAACTAATGCAGCAAACTGTTTCATTGCATATAACTATTGCTTTATTTACTATTTTCTTTTTAAAATGTTACTATTATTAATTTGAAGTGATTTTGACAGTGGCATTCACCTGTCAGTTACATTCATTTGAAATATGAACTGTGTAACAAAGAAATTGTGTTTATCTTAGGCATCAGGATGTATAAAAAAAAATTGATGTGGCCAACACAAAACCTCCAGCTATTTAATTTTTATTAATTTAAATACATACTTACGTATTTAGTAATGCTTCAAACTATATTATGTTCCATTGCATATAACTATTGCTTTATTTACGATTTTCTTTGTTATTTTATATGTCACTATTATTAATTTGAAAAATAAACTGTGTAACAAAGAAATTGTGTTTACCTTATGCCCATATTCATAAACACTCGTAAAGTTTCAAAACGGCTCGTTATAATTTTTGACAAATAAAATCAAACTTGACAAATAAAATTTTGATTTTTCTTTCAATGTCGACTGTTTTTATTGGATAAATATTATAACGAACCATTTAAAATTTTTATGAGTGTTTATGAATACGGGCATTAGGCTTCGGGATTAAAAAAAGAAAAATGATTTTTAAATTAATCTGTAAAATATATAGAAAAAGTATTAATGTATACCTGTACAAAATTCAATAATCTATAATTTTCCAATGACGTTAAATGCGAAAAAATGGCATTTAATGGTATTTTTTGAAGAAAAACCATTATGAGCTTCAAGTAAAGTACCATTTCCGTTTATCCGATTTACACCAAAATCTAATGGCTTCTATTCCTATTAGAATAGGATAGAAATGCAAGATTTCAGAATTTTCTGAATGATAGTATTTGAGTTAGAGTGCAAACAAAATTTGTACACATACACACACGCACACACATACAGACATCATCGTGAAAATGTTAAAATTGGATTCTAGGGACCTTAAAACGTGGTCATTTACTAAAATCTCGATATGTGATTTTTAGCACGATCCCTATACCTTCCTTACCAAGGGTAGCGGGAGGTAAAAATTATTTTTAAATTTATCTGTAAATTATATACCGTGAGTATTTTTTAACGTGAAACATTGGGTTTGTCATATCCATAGTTACGATTCGACATTTGATTGACATCAATGTATTTGCGTGTCCCATTTGAAATGAAACATAGGGAACGAATTTGACATTTGATAAGACGTCAGTAGAGGTTAATTTTGTTTAAATAATTATACCTGCTTTCCAAATTAAATTTAGTGTACCTTGTGCTCGAGTGATTTTCTAACTTCTCCAAATTTCTTACAATATTTAAATATAATACTCTGTAAAACTCATTCCCTATGTTTTCAATGAGACAGGCAAATATATTACTGTCAATCAAATGTCAAGTCGTAACTTATAGGAAAATTCAGCGGTTATCTGTCATATTGACAAGACGTCATTAGAGGTTAATTTTGTTTAAATAATTATACCTTTTTTCTAAAAATTAAATTTAGTAAAAAAAAAATATTGTGTGCCCGAAATATGTTTAGTGCTCTCGAGTGGTTTTCTGACTTAGCTAAATTTCTGACTTAGCTAACATCTGTCAAATTCGTTCCCTATGTTTCATTTTAAATGGGACACGCAAATACATTGCTGTCAATTAAATGTCAAATCGTAACCATGGACATGACAAACCCAATGTTTCACGTTAAAAAATACTCACGGTAGAAAAAGTATTAATGTATTCCTATACAAAATTCAATAATCTTTAATTTTCATAATGACAAAATGCAAAAAATGACATTTAATGGTATTTTTGAAGAAAAACCATTATGACCTTCAGGTAAAGTGCCATTTCCGGTTATCCGATTTACACCAAAATCTAATGGGATCTTTCCATATTAGAATAGGGTAGAAATACAAGGTTTCAGAATTTTCTGAATGATAGTATTTGAGTTAGAGTGCCAACAAAATCTGTACACATACACATACACACATACAGACATCATCGTGAAAATGTTAAAATTGGATTCTAGGGACCTTAAAACGTGGACATTTACTAAAATCTCGATATGTGATTTTTAGCACGATCCCTATACCTCCCTTACCAAGGGTAGCGGGAGGTAAAAAGTGAGCCGTCGCGGAACGTTTGGCTGTTGTGAAACCTCGAAATTTATTTTTATTCAAATTTGCTCCTATACACCGATATACACAAGTAAAGCAGAGATTACAATGGTCGTAACTGGACGGTATGTAATAACGTAAGGGCTAGTTTATGATGAATTTAATTTACAAATTTACAATTTTTAATTTCAATTTTAAATTATAAACTCACTTACAACGCATACGATGGTTTATGAACGATTTAGAAATATTAGAAATTTAGATTTGGAATATAAGTATATTTTATATTTCTAAATGTAAATTTCAACATGGCGGTAAGGTATATCTTTGCTTCATCCGTCAATTCGTCGCTATGAAAATAAAATTTTAACCAAAACCTGAATGGTGAAACGCCAGACGACAAGCAGTGACATGTCACGTGATAGATACTGATTGATCAGATCCAGAATTTCAAAATCGAACATAAACCAGAGAGATAATTGTAAATTTTAAATAAAAATTTCTAAATGTAAGTTAATATATTAAATTCGTCATAAACCAGCCCTAACGTTACGGAAAGTAACGTGAAGCTGAGTCGTGTCTATTTACGATGGCCGTAACGTAACGAAACTAGATGTATATTTTCCACCCGAAAATATGCCTTTGAGTTAAATTTAAAATTCTATCCTTATATAAAAAGAAGCTTTTTTAGACTAGACGCACGGTTAAACTTTAAGAAACCAGCACTCTTCCAACATTAACTCATTAACAATACCGCTGACTGCTGATATGAACGTCGCGCGTGAATATTGCGCATCCCTAGGCAGGGAGCTTTCCTATTAGTTTCTGTCACGTGACCCACATAACGTAACGAGAAATTTTGACATTAGAGAGTTATTGCAGCTTCAAAGCAAAAATAACGTGCACTTTAAAGTCACTTGACAGCACGAGTGCACATGCGTACTAATAAGGTTCATGTTAAATAAATAAGGAGACTCGTTATTTGTTATGGAATAGCGAGCGTTTAATGTCACCCGTTCTATACGTGTTGAGGTTATGTTTTGGTGAAAAGTGCGTCTGTAACTTTGTTCGGGTTGCTTTTTGCGTTAACCTTAACGTGAATACAATAATTAAATACGGTAAACATTTAAATTGAAATTGACGTGCCACGAGGCTGGCCGAATGACATGCCAAAGAAGCCGTCCTTCCCACCGTATAGGCGCGCCATTAGATGTTTCACATAAAAAATCGTCAATAATAAGAAAAATTACAAAATGTAGATTTTCTAAATTTTTACATACCATCTGCTGTTTGGGCGGCTATACTTATACATTGTACTTTTAAGCGATCCAGACAATAACAATTGCTCATTGAGTTTGAGAACACTTATTTCCCACACGGTTGTAGTAAACCGTTTCATTCAAATTAAAGGAATGGCTTCATCATCAGATTAGCGTAAGAAAGTTATAAAAGTAACTTAGTAACATCTCAATAATCGTTTCGAATACTTTATATTCCATAAAAAATAATTAAAATTCATTACTGTCGCACATACAAATTTGATATTTATCCAATAAATAACTTATTTTTCAATTACTTAACACATACTGTACCTACCTATACCACTATTTGAAAATTAAAATGCCATTATGTGCCTGAGAGTCTGGTCGCGAACCGGGTTTAATCCCGACCGACGCCAAAAATTAATTCTAATTTTAAATGGCACAAAAATGACTAATGGCCGGTTGCACAAACGTAACTTAAATTATAAACATTCCTTAAATTGATAATATTGCATCGATATGAAATGGGAAAAGAATTATATTGGTGTCAAAATTTCGATTTTTTTGATTAAGGGTCGCCCAAAATTTAAGCCACTTTGGGCAAGAAAAAACTGTTTTCCCATTTTAAACGCATATGGCCCGGTTTTCGTGTTACACCCGGTATATATATATATATATATATATATATATATATATATATATATATATATATATATATATATATAGCTATATAGCATATAGCTACATCCAGAGTTCACTTTACTTAAATTTTCAACAGGAGTTCAGAAAAAAAAAAATAATTCGGAGTAGGCTATGAACACAGAAATGTATGTCTTCAATTCAAAAGTCAACTTGTCAAAATTGATCGTGAAATGTAATTTTAAGAAGAAAATGTAATAAAAACAGATTTGAAATCTTTAGCTAACATTTTTCCCAATATCTCATGCCAAATTGTCTTGTAATTAAATACTTTCAAATTGTCCTAAGTATTTTTGTTCATAACCTCCTCCGAGTTAGGATTTTTTTTTGAATATACTGTACTTCTTCATACATTTCTTTTGTTTTATTTCTTTATTTCATAATTATAATTATTTTGAAAGTACGGTTTAGTATATTGGTTAAAAGTATTTAAATGAATACATAAATGGAAATTCACTTATTCTACTGCAAATTAAAGCCTAATTTCTATATTTATTACTGAGCATCAATGACGTAGATGGAAATTGAAATTGTAAAAAAATAAAAATTGAATGGTATAGTAATAGCATGAAAAAATAATTAATATATAAAGGCTAAAATTTATTATAGTTTATTGTTATTGCAGATATTAGGATGTTTAGTACAATAAAAAGATAGATTTTACAAAAACAAATTAGTACATTAAAAATGTTAATTTTAACAATAAAAATGAAAAGTATAAAAAAGCTGTTTCATAAAAAAATTATCATTTCAAAAAATAATAAATTTAAAAAAATAGGATTTACCGAGGAATTTACACAAAAAAATCTGCAAGAAAAAAGGTTACCGGTTATCTAAATATTGGTTTACTGATACATGACGAAAATTTGACAGTATCAATTTCCAATATTTTAATAGTATCGGTATTTTCGATAGTTGAAACAATTAAACACAACAAAAATTTGATACCAGTACGTTTCCCGCCCAGCATTTAAGGTAAATTAAAAAAGTACAATCCATTGCTATCAATAACATAATAACAACATTTATGTAAGTAAACTAACAAATGAAACTAAATTAAGAAGTTTGCAGTTCAACTTATAGTTTATTTTATAAATTCTTAGTTTTGAGTCTAAGTCAATAATTAACTGCACAAGCGACGTTATTTTAATTTAGTTTATTCTACATATTAGAAATTGGAGTATTAATTTTAATAAAATTTGAAGATTTACTAAACTTTGCAGCAACCTAATAAAAAAAAAATGTATTTAATTTTATAATTAAATTATTCATAAAAATTATTTAAGGTTTCTACCAAGTATTTAAATTGTAGTAATAGTACATTAAAATACAATTTTTTTAAGATATAATTTTATAGCACGTGTTTTTGTTAGAAACGAGCGCAAGTTTTCTAAGGGTCAAGTCCGCCAAAATGTCTTATGTAATGTGTATTTTATACTACTTTGATTCTTTTGTTAAAAAATATTCGTTATTTATTTAATTTTCTAATTTATGATAATCGACTAGAAATATTTAATTCTTTATTTGATTGTTGTTCGCTTCAATAGATCTTCTAGTTAATATCCGAATAGAAATTAGGTCTGAGTTCTTTAAAGAAGTACTTTGACATTCAAATGGGTTTCATAAAGTACATATTATACAACCAAAATAGAAAAATATTAAAAACTAAAACTACCTACTAAATAAAAATTGCTCAGTGGCGTCCAGGGTACATACCTGCCAGGATTGACATAGCCTATACCTAGGACTATATAAATACCTATACACTATATACACCTCTTAATATACATACCGTTGTCGTAATTAAAAACCGACTACCTCAATTTGTGACAATTCTGAGTTACATGGTGAAAATCTCATGTTTCATGTCTACCTCTTATTTAACTCAACTATACCCTTCACCATTAGTTAATTTTGTTATCACTCTATAAAGCATTATAACGAGTAAAAGGGTATATATTACAAATATTTCTGAATTAAAGACGTTTTTTGTGTTTTTTTTTAAACTATTGTATTAGATACGAGGTTTTGAGTTTTCGACGGCGATACCGTACCGTTTAACTTTTAATTAATAGATTTCGATTACTACTTTCATACTATTTTAACGATTATAATCTGTTTAAAATTTAGTTGTACTATAGAACTGTAACATCATGATTATCAAAAATTATCTTTTTAGCGTAGAAAAATGAACCACGTGACAATTTATTACGCTTTGTTTTTCTTTTGAAAGTATTATCTGTTATAAAATGTGAAGAGAAAAGTATTCTTTTCTTTTCATTAGTCTTTAGGTTATACATTCATTTATTGCACCTATTCGTATACTAGTGAAGAGGAAAAACCACAAACACTTTATTTTCTATACCTACCTACTTTTCGTTCGTTTTTACATCACTAAAATACCTGGTTTATTACGGTCGGTTGCATCAACGTAACTTAAATTTTAAGTGTTCGTTAAATTGGCAAAAATGCATCGAAATGAAATGTCAAATGAATTATTATGCATTGCTGTCAGAATGTCTATTTGCATTTCTTTGTTTAGGGTAGCTTAAAATTTAATCCTTCTTGATGCAACTGGGCATTATATATTTATGTATGTAATTCCAATGTAAAAAAAAACTAGCAGGAAGTGACAATGTCAACAAAATTATTCCAAAGTAAATAAACTACAAAAGTATTTATTGAAAATCAGAAGGCTTATAAAAATATTTTTCGATTTATTTTTATTAGGGTAAGACAGCGCAATATGTAATAATGAGAAAAGCAAGCTGTAAAATGTGGTCATCGTATTCGCGCTTTTGTTAAAAGTGATGTTTTACATACAACAAATACCGTGAGTTTCAGATGAGATGCAACATTTACTATACTTTTATTTATATATTACTATGGATACTAGTTATTATATGTACTGCATCGTTCCAGATAAAATGCAACATAGGTTGTCAAAGTTGTCAATGGCAAATTAACTTGTAATCATAATTTACTGATCTATAAATAACGTAAGAAAATAATAAGAGCAGTAGCAATGAAAATCAATATATTTCAAACATAAATTACAACAAATTTTGAAAAATTGCACCACTAACAATGAAACAATAATTTACACGATTATAAAAATTTTTCATAGATAGAATGTAATATTTCGGGAGTTATTGTTGACAAGCCTCTCTAATTTTAAATTTAAGTTCTTCTAAATCTTCAATTTCTCTAGCATATACTTTAGATTTTAAAAAAACCCTGTAAAAGAAGTCATTAGGAGAGAGATTTAGTGAACGCGGTGGCCAGTTATGTAATTAATTTTATCAAAAAGTAGCTCACAAAAGGCGATTCTTTTCTCATGGTCATTGTTTCTTAACTTTTGGTGATTTTGAAAATGGTAAGAATGAAATTTTCCGTTTTTTAATCATCTAAATACAGAAGTTTTGCTAATATTTAATTGATTTGCCAAAATTTTCGTAGATAGCTGATTATTTTCTATTGCTCTTAGCAAATTATTTTTCTTTTCTTCAGTCCGCGCGGTTTTTGTTCTTGTATTCTGAAAATATTCTCGAAACTGTAGAAGGATTTGGTCTAGGACGTTCAGGAAATAAGTTGGTAAATATTATCACATATTTCTGAAACTATAGCCATCATTGTAACAAGTAATCATTCTAATCCTTTCTTCTTTACTAAACAACTTTAAAAAGTAATGACAAGACAAGTTAATTTGACATTGACAACTTTGACAACCTATGTTGCATTTTATCTGGAACGATGCAGTACATATACAGTCCGATTCACAAAAAGGTTTAAGCTAATCCTCATTTTTGGATTAGCGACTTCTACTTTGACAGTTCATTACTTAAAATATAGTCTAATCTATTCCTAGTATCTACCATTATTGATAACATCAAAACTTAAACTTTTTTGTGAATCGGGCTTGTAATTACTAGTATCCATAGTAATACATTAATAACAATATAGTAAATGTTGCATCTTAGCTGAAACTCACGGTACATAAACCATAATAAATCTTAGTTCTTAGCAACTCAATAATTAAAACAATTAAATTCAAAATATTCTAAATGTCAAACAATTATTATTTACCTCTATGAAGACTTAGAAATGGTACAAATATACTGATGTAAAGTCAAAGATGAAACTAATTTTGTTATTTTTGTTAACAAAACATTATGTAGGTACATAACTACGTACAATTACATAGGTACAATAATATTTTGAAAGGCAATAAGTATAAAGCCTTACTTACTAAATGCATTACTTTTACTTAAAGCCGAAAATAACAAAAAAGTATACAAATGCCATTTAGGACCGGTTTTTCAATACCTGGTTAAAATTTTAACGAAGAGTCAAATAAACAAAATTGAAACGAAATGAACTATTAAATGGCAGATTTATAATTAATGTCAACAAAACGATGCAATATTATTTACTTAGTTAGAAGTTAAAATTTTAACCAGAGATTGAAAAACCGGCCCTTAGAATTATTAATTATGACAACGTACATATTAACAAAATAATTAAAACTCGCTTTTACGAGACAGCAGAGTCTATAATCATATATATTTTACATAAAATAAATATTGCGACTTGATTTAGAATTATTTACATTATACGCTTATCTATAAACCGGTTTCCAGGTTTTTCTGGTATTTTATGTATATATTTCATATTTAACTCGTGACGTGCCTTCTTAAAGCCGTGAGCCGTGTACATGCTCACTTATAAATATAATTTTTCTTTATATAAATAATTTATTTTGATTAATTAATTTTATAATTTATATATTAATATTTTCTATTTAATTTTCATTGATTCACAATAGAATACTAAGAGTCAACAAACGCCAAATTTTAGTGAATGAATCTAAGCTGTATTATAATGATAATTGTATATTTATAAGTAGTTGGAAATTATGTAAAGTAATCTATATTTATAATAATAATAATAATAATAATAATAAATAACAAATAAAAGTGTAAATGTAGTCATAAATATTTTTCTTGTATATTTCATTTATTAAAATCATTCTTAACTTTAATCTTTAATGATAATATTCAATTTTGAATATTAATAGTTAATTTGATATGTTAAGGATAGATAATAGAAGAAATCAGCATGTACAATATCAATATACGTAGTAATAATAGCTTTTAAACTTAATGTTCTCACGTATATGTGTTAATTTATTGATTTATAACTTTACAAACAAAATAAAAATAGATTGAAAGCTTATCAATAGGTTATCATGTAAGATTTTAAAACCCATAAATATTCACTCAAATTTAACAAAAATACGAAATGAAGAATTAAATATGTACCAATATGTGTGTTGATGGGAAAATATAATGCACACATTATAAGGAAATCATCAACAAAATTACTGATAACTTTTTACAATATATTCTAGGAAATTTTATTACATTTATCATATAGTAATAGACATCATTTCGTACATTAAGTGCCTGATCTAATATTTTAGTGAATGAGAGAGAGAGACCCAGAAAAGCTAGAAGCATAGCACGTGTTGTGAGTAAATACTTAGACGAGATTAGAAATCGGAATCTGTAGTTACCTTGTTGTTCTTAAAATGCCACTCCCAAATTTAATGTTTACAAGTTTCACTTTGTAGTTTCACCATATGTTATTATTTAAAACTTTTTCTTTATTCATATATTCACTAAAATTATAAAACACTCATATTTATACAACAACTGTTGCTGTCAACGTCACTACGCAAGAGATATTCTCTCAAATAATTCCAGTGATAATACAAAGAATTTCTGATGTCATCCTCCTCTCTCCACATAATGACCTTCCAACGTGATTGGTTGCATCCCAATAGCTCCGCCCACTTGTTGCTTGTTTAGCCAGTATTTTAGTTGAATTTGAGCGCCAGAATTTCATTATTTGGTATTTCTTTTTTCTTGCAGTGGTTAGGATTTTCCAATATTCAAATTGCTTTTCTTTGTAGAATATTAATATTTTGTATTAATATAAAATACATATTATATTTCAACGATAAATGAAGATGTAAATTATTACATATTATTTCGTTTACGTGTTTATGATGAGTTTCACGTAAATATCTAAATACAGAATATAATCGAAATAAATTATTCCAATTAAATACATTTATATGTATTTAACATAAGAAAAAAACCTTCATTGTTTCTTGGTGAATGAGAATATATAAAAATTTCATGTGGTCAGCACAATACCTCCCGCGTTTGTAATTTTTTATTTAATGTAAATAAATATTTAATAATATTGGCAATATACAGGGTGTTAATAAATACGTGTTTTAAATTTATAGGTATGTAGTGGTAGGGGATGCAAAATATATTAACTTACTAATAAACTCATATCCGGCAATGCACTGTTTTCGAGCTACAGACTCGTAAGTAATTATCTACCTTAATTTTAGTTGACTGTGACGTGTTACTTTGCTTATTTTAACTTCTAGCAATGATTTTTTAAAATATATTCATTCATTTTTCTAATTCATATTATAATAATTGCTTTAATTAACGACTACCAATTTCAATGCAAGCGTCGTACGGTCGCACCTTTGGAGCATATTATGTAAAATTACTATAAAATAAAAGCCTGTATCTCGAAAACGATGCGTTTCTGATTTCTGAATATGAGTTTATTAGTAAAAGTTGGTCTATTTGCATCCCCTACATTCCTACATACCCTATAAATTTGTAACACGTATTCATTAACACCTGTATACTCGCGGACAAAATTATTTCATTTTTTAGGTTCTTTTCTAATTTTTCTTTTATATCCATCTAAGTATGTAAGCCTTTTTAACAGCGGCGGATCTAGACTTTGTTGACTGCAGTGGTCTAGCACCAAATTTCCATGTGTTATAGGTCATTTCGAATAGACACAGAATTGACATCACATGCAAGAGAGCGATAAAAGATCACGATTGTGTTTAATAAAAATGAGTTTAAAACCAGATGTGCCTGGGGTAACTTTTTTGTTTGATAATATTGAAGATCACTCAATTATTCAACTAAAACGATGGCTGGAGTGTAGAGGTCTACGGCTGATGACAAGTCTTTGTTTGGAAGTGGTAACCATAGCAACTTTTAGTTCCATGCTTTGCTGCTAGATGCGCTCGGGCAAATTGCAATTGTATGTTGTTGTGCAAAGTGTCTATTAAAGTTAGTCATATCTTTCTTTTAATTCAATCACAAACAATCAAATAAATAAAAAATAATATTCTGCAAAAGTATAAAAAAAATCTGATGTGGTAGTAAATTCTTCTTCCTTAATTTTATCTTATGTATTTTGTACATATACATTCCATACAGTAAGTGTCTTGCAAAAAATTCTACATGTCCGGTAATATTATAACACAAACATACTACTATGTAAATTGCACTTGACACTGACACTTATCAAGCAGAATTATCTTAATATAGTAACTGTTTCCATGGTTATACCTGGCTGATGTATGAAATTTAATTTTTCTGAAACATTTTATTTAGAATGTCTAAAAGTACCTTGTTGTAATTATTTGCTTCGTAAGACATTGCACATGAACACACCCTCTAAAAATACAAAACTGAGAGTAATTGGTTTTCGGTTATTTACTAAAAAAAAATCTGTCACCCTCGTCAGTAAAATCACAAATGTCTGTACTTTACTCGTGGTGGTAAATATGACTCCTTAACAGTAATGTACCATTTTCCCGACTCTTATGTAAATAACTGTTACACAGGGTGGTTGATTTTTCATTGTCCAGCTTATATCTTCTGAAATATTAAAGATACAAAAAAAAGTTAAATACAGAAGTTGTTTAATACAACCTGACCTATAATTTAGCACAAATAAAGTTTTTCTAAGGCCTACCAGTTTTTCGGAAAAATGTTTAACTTTAATTTTTTAAACGGATACGAGATACCACTTCCAACCTCAGACAATCTTACTTTTTAACTGTCAAATATTTTCGTATAAAAATTAATGTTGTAGACAATTTTCCAGTATAAATAAACGATTTTCTGTAAATTCTACACGTTTCGTACAAAATTTTGCGAGTTTAAATATCCCCAACAAATACTGTCTCATATGTATTTTATATATGTATATGGAAACTACCTATTCGCATTGTTGAAGTATTTTTATATTAGTATAATGATATATAGTAATCTTAATCTTCACGTAAAAGTGGCATTGTGCCACAAAAAGTGTATGACTCTTGACGGCATACGTAATTGAAGTAGTTCCTGTTCCTGCCACAAAGGTTATAGAACCTGCTTATAAGGCGACGTATGTCGTAACTCTGTTTAGAAAATATTTTGGAATTTTCAGCATAGTTTGTTTACATTGCCGTAAATGTTAGCATTATTCTGTTTCGTGGTAATTCACGTGTTTTATCAGTAATGTCAAAGTAAAATTATCGAAAGATGCTAGAATAATGAATGGTCTTGTCTGCATGTGCGTTTTTTTGTTGCAGAAAAAAATAGTGTTCTAGTCGGTGTCAGCACAAATTATCGAACGAATTGAACTACCTATAAACAAAACATTATTGTGCAATGTCCTTACGTGAACAATGCTATGCTATCCGTATTTAAAAAAAAATCAATATTTAGGCAACCAACAATGAAGTTGTATATATCGAATTGCCACTCTGATTTCCTTTTTTTCGTTTTCACTTTAGAAGTAGCTACAGTCATGAACGCGGGATTGTTGTTGATCAATTTACTTAGCTTTATACGTATATCCGAGTCCCACTACAAATATTAAAGATCATTAACGATTAGTTATAGTACGCGCACGTGAAGTTAAGACTGAAGACAAATGTCAAAATTGCGTCTATTAACGAACCAGAAAATATTGACTGTAGTAAGCACGTGCTTCTTATTATTTTGTACTGTACGAGTACATTACTATAAGTAGCACATACTTACTATACAGATGTCTCTTAAATAGGGGGACATGGCTTAACCACAGATTCCTGAGACTAAAATAAGACGATTTAACCAAACTTACTTCTACCGGAAAGTGTACCATTTAGCCAGAAATCTGCTTCAGAGTTATTCGAAAAAAAATTAATTTTGTTTATAATAATCGGACGCTTTATTCGATTTGGATGAAATTTAGTATGACAGTTTATATGGTTTTAATTCATTTTTTAAGGTGATACATGGTATTATTAGTGAACCACTAGTGTATGAAACTTAGGTCTCCCAACATTAATTAGACCGTTGCTTTTTAATGACAATGCCGAAAACGTGAAATTATTTTTCTTCAGAAAGATACATTCAATAGTAAACTTTTTTCTCTCTGTGTAATTTGTGATATCTGTTACGGTTCACCCAGAAAAAAATTAAATTCTGAGTGCTTGCACTGCTTAATTTTTAAAATAAATTTAATCTAGCAGTCTATCCAAATGTCAAACAAGTAATTTTTAATAAATAAATAAAATAAATATATCATCATGGCATATTACCCATTTCTGGGTGTGCCATTATCTACACATATGTAGACATCGGTAATGATGACGATATATTTTACCGTGTGGGCGCTTACCAGGGTCACCTCACGGGCGCTCATAGCTGGTGTGGAGAGCGCACCACAGGGGTCACATTTGTGCCATTTAAAATTGGAAATATTTGCGCTGGTCGGGATCGTACCCGGTTCCCCCAGGTTCGCGACCAGACACTCAGGCACGCGACCACGGGACCCCATTTAATGACAGTAACAATTGTTTTATGGGTTGTCAAAAATTTTCTTTGCAATATTCTAAAATTAGTAATATCCGTTTGTTCGACCTAATAGTATTGTACTACCATTATTATAAATAAGACGATTACATATCTCAGCTTACTCCTAAACAAGTTGTGAAAATTGACAACTCATTACTGTCATTAAAAATTACTTGTTTGACATTTGGATAGACTGCTAGATTAAATTTATTTTAAAAATTTAGCATTCACTCAGATTTTATTTTTTTCTGGGTGAACTGTAACAGATATCACAAATTACATAGAGAGAGAAAAGTTTGCTATTGAATGTATCTTTCTGAAGAAATATAATTACAAGTTTTCGGCATTGCCATTAAAAAGCTACGGTCTAATTAATGTTGGGAGACCTAAGTTTCATACACTAGTGGTTCACTAATAATAATATGTATCACCTTAAAAGATGACTTATAACCATATAGACTGTCATACTAAATTTCATCCAAATCGAATTAAGCGTCCGATTATTATAAGCAAAATTAATTTTTTTTCGAGGAACTTTGAAGCAGATTTCTGGCTAAATGGTACACTTTCCGGTAGAATCAAGTTTGGTTAAATCGTCTTATTTTAGCCTCAGAAATCTGTGGTTAAGCCATGTCCGCCTATTTAAGAGATACTCTGTATATATATTCAATATTTTTGACGCAATTCTGACATCAGTGTCAGCTTCAAGTGTGCATACTATAACTAATCGTTAATGATCATTAATTTTTATAGTGTGTCTCGGGTATTAGGTTTGGTAATGTTGCGGTGTATTTAGAGAAATTGCGTAACCCACGCTTCAGTAGGATTTTCTTTTCTAAACAATCCCGCGTTCGGGACTATAGAAACTTGCTTTCATTTTATGAAAAAGTTTTACAAAAATATAATTTAAACTAAAAGTAAAAGAAGTAAGATACACTAAATGTAAAGGAAGTAAGGCAGAGAAAACTTGTTAAAAATCGAGTTTCAATTTTTTTAAAATTATTAACAATGATTCGGGTATATAACCTTCAGCAAATTTCTTACGAATTATTATTTTAAAAACTGTTCATCTGTAAATAGCTACTAGTAATTAGTTGTTTCTAGTAATAATTAGCCTTGTCTTGAACATTTTAACAGATTTTTCTTTCGAAACTAGGTTTAAATATCGTTTTTCATGTATTTATTTCATGTATTTATTTTTCATGAAAAATGCACAACTCCTTAGATATTTATTAAAGTGAAAATGCTGATTTTAATTTTTTCTGGCATGTTCTGTGTATGAAACAAATAATACTGAAGTTTAGTTTGCATCTTTTTATTTTCTTTTGCCACCGTTTGCGAATTGCGAATCAAAAACATTGCCATAACGGGCCTATTCTGTAACTCAGTGGTAAATTTTTTTCAACTGGTTAAAAAGTTTAACCAATAAAGTATGTTGATTAATAACAAAAATAATTATTTACGCAACAAATGTAAAAAGTATAGTCTTATTTCACGAATAGGAAAGTTTGACCGAATGAGCCGTAGGCGAGTTCGTTAAATCCTATGAGTGAAATAAAACACTTTTTACTCGAGTTGCATACTATTATTTTTTTACTGCAATAAAAGTGTCGTAACGTTTCATTATTTCACTCTGTAGCGTTAAAAAAAGTACATTTTTTTCACACTTTTATTGTGTTAAAAAAAGACATACTTTATAATTCCATTTTAATGAAAAAAGTGCACTTTTTTAACAGACGTAAAAAATGGATTTTTAGTTGTCAAATCAGTATCTATTGGATTTTTTTTAACCAGTTGTTAAAAATTAACCACTGAGTTACAGAATAGGCCAGTAAATTTGTTAAATAATGACAGAATTCGAGAAAAATCTTTGTGATGTTAGCACTTGTAAATAAATACAAGTAATAACAGCGAAAGCAGTGGTCTGTTTCATAAAAAAATACTGGGGTAGCTACTAACAAATTACCGATATATTCTGCGACATTTTCTCAATTTTGTTTCATAAAGCTACTTACGTAAAAAAATAATTACTGAAGTAGTATTGAAATTACTCCAGTATTTACTTAGGTAGTAAAAATTTCATTTCAAAAAACAACATATCGATGTCGAAATTAACTGCGATATATTAAAATCAGAAATTACCCCAGACTCCCAGACGAAAGTAGGTAAAATAAAGATAAGAAAGTGTTGAACGTTAATACATACATTTAATTTATTATTTATATGTATTTTTGACAATTAAAACCAGTTTTTTACTTTTATTCGTTTTCAATATTTTTATTTTCTGGCATTTACGAAATAGTGTGGATATTATGTTCAATGTTTATTGAATAGGAAGGTAGTGTAAATTCCTCTAGATCTTTAGAATATTGAAATTTCTTTATCAAAAGAATCCGCTACGTTTAATCCCCTACACCCCTACCTAATGATTGGAAATTCTTTTCTTATATTTCTATAACTAAATTGTCTATTTCATATAATTTAGCTGAACAAGTTTATCGCCTATTTTTCTCTTAAAAATTATGTTACAAAAGTTAAATAAATGTAAATGAAATTCGACTTGAAATGCTTGCACCTGAATTTGGTTAAAAGAAGAAATATTAATTAATTATTTAATATGTATTAGGAAATAAATCGTTCGAATATATATACAGGTGAGTCACCAAAATGGCCTTCTTTGATATCTCGCTTATCGTTAGAAATACAGCAAAAATTTATTTACCGAATTTACTCGACTACACAAGGGGCACAACGTAAAATTATTTTCACATATACAGGGTGTTGCATTACAGCTGGGCGAAAATTCTTTGTCTATTCTTAAATGGAACACCCTATATATTTTTATATATTTTGAATTGTATTACATTCCTCTATACGAACATATAAAATTTGTTTTATTTTTCCGCGGCGTTGCCAAGTTATTCCGTTTTTTCTCTAAAAAATATCTAAAACACGCACTGCTTTATAAAGGCATATTGAAGTTATTTTAATAGTAAAAATTAAGATTTTTTTTTTTGTACAACTATAAACTATACTCTATGTTTCCGTATACTTTCTTTTACATATTATTATACAGAGTGTTAAATAAAGCGAATCAAATTTAATGAATTTCAAATGGCCATAACTCGTCATTTTCAAATGGAACATGTATTCTTTTTAAATGTTATTAAGGGTATATTGTGCCTAAAACCAATAATTTCGGAGATTTTCACAATTAATTATATTCTAAATTGATATTATGAAAAGAACTAATAAAATTTCTCGGGGAAAACGCTCATTTTTAATAGCAGCTGTAGGCACGTATTTTGTTCTTATTTGAGCTCGTCAGTACAGCATATCTAGTTAAAAGATCTACATTAACTAGAGAGAAAATAAAATATTAACTAACAAAGACAGCACCAGCAGGTAGTCAACTAATTATTGTCGCTTCAACCAAGTCACCAGCACAGCTGGTTTTGTTCGGCTTCGCAGCGGAGGTAATTATAACTATCCGCCAGCCATCGTCAACTAAACCCCAGTATTGAATATAAACAAAAACAACAATAATCGAGCTTAAAGATATAAAAAGAAATAATAAATTTGTTCGCGGAAAGCGCTCTTTTTTTATAGCAGCTGTAGACACGTGTTTCGCTCTTATTTGAGCTAGTCAGAACAGCATAGCTAGTCAAAAAATCTACATTGACTAGAGAGAAAATAAAATATCAACTAACAAAGACAGCACCAGCAGGTAGGCAACTAACTAATGTCGCTTTAATCCAAGTCACCACAGAACTGGTTTTGTTCGGCTTCGCAGCGGAGGTAATTATAACTATCCACCAACCACCGTCAACAAAACTTAATATATATATAAGTTACACCATTTATAACTCAAGAACGGCTGGACCGATTTTGATGATCTCTGATTTGTTAGATTCGTCTCCGCCCCGAATAGCAGAATGACTATTAAAATATCGATTTACGTAAAAAAAAAAATAGTACACTACTTTTAAGGATTTTATGCTCTATCTAATTATAGTGGAACGCAGCCAATTTAGCGGATCTATCCACATAGTGGAAAAGTAAAAGTACAACGTGTTCTCACCCCTGCCGCTGTCAGTATATAACCAATAAAGGTTACATGTCGATTTGTTAGTTTTGTACGAGTGTTATTAATCCATACTAGGTAATATAATAAATACGAAAGTAACTCTGTCTGTGTGTCTGTTACGTTTTCACGACTAAACGGCTGAATCAATTTGGATGAATTTTGGTATAGAGATAGATTGGAACTTGGAGAAGGACATAGGCTACCTTTTGTCGCGAAAGTAAAACTTGAAGGGGTGAAATATGGGATGAAAGTTTGTATGGAGAACCCATCATATCTTCCGCTGAACCAATTTTGATGAATTTTGGTATAGAGATAGATTGGACCGTGGAGAAGGACATAGGCTACCTTTTGTCACGAAAATAAAACTTGAAAGGGGTGAAATAGGAGATGAAAGTAGAGAACCCATCATATCTTCCGCTGAACCAATTTTGATGAATTTTGGTATAGAGATAGATTGGGCTTGGAGAAGGACATAGGCTACCTTTTGTCACGAAAATAAAACTTGAAAGGGGTGAAATAGGGGATGAAAGTTTGTATGGAGAATCCGTCATTTCTCAAGTTAGGGATATAAATTTTTTTTTTATGTTTTTGGTAAGAAATAGAGTGTTTTAGCGTTTTTCAAACATCATCCCTCAAGGCAGTACAATAGAGAGTGATTTCAATTATTTTTTGCCGGTTCCCTACACAGCGCATGTCTCCGAAGAAAATGTGAAAAATTACTGGTACACGTGTAGCAATCGTTATTCTAGCTTTACCCGTGCGAAGCCGGGGCGGGTCAGCTAGTATTTAATATAAACAAAACAACTATTATAAAAGATTTTCAACGTAACCTCCGTTTTCACGATAACTGATTTGCAAACGATTTATAAATGAATGATTTACTCTTCGCAGCATATTTTCGTCTACAGTTGCAAAACAGGAATGGGATCACGTAAAAGTGAAAACGATATTGCGATTTTCGAGAAGTGAAAACGATATTCGTTTCCTTAGCGATCACGTAAAATTAGTCACTCACTACGTTTTCAACTTCGGTTATTTCCGTAAAGTGACTACGTTTTACGAAAACGATATCGTTTATAGACTAATGTTTTTGTATTAAATAGTAGTTTTCACAGATAATTTATATGAATGTCATTAAATTTTTTAATTTAATATCAAAACGTATTATTCTGGCCTTAAGAAGAAGAATTGAAGATGGATTCAAGTTAAATTATCAATTAGTTACAGGTGCTATGTGTCATCTAATTTTGTTCATTTTTATATTCCAGAAGTAAAATTTATGAAGTAAAAAAAAATATTTCTAAATATATAATTAAAACTTTAAGAGACCATTTAAGACTGCAAGTAGACAAGATAGTAATTTTAAAGTGTATGGAGAGCTTCTTGACTGGACTTTTATTCAAACATCCCAGTAATTTTAAAGTAATCTAGTTTTTATTACGTTTTGTATTTCAAATAAGTAAAGTTGGGCTACATTTAAATAACGGCGCATAACCTTCGGACAGGTTGCAGAAAATGATCAATTCATAAATTTTAATTTTGTGTAAAACCTACAAAATATTAATCACAAAATACAAGCTAGAATCGTTATCTCTGTTGCTTCGCAGAATGCAATAGTTATTAAATTTCCTTTCTTGGATTTATTCTTGTAATCAATATTCTTGGGCTGAAATCAAAATATGCTTTGTTGTAATCAGCACTTTTACAGTTACTAGAATATCAACAATGCCAGAAAATATTTCTTTTAGGTAGTTCTTTCTACTAACTAAGAAAATATCTAATCAACAAGATTTCAATTTTCTATCATAATTTTCAAAAGAGTAAAAATATAGTTATAGTATATCATACGCATTTGGTTCTTTGCAACATGCTAGTATTAAAACATTCATGAATTTTTCGTAGATTCATTCTTGTAATCAATATTCGTTTTATAATTATCGTATTTCATTATAATTATTTCATTTTCGCTTTGCTTAAAAAAAAAATACCTTTCAAATTTGATATATTAATTTAATGACATTTCTTTCCAAAACGTCAAATTTAATTCACTGCTCACTACATTCTTTTACTTAAATGTAAGTAAATTAGAAAAAGATATACCTATACCCAAATGTATGAAATAAAAAGCGACATAAGATACGACTATCGTTTTCACATGCTTTGAGTGTGTCGACTAGAATTCACATTTTTTTCGATCCAAAACGATATCGTTTTCGGTTTTCACTATTTACGTGATCACATTTTCACTTGTCGACAGTCGCAATATCGTTTTCATAGTTACATGATCCCACTTCAGGAGTGGGATCACGTAAAAGTGAAAACGATATTGCGATTATCGAGAAGTGAAAACGACATTCGTTTCCTTATCGATCACGTAAAATTAGTCACTCACTACGTTTTCAACTTCGGTTATTTCCGTAAAGTGACTACGTTTTGTGAAAACGATATCGTTTACAGACTAATGTTTTTGTAATAAATAGTAGTTTTGACAGATAATTTATATGAATGTCATTAAAATTTTTAATCTAATGTCAAAAAGTATTATTCTCGCCCTTCGTTTTTATTTCGTTCATAATAGCAATGCTGTAAGAATTGAAGAAGGATACAAGTTAAATGATCAATTAGTGCCATGTATCATCTAATTTTTTTCCATTTGATATTCCAGAAGAAAAATTTATGAAGTAAACAAAAATATTTCTAAATATAAAATTAAAACTTCAAGAGACCTTTTAAGATTGCAAGTATACAAGATCGTTATTTTAAAGTAATCTAGTTTTTATTAAGTTTTGTATTTCAAGTAAATAAAGTATGGGCCACATTTAAATAACGGCGCACAACTTTCGACGGGCTGCAGAAAATGATCAATTCACAAATTTTAATTTTATGTAAAAACTACAAAATATTAATCACAAAACACAAGCTAGAATCGTTATATTTGATGTTTCGCAGAATGCAATATTATTAAAATATTAATAAAATTTTCTTTCTTGGATTTATTCTTGTAATCAATCAAAATATGCTTTGTTGTAATCAACACTTTTACAGTTATTGGAATATCAATATTGCCCGAAAATATTTCTTTTGGGTAGTTCTTTCACTAAATTTTAATAGTAAATCAGGGAAATTTCAGTAGAAATAAGAAAATATCTAATCACCAAGATTTCAATTTTCTATCATAGATTTCCAATATTCATGATTTCTTTTTCTTAGATTCATTCTTGTAATCAATTTTCATTTTATAATTATCCTATTTTATCACAATTATTTCATTTTCGCCTTACTAAATAAAATAATCAAAAATACCTTTCAAATTTAAAATATTAATTTATTTTTAAATCATTTATAATGACATTTCTTTCATTCTTTCCAAAACGTCAAATTCAACTCACTGCTCACTACATTCTTTTACCTAAGTGCAAGTAAATAAGAAAAGGATATACCTATACCCAAATGTATAAAATAAAAAGAGACGTAAGAAACGACTATCGTTTTCACATGCTTTGAGAGTGTCGACTAGAATTCACATTTTTTTCAGTCTAAAACGATATCGTTTTCGGTTTTCACTATTTACGTGATCACATTTTCACTTGACGACAGTCGCAATATCGTTTTCACAGTTACGTGATCCCACTCCAGTTCCGAATTCGCTCCATCATATCTTCTCGTGTAGTTGGTGCTGTCTGATAAACTGAGTCTTTTACATAGCCCCACAAGAAAAAATCTAATTTTGTAAGACCCGGAAATCTAGCAGGCCAATTCCTTGGACCACCTCTTTCAATCCATCTGTTAGGAAATTCATGATTTAAATAATTCCTAACCCGAAGACTATTATGAGCCGGCGCACTATCGTGTTGAAACCATAATCTCTGGAGAATATTAAGAGGTAAATTGTACAACTCATTCTGAAGATCATTTTGTAAAAATTCACAATAATTTTGCCCATTAAGATGGTTATCAAAAAAAATATGGTCTAATAACATGTTTCCCTAATATTCCTCCCTATACATTAAGAGACCATCTGTGCTGATGGTCAAATGGTCTTACAAAATGTGGATTTACGGTGTCGTAATAATGAAAATTGTGGTGGTTTACTTGTCCATTTTTATGGAAGGTTGCTTCATCCGTAAATAAAATGAAATTTAAAAAATCGTGATCGTCCCTATATTTTTCGATAGCCCATTCACAAAAATTTTGGCGATTTCTAAAATCACGTTCGTCTAATTCTTGCACCATTTGGATATGATATGGATGAAATTTATTTTTTCGAATAATTCTTGAGACTAGACTGACTTACATCTAATTCACGGCTGATTTTTCGCGTGCTTGTATGGGGATCTTCGACAACACTTGCGAGTACATAAACTTCGTATCTTCATTTCTGGCCCATTCTCTTTTTTCGTATTGAATATGACCAGTTCTTTCAAACCTTTCTCTCAGTTTTTCAAAACAACGCCGGTTTGGATGTCTTATTCCCGGAAACCGTTGTGCACAAATTCTAGATGCAAGCAGAGGATTTCTTTCCGCTTCTCCAAGTGCGTACACCATATTCGTAAGTTCTTCTTGCGACAGATTCATATTAATAAATAAATTTTACTTAATCGCAATAATATTAATAATAACCAGTTTTATTTATTGGTTACTGCTAATGCAACGGTCATTATTGCAATTGTTTTTTTTATTAAAAACACAATTTTTATGGAATACTTGATTTAATTTTTAATGCAAACCCATAAATTTAGAGAAAAATGGTGAAAATCTCCAAAATTATTGGTTTTAGGCATAGTATACCCTTAATAACATTTAAAGAGAATACAAAGAGGAACACAACTGAATAATAAAATATGGGTGTTCCATTTGAAAATGACGACTTATGGCCATTTGAAATTAATTAAATTTGATTTGCTTTATTTAACACGCTGTATAATAATATATAAAAGAAAGTATACGAAAACATAGAATATTGTTTATAGTTGTACAGAAAAAAAATCTTAATTTTTACTATTAAAATAACTTCAATATGCCTTTATAAAGCAGTGCGTGTTTTAGATCTTTTTTAGAGAAAAAAACGGAATAACTTGGCTACGCCGCGGAAACTAAAACAAATTTTTTATGTTCGTATAGAGGAATGTAATACAATTCAATATATATATATATATATATATATATATATATATATATATATATATATATATATATATAAAGATATATAAGGTGTTCCATTTAAGAATAGACAAACAATTTTCGCCCAGCTGTAATGCAACACCCTGTATATGTGAAAATAATTTTACGTTGTGCCCCTTGTGTAGTAAATTCGGTAAATAAATTTTTGCTGTATTTCTAACGATAAGCGACATATCGAAGAAGGCCATTAAATGAAGAGGGTTGCATAAGCAAAAAAATCATTTTTTGTACGTGTCCCCTCGCAATTGTAATAAAAAATAATTAATATTTATTAATATTTTGTAAATTATTTGATTATGTTTGTGTCCTGAAAACATTTTGATTGAAAAAATACAACGGATATGGAAAAAAAATAATTCATTTCCGGTTTATAAATTGAAATACGTAGACCAAATTATATTCAGGACACAATTTATTAAAAACCATAAACAAATATATACATTTTATAAAAGTGTATGCAATAGGTTTTTAAAACGACGCGTACGAAAAATTTATCAAAACAGATTCATTTGACTACCGCGGCACTGAATAATAGTTTGGGCATTACCGTACAGATGTCTGCACTACAAATGTTGGTAATGCAGTTCGGAAAGTAAACATTGAAGTTCTACCCGTTCTACCTGACTAAGCATGACATTTTTGTAATTTGATTTACAATCTTTTATTACTGTGGCTATTTCCACGAATGGTTCCTGGAGAAAATAAATGTAACGACATGTGGTCGCTGAACATGTTCACCATTTTTCTGCTGAATGCACTGTTCACTAGAGACCGTTCACTGACCATAAAAAAAGTACGGTCAGATGTTTCTAGTCACTTGGTCACTTGTTTCGCGCCCAATATTTAAATTCACTGGATTTTCTTCTGCTAGTAGACATAATCTAAGGTCATCCATTATCTGTACAGTAAAACAAAATAACATTTATTTACATGAAAGGACCGATAATAAATTATTTGTTGTCATATATTATGCATATATCAATAAGCAAATTGATTGTAAAATTAAATAACTACTACTTATTGTCAAATTATTAAAAAAAAAATTATATTGCAATCTTTTAATTTGTTTAACAATTAACATTGAAGTTATTATAAAATTAAGGTTACGATTATTTGACGTTTCAACCACGTGAATGTGAAAAGTGCATTCAGCAGAGACCTCCTTGTTCGGTGACTGGTCGGTCAAGTGTTCAGGGGACCAAATAAATCTGCTGAATGCGCCCAATATTAACAATTAGTGATTTTTAGTAAAAGTATTATTTCACTAAACAATATATTTCCAGACAATTTTGAAATTTCTTTTATGGTATCAGTGAAACTTCATTCTTGAATTTGTATGTTAAGCATTACGTTTTCCCACAACTCCTTGTCTCTATAAATTTCTTGAAAAGAATTTCAGCTGCAACATTAGCCGCAGATTACTGATGTATTGTTCCCGAAAAGAGCCGGTTATGTTATGTAAATGACACATGATTTTTCCGCTTTATATCAGGCTAATTATGCAGGGATTATAAATTTCTGTTACTTGCGAAAGCCAATATTTAGAAAATATAGTGTTTATCTTCTTAGGTCTAGTTGTACAATCTCCGGTTATAGTATTAAAGTCATTAAATAACGGACGCGACTGACGTTTATAATCAGTCGAGTTCGTTATTTGCATATCGGCCGTGTGGCGTTCAAGATTTTTCGTAATAACATAAAATTTAAACATTTAGGAATAATAAAATTCTTCTATTTCTCATACTGAACAACTTTTTTGGTTAATTTATAAATTCTCATAGACAATAGTCCATAAATATGTTGTTAGTTTTCTAGGAACACCTGATCCTTAATTGTACGCGACTGTTATAAAAAAGACGCAGTTAAATATAATTTTTTCATATTTTATGTATCAATATGAAAGAATATTTTATTGTCTATACGGTTTGATTATACATTTTCCTTCATATTCAATAGATATAAAGAATTATAAAGCGATTAACTTTCATAAATCAGCCAGCTTTGCAATAATCATGGAAATAGCTGATCTATTCAAATAATTCTAATTGACAGGTGTCAGTGTTAAGTGCAATTTAATAGTGTATCTTCGTGTTATACTTTTATTTTATTTTTATTATTTATTTCATTTATTGTTATAAATTTATTTTTTCACTACTAGCCTAGGAACCCACTATTATGTACCTTTATTTGACATGAGAAATGTTTTTCACTAGCGCTTGCTTGTAACATGGTAACCTAGGTCAATAATAATTTATTATTAACCTTGGTCTATAATGCAAACAGTTACTTTTCTATCAAACTCAAGCCGTCAAATCCAAATATTATTTAACTCATTAAACTTAAGAAAAGTATATAATTTAAATTTGCCGCTTAATTTTAAATTGACCTACGCTGCCGCCTTGCCACCTCGCCTTCCACTGTGCTGTTTTGGTGATGAAGATGTAAAACAGAAGTGTAGATGTAGAAATGAATAAATCACATTTTTTGTATTTGTACATACATTTCAATAGATTCATTTCAAAATAATAATAAACTAATTACGCTGCTGACTGTAACAGCACAGAGTGTTTTTTTTTTATTAAATAATTAAATCTAAAACAAATCATGACTCATTAGTGACGTTAACAAACCAGCGAAATGAGCGAAACGTCAGATATAAAAACAAATGCAGCCTACTTTGTTTTTGTGAATGTTAACAAACAAGTAACGTAATTATTCATGTCAAAATGATTATTATCAATAAAAAAATTCAAATAGGGTTTATGTGCTAGTAGTGAAAAAAATAGTATATAAACCACGGTTGAGAAGATCATCGGTGTACAATCTTGGCGCTTGATCAATAATGATTAGCTTCTCAACCTTGACGTATAATGTACTATTATGTTTTCCAAGGAACTTTCGGTATGGAATTTGTAGAAAATAGTATATGTTCGTGTCACAATTTTCCTGGATACATAGAATCTTTTCCAAGGAACCTTTGGTATGGGATTTGTACAAAATACATAGAATTGACGGAAGGTATATGCTGGCCACATCAGATATTTTTTTTATAAATTGTACTCGTCTCGTATATTAGAAAATTTAATATTTTGTTTGCTATAAAATTTGTAAAAAAATATCCAAAGTTCTTTATCAAATAATTATCAATAAATCCATCCTGTGCCGGAGCTACAAGATTTGTGTTTTTTATGTGTCAAAACAGTTTCAGTTCCCAGTATACATTTGACTATTAAATTATAAACTGACAGACTGCCTTTATTAGGTATTTTTACTCCAAACACGTAATTATTTAATTATTAACAAAAACCGTTGTTTTTATATTTAAGAAGAAACCGGTTACTATTAACCAAAATAAAATTAAACCGGTTAAATTGTAAAATACTCCCAAAAAAAGGTAAAAGTGCACTGTTATTTACACTTTCTAATATTTTTTAATTGTGATAAAAGCATCTACTTTTTACACTAAAATAAATGGAAAAAACATTTTTTAACGAACCTAGGAAAAATAATATAAATAAGAATTTTATTTATCGATATGATTTTGATTTTGTTAATCGGTTAATCTAACCATTTTAATAACAGGTTAAATTAAGAGTAACCCGGTTTTTGAACAAAAACTGTTTTGAAATTTTAGCCTTGCTTTAATTAACGGATTCTAAATGATTTATATATTAATAACAGAGTGTTGTGTCAAATAATCAACCAGAGTACACCCTAAGTGTCCAGCAAAGCAGCGATGGTAAAAAAACATGTAGAAGAGTACCAAGTATGGAATATACAGAAAAATTTATGATTTATTAACATTACCGCATAATATTGTTTGTTAATATTTGCAACAGGCACAGCTAGTATTGTGTATAACTTTGTAAGTATTATGACTTCATTTTTTACATTTTATTACTGTTCTATAGGTAATTCTAAAAAGGTCGCGACCCATAAATTTTGCGTCACTGTGCTAAATGGTTAAAGATAAATCACTGAAAAAAAATATGTACTAAATATTAAACGACTATTCGGTGTAAAACTAGAAACTAAGTTGATGCATAAATACATATTTATTTTTGTAAATTACTACAAGAGCAGCAGTGCGGGTAATTAACTAATCTGAATCGAATGAAAGGTCTCGGAACGAGCCCAGCGAGTTTAGGTATTTGCATGCAGTTACAAAATCCGCGTGTGTTGCACTCAAGTTTTTTTTCTAAAATCGCTCACAAAAATAAGAAATATTACAAAATGTATTCTAAATTTTTGACATATTTGCTATTTGGGCGGCTATGCATGGTAATTTTAAGTTGTCATGATAATTATTTCCATGATAACAACTATTTCCCGCACTTGTATGGAAATCGGCTATTTCTCGCATTTATTTCGTGTTTGAGAACATTTATTCCCGCACGATGATGAGAATTTTTTTTCCTACAACTGTCAAAAAAACTTAACATTTCTTCATTGTTTTCGAAACGCAAAACATATCATTTTTAAACAACACCAATGTTACCTGGGCAACGTGCGGAAAAGTATTTTGCGCACGAGGGCGACAAACACTTTTATTCACTGTCACAAGTTTGGATAAAAAATACACCATTCTTTAAATTGATTGTAGATAATTTCATATTAATTTCTGGATTTAGCTGGCAATAGATTTAAAATAGCAGAATTTGCTGCTTCTGATAATTCTGGAGGAGTACCAGAAAATTCAGTCACTTTCAGTGTTGCACATTTTACTCACAATAACACAATTTTCATTGATAAACAATAAACAAATGTAGTTGTTGATGTTGACAACGTGTATGTGGCAAATGTTTTAGTCGCTTAGCAACATATCATTGAACTCAATTAAAGAATATTGGAATAATTTTACTTATATTAATTAATTCATTTTATTTTAATATTATAGAACAGTTGTAGGAAAAATATTGTGTGTACCGCGAGTGCAAAATGTCATTGCCGCTCTCGCATCATTGAAGCTCGTACGACAATGTAGCATTTTACACCCTTAGTACACAAATAACAATTTTTTTTTACAGAATCTACATTTTGACGGTGTACAGAGTAAATTATACCGTGAAGCGAATAAACCAGCCCCTTCGACCCCCAAAATTTCAGAGGTCCAATTTTGCATAATTTGTTTATGATTACTGTTGCTTATTGTTTTTCTGATTTCAGTCTAATTCATCATTATTTAATTACTGAATTACTTCAAATTGAGTCCTTATAAAGTTGTTATTTGTAATGAGTCGTTCTCTGTAGTGTAAAATCCAGATGAATTAGTAAATGTGAATACCAATTAATATGCTAAACAAATGTAGCAGTAACAAATGCATATGTACATTTAATGCCCAGTGAACAATATCCTATTGAAACGAAATATCAATTGGGTTATGTACATATTAAATTTTACTGGCGAAGGTCGATATACATTTAGGGCCGGTTTTTCAATATCTGGTTAAAAATTTAACTATGAGTTACATAAACAAAACTGAAACGAGGTGAACTGTCAAATGACAGATTTATCACTGCTGTCAAGAAAACGATGCAATATTGTTTACTTAACTAGAAGTTAAAAGTTTAGAGATTGAAAAACCGGCCCTTATTGTGTTAACTAGTTAACTATAAGGTGCGCAACTGAACATTAAGATTAAGAGAAAAGTTTAATTTTATAATAAAAAATCTGATGTGGCCAACACAAAACCTCCCGCTATTTAATTTTTATTAATTTAAATACATACCTACGTATTTACTAACGCTGCAAAATATATTATGTTACATTGCATATAACTGTTGGTTTATTTACTATTTTCTAGGACTATTCAATAGGAATTCGAACTTTTCTGTCTGGATAGATATAATTAAAAAATTCTTAATTATTATTAATGTTTGTATATTTAAGAATTTATAATTTTTTACATTCATTGCAAGATAATACAGTGTGTCCCATTTAGAGGTGCCACCATTGGGATCTCGAGAACTATAAGAGATACGATGTCGGTTCAATGGAACTTTTTATGCGCCTTTGGGAGGCCATCTCAGATGTGCTATTATTTTTCCAAAAATTCTCATAGGCCACTAGATAATGACGAAAAACTGAATATTGTTGATTTTTTCTTTTTCAAATAACTTCTAAACTATTAGTAATTGAGAAAAACGTTTCAAATATGAAAGATATATATTTTTATTAACTAACCAGTGGCGTACGAAATAAATTTTTATATCCGTAAATTTTTGAGATATAACAAACTTATATTTTTTTAAATGGAACCCATATCTGATTTCAGTCTCAAAAAAATCATTATTTTTTCTCTTTTCAATGATGTAAGGGTTATTATGTTTTATATTTGTTTTACTCCTAAAATTTAATTTTTCTCTTTATTTTCCTGAACTTTCTTATTATTTCCCAAAAAAACATTATTATTTTTATTAAATATATTGTATTTGATCGAAATAATTTGTTTTATGCCTTTATTACTTAATATTTTTATTCTAGACTCATAATTACAAATTACACTATAATGTGCCAAGGGCGACCAGATACAAAATATTATAAAAATTAGTTTGATACGAGTTTTGAACAAATTTTTTTAACAAAATGAATTATTTAAATGCAAGGAGTATTTCTAAATAGAAATCTACCAATATTTTCAAAATAATTATAAATTTAATACAAAATAAGGAAAAAATAATAATTTTGAAGGCAAATCAAATATAAAACATAATAACCCTTACATCATTGAAAAGAGAAAAAAATAATGATTTTTTTGAGAATGAAATCAGATATGGGTTCCATTTAAAAAAATATAAGTTTGTGTTATATCTCAAAAATTTACGGATATAAAAATTTATTTCGTACGCCACTGGTTTGTTAATAAAAATATCTATCTTTTATATTTGAAACGTTTTTCTCAATTACTAATAGTTTAGAAGTTATTTGAAAAAGAAAAAATCAACAATATTCAGTTTTTCATCATTATCTAGTGCCCTATGAGAATTTTTGGAAAAATAAAAGCACATCTGAGATGGCCTCCCAATGGCGCACAAAAAGTTCCATTTAACCGACATCGTATCTCTTATAGTTCTCGAGATCCCAATGGTGGCACCTCTAAATGGGACACACTGTATACCGTGAGTATTTTTTAACGTGAAACATTGGGTTTGTCATATCCATCGTTACGATTTGACATTTGATTGACAGCAATGTATTTGCCTCATTTAAAATGAAACATGGAGAATGAATTTGACAGAAGTGTTATATTTAAATATTGTAAGAAATTTAGCAGTCAAAAAATCACTCCGGCACAAGGTGTACACAATCTTTTTTTCTACAACTAAACTTAACTTAGAAATCAGGTATAATTATTTAAACAAAATTGTCCTTTATTGACGCCTTATCAAATGTCAAATTCGTTCCCTATGTTTCATTTTAAATGGGACAGGCAAATACATTGTTGTCAATCAAATGTCAAATCGTAACGATGGATATGACAAACCCAATGTTTCATGTTAAAAAATACTCACGGTATATCTTGCTATGAGTGTAAAAAATTATAAATTCTTAAATATACAAACATTAATAATAATTAAGATTTTTTTAATTATATCTATCCAGACAGAAAAGTTCGAATTCCTATTGAATAGTCCTAGAAAAAGTATAGTATTCTAATCGCATGTAATGGCTATTACTCATGACAATGAAGTTTGCAACGCGAGCCGAAGGGTCATTGAATAATATACTATTATATGCTTGGAAAGTTTTAATAATACATTTGCTTTGAACATTAGAACGATGAAATATTTCCAGCTGTTGATACATAAGGCCTTAACACTGTAACCGTATTCTTAATTCCGAAACTTTCCAAGTAACTCTAATCAAAATAATTTTCTGTTAAATGCAAAATTCCATGTGTTAGCTTTTAACATTTTTGGAGTAAAAATTATGTTGAGGGATACTGTTATTAGGTGGAATTAAACTACTTGGATAGTTTTGAAATTAGGAAAGCAGTTTATAATGGAAAGCCCTTATGAGTAAACAGCTAGATTTATTCCATTCGCCTTTATACACAAAGGTATTATTGAAACTTCCCAAGCAGATTCATAGTTTTACATCCCATACTTTAGCCCCCAGTAATTCTAGGAAATTTCGTAATACAATAGAAGATATTTAAGGTAGTAAACCAACTTGAATTCTATTTCTTAAATTTATTTATGTTTATTTATTATTACACGCTTCTTTATACAAATTTAGTATTTAAGCGGTGATATGTATGGGGATGAGGTTTTTCTTCGATTTTTTTCCTTAACAATTTTTTTACCACAGCGCAGAGATGGGGATGAAATTGTGAAATTACACACACACAAACATCCATGCCCTAAGTGGGATTTGAACCCACGACACCAGATTCTAACTATGAAGGTCGCTTGAGCGCTGCCTCAACATGCTAAGCCACAGGTGCCGGCTATGGGTAGTATGAATCTTCTCGGGAGACGGTGTGCTAGAACCGTAACTCAGCAATATTCGGTTTGCACTATTTCTTAAATAACCAAAACTACTAGGGTGGTATTAATAAAAATAAGTAAATGCTTATCTGACAGTTTTATAAGTAAGTACTTATATCCGTATTAATAAAGGTTCAGTAAAAGCTGATGTTATAAGAAAATACTTATTTGGCAAAAGTACTTACTAATACTTATAATCAAAATAAGTAATTACTTAAAACTGTATTAATAAATGGAGTTGATTCTTAAACAATTAAGTATTTACTTACAAATTTATAAGTATGATATGTATCATGCTTATGGGGGAATGAACTAAAATTTCAAAAATTATATTAATTTAAAAACATGTTCTACGCCGTATGAGCCTGTAAGGATTATAAAATTCGTAAGAAAAATTATAGTAAACAAGATTTTATCAAATTGTATTGCTTTATCCTCGAAACATACTTCGGTTATCAGAACACTTTCTTGGCGTTAGCAATGAATCCAGAGGTGGTGCTCCGTGTTCATTTATTAAATGATAATATTTTTAAAATGTGTTTACCGACACTTATAACAAAAAAAAGCCGAAAAGTTGTATTACATAGCATCTGGTTTTCAGATTGGTGTTGGTGAAGACAATAAATTTTCATTAATATTTTTGTCCTTGACGCTGCTTTCAAAACTAAATATTTTTAAAAATTCAAAAACTTATGTATGTGTATAGAACTGTATTTCAGATTAGTTTGTTAACTTTCAGCAACTTTAAGCCCCTATGTCACTATCTATAATTTTGCACAGACTTATGCATATAATTATAAACAAAATTTTATAAACGGTCGCATACAGGAATTTTTGATAATTACAGTGGTTGTTGATTATTGATTACAGTTTTTAATTTAATAAAATATTATTAAATTGTCTTGGACTCGTGAGCAAGTAGTAATGCTCAAATAAATCAAGATTATCCATATATTTATAGTTAGAAATATATAGCTAATTACTTGCACAGTGGCATACAAAATATTTGTATATATACGATTACGTCCATAAAAATTTTGGTCAGAATTCTATCCATAATTCTGTCCAAAATTATAGATCGTGACAAACTGTACTAAATAAATAAACGAGCCTGAAATGAACTTTAAATAAAAAAATATAAGAATGAACTGTCAACAAATGTCAAAATTTACAATTTTTTTCAAACACAAGGCTTACTATTGTATTTCATACGTAAGTACGTACTTAATAAAAGTAAGTATTTACTTTAAGTATCAGCATCTGGTTATTAATATGAAAATATTTGGGTAAAGTTCTGTATTTTTTTGTTACAAAACGACGCTTCGATAGCGAAGTGCAATTCAATACTTATACAGGGTGTCTCAATAAGCTTGCTTATTATTGGTAACTTTTTTATTTGAAGAGATACGAGGTTGGTTAAATTAGCAAAATTGTGCCATTTTATATTAAAAAATTGGTCATGTAGTTAAAATAAAAATTGTGTCAGCGGTTCCCAAAATTTGGGACAGAATATATATTTTTTAAATGGAACCATATGCTTTTTATTATCTTATTGGAAAGAGTATTTTTTTCTCTTTCCAATAAGTTAATGTTGTTTATGTACAATTTTTTCAAATAAACGAGTTATTTACGGTTATAAATTTAAATTTTGTAAAAACGAGCCTGAAATGAACTTTAAATAAATATAAGAATGAACTGTCAACAAATGTCAAAATTTACAATTTTTTTCAAACACAAGGCTTACTATTGTATTTCATACGTAAGTACGTACTTAATAAAAGTAAGTATTTACTTTAAGTATCAGCATCTGGTTATTAATATGAAAATGAGTATTTACTTGCAACTCTTGGTGATACTGATAAGTAAATGCTAGTACTTATAAGTAGGTACTTATAAGTATTTACTTATTTTTATTAATACCACCCCTACTTATACTTTAATTAATAATTTTATTTTGTATTGCGGCCATCACCAACTTCGGAAATAATAAACAAATTCCTATTTCCAGATTAGGTAGCCCGAGAATATTGTTTAACCTGTGTTAACATGACATTTATGCAGAGTTATTCTCAAGTTAAGTCTTATTCCATGTTTGTTATTATACAATCGTGGATTAAGCATAAACTCGTAACATACCTGTTATTCTAAATATAACCCTTATTTATTACAGCTGCAAGAGTTATAATTTTACATTATTTATCAAAATAAAAGTTTTGCGTTACATTAAAATCATCTCAACATTCGGTAGCCATCGATGTGGGATCATACGCACTGTCCTACGCAATGCTTCATTCGTAAGGTGGAAGAGAGTATACATGTTACACTCTATACCCGTATGTGGGCATTGTCCAAAAAAATAGTTCGGAACTAATTTTGAACTCCTGAAACTGCTCAAATCCAAAAAACAGCCACAACTCGTTGTGGAACTTACAAAATCTGACATTTATTTGCTATTTTTACCTCTCGCTAAGAGAGGAATTGGAATCATGCTAAAGGTCACATATCCAGATTTTAATGAATAAGCACGTTACAAGGTCACTAGAATCCGATTTTAACATTTTTTCAATGATATCTGTGTGTATGTGTGTGTGTGTGTGTGTGTGTGTGTGTGTGTGTGTGTATGTCTGGATGTTGGAGGGACGATTCCTCAAAAACTATAAGACTAAAGACCTGTTTAACTATGAATTCCTCAATCTGACATTCCTGGGAAGAGCTGAAAAGGTAGTAGTTTCTAAAAAAATTCTCCTAAATATTATTTTTTGAAAATTTTTGATATTGCTATAATTGAAGAACATAAAATTCTACATCTGATACATTTAAAATTTTTATTATATCTTCTATAAATTTAGAGATAAAGACACTGTAATATATAGAATACAATACGATGAAAAATAGATATAATTAGAATTGTATGTGTGCAGAAGACGTGTTAAATACAATAAAAAACAATATTTGGGTAAAGTTCTGTATTTTTTTGTTACAAAACGACGCTTCGATAGCGAAGTGCAATTCAATACTTATACAGGGTATCTCAATAAGCTTGCTTATTATTGGTAACTTTTTTATTTGAAGAGATACGAGGTTGGTTAAATTAGCAAAATTGTGCCACTTTATATTAAAAAATTGGTCATGTAGTTAAAATAAAAATTGTGTCAGCGGTTCCCAAAATTTGGGACAGAATATATATTTTTTAAATGGAACCATATGCTTTTTATTATCTTATTGGAAAGAGTATTTTTTTCTCTTTCCAATAAGTTAATGTTGTTTATGTACAATTTTTTCAAATAAACGAGTTATTTACGGTTATAAATTTAAATTTTGTAAACTATTTTATTAGTTTTTTAGTCAAGTAAGCCATGGAAACAATTGATTCTTTGTTTGTTTGACGTTTAATAATTTCTCCCGTAAAGTTCTCTGTGTTTAATAACTTTACAAATGAAGAAAAATTAGATATGATCGTGCTATATGGAAAGTTATATCTAGACACCAGTTATGTAGAACGGTCGGCTCTCTTTCCAAAAGAGTTTAAATGTGCGAAAGAAATAATGGCTTTCAATTTGAATATTTTCATTGTTTTGTTATTACTGTAAAATAAATTAATAAAATAATAATTTTATAAAATACAATTGTTTCCATAGTTTACTTGACCTAAACTAATAAAAGATCATTTTTATCTTTAAACGTAAATAACTCGCTTATTTGAAAAAAAGGTACATAAACATAACCTTATTGGAAAGAGAAAAAAATACTCTTTACAATAAGATAATAAAAAATATATAGTTCCATTTAAAAAATTTATATTCTGTCCCAAATTTTGGGAACCGCTGACACAATTTTTATTTTGTCTACATGACCAATTTTCTAATATAAAATGGCACAATTTTGCTAATTTAACCAACCTCGTATCTCTTCAAATAAAAAAGTTACCAATAGTGAGCAAGCTTATTGAGATACCCTGTATAACATAAAATGGAAATGGCGAGAGGTCTTGTGCTGGCCACAACAGATTTTTTTTAACAAATAGTAAGCTAACCATTACTATACTAGCCATCAAATAAATATAGACGGGAGATATTATAAGATTTAAAAAAATATTAAACTGTTGTTTACCCAATCTGACATTCCTGCGGGAAGAGCTGATTAGATTTTTGTAACAATTGGACAACCAAAAGTAACAGTTTCTTTAAAAAAATCTTCTAAATTAAGTATTATTTTTTGAAAATTTCTGTTATTACTATTATTGAAGAACATAAAATTCTACATCTGATACATTTAAAATTTTTATTATATGTATTTTGTATAGATTTAGAGATAAAGGCACGGTAATACATAGAATAGTCTAATCGCAGAGGCTACGGCACTAAGGAAACCAGTTGACAAATTCAAATGTTTATAACATAGTTTTTAAATGACAGATGTTAGTGTCAAAAATCAATAGTTTCAGTGACATTCTGAAAGCTTTTTCTGGGATGTACATTTAATCTTTCTTAGTGTTTTATTAATTAATTATTTAAAATTGTAGGTAAAATGCATATATACATAAGAAATACCGCCAATCTTGCTAATGAATTGGAAGAATCTCTGACATTTAGGAACTTACTTATACAATGATAAATAGATATAATTAGAATTGAGTGTGCAGATGACATGTAAAGTACAATGAAAACAATATTTGGGTAAAGTTCTGTAATGTTTTTGATATAAAACGACGGTTCGAAAGCGAAGTGCAATACAGTACTTATATAACATAAAATGGAAATGGCGAGAGGTCTTGTGTTGGCCAAAACAGATTTTTTTTTAACAAATAGTAACCAAACCATTACTATACTAGCCATCAAATAAATATAGACAGGAGATTTCTACACTGTTGCCAGTTCCATTGGTCATGTTGAACATGGTATGTTATGAAGAAGCGGCAACCTGCATGGCAAGGGGCAGGGTGGGGAGAAGGGAAAAAATTGAGTATCAATCCATATTTATTTGACGGTAAGGGCGAGTATAGTACTGTTCAATTTTGATTGATATGGGAATATTCAGGTGTTCAATATTAGTTCTGAGAATTTTTCGTATAATGCCCGATTTCGGGCACAGGCTGTGATTGGGATTCTTGAATCCTGATTAATTTAATCGTGATTGTTCTGAATCATGATTTAAAAATTATATCAAGAAAACAACAACTTGAATGACATGAACACCACCTAGCGTCCAATGTCAAATGCAAACCAATGCAAACTAACCTATTTTATTTTCTAAACCATCTATTGTCAAGTGTTATAGATAGCGTTAAAAATGGACTATATTGAAATAAAAAATGTATGATGGGAAAATCATATTTCTTTTTATGCCACAAACCTCACATTCGAAAATTTCGGTGCTAGAAAATCTATTGTCGTCATCCATTTTAAAAATTCTGCTTTGAATTGAATATTGATTGTGTGATCACTCAAAAAGGCTGATTCGTAACGGAAAGGATAACGAACATAAAACGAAGGAGCATGATTCTTCTGAATCATTATCACTTCGATCGTTTAGATTGCGATTCACACTCCAAAACAACAAGCTACATGATGATTACCTATTGTTTTCGAAGAAATACAATGATCTATAAAAGTTAAGCAAGACAAATTCCGTCTTGTGACGCACGATTAATTTTCACAAAATTTTCATCCCACCCACTTTTTTTTACCAAAAATGAATATGTGTTACTGAAAGTATAGGAGTAGCTATTATATACATTTATATTATAATGTGGAAGAGTGGTTAACTAGTAGTAGTATTTAATTAATTTTTTAACGCCAGAAATTAGAATATTTTAATTTAACTTGATTAAATACATGTAATATTAATGCTTTTTTAAAGCTGTATATCATACATATATACGTAAAATAAAATTGTTAGTGTGCGCTGTGCGTCGCCACAATGGCTGGCAGTGCGTTTTAACTACAACGCTGTTTTAAGAAATGTCAAATTCAAATTTCAATATTTTTTTCTATAGCAGATTTTAAAGTGTGCTTTGTTCAACTCGAAATAGTTGAGTAAGTGACATTTTAACCGCAAGGGCAGATAAAATAATACTTTAACAGCAAGGGTAGATAAAGAACTTTAATTTTTATTTAAATAAAAACACATTCATATTATATATATATAACTTCAATTGTATAAAAATGAATAAAATGAAATTGTTTTCAAACAAATTCTATAATTACCACGCTACTGAGATTTTTAAATTGTTCTTAAATAATTTAATTTATAATCGGTTTTTCTAATTTTTGCTCTTTAAAATCTGCTATAGAAAAAAATAAAATTTTACATACGACGATAAAATTAAATTATCGACTCGCGAAAAATAATTCACTCGCGAAATCGCTCGTGAATTAAACTTGCCGCTCGTTGATAAAATATAATTTTATCGTCTTGTATAAAAAAATAACTATAATTTCACCCTTATGTTTAAACAACGATTTTTTTAAAAATATTTGTTTGAATACAAACTCTGTTCTGCTTAAAAATCATGTTTTGATAAATTTGATGTTATTTACTTTTATTATTAAATAATGAAATTTGACATTTCTTAAAGCAGCGTTTTAATTAAAACCGAGCTCGCACTACCAGCCAATAAGTATAGTATATTTATTACATATTACATTACATACTAAAATTTCCTTTTACAGGAGCATAATATGAGTATACCGGAATATGGCGGTTACAGGTGAGCATCGCGATTTAATCTGTTATATTAGTTTTATGCAATTTCCTGTTCCCTGATCATTTTACAGAAAAAATGTTGTGTTCAAAATTGTTCAGAATATAAAATTAAATAATATAAAACTGTTGTTATATTTTTTTTGCGTTTTTGGTTTCTTTAAAATTTAATTTAATAGATTGCCTTATGAAACTTGTTTTTTTTTAATGTACTATTATGCTTACTACACACTTCATTCAATGCTTTTCCAATTTTTCAATCCCCTCTATAAAATACGTCTTCGGTAAGTCTTCAAAATAAGCGTTTGTTTGGGCGATGACCTCATCGTTTGACCCAAATCTCTGTCCGGTGAACCATTTCTTCAGGTTTGGAAACAGGTGAAAGTCGCACGGGGCAAAATCTGGTGATTATGGTGGATGTGGAATCAATTCGCAACTTAATTGGTGTAATTTTCTCATTGCGATCACCGAAGTATGAGCTGGCGCATTGTCTTGATGGAAAAGGATTTTTTTCTTTGCTAAATGGGACGTTTCGATTTGATTTCGTTATCCAATCGGTCCAATAACTCAGCATAATACTCTCCTGTGATGGTTTTTCCCTTTTCCAAAAGATTATATCGTGACTATGACTATCAAAAAAAAAAAAACAGCCATCACCGTGCCGGCCGATGCATCCGCCTTGACTTTCTTTGGCGTACATTCACCAATAGAAATTCATTGTTTAGACTATTCCTTCATCTCCGGTGTGTGATGATGGATCCATGTTTCGTCAACGGTTACGAATCGATGCAGATAGTCTTTTGGATTGCGCTTGAAAAACGTTAAATTCTGTTTGGAAGGGGATATACGTATGTGTTTTTGGTTGACTGTCAGCAAACGCGATACCCATCTCGCCGACACCTTTCTCATGTCCAAATAATTTCGCAAAATAGTGTGCACCCGTTCGTTTGAGATGTTCGTAGTCTCAGCAATCTCACGCACTTTCACTCGCCGATCGGTCAACACCATATCATGAATTTTATGGAAGATTTGTAGAATAATAATTTCTCTTGGGCGGCCTGGACTTTCCTCGTCAACAATGCTCGTTCGACCTTGTTTAAATTGTCCAATATTTTATTGTTGATAACGAAGGTGTAGACTCCCCATATACAGCGTTTAATTCGGCTTTGATTTATTCATTCGTCTTATTTTTCAAATATAAGTATTTAATCATGGACCGGTACTCAATTTATTTTTCAAACCCGTGGACCAAAAAAAAGAAGCAAAAAAATTTGCAATATTATTTTTTCGCGCTATCTGTTAGGATTACATGAGAACCGTAGCTCCTAAAAAAATGTAGCCAAAAAATCTGAAAATTAGAATCTTAAAGCTTCAAAATACTGTTTTTAAATTCTCAATACGACCATTTTTCACCGAAATAAAGCCTGTCAAAAATCACCGAAAAAATTGGAATTTTTTTTTGCTCCCTTAATTTTTTACCTCTCGCTCATGCTAAAATTCGCATATCCAGATTTTATTGAATAAGCACGATTTAAGGTCCCTAGAATCCGGTTCTAACATTTTTAAAATGATGTCTGTGTGTGTGTGTGTGTGTGTGTGTGTATGTGTGTGTATGTGTGGATGTGTGTATGTGTGTATATGTGTATGTGTGTATATGTGTATGTCTGGATGTTGTAGACACGATTCCTTAAAAACTATGAGAAAATATTTAACTGAAGTTTCCTCAATCTGACATTCCTGGGATAAGCTGAAAAGGTTTTGGTAACAATTGAACAACCGGAAGTAGTAGTTTCTTAGAAAAATTCTTCTAAATATAATTTTTTGGGAGTTTTTTTTTATTAAATATTGAAGAACATAAAATTCTCCATCTAATACACTTAAAATTTTTATTATATCTTGTATAGATTTAGAGATAAAGACACTATAATTTATAGAGTAAACTAATCGCAGAGGCCTATAGGCACTAAGGAAACCAGTTGATAAATTCCAATGTTTATAACATGACACATGTCATTGTCAAATATCAACATTTTTAGTGACATTCTGATAGCTTTTTCTGGGAATTATATTTAATTTTTCTTATTGTTTTATTAATTAAATATTTGAAATTATAGGTAAAATTGTGGTAAAATGCATATATCCATCAGAAATACCGCCAATCTGGTTAATGAATTGGAACAATCTCTGACATGAAAATGATATAAAATAGATATAATTAGAATTATATGTGTGCAGAAGACATGTTAAATACAATAAAAAACAATATTTGGGTAAAGTTCTGTAATATTTTGTTATAAAACGACGGTTCGAAAGCGAAGTGCAATACAATACATATATAGCCTAATATGGAAATGGCGAGAGGTCCTGTGCTGGCCACAACAGATTTTTTAATTAGTGTATATACGAGTATGTACATTGATAGGTAAAGCCAAGCCAACATTTTTGTTCTTTACTATCGAAACCAGATAAATTTTCGTGGACCCCGACTTATAACTTGTGAACCTCCATTTTTTTTTTTTCACGCCAACGTAGACCCCCGTCGAGTCTCCCATGGACCCCTGGGGGTCCACCTGGACCACTTTGGGAATCACTGGGTTAGGCTAAGCAAGCAACACCAGTGGCGGCTATCATTCTGCTACAATGCTGTTACGCAACAAAAATGTCTCTAGAACGTAGTCAGATAAAACGAAGGATAGTGGACGGACCGTTGCCGTCACTAAAAAATTATTCCTCGTTTTGGTCCCGCGCACGTAATTTTAACATTCAGATTAGGTGCCTGTGTGTACAGTGGCCGCGTATTTAAAATATTCTACTGTAGGTACCTACCGCTACGTTCCATCGGCTAATTGTGGTAGTAGAGAGGGGTTTAGCATGGGAAAACTGTTACAAAAAAAAATTGATTACAATAATGAAAATGACTAATCAAACAAAAATTGATTGTAATAATAGTTACTGTATGTTTTTAGTTTAACTGGGGCATGTACATTATGTGTATCATGTATCAAGGTTGTAGATAATTTAGTGAATATACGTCCCTGTTATTAAAACCTCTATTTTTCATTTAAAAAAAACAACTGCTTGATTACAATAAAGAAATGTTTAATTATAACAAAGATTTTGATTACACTAATGAAAATAGCTAATAACGAATGTTCCTTTAATTATAATACAATTTCTTTATATATTCACACTTGTATTATATTTGATGGTTGAACAGTTGTAAACTACTAGATTTTCGATTAGTTAAAGAGTCTAAATTAGGCCCTGGATAAGACTGGATTATAATATCAGGTTCATTTACATATTATCTCACTATATAATAAAGTAAGTAATAAAAGAAAGGACTGCTTCTTGGTTAATATTACTAATTAATTAATAATATTCTTAACTTCCTAAGTTTTTATACTCGAAATTTGGAAAATTTGTAACGTAGCATACTCGCTCGCCTTCCTTTTACTTTTATTTTTTCACGGGACTGGTATTCATTTTCGACGGTAAAATCCTTAAAAGTTATGTTAATCGTATTTAATACTTCTGTCAGCTTAAAAATTGGAATTTTGGCCGAGTGGCGTTGTGTGTTGTGTCTAGCGTTACGGAACGGATGAAGTATAGACAGTCTTCTCGGTCTGCGATATCGTCCTATGTAATTTGTTTGTAGTGCTATAATAATTCTTCTATCTCACTAGGAGCATTAATAACTTTTAACCCTTTAGCACACACAGCCGGTTTCAGTGACAAATGATAGTTAATTTGTTTGTTATTTATGTAATCACAAGAGACAAAAGTGTAGTGCCATTATGCATATAACACATTATTAATTAATGAATGTAGATAATGAATTATTAATTCTTTAGTAAGTTTTTTTTTATGAGTATCTTCAAATTTATAAAATTTGATGTTAGTGTTGCCTTGATTAAAGAATAGATTATGAAAAACAAAACGGACTTCTTTTGAAACTTTTTGAGGAAGTCCATCGACTTTGCTCGACTTATGATACAGCCCAGTGGACTAGGCAGTTTTAAATTTTAATGTAATTTTTCATTATATTGTTTTTTAATCACATATGCCTTGGTAACGTGAACGTTTGTGACAATTTACAAAACAATTGCAGCAATATTGGTTCTAATATCTGTCAGTTTTTGTTGTCACGCAAGGTGTCCTGTTGCTCCACGACGTTGCACCAGCTCACAAGTCAAGACTTTCAAAAGCTGCCGTTGCTAAATATGGCTTCGTAGACATTTTCCATCTGCCTTAGTCCAGATCAACCCCCCGGTGACTATTTTTTTGTTTCCAAATCTCAAAAAAAAACAGTAAGGCGAACAAAATTTAGGGACTATAACGAATTTACGGCTGCTGTTGAAAGGTATTTTGCGGACAAACCAAAGGAATATTTTTATAATAGATTAAAGTTGTTATTTAAACGACGTAATACTTGCATCCAAAAGCAAGGAGCCTATATTGAAAAATAAATTTTTGTTGCTGTTCTAATCTTTTCTTTTCATGCCCAGTCCGGGAATATAAAAACGACTCCTCGTAAATATTGGAATTAAATACTTAAATAAAATAAATATATCTTCACTGCATATTAACATTACACAATGTCGGGTGTGCCACACATACCGGTAATGATAATGACAGAATCGTACCGTTGTGTGCGTTTACCAGGCGTCACCTCACGGGCACTCATTGTTATCAATTTATTATTTTCTTTTATTACTATTAAACTTGCTTTAATATTATTTACATATTATTTAAATAATATTAAATTTGCAAGAAACTTAGAAAATAGTGACATCGTGTTATTTAATTCAAAAGAACTACCCCTAATCCCCTGAATAAATTTTTCATTTGTACTTTATAATGTACAGGGTATGTATACTGTTCACCCTACAAAGTATGATTTTATCAGGATTACTATTATCCTGAAAATAATATTAAAATCGCGAGAAACTTAGAAAATAGTGCTATCGTGATATTTAAATAAAAAGAACTACCCCTAATCCCCTGAATAAATTTTTCATTGTACTTTATAATGGTCAGGGGGTGTGTACTGTTCACCCTATCTACAAAGTATGATTTTATCAGGATAACTATTATCCTGAAAATAATATTAAAATCGCGAAAAACTTAGAAATGAGTGATATCGTGATATTTAAATAAAAAGAACTACCCCTAATCCCCTGAATAAATTTTTCTTTTGTACTTTATAATGTACAGGGTGTGTGTACCTACTGTTCACTCTACAAAGTATGATTTTATCAGGATTACTATTATCTTGAAAATAATATTAAAATCGCGAGAAACTTAGAAAATAGTGACATCGTGTTATTTAAATAAAAAGAACTATCCCTAATCCCCTGAATAAATTTTTCATTTGTACTTTATAATGGTCAGGGTGTGTGTACTGTTCACCCTACAAAGTATGATTTGATTAGGATTACTATTATCCTGAATATAATATTAAAATTGCGAGAAACTTGGAAAATAGTGACATCGTGTTATTTAAATCAAAAGAACTTCCTCTAATCCCCTGAATAAAATTTTCAATTGTACTTTATAATGTTCAGAGTATATATACTGTTCACCATGCAAAGTATGATTTTATCAGGATTACTATTATCCTGAACATAATAACAAAATAGCGAGAAACTTAGCTGGGTGGAGAGTGCACCACAGGGATGATTTTTGTGCTATTGCAAGGCTGCACTGGCCGGGATCGAACCCGGGTCACCAAAATGTTGTCATGTATTAGTGCAAACATTCATAACCTCAAAACTGATATAAATAAATCAGCACAATTGTGTTGTCTACCCAAAATAAATGTATTATTTTATATCAATTATTGATATATGAATTTTTTTTATAATATATGCGTTACAGACAAGAAAAATACGAATATTTCATTATTTTCTTGTTTTTCATAAATCGACAACACTCTTAATGTCCATAGTACATTCACTGCCAGGGCTACGCAACACTTGCGAATCGGCTGCTGCGAATCGGCTGCTAGGTTCACTCTGATAATAGATTTAAAAATAATGTTAATAATTTATAAAAACTCAAACATAATTTCCAGTTAATTTATAATCTTTTGAAGGACTATTCGACTAAAAAACGAATTATATGGCCTATATAATTCGTTTTTCTGTCGAATGGTACCTCTAACCGGTGCGTTACTGTGTATTCTGGAGGCTTAATATTATGCTTTAAAAAGAAAGTTCAACTTTCTTGGAGTAAGATTACATAATCCTAGTTAAAATTAGAACATGTAAACTAATATAATTGCAATGGGTAAATTATGAATAATAATTTGCAGACCTCCATAATGGCCTAGATCCTAGATAAAAGGAAAGTTCCCAATAGGCCAATAGTGATTTCCGTAATAAACTTTTTTTATTACTCATTTTTCAGATATATATTTCGATGTCTTCATTTTTATTATGTGCAAAGTGAGATCATCTTTACTTTTATCTAGTGTTTATAGCATCTTTAATATTGGTATGAAGATAAGCCGGGCTTATTTCATATGAAGTGGTAATTTATTGAAAGAATAAAAATGCATTACGTCTATTGAATGACGTTTTGGAGAACTCATAACGCGTCATCCTGCTTTTTTGTTAAAATCTTGAACGTAAGTATAATAAAGCACTTCACAGTAATAAATGTTAACACGTTGACTGCCTCAGGTATTTTTGCATTTTTGCCCGAGACGCCGGCAACATAATAAAAAATCTGATGTGGCCAGCACATGGCCTCCCACCAATTCCATGTTTAAAATAGCAGTGAGCTTTAAGTAAAGTATCACTTCCGGTTGATCGTTTGTAAATAAAATCAAATTTGTTGTCCAATAAATAGAAAAGTCTGTAATACGAAATTTTGGATTGTTTTATTATTTTTCCTCAAAAATCTGTTAGAGCTCCAAATTAAGTACTACATCCGATTTATCATTTATGGTCAAAATCTAATATGTTGTTTCAAATTATATATGAGTTCTAAATACCAAAGTTGAGAAGTTTTGGATCATATTTTAATAGATTTTAAGGAAAAATCGTCACACACGTTATTATAAAAATGATGGAAAATATATTATTTTTACTAACCTTAATTTCATTAGAATTTAATATTTTATTATTATGTTCTCCTTAAGACGGTTTCATTATTAATTTTAATGTAATTGCTTCCTAACAGTGACTTTTTTTAAATAAGTCAAAATTGTTATTAAAGTACTGTTTTTGTTTGACGTATATTAAGATGATGTATAAAAATAAATTATTTTATAAATTCATATTTTAAGTTATTTAAAGCTATTTACTAAATGTTATTATAGTAAAATTGAAGATTGTACCATTATATTCAATTTTATTAGTAAAAGTTACTGAAAAATTATATTCAATGTATTTTTTCCAAGAAAAACTGTTGAAAGCTTGTATAAGTGATATTTCCGACACACATACACACACACGCACACACACACACATACATACATACATACATACATACATACATACATACATACATACATACCCACAGACATCATTGTAAAAATGTTAAAATCGGATTCTGGGGACATCAAAACGTGCTTATTCACTAAAATCTCTATATGTGATTTTAGCACGATCCCTATACCTCCCTTACCTAGGGTAGCGGTAGGTAAAAACTACTATTTTTGGAAACTACTCCTTAATCATGTATGGACCGTACCCGGTACCATGGTATATAAAACCTTTTTACTTAATAAGTCCGAATAAATATTTTATTATTACATGATAAGTAGTATAAATGTACATTACAAACATAAAAAGTAGATGAAGAAGTAGTAAACGACTGTGCTAAGGATGAAAGTAAAGATGTACTCAGGATTTCAGTCAGTGATAATAATTTTATTCTACAGCCAACGTTTCGCCCCCATTTGGAGCTTCATCAGGGCAAAGAACAAGTTAAAAAAATTTTACAGTACAAGAATGTCATAAATATATCTAGAAGATATCGTCAAATAAAAATGTAGCACGTCAGCCAAATCATATTACAAAAGCACACAAAATTTTATAAAACCATGTAAAATGGCGAACAACAGTCACATGTTTAATAAATAAACATGAATTCATGTCAATAAAATTATTATCACTGACTGAAATCCTGAGTACATCTTTACTTTCATAAAAAGTAGATATTTAGGAACTAAATTAACGAATGTTTGTCAATTTTATCTTTTATGCTTGATTGTATCTGACGAGTTTGGTTAGAATTACCATTTTTATCACCACCTTACGTTTTTACCTCTCGCTAAGGGCCGGTTTTTCAATGTACTGGCAAGTGTCTATTAAGTCTCTGTAAAATTTATCCTCATGGTAAACACCTATTTCAGTCATGTTCGCGTTACCAACAGGATAAGTCCTAGGTAAACAAGAGGATAACATAACAGATATTTTGACCTACCGATAAAATTTTACCAGTAGGATAAATTCAGTTGTTCTGACATATTGACATTGACAGTTAAATAATATCAATAGAAAATTGTAGAAATATGTATATAATAGACTGTAAAAGTGTGTTTCGATAATAATAATAATAATAATAATAATAATAATAATAATAATAATAATAATAATAATAATAATTTATTGTTCCTTTGAACTATACAGCATAGGAAAAGTCATTACAAGAAATGTGTGCAATAAGAAAAAATCTGTTGTGGCCAGCACAAAACCTTCCGTCAATTCGATGTATTTTGTACATATCCTATACCAAAATTTCCTTGAAAAAGATTCTATATATCCTGTATAGTTGTAACAAGAACACACTATTTTTTACATATCCATACTGAAAGTTCCTTTGAAAATATTCTAAAATCTAATAAAAATTTTATACGAATACGACGTACATTATGTATTGCAGTTAACACTTCCTCCTGCTTCAAATTTGCCCTATTTTATTAGAAGTCGCTGTTTCTTACTCTTCTCTTCTACTCATTCCTGTCCAAAGCACATTCGTGACACAGTTCTTCCTCTCTCAAATCTTCTACTATACAGTCCTTCCATCTTTTCTTCCCACTGGCGAGGGACACTCTGTCACTTATATCACTTTCAGATCATATATTTTCCACTTTGGTTTTGCACTTGCCACTGACATGTGTCAATTAGATTTTTTTGAATATGTGTATCTGTTGTTTTCATAATTTTTGCAATGCTGACTGATTTTCGAAAGTTAATCTCTCTTAATCTCTCTATGACTCTATATCTATTGAATATGAAGGAAAATGTATAATCGAACCGTATAGAGAATAAGATATTCTATCTATTGATAATCACATAAAATGTCGAAAATGATATTTAACTGCGATTTTTCAAGAAAAACTGTTAAGAACTTCAAATAAGGGTACTTCCGGTTGACCAATTATAACCAAAATCTAATCAGCTCTTCATATGGTTGTAAAGAAGAGGAATATGAAAGAATCATAATTTTTAGAATTGTAGTTTTGGAGTTATCGTCGGAGAAAAATTCGTCACACACACACACACACACGGACACACACACAGACACACACACAGACACACACACAGACACACACACAGACACACACACGGATACACACACACACATACAGACATCATCTTAAAAATAGTACATTCGTATTGTAGGGACCCTAAAACGTGCTTATTCATTAAAAACTCACCACCGAATTTTTTGACCAAAAACAATACCTTCCTTTTGACGGAAGGTAAAAACAATATAATATATCGTAACTATATCACATATTAAGGTCGCGTTCAGCCGCACCTAGCTGCTAGCTCGCTAACCTAGCGAACGTCGTTGAACGGTCCGCTGACCGACCGCTAGATTCTAGCTGCTAGTCTAGCGGGCTAGCGAAAACAAAATGCGCTAGATGACCTAGCATACTGCTATAACTGTCAAAAATAAGAAATATAGCGCTAGTAAATTCAAATTCAAATGAAATAATACAATAAGAATATGGAAATATGTTATATTTGGTAAATGAAAGCAGAGAAATTCACCAACATAGTCAATCTGGTAAACTTTTACATACTATATAATATAAAATTTTATTATGAGGTGAGAATATGTTTTATTTTTAGATGGACCGGTCGAATTACCACGACTGCTGCTAGCTAGCAGCTAGATAGCTGCTAGGTGCAGCTGAACGCGACCAATCATTTACGGAATAGAATATATTTTCCATTAAAAATAATTTAAATTTTTTCTAAACAATTTAAAATCTAATCTAAAGTGATAGATAAGTAGTATGGATTAGATTTAAACATGGCATATCTGTGTGATGGCGCACGGATCAGTGAATTTTGCCTAGTATTGTAATTATGAATATCACTCTGCGTTGTGATCTTTAAATTAAATTGTCTTATTAAGCAGCAAGCATGTAAAATATAGAAACAAGGCAGAGATAATATTCCTAATTCTTCAAATATTGGCTTGCAGTGCGCATTATGCGGCGCATTTCACATAATTCTAACAACTTTCTTTTGCATTTTAAAAACTCGTTCATAATGTGGACTGTTTGCCCAACACAGAATGCCATAGTTTAGAATTTAATGGCCGTGTGCAAAGTAAAAGGTTTTCAGAACAGAGATGTGTACTAAACTCCTTAATTTCGGAAGGGCAAAGCAAACAGTGGCAAGTTTTTTTTACAAATAGTGTCTATTTGGGAATCCCAACTCAAACATTTATTGATTTGCATACCTAGTAAAGTAGTCTCGCAAACTTTCTTAATCGATTTGTCATTAATTTTTAATAACACACTAGCATCTTTGTTTTTATTTTTATAAGAAAAGGAAAGAAATTCGGATTTTTCTCTGTTTAGTATAAGAAAATTATCTTGGAACCATTTAGATATTTGAAGTAGTTTCGTATTCGTATCTTGTACTAAACAGACGTAGTTATATATAGCATTATTACTTACTATTGATGTATCATCGGCATACATAATTATTTTTGTAAAATCTGTGTTTAGTACAAAATCGTTTACGAATAAAATAAACAGTATTGGTCCCAAATTTGAGCCTTGTGGAATGCCGTACAAGGAGGTACTATAATCGGACTGTACATTATTAATCACCACTATTTGCTTTCTATTTTTAAATGATTTCAGCCATTTTGAAACATTTCCTCTCGGGCCATATGCTTCCACTTTGTAGAGTACAACATTATGATTTATAGTGTCAAAGGCTTTATTTAAGTCTAAAAACAGACCAATAACATATTCGCCTTTATCGAGACACTCGTGTATGTAATTTAGAAAACTGTACAAAGCTGTAGAAGTGGAGCGATTTTCTCTGAAACCATGTTGAACTGATGTTAAAATATGATGTGTATTTAAAAATTTAAGCAGCCCATTAATAAATAATTTCTCCATTAATTTAGAAAAGGGTGATAGTAATGTTATTGGTCTGTAATTAGTTACATTTTCTTTGTTAGGTACCTTTCTTATGTAGTGGATATATTTATAATGAACACAAGGACAAGGAAAAAGATTTCGTTTGTTAATATAATAGTAGTGAAGACCACGTAATGAAAGAAGTCGACCAGATCTCGTTGACTTTTAGTGACGATAAATATTTTAGCAAAGAATACTGAGAATACTGATATTTCCAATGGTATAAACATTTGTTCTAAAAATACCAATGACTGTGGCAGAGTACTTTTCACGGCTTATTTAAAAATGTATAAATTTCATTAAATTATAATACATAATACAATGAAAATTATATCCACTTTATAATAATTTATTTTGATTACAAGAATGAGAAGAGTTAATAACAAGCAAAACGTTGATAACAACAACGTTGCGTCAATATACAGCAAAGTATTGTTTAATGTTAATAAAAAATGTTTAATAATTATAAATATATTGCGTAGTGTTAAAAACAGAATGTATAACGATGTTATACTGATCACTTCGAAATTGAGAATTTCTAAGACATGAACCAAACCTGCTCTTAAAAAATATTTAAATTCGCTACCTTTTTTAATTAATGACCAATGAGACAGTATATTTTCAAGAAACAGAACATATATGTACATTTGTAGGCAAAATCCCAGTACAAATTTACAGTTGCTTGATGCTTGAAGCCCGAAAGATGCATAAATATGTAATAAAATAAAACCCATAATGATATGAGAGTCAGTAATAAAATAGTTTTTTCCATTCTTCAGTTCACGTATTCTTACCACATACATATTGCTGCAAACTAAAGCAAACTTTAAATTTGCTTGAATGTAACAGATTCAGTACTGTCAACAACTGCAACTGTCAATCACATTCGAAACGAAATGTATGGAAATAAGTTCAAAATGACATGCGATTCCTTACGAATATAGCAAATATCAGATAATTATTATTGCCAACCTTAAAGCTGACAACCAAATACGACTGTTACTTACCGAATAGATAAATTCGTATTGAAATAGTTATTTACATTCGAGTGCGTGTAAGTTGTATTTTACAGCGCGACAGCTTTGTTTAAGGCACGAGCCCTTAAGGCGAGTGCCTTATTAGCTGGAGCGCTGTAAAATACTTCACGCACGAGAATTATATCAAATTTTTTGGCCGACGATAATGAAAATTGCGATTTTTAGCATGAATCCAATACCTCTCTTAGCGAGTGGTAAAAATGCAAGAAAACGTTGACAACTTTTATAAAAAAAGTCAACAATAATGGGGGATTACGGCTCAATCAAATTAAAGGAAAATAGTAAAAAAATACGAATGTATATGCTGAATAACGAATGTTAATAAAAAAATGAAATGATATAATTGAGATATTTCGGAAATAAAGGGTTTTTTGTTATAGCGCTTCGACACTAATATGAAAATATTTTGATAGGCGACCGAGAGACCACCTATACATGCATTACAAATAGCGTGTTAGGAGGTGGGGATTACTACCAATGGAAGTTAAGAAATTCAAACTCGAAAGGAGGGGCTAACATTCCTGTACAGCAGTTTTCAAACAGTTTTTATTATAACATAAATTTCTTGCATTAAACTTAATAATTTAAATACACCTGTAATTATAAAGTATGTAGACTTATACAGTGTTATAATATTCATTTATTTTTATGTAAATATAACTTAAAATAGCATATATTTCAAGAACATTTAGGTCCATGATGAAAACAGTTTGATATAAAAACACATAAATGTGACGTCACGTCAATCTTTTCAAAATTCGGGAGACCATAACTCGCTTATTAATAGGAATTTTTTCACCGGATTTTCATCAATAGTCTTAGTTTTCCTAATATTTTCAGATGAAATTATATAAAAAAAAATGGTGTAATCCCCCGTTTACTTCTTTCGATGCCACGACGAACGTAAACTGTTAAATAGTGAAACCTATATAAGTATAGAGTGATCAAAAATAAATGGTGCAGTTGGCAATAGTTGGAGTTCTTTTTATTCCACAGTTTACACAACACCAGATGAAAGCGGAAATACTATTTGACATATCATTTTGACCATAAATACAAATACGTTGTCAGAGCATGAGCCCATGGGCCTGACAGCAAATAGGATTTTGAGTGATTGAAAGGTTTTAGATTATTGCTTATGGGTACCTATAATGTAAGAAAAGTAGGTGGGCAAAGAAAACAACAACCATTTTAATAAAAAAAAAATGTAAATATACGCAAATTTAAATTTTCGAATGTCACTGTCAACAGTGTCGAAAACAGGAAATAAATTTATGTATCAATCTTACCAATTTCAAGTATTTTTCAATTATTACCAACTAAATCAGTTATATTTGATCACTTTGTATTGTATTTAACATTTCTGGTACACACAATAAAATCTAATTACATCTATTCTTTATTTTTCAACTCATTCTATGAACAAGTTTCCTCCTATTCTTCTAAATGTTCGAGATACTTCCAATTCATTGACGAGATCGGCGGTATTTCTGAAGGGTATATTATGATGAATAGGGTCCTATACCATAGTCATATTTTAAGGGGGGGGTTTGAATGAAGAGGGTTGCATAAGCAAAAAAATCATTTTTTGTTCGTGTCCCCTCGCGATTGTAATAAAAAATAATGAATATTTATTAAAATTTTGTAAATTATATGATTATGTTTGTGTCCTAAAACCATTTTGGTTGAAAAAATACAACGGATATGAAAAAAAATAATTCATTTCCGGTTTATAACTTAAAATACGTAGACCAAATTATATTCAGGACACAATTTATTAAAAACCATAAACAAATATATAAATTTTATAAAAGTGTATGCAACAGGTTTTGAAAACGACGCGAACGAAAAATTTACCAAAACAGATTCATTTGACTGCCGCGGCACTGAAAAATAGTTTGGGCATTACCTTACAGATGTCAGCACTAGAAATGTCGGTAATGTAGTTCGGAATGTAAACATTGAAGTTCTACCTGACTAAGCATAACATTTTTGTATTTGATTTACAATCTTTTATAGTGGAGGAGCGCTAAGTAATTATCTCGGAACCGGTTCAAACAACTCCGATTTTGATGATTTTTTTTTTAAATGTCGGTAATGCCAAATACTTCAACCTTTATAGTTTGAAAATTGACGCTCTTTGTTATTTATTAAATTATTAAATTTTTAAAAATTATTAATATCGGCGTTAAAATAATGTTATTTATGAAAGTATAATATTTAAAAACGACATCCAGTGACCTTGTATATTGGATACTGAGAAGTAAGATGTATTCTAAAATGATTGGAGTATGTAATCTGATGTGGCCAGCACATAACCTCTCGCCGGATAGTTTACCTGTGTGCATAAAACAAAGATTATTTTACAAATACAAATACATTTTGTGATGACATCCCTGGTCTGGTGCCATTTTGTGACGTCACCCTCACCCCCCCATCGCTGCAGTCTGAGTTGTTTCTTGCTCGGGCGCCATCTTGTATCTCCGTGGAACTGAGAGAAGGGTGAGGAAGGTTTGCGGATAGCTAGTCGTGTAGGCCAGGATTCTTAGGGTATTTTTGAGCAGTGAAAAATGCAGTACACTAAACTATGTTTATTTACACACTATGTAAAATTTAATAAATGACTGAGAAACTGTGACTAATGTTATTCAAACTACTGACAATTTTACTAGCAAGTGAAACTGGATATATCAACTTTGTGAACTTAGTACGCGAAATATTATTTATACTCTTGACAAACTGGAAATAATATTTACTCTGAGAACTTGTACGTGAAATCTTTACTCCGTGAAACTTGGTACGTGAAACATTAACTCTGAGAAACTGAGTACGTGAAATATTCTTACTCTGAAGACAAACGGGAAGTAATATTTACTCTGTGGAACTTTGACTTTGTCGAACAGCGACAATCGGTGACTGACTTCTACAGAACAGCTGTAGAAGATCTGGACTCTGCCTTCTATTCCATAGAACGGCTATGGAACTCCTGGTTCTGGCTAGAACGGCTAGCCAGAAGACAGAATGAATTCTAGGGCTGCTGCTGCGTCTTTTATAGCCGGATTTTGATAACTCTCGTTCAAACGCGCGCGGCTTATGTGGAAGTGGCTTTATTCGCATTTGATTGGCCGAGTGGGAGAAGAGACTCGGCTTACTATTGGACGAGAGGCTGGGCTCTTAAAACATTTCTAGAAAATTCTATACTCAAGAGAAAATGTGAAAATCCAGTTTTTCTTGCTTGAAACTAACAGGTAAAATATTTACAATAATATTTTAATAAAATAGAAATTAACAAACATCTCAAGTTCTAGTTTATTCCGCCTGGATTTGGCGCTGCGGTCTTGACAGTTGTGGAATGCGTGCTCTAGTTGTGAAATCTAGGTGAACTGTTGCTTTTGAAGTTGCCGTGTGATGTGCACAGTGAAATGCCGGCCACGAAAAACCCCGGAATAATAGTGGCTGGCTCGAAACTAGAGGATTTTCTGTTGGCTGTTACCGCGTGCTCATCATGTGCTACAGGTAAGGTTAAAAAAACATGTTAAGGGCATTTTAAACTGTCGAATTCGGTTCTTGTGTCACAGCTGTCTCTGGTAATCGTTTACACGCTATGATACGGCCCCGACGTGGACGCTGAACTTCCATGGAAAATACCGCGTGCTAGACATGTGCTCAATGTGAGGTTATGGACATTGCACCGCCAGTTTGGGCTGCAGAATCCTGTTGTAGTGCTACAGCGGCTTCTGGACAACGATTACATGCTACTCTGCAGCCCCACCGTGACCGGTGATGTTCTCTGGACGATGGCGTGTTGGAATTTTATAGCGAAACAATGTGACTTCGTCACAATTCATGTATAAGTCTTTGACGTTCAAACTTCTTTATATATTTTTCTCCATATATTTACAAAATCTGTAGGTTATTTTAATATAAATTATATGCAACAAATTTCAAAATATATTTTACTATATTAAAATTTTATGAAGATAACAGGGATTATTAATTCGAACAATGTTTGTCTTCTCTACATACATGTACTGAAAACATTAATTTTTGGCAGTTTCAATTGTATAAGGTATATCTGGAAATGTGCGTATATTCGTACATAACTTCTATCAAATTTTCTTTTTTCATAAATGTATCTAAATAACACATTGATTTTATTTCAATAAAGTGATGATGAGATTGCGCTCTTTTTATACTAATATCGATGTGTAATGTCGTCAATATTATATCTTATTTAAGAAGAATTTGATAACTTTTTGCAGTTCAATGTTACTGTAGTCTACAGTGCTCGTGCATTTTCCCATAATCTTTGAGATAAATTTAACAGTCCTTTAACGTAGACTTGTCATCTCAACAATAGTCACAGGGCAAACTAATAATTAAGAGATTCTCTAAGTATATTTTTCTTAATTCACTTTCATCTTGTGTTTATAACATTTAAATATAGTGTTCCTTCTCGTAGAGAGTCATCTTATTCGCACTGTGTTCGGCTTGTACCGTCTACAATTCAAATGTCTTGTCTTCTCGTAGGCAATCCATCCACCGCCTTTTCACTCATCCATGTGCGCTGAGGGCTGCCCTGATGATCTAATCTTGTCCAAAATTAGGAGCATTTTGGATATCCTCGTTTTTCATGCGCTCAGCTGGGAAACATTCAGCGACTACTCGTATTTCATGCTTCTTCTTTGCAAACTAACATTCTGCTTCATATGTGAGGAGACACTTAGGCTGGATGCGCATCGAGTAACAAAAACGTTACTAAACAAAATGTTTTGCGACATACTTAAACACACTGACTGATCAAAAACGTTGTTAAACTAAACGTTGTAACTTTAAACAAAACTTCCCACAATTTATTTGTGGCGATATTCTTATAAAGAGCAGGCCTTCCTTCAATTTAAAGCTAAAAGTTTTTCGGCGTCCACCTCTATATCTATATTCATTGTGCAAACTTACATAACATAACAACGTGCTGTATAGATCAAATGCGCAGTCGCAAGTATACAATGAAATGTTTGTTCCTGTTGGCCCGCTGAGCAAAAGTCCGTGTTTGCGGGTTCGACAAACCTGAGCATGTATAAACGTGCCTGATGATGTCCGCTTGGTACCTACTTGTCCACGTAGACTGACTGAGCAAAAATGTTGTAATATAAAATATTTTGTTACGTGCCAAAACATTTTACTCGTACCCAACACACACTGAAGTATCAAAAATGCCAATATACACAACAATTTGTTCGAAGATGTCTGATCAGACTCAAATGTGCTTTTTGTTTTGCTTGATCAGTGTGAGTTATCCCATACATCAAGCTCTGAAACAACAGTTTCAAACTCAGTTACGCAAGAACGCTTTGTATAAAAACGTTTTTGTTCGTTTAGTGTGCGCCCAGCTTTAGCCGTAATGATAATTTATAACAATTAGTATAACATATTAGAATTCTTGATATCTGAATTTTGGATAATCCATTTGTTATATTATTAGCCAATTTACCGGGTATAGCAGATGCAGCGATAGAACATCTGAAAAAAGTGTACGTACAAGTGCCTTTGTGGCTGTATAATTATTTTTCACCGATTGAATGAGGGTGGAACCTTACAAATTTTTTAATACCAAACCCCATTGACCAGCCACCTGCTCTGTACTGGGAATTGTGGCTGCAGAAAAAATCGGGCTGTTCTGTACACCCACTTGTGCAGAATACAGCGGTAAAATTTGCACAAATTGTCCTCCAAGACCAATGACTACATATAATGATGACGAAATAGAAGACAAAGAGAATGTACAAAATAATTAAAAATATTTTTAAAATGTATTTTGTAATAAATTTCTATTGACAACGAATGAAAGTAGTCATCATTTTTTGCTGCATTACACTCATTATCTTGATCATTGAAGACTAGTTATTGTAATAAACATATTTTTAAATCATATTTTATTTTTAATTTATTTTTTTCACCAGAAATATTAGAAAAAAAAATTTTCAAAATTTTTTGACTTTTTCGAATTTTGAATTTTTTTTTTGGCTAGAGCGTCAATTTTTAACCTATAAAGGTTAAAGTATTTTTAATTACGGACATTTAAAAAAAAAATTATTAAAATCGGAGCTGTTTTGACCGGTTCCGAGACAATGCACTTTTTTGAGCTAGCGCTCCTCCACTATTATTACTGCGTCTATTTCCATGAATGGTTTCTTAGAGAAAATAAATGTAAGCTAAAAATGTAAGAGAAATTTGTCTCGAAATATTCTATTCTGAACAAATCAAAACATATATTATTAACAATTAGTGATTTTAAATAAGAAGACGAAAATCCGTCGTCATACTTTGTGTCTTAATATTGTCAAACTGTTTCAATGTTCTATAATTTATTAGGAAATAAATGCTTATTATTTATGTTATTTATACTTAATAATAATTTCTTCATGAATACAACGTACAAGTTTTTATATAAAAACATTTTAGCTATGCAAATATAAAGAAATTGTTCCCTCTATAACTAACAGTTTGTCCATTGTTTGTCAATCACTGGTCTGTACCTGTTACGTCACGCACCAAATTCTTAAACTTTAAAAATTCATATCTCGCTTATTACGCAAAATTTTTAAGTCGCGTTTGCACTAAAATTCTTATTTCATCCTGTTCTTACAGAAAAAAATAAAAAATAAAAAAATGGTATAGGACCCGATTGTATGTATAGCAAACGCGTGTTTAGTTGACACTGATATTGTACATACAAACTTTGGGTTTTAAATTAATCCCCTTCCTTTTTATACCAATTTTAGATGTTGACGGAGTCTTTTCCTTGTTATAACAATAGCATATTATATTACTATTACATTTCAACTTGTCCATGTACGAATTTTAGGTTTTTCGCATTCTTGGATAGTGTCAATTTAACGTGCAGCAGCTATATCTATAGTTTTAAAAATTTAATTAATGATAAAATAAGAAATATTAAATGTACTTCCCAGAACAAGTTTTCAGTAAAGTCTAGATTTTTACACTGACATGTCAATTACAAACATTTTAATTTTTCAACTGGTTTCCATGGGCTGTTTGATGAATTATACAATGGATTATTTTATATATTTAAAATTCTCTATCTCCAAATCTATAGAAGATATAATAAAAATTTAAATAGGTATATCGAATCGAGAATTTTATATTCCTTAATATTTGTAATAACATAAATTTCCAAAAAATAATATTTAATAGATTTTTTTAAGAAACTACTACGTCCGGTTGTCCAATTGTTACCAAAACCCCAAAACCTTTTCAGCTCTTCCCATTAAGATTAAAGAATATGTAGTTAAATAGATCTTATAGAATTTGAGAAACCGTGTCCACAACATCCACACATACATAAAAACACACACACACATATACACATCCACACACACACACACACACACACACACAAACACACACACCAATACACACACAATCACACACACAAACAATCACACACACAAACACACACACACAACACACACACACACACAACACACACACACACACAACACACACACACAACACACACACACAACACACACACACACAACACACACACACACAACACACACACAACACACACACAACACACACACACACAACACACACACACACACACACACAAACACACATACACACAAACATACACACACACACATACACACACACACATACACTCACACACACAGAGAGAGAGAGAGACATCATTGTAAAAATGTTAAAATCGGATTTTAGTAACCTTGAAACGTGCTTATTCACTAAAATTTGGATATGCGATTTTTAGCGTGATTCCAATACCTCTCTTAGCGAGAGGTAAAAAACAGTAAACCATAATCAATATATATGTATAGTAGTTAAATAATAATAATTAAAAAATAATAAGTAATTTGTAAAAATATACAATAAGATAAATAAAAAATTATACATATATAATTAGATTAAACCAGTTCAACAAATGTAATTTGTTATTCATGGTTCTGTTGTGTAGTTTCTAATGTCTAAGTAATTAAATAACTCCTTGGGACTTAATCATAGTGTGCGTTGTAAATGCTTGTTCCAAAATGAGTATCTTGAGGTAGGCATTTGCGTAGTCTTCTATTGTTGGTAATTTCCCCAGAGCTATAGTCATTGGATCCTGAGCACTTATTACGGTTTGATAGGAAGTTTAATGTTAGTTTGTCAGTAAAGTCTTTAATTAAAAGAATTTTTAATTCTTTGTGGATTTGTTTTATTACGAATGGAGATTTAATGCAATTCTTAATACTTTATTTTGAATTTTTTTCACTTTGTTGAATTGTTGACTGGATGCCGAGCTCCAGATGAGACAAGCGTATATTAATATAGGTTGTAACGTTTAATATTTTAAAATTTCTTGAGTATATGTAAACGCTGTAAAATTTATCTGGTACGCCTCTGACGAATAATTAAACGTACGCGTGCCGATTGGCTTTGCAAATTTTGGGTTGTTGCGTTTCTGCCGTGAAACAAAACGGTAGTTTTTTTTTGGCTACTCTCACGTGCCCTATTTAAAGTCCTGTGCCACTAGTAGTGCAAGTTAAAATTTATTAAGTTGATTATCGCTATTACGTCGAGTGTAGAAAATTTTATTTCAACTTAATATCTATTCTCCGGGAGTGAGGAGTTAAGTTTTGCGCACGTGGTGGCAGTATAGTCTATCTGCAACTTTTCTCGCAAGTTTCTGTATCGTGCATTTGGACTTTTCCCGAATTTTGGGGAGTTAGTACGACTTTTAGTACCGTGAGCCTAGTGATTTTCACTGAGCGCCTAATCGCGCCACGCCGAAATCAGCCAATCCTGAGCCGCCATTTCTACCCAGTTCCATCGCCGCCGCCAACCGTGTTGGACTAGGACATCATCTTCTTAATCAACAACCACCCCAGATGAGTACAATACTTTGTGTTTTTAAGAGCGCTAAATTTTTCATCGTTAAGATTTTTCATTTTTGTTCCTCTGAGTGCACCTTGTATTGTGCGCGTGCGCGTTTAGTTCAAGTCAGTGACGCCTTTGCAGTGCGCCGTGCAGATACAATTTTACTACGTTTTGGGGTATTGAAAGGTCACTGTGTGATCTCGATACCAATAATTGATCAAAATTATTGCCGTATTTATTTTGTAAATATTTTTGTAGGGCTACTGATTAAAACAGTAATCTTTTGTTCGTTTTGTGGCATGCCCTACGCCACTGGATTATAAATTGTTTAGTTTAAATAATTTCATGCGCACATTTCACCTTCCCCGCTCATCATTTCATTTTTCATTAGAAAATAAGGGATTAAAATTGTTTATTGATGCACCGGTTTATGTTTGTTGCAATAAACCGATTTTGTTAAAGTTTATTTACGATTTTGTTTTGAGCGAACCTAATTTCATATGTAATCCCTTTCTTGAATTTTATCCTTTGAACCCCTGTCATTTACAGCTTTTATTTTTATTTTGGTATTTTTCGTGAATGGGGTTCATTGTTAAAATACCTGGCGCCCTTATAAAAGTAAGTAAGATACAATTTTTGATTTATAACCCGCCCCTCTCTCTGCTAGCTAGCCGGTGTCGCATTTGGGAGGCCACCTTTGCGGTAAGTGCCCGTGTAATTTACGTTTTGCCAGCTGATGTACTCCAATATTAAATTTTTAATTATTTTTGAAAAAAAGGTACGTGGCAAAATTGGCGCCCCAACGTACAGGCCCTTTTATTTATGTATAGATTTTGCTCTATGATATTTGTCAATCAGCAAAGAGGGGGTGATTTAAATACGTGTGAATTTAGGTTCAAAACAATTTACTTGATTATAAAATTTACTTGTGTAAAGTTAAATTTTATCTGCATATTCTTTATTCGACGTTTTCGCCAAGTGAACGTAATTTTTCTAATTAGTTATTTAATTTGCATAAAGTTACTAGTACTTGTACTCACTGCTATATTTTCATTCTTATCCTTTATATTTATTTTATTGAAATTAATAGAACTATGGATCCAACCCGATTGGTACGCGATGAACTGGAGTATGAACTTTCCGTTCGCGGTTATGATTCTTTAGTAGCTTTTTCTGTTGCTGACTTGCGCAAAGCTTTAACCTCTGAACTAAAAAAGGAAAAATTTGGTACGCTTAGAACTGAAAACGAGATTAATTCAGATTTAGAATTAACAATTTGCACCCAAAAATTAGTTGAACTTGAGACCTTGCAAGAGTTGATACAAAACCCTTCACAAATTAATGAATATAAGAAATTTTCCTCTAAAGTATCTCACATTTTGGGTCGATTAACGCGAATCACCGCTGAAAATGAGGACATTGTAAAATCGGTTAGTATTTTACGTCAAAAAATAAATAATTTAGAAATGAAAGCTATAGAAACTATGGAAACAGAGGCGATAGTAAGTTCGGAGCCAAACACTCTTTTGTCGTCGAATACGATTAGCGGCAACATACCCCCATCAGTACACTTACCGTATTCCCATAATCACGTACCGGTATGTAAATGGAATTTATCATTCAGTGGAGACGGAAGCGGTATAAGTATAAATGCATTTTTAGAAAGAGTTGACGAGTATAGGATTTCGCGGAAAGTATCGAAGCTTGAACTTTTTGATTCAGCTATAGAACTATTAACCGGACAAGCAAGAATTTGGTATCGATCAGTTAGGTCAAAAGTCAAAACTTGGGATGAACTAGTTAAGTTAATGAAAGAAGAATTTGAACCTTTTGGATATGAATACGAACTATGGGCAGAAATTAGATCGCGAACTCAAGGTGAATCTGAACGTATCGGTGCATATTTTGCATGTATGACAAATTTATTCTCTAGATTACCTGTACCTCCTTCTGAGGATGAAAAACTTAGTATATTGCGACGCAATATGTGTCCTTATTTTATACACCATACAGCCCTTTGTGATATAAAAACTATGGATGAATTATTAAAGATTTGTAAACGTTTGGAAAATAGTAAGTTTTTAGCTGAAAGTACTTCAGTATCTCAATCAAAAAGACGAAGTATCATTGAACCAGACCTTGCGGCACCTAATTCAAAATCTCGTACTTGCACTGTTAATTCACCACCTAACCGTAGTGCTCAAGAATGTTGGAATTGTAAAAAACCCGGTCATCGGTTCAATAATTGCAAGGAACAGAGACAAAAATTTTGCTTTAAATGCGGAAATCCGAATCACACTACTAAATCGTGTCCGAAATGTAATTCAAAAAACGCTTAGGGACGAGAATTTCGTTGAGCCGTAAGTTCTTGCGCCCTAGTAAATCGGCTCAAGCTACTGAATGGGAAAATTGGTTATCTCAAATTCGAGAACATTTTTTGAAGCCACAAATTAATTCATTCTTATTATCATTGCCTTCAGACAACAGACCGTATATAAAAATAAATATTTTCGGTATAACTTTTAACGGATTGCTTGATTCAGGGGCTTCTCATACCATTTTAGGTCAAAAAGGGTGGGAAGTATTAAAGAAACTTAGGCTTCCTCTGGAAAACACAATTACACAATGTGTTGTGGCTAATAATAGTTCATGTAAAAGTATCGGATCATTAAATTTACCTCTATCATTAGATAATAAAAGTTGTATTCTCAAAATCTTAATTGTACAATTCCGTATGAAATAATATTGGGCGTTGATTTTTGGTTAGCCATGAACATAATACCTAATTTAAAAGAAGGCTCGTGGTCATTCGCTGCTAGTGTATCTACGAATAATTTAGAAACAGTTTCACTACAGACCCTTAACAGCTCGCAAATTAATATCTTAAATGAACTATTAGCTAATTATTCATCTTTAACTAAAAAGAATATCGGTTGCACAAATGTAGTTCAACATGAAATAAAGTGTGAAGCGCCACCAATAAAGCAAAGATACTACCCCGTGAATCCGAAAACACAGGAAATTTTTAACCGTGAATTAGATAAAATGTTAAAAGATGGGATAGTTGAACCGTCGAATAGCCCTTGGTCTAGTCCGGCTTTGCTCGTGAAGAAAAAAGATAATACTTATAGATTTGTAATTGATTACCGCAAATTAAATTTTGTGACAAAAAAGGACGCGTACCCATTACCTTATGTAAATGCGATTTTAGATAAACTTAGAGATGCACGTTACTTGACTTCCATCGATTTAAAATCGGCCTACTGGCAAATTCCGATCGCTCCGGATAGTAAAGAATTTACAGCATTTACAGTTCCTGGACGCGGTCTCTTTCAATTTAATAGAATGCCTTTTGGGCTACATAATTCTCCCGCCACCTGGCAACGTTTTATGGATCGTTTATTTGGAGCCATTTTTGAACCTTATGTCTTCGTCTACTTAGACGACATTATTGTAGTCACACCCACTTTCGAAAAACATGTAGAAATTTTAAAGAAAATTTTTGAAAAACTTTCAAGTGCCGGATTAACGATAAATAAAGAAAAATGTAACTTTTGCCGTAGCGAATTAAAATATTTAGGCTATGTGGTAGACGCAACAGGACTGCATGTAGATCCTGACAAGGTGCGTGCGATTCTAGACATCCCAAACCCAAAATCAGTGACAGAAGTTCGAAGATTCATAGGCGTCGCGTCGTGGTATCGTCGTTTTATCCCTTCTTATTCTACTGTTCTAGCACCTCTTACTAAGTTATTACGTAAGAATCATTCATTTAGATGGGATGATGAATGTGAGAAATCATTTAAGATGATTAAAGAAAAGTTAGTTTGTGCCCCTATTTTGAATTGTCCCGATTATAATTACCCATTTATTGTTCAATCCGACGCATCTGGATATGGTTTAGGTTCGGTATTGTTACAAAATGTAGATGGTGTTGAGAGAATAATCTGTTACGCTAGTAGAACTCTAAATAAAAATGAGCGCAATTATACGACTACTGAGCGGGAATGTTTAGCAGTTATTTTTGCTGTTGAAAAGTTTAGGCCATATTTAGAGAACACTAAATTTACCGTTGTTACCGACCATTATTCGTTGCTATGGCTAAACAATTTAAAGGACCCAGTAGGTCGTCTTGCTCGTTGGGCTTTAAGACTCCAACAATATGATTATGACATAATTCACCGCAAAGGAAAAGATCATTTGCTACCCGATCTTCTGTCTCGCGCTCTCGACGTTAAAGTCAATTTAATACAAATTTCGGATGACATTATTGACCCTTGGTACCGTAAAATGAAAGACGTTGTCCAGGCAAATCCTGACAATTTTACAAATTGGAAAATTTTTGATAATAAACTTTATAAACTGATTAGAGCTAACAAAAATTTCGAGTGGAAATTAGTTATTCCTAAAGAACAACGTCCCCAAGTGTTTAATGAATGCCATGACAGACCCACTGCAGGACATTTAGGCGTTTACAAAACGTTTCACCGGATTAGTGCTTTATATTATTGGCCGAAAATGAAAGCAGATGTCATAGATTACGTTAGACGTTGCATAGTATGTCAGACACAGAAACCCATGCAGAAACTACCTGCCGGAGTTATGGGGAAACGCCCTAAAATATTTAGCCCTTGGCAGATGATAAGTTTAGACTTTATGGAGTTCCCAAAGTCGACTCACGGTTATAATTATTTATTGGTCGTTGCTGACTATTTTTCTAAATTCGTTTTATTGTTTCCAATTCGTACAGCTACCGCGGCTAAGTTATGCGAAATTGTTGAAGAGAAAGTATTCTTAGTGTATGGTGTTTGTCAGTACCTATTGTGCGATAATGGTAGACAGATGATTAGTACCGAATTCCGAAATCTGGCAAAGAAATATAATGTTAAAATAATTTACAACCCACTGTACCATGCGCAAAGTAATCCAGCTGAACGTAGCAATAGAGTAATAAAAACTATGATTCGATCTTATTTAACTAAAGAACACAAACGTTGGGACGAGCACTTAGTAGAAATAGCACTTGCAATTAACACCGCAAAACATGAGGTAACGCAGTACACTCCATTTTATCTTAATTTTGGTAGAGAGCATGTTTTGTCCGGTCATTATTTTGGTAAAGTTGAAGATAACACTATTCCTCCCATCGATCGATCCCATGTTCCTAATAATGACCAAATGAGTAAAAGATTCTCTGAAGTTAGAAAACAGTTGGATAAGGCATATCAGCGGAATAAACATTATTATGACCTTCGTAAACGTCCTGATGAATTTAACGTCGGACAAGCCGTATTGCATAAAAATTATGTTCTTTCGGATGGATCGAAAGGTTTCTCGAGTAAACTTGCGCCTAAGTTTGTCGGTCCTTATGTAATTAAACAGAAACTGTCGGCTACCACCTACGAATTACAAGATGACAATAAAATATCGAAAGGTGTTTGGCATATTAAAGATTTAAAGTTAGCACAGGTTTAGCTCATTTTTTTTCTCGTTTTTTTTTTTTAAGTAAGAGTGGGATTTGTAACGTTTAATATTTTAAAATTTCTTGAGTATATGTAAACGCTGTAAAATTTATCTGGTACGCCTCTGACGAATAATTAAACGTACGCGTGCCGATTGGCTTTGCAAATTTTGGGTTGTTGCGTTTCTGCCGTGAAACAAAACGGTAGTTTTTTTTTGGCTACTCTCACGTGCCCTATTTAAAGTCCTGTGCCACTAGTAGTGCAAGTTAAAATTTATTAAGTTGATTATCGCTATTACGTCGAGTGTAGAAAATTTTATTTCAACTTAATATCTATTCTCCGGGAGTGAGGAGTTAAGTTTTGCGCACGTGGTGGCAGTATAGTCTATCTGCAACTTTTCTCGCAAGTTTCTGTATCGTGCATTTGGACTTTTCCCGAATTTTGGGGAGTTAGTACGACTTTTAGTACCGTGAGCCTAGTGATTTTCACTGAGCGCCTAATCGCGCCACGCCGAAATCAGCCAATCCTGAGCCGCCATTTCTACCCAGTTCCATCGCCGCCGCCAACCGTGTTGGACTAGGACATCATCTTCTTAATCAACAACCACCCCAGATGAGTACAATACTTTGTGTTTTTAAGAGCGCTAAATTTTTCATCGTTAAGATTTTTCATTTTTGTTCCTCTGAGTGCACCTTGTATTGTGCGCGTGCGCGTTTAGTTCAAGTCAGTGACGCCTTTGCAGTGCGCCGTGCAGATACAATTTTACTACGTTTTGGGGTATTGAAAGGTCACTGTGTGATCTCGATACCAATAATTGATCAAAATTATTGCCGTATTTATTTTGTAAATATTTTTGTAGGGCTACTGATTAAAACAGTAATCTTTTGTTCGTTTTGTGGCATGCCCTACGCCACTGGATTATAAATTGTTTAGTTTAAATAATTTCATGCGCACATTTCACCTTCCCCGCTCATCATTTCATTTTTCATTAGAAAATAAGGGATTAAAATTGTTTATTGATGCACCGGTTTATGTTTGTTGCAATAAACCGATTTTGTTAAAGTTTATTTACGATTTTGTTTTGAGCGAACCTAATTTCATATGTAATCCCTTTCTTGAATTTTATCCTTTGAACCCCTGTCATTTACAGCTTTTATTTTTATTTTGGTATTTTTCGTGAATGGGGTTCATTGTTAAAATACCTGGCGCCCTTATAAAAGTAAGTAAGATACAATTTTTGATTTATAACCCGCCCCTCTCTCTGCTAGCTAGCCGGTGTCGCATTTGGGAGGCCACCTTTGCGGTAAGTGCCCGTGTAATTTACGTTTTGCCAGCTGATGTACTCCAATATTAAATTTTTAATTATTTTTGAAAAAAAGGTACGTGGCAAGGTCTTAGAATAGATTTGTAGATTAATATTGTGCATTTTGTTTTATATATGATTTTTTGTTGATTAATGGATTCAGCATTCCTAGTCTTTTATTGGCTTGTACTATTTTGGTTTGAATATGTTTTGTCCATGTCAATTTTTTGTCTAGGTGTACTCCCAGATATTTTATTGTAGATTGTTTTGGATTCCAAGGTACCACGACTTTATTGATTTGTACTGGACCAGAATCGTTAGTTCTTCTGAGTGAATATTTTACACTCGCATTTTGTCTCATTTGGAGTTATTTTCCATTTTTTCATTAATGCAGTAAGTTGTGTTTACTGAATTTTGAAGGTCGTTTTTAGCTTTGTGTGGGTCTTGATTTTGAGAGATGATTAATGTATCATCAGCGTACATTGCAATGCTTGTGTTTGGAACTCATATATATATATATATATATATATACAGAGCCTTGTGGTACTCTTGCTTGGATGTTTCTGGTGGATGATAGAGTACTATTTATTTTGATATGAAAGGTACGTTGTGAAATAAATGAGAGAATGATGTAGTATATATATTCGGGGAGTTTTAATTCTTGGAGTTTAATTTTAAGCCATTATGCCAAACATAATTAAATTCAAGATTTATTGGTAATTATAGTAGGAACGATGAAATAAAAACCGACGTAGCTTTCACCATGGCGATGGGTAAAAATTACGTCGGTTTTTATTTCATCGTTCTTACTGCAATTACCAATAAATCTTGAATTTAAAATGGTCAAGTACTATGTATAAATATGTATAATTGGATTTTGTAAAGGTAAAAACATCTTGTCTTTTTTATGATGATGGGCTAATTGATGCCCGAAACGTTCCTACATGTAGAAAATTTCAAATAAAACTATTTCAATTTCAAAATCTGCGTTTCTATTTTTCACTAGGGCGTTTAAATTTCAGCCTTTTTATGACCGTATAATGCTGCTATGTGATATAATAATTGTAACAGCTAAAATATTAATGAATAAATCCACCGCAGCTAACTTTTATGTAATCAGTTTTTATAGCTATAATAAAACTGTTTTTATAAAAGTGCAATATTATTTCAAAGTCACATTGATACTTGTTGAGAAAAACAGTTTTCATAGTTATTTTTGCACGATCGTTTTTTTTATAATTACTGATAGGGTTTCTAAGGCAGTAGGCTTTATTTACGGTAAGTATCAAAGCTTACTTTAAAAATGACAACCAAAGTTTTTAAAAGTCAAAATAATTTTCATTTTTTTTTTAATTTTGTGCTTTCATCGTGCAAAAAAAGTAATAAGCATTGCGGTCAGTAAGTGCTCGTATATCAGTATCGCATGTATTGAAGATCTCGACTTCGCCTCGATTTCCGAAATCATCCTCAACTAGTACCCTTACTACCCTTAATACTAAAATAACTATTATTAACGGTAGTGAGTGTTTCCTATCGGTTGAGGTTGATTCTAGAGATCGACAAGAAGTCGAGATCTCCAATACATCCGATGAACAAAATTAAAATATGTAAGATTTGAAAATTATTTTGACATATTAAAAAATTTTGGTTGTCATTTCCGAAGTAAGCTTTAATCGTTGCTTTTATTTGCTTGCGGCCTTCGCCCCCTGATCGGTAAGTGATTCACATCACTTACCGCTCAGTAATTTGTAAATAAAGCCTTGAAAACCTTATCGGTAAAGATAAAAAAAAAACCGAACGTACAAATAAATATTTATGATTCTCGAATGCAAAAGTGGCAACTGATATTCTTTGTATTCATTTTAAATCTACAGTTTAAATTATCAAGTTAGGGGCGAACTAATATGGAGTGGGATTGTGTAACTGTGAAAACGATATTGCGACTGTCGGCAAGTGAAAATGTGATCACGTAAATAGTGAAAACCGAAAACGATATAGTTTTGGACCGAAAAAATGTGAATTCTAGTCGACACTCTCAAAGCATGTGAAAACGATAGTAGTATCTTACGTCCCTTTTTATTTCATACATTTGGATATAGGTATATCTTTTTCTAAATTACTTACATTTAAGTAAAAGAATGTAGTGAACAGTGAGTTAAATTCGACGTTTTGGAAAGAAATGTCATTATAAATGATTTAATAGTTATTTATGTATTAAAAGCGTAAGGAGGCTTTTATGGCCTGCGGTGGGATTTTGAGCCCGAGGCGTAAGCCGAGGGATAAAAACACGTCAAAGGCCATAAAAGCAAGTTACGCTCGTGGTACATACAAAACTTTATGCACGGACGAAAATTTTCAAATTATGAGTGTTAGAAAAATTGTATCGAAAAGAAATTGTCCTCGTACATCCAGTATCTAGTGTTGCTATGAAAGCGGAGAACAACAGTTTATTGTTTGTTTATTAATTATGTCATTTGAGTTTTATTTTGTGTATCTCCGTGCTTTCCATATAAATATCACAATAGTTATTTACATTAGAGTGCGTGTAAAATACTTCACGCACGAGAATTGTATCAAATTTTTTGGCCCACGATAATGAATATCACTTTTTTAATGAGATAGGTTGTACTTCTGAAAAGGGTTAGTTTAAAATACTGAGGTTGTCAATTTCCAAATTTGATTTTACTTACCTTCATTAGAGTACTTCTTCTAGCGAAAATTTATTTGTAATAATAGACGTTGTTTATGACTGATAATATATTTATTTGCTCATGTTTTCTTCGTAATAAATAATAGGTAGATGTCGATATTTGACATTTCAGCAATGTTCGCCTAGCGTATTTGACAGGTATATCGATCGGTGACTATGTCGGTAACGGCGGATTTTTACAATAATGACAGATGTCGCTGCCGTGATTTTGGTTTATATAAATTAATTTTATTCAATTTTGACGTCTTAAACTGTCATTATTAACTCCCTATAAGTAACACTTTTTTCACATGTGAATTAAAAAAAAAATTTAAATCACTCTCACAAAATTGTAACTCACTCTGCAACAAATAATGCATTTAAAGTAACATCCGGTACGAAAATAACACTCATCATAATATTTAACAGACATTATCAGCCATTTTTATTATTTTTTACGGCACAAATGACAGACAATAAAGCATTTTAAATACATGACTTGACGTCTATCAGCGACGATTGTCATGCTCAGCCTACTAATTGATCAGTTTTTTATTTTGTCAAAATTAAATATTATAATGGTTTTTGTTAGTATTTCGTCAAAATTGAATAAAATATTGTACAAACAACGTGAGCTAAGAATATTCATTCACTTGAAGAATTCAACTCACTCGCCCTTACGGGCTCGTGAGCTAAACTTTCTTCTAATGAATAAACATTACCTTAGCTCACTTGGTGTGTAAATATCTATTAAATATAGGAAATGTTAAAGTAAAAAAATAATTTAAGTAGGTAGTTCTTTTTTACATGAACTTTATTATAGTAAAGATGATTTCTTTTTTAAATGCCCATAAACGTCCAGTGTATTTTTGATTATTTTACCGCAAAGTTAGACAAGTTACAACTTACGACACAGAAAGCGTAAAATGTAGGTTACACTTGCTGTGTATACAATTGTAAAGTTCCCATTACACTTCAGGAGGGCAAAATAGTTATTTATGTACCAAGAGTCGTAGGTGCAGTTTTTTGGGCGAGAATGCAATTTGTAACACCAAGGCCCGAAGGGCCGAGGTCTTGCAAACATTCGAGACCAAAAATTGCACTGTACGACTCGAGGTGCATATGAGATTTTTCGTCAAACCTTACATATCATTTTAAAAGAAATAAAATTAAGTATTTTTCATTTTTTATGCATTGCTGTCATAACATTAATTAATGTGTGAATCAACCAGTAGGTAAAAACGCATTTGCAAAAATTCCTTCTCTAATAGCAGAATTTTTAAAACTGAAAATTCCTGAAACTTATACTGGGCATTCGTTTAGAAGAACGTCAGCAACTTTTTTGGCTTGGTTTAAAGAGGCACGGTGGATGGAAATCTACACACAGTGGCAGAAAGTTATGTTACAGATTCAATGACAAATAAATTAGAAATGGCCAATAGAATTTTATATAATCAGAATAGGTATGAAGAATCTGCATCCACATCTTCAACTTCAGTCATGCAATTTAATAATGAAGACAAAATGAAAGATGGAATCAAGAACACATACAAATTGAAAATGATGATTAAAGAAAATATAAACTTAGATTCAAAAAAGGAACTTAATTCTTTTGTTCAAGTTTCTAACTGTTCTAATTGTTCATTTACATTTAATATAAATAAGTTGTAATTTATGTAATGTAGATAAAATGTTTGTAAATAAAGGTGTTTTGTAGACAATTTACTTTTTTGCCCTAGGAACTTAATGGAGAATATCAGGCCCGGACTGGGACTAAATTTCGGTTTGGGAGTTTTATCCTGACCGGCCCCCAAAAAAGCTAATTCAGCATATAATGCTTTACTAGAAAGAAAGCGACGATTCATGCTTTCAGTAACCATGTCATAAATTACATTGTGATAATTAAAACTTTAAATAAGTATCATAAAACTTAGTACACCGGCCCATACCCGGACCGGCCCTTCGGGAAATGTCCCGAAGCTCCCTATGGCCAGTCCGGGCTTGAAGAATATTACAACCCGCTGCCCATGGTAACCAGTAGTTGAATGTAAACTGTCACTTACCGTCAACAAAACAATGACACAATGACATATTTTCGTAGTAGGTTTGACGAAAAATAAATTAATATAACAAATTTGAAAGGTATTTTTTTCAGCAAGGAGAAAATGAAATAACTATAATAAAATACGATAATAATTATAAAACGAATATTGATTATTTACAAGAATGAATCTACGAAAAATTCATGAATGTTTTAATACTAGCATGCTGCAGAGAACTAAATGCGTATGATTTACTATAGCTAGGTATATTTTTACTCTTTTGAAAATTATGATAGAAAATTGAAATTTTGGTGATTAGATATTTTCTTAATTAGTAGAAAGAAATATTTTCTGGCATTGTTGATATTCTAGGAACTGTAAAAGTGTTGATTCCAGCCCAAGAATATTGATTACTTACAAGAATAAATCCACTAAAGGAAATTTTAATAACTTTTGCATTCTGCGAAGCAGCAGAGATAACGATTCTAACTTGTGTTTTGTGATTAATATTTTTTTACACAAAATTAAAATTTATGAATTGATCATATTCCGCAGCCTGCCCAAAGGTTATGCGCCGTTATTTAAATGTGCCCCATTCATACTTTACTTACTTGAAATACAAAACGTAATAAAAACTTGATTAAAATAAAAATCTTGTCTACTTGCAGTCTTAAATGGTCTCTTAAAGTTTTAATTATATATTTAGAAATATTTTTGTTTCCTTCATAAATTTTTCTTCTGGAATATCAAAAGGAACAAAATTAGATAATATATGGCGTCTGTAAATAATTAATAATTTAACTTGTATCTTTTTCAATTCTTATAGCATTGCTATTATGAATGAAAGGCCAGAGTAATACGTTTTGATATGAGATTAAAATTTTTAATGACAAATATAAATAATAACAATAAACGATATCGTTTTCGCAAAACGTAGTCACTTTACGGAAATAACCGAAGTTGATTTACGTGATCGCCAAGGAAACGAATATCGTTTTCACTTCTTGATAATCGCAATATCATTTTCACTTTACGTGATCCCACTCCTGTTGTGGCCAGCACAATACCTCTCGCCATTTCCATTTTAGGTTACATAAGTATTGTATTGCACTTCGCTATCGAACAGTCGTTTTGTAACAAAAAAAAATTTTAGAACTTTACCCAAATATTGTTTTCTATTGTATTTAACATGTCTTCTGTACACATACAATTCTAATTATATCTATTTTTCATTGTATGAGAAAGTTCCTAAACTTCAGACCTTCTCCCAATTCATTAACAAGATTGACGGTATTTCTGATGGATATATGCATTTTACCAATAATTTTAAATATTTAATTAATAAAACAATAAGAAAGATTAAATGTACTTCCCAGAAAAAGCATTCAGAATGTCACTAAAACTGTTGATTTTTGACACTGAATCTGTCATTTACAAACTATGTTATACACATTTGAATTTGCCAACTGATTTCCTTAGTGCCTTAGCCTCTGCGATGTATTACATTAGATTATTATATGTCATCGACCTTTAAACTAATAGACGCAGCGTACGAGCAAAATGCTTGTCCCGTCATAACGGTGCAGACACAGTATCTCTATCCTTCAACAATACGGAAGTTAAGAAAACGCGGCAAAATAAAAATTTGATTTATCCCTAACTTGTTAAACTTGGTGCATAATCGCTAGGGGTATAGATTTTTTTTGTGCATAATTATTTTCATTATATTTTTAATATTGAAATTTTCTTGGAGAGTTTGCTCTATTTAAAAGTATAAAATTCAATAAAAATTATTTTTTTAAAACATTCTAAATTTGTCGTTTAGGAAAAGAATAAGAATTTAATTATTACGAGTACAATTTATACATATTTAATTGATTTATAAATTGCTCATATACGTATATAAAATAATTTACCAGCATTTGTAACAGGAAAATTGGACTAGTGGGAAAAATATTAAACAAATTATTTATTTAAATTTTATTGGTTTTTAAAAAGTATACATTTGGTTAATTTTTGTCTAACATGACAAAATTTTTAATTTCTTTTTGCGGCAAGAAAATGTAATTTTACATTTAAATATGTTTTAATAACGATGTTTATTAATTGATTTCGATGATCATTAAATACGTCTTGTTCTAGAGAGTGACGATTAATTTCGTCGGTACAAAAAATATTTTTGCTTGTAATTCTATCCTTCACTTTTGCAATACAATAAAAAAATACGTTTTTATTACAGTCCGAATATTAAGAATAAAATTCTCTCATTACAGTTTTAGTTGTAATACAAATTTCTACGACATCTTTCGATGTAAGTCCTCCCAAGTCTTTAATTGTTATTAATGTACATGAATTGGCACTATCACTAAGAAGTGCATTTTTACAGACTAAACATTCCATAGATTTTAATATTTTTTTTTACAACAAAACCACTTACGTAATGAAGCACTTCTGTTACATACTCAGTTAGCTCCACATTATTTTGCAGAATAGAAAGAATACCATGTTCCCGAAGATCATCATCAGTAATGACTGGTGCTAATTCTATAATTTTATTTTGAACAATATTATCTCCGCTAGTAACATGAAGTATTGTAGTAGTATCATCGTACAAACAATTTCCTTCGGACGCTGAAATTTCGTGTCTTATTAACAATCTCTTAAATGAAGTTTCAAATTCATGTGCTGTCGGATTATTGTTGTGTCCCCCACGACTCCTTACCGCGGAAAAATATGTCTCTAGGTGATCCTGTGATAATTTGTATGTTAATAAATATGTCATTGCTGATTTTTCTCTTAATATTTTAAATATGTTGATAATATTTATCATAGATATTATCAATCCTAAAAATCCTACTTTTCTTTGGGACTCGAGTATGTTTTGACCAGTATAGAATTTTAAATTTGAAATATAAAAGATCCAACTCTCTACACATTTTTCATATTTTTCTACATTTCTGTCTGTTATTGGTTGGTTGTATTCTTTCTTCGATAATACATTTCTGCTGTTCAAAAAATCGAAAATGTTATTAAAAATATTACAAAATTGGGCCGTTTCGTGAGATTTTCTAAATATAGGATATATAGTTTTTAAAAACATTAATGTATCAGCCGTGCTCTTACTTAACAACTGCACAGCCAATTTAACTTTCATTCTTTCACTGTTGAAATTTATATGTCTGCTAGTTAATTTGTTAGCGGCACGAAGTCCTTCTTCTTCTTGTATTTTAACAAGTTTATTAATGTAATTAAATTGAATAGGTTTATAACCATCTGTATATAAAACTTTTGTGTCACCGAGAGTGTTCCTAACTAATTTTATCATGTGACACGCGTCCCACAATATGTACACTTTTTCTTTTGTAACTGGATGCCGAATCCATGGACTGAAGGTTTTTTGTTTGTAATTAAAATTAGCGCCCATCGTTGTGCACATAGCGATATTCACTGGTGCTCCATCGAAAGTCATAGAAAATATTTGAACACCTGTTTCGTGTATCCGAGTTAAACATGTTGTTAATAAATTAGCCCTCTCTTTCTCAGTCAGAGAATTTATTAAAAAGTATCCTACAGGTACTTTCCACGACGCATTTACTGCCACAGCCATGAAAACAAGAGCCTGTCGTGCCTTCGGCAAATTTTCCAAACGATTTCCTAATTCTGTTCCAAAGTCGACGTATCCATAGAATTTTTTGGAATTTGGATCCCATTCTATATGTTCTCTTATAGCCATCTCATCAATGGCCAAATTACAAATAATTTCTCCACTGTGCTGTACTTTTTTCTCCAGTGCAGAGAGCGCTTCAGAACAAAAACCCGGTTTACCATCAATATTTCTGTACCATTTACTTAATGTAGCAGGATGTGGAATAACATTCTTAAATGATTTTCGTACATAATTGTAGGCCTTTGCAGAATAAAATTGGAGTGTTAATGCAAATTTTCGTATCTCCGGTGAATATTTGTTGTTTCCAGAATGTTTTAATTTTCGGCGAACAATTTCTTCCAAAGTTGTCGATAACATATTCTATAAATGAAATTTTACCGTAATGAAGTGGTTTAAATTTGACTATAAGCGACTTGGGGCAACTCGTTATCATAAAAATATTTAAGAATGACTTGATTGCTCGAAACTGCTATTCGAGTATGTACATAAATGATAGAACCTGGAATGTTCCTTTAATTAAATTATAAATTTTAATAAATTAATAATTATCAATTTAATCATTCATTGATTATTTCCAGCTCTATTAATTGGAAATATTATATAAATGATTATGAATTTAGTTTAGTTCTTTATTCGTCGAACTTTAATAGTCGATGCTCCAATAGATTTTTGATACGGATTAACGATAAAACCATGTTTTTAAATACTCTTATTTTTTGTGATGTGGGTTAAAAACTGAGGAAATTTCAATTCGTAATAATATTTACATAATCTGCAAATTACGAATCTAACAAATATAATTTTTTTTTTTTAAATAGCGCTAATCTATATCGTGAGTCTGTGTTTCAAATTCAATTCATATACATACATATATACATTATCATCAGTAACAAATTATAAATACTCGTACTTAAGCATAAATTGATAAAATAAATAATAAGAATAAAGTATTAAAATATTATACCAGTAATAAATCAGCACTTGCATCACTCATCAATCCTTTATTTTTTAAATGTTTCATTAATTCTTTCAAAGTCACAATCTTCCCACGCAGGTTTCTATTCTTCCGTTGTAAGTCCTTAATTTTGCGTTGAGACTCCGCATGTTTCTCCTTTACTAGTTTTATATTTCTTAAAGCTCTTCTGGGCGTTGAAAAATTTTCATAAGAAAAATCACCAATATACCGAAAAGCAGTTCTTTTTCGAGAAGTCGGTGTTCTCGCAAGTTTTTTATCATCTGTTAGCACGCAACATATAAACATCGTTAAAAAATAATATATTTTTACATTATTACGTTCGTCTGAGTTGATAGGTTTATCAAAATTTCTGTTCTCACTAGGTGATTCACATAATGAAGCTTGAGTGCTCACAATATCAGCATCTTCATCTGGAGCTTGAGCATTTACAATATCAGGATTTTTATCTGCAGTTTGTAGATGCACAATTTCTTCGTTCGCACGAAATTCTTTTATTTGTTTTGATGATCCACAAAATGGAGAATTTACAATGACAGGATCTTCATTTCTACAATGTACAGACACAATTTCTTCGTTAGCACCAAATTCTTTTATTTGTCTCGGTAATTCATCAAATGTAGCATTCGCAATGACAGGATCTTTATCTGAAGCTTGTGTTGTTGGAATAGCTGATTTATGAAGGCATTTCTTTCCACATTCTCCGTTTGCAAAGTAATCACCTGATGAAAAATGATTGGAACAAACAACAGAATTCTTTTTCAATGAAAATTCTGATATATGCAAAGCATGAAGCCACCGGCTTCTTGTTATCCAATCTTTGGGAAACCTAAAACAATATTATATACATATTGTATTATAGGGGACAAGTAATCATTAATATTTATATTAATTAATAACTTACATATGAAACGACACAGCTGAACCGCGTACGTACTGCTGACTGCACAAAATACACCGTTTCCCCATTATTTTGTCGCATACACACCTCACAACACATACGTGTGTATTGACAGAAACAATTGCAAATATTTTCCAAAAAAGTAAATAATACGAAATGTCAAATGTAGATTTTGACAACTATTTAGTGATAGAGAGCGATATATAGAGGTTTACATATGACTGAAAAAGATGTATAATGAGTACAAACGTATGCGCAGTATTACTTTAACTGTGAACTTCCGTATTGTTGAAGGACAGAATATATATTTCTATCCTTTTATGTTGGAGCATTATTCTAACAATAAAAGAATAGGGGACACTTGGTCCATTAGTTTAAAGGTCGATGTTATATGTTGTATGGCTTTAGAGATAGTCACTATAATTGTAAGTATATTAGATGGAGAATTTCATGTTCTTCAATATTTGTAATAACAAAAATTTCCAAAAAATTATATTTAGAAGATTTTTTTTAAAGAAACTATTGCTTCGGTTGTCCAATTGTTACCAAAATCTAATCAGCTCTTCCCAGGAATGTCAGATTGAGGAAACTGCAGTTTAATATTTTTTAAGTCTTATAGTATTTGAGAAACCTTGGTTCCAACATCCACACATCCGGACATCATCGTAAAAATGCTATAATCGGATTTTAGGGACCTTAAAACGTGCTTATCCATAAAATCTGAATATGCGATTTTTAGCATAATTCCTTAGCGAGAGGTAAAAAAAAGCTTCAAATAAAACTTGTAGGGCATAAAATTCTGTATCTGAAATAATAGTCATGGAACTGAATCTAAAAATAGACATTTGTTAATTATTTTGCTTCAATTTCATGTCTCCGTCGCTATTTCTGAGGAAATTTTCGACATTTTCATGCTTAATGCATGATGATTAGTGCATAAGTCATAATGCATTATGACAATTTACCATTTCCAGCTATTTCACACTTTTTCCCCTTATTACTTGTTAGCTAGCAGACTGCAATTGCAGCAACAATTCTTCTTTTTTTAAATATGTGATATACATAATTTTCTGTATCAATATCCATACCGAAAAATTAAAAATTTAATAATTATAAAATAGATTGGCAGTTGGCAATTCAGGTTAGAAGTTTGCAATCTTTTGTTCTTACGCATTGCTCTTAATTCTTAAGCATTAATTATAGTTCTTACGCATTAGGGCAATAGGTGGAAATGAAGCTTTACTGATTCTAATGCAAAATTTTATACTGTACAACTGGAGATTTTTTTTCTAAAATATTTAGGAAAGTAGGAAATTACGAAAGTTTGATTTCAATCTTTTGTACGAGAAAATTTTTTAAAGTCGGCGCCTATGATTCGTGGTACTCTTAATGTAGTCATATTTAAATTAATATCAAAATTGATAAGTAGTTTTATAAAAAAAAAATCGTTATGTAATGGTACGGAAATTATAGGTACATCATAGATACATAAATAAAAATCGCGCAGGTCCCTAGTGGGTTAGCATAATCCGAAAATAATAATAACAATACGAGAGCTCAGGCGACTCATTCCATTATCTTAGCAACATTCTCACTAATCGTAGGTACATCTTTATATAGAAAATATTCCTCACTTCTTACATATTAAAGTGTCCGATTTTTGGTAGCGAAATGCCGCATCCGGACCACAATAATTGTTACAGCAATCGTCCTTCGCCACATATTCCTGTTCATACACACTTCTTTTGCATCGTCCACATTCATCACCGCAATCAAACATGTACGCAAACATGCACAAATGAATGCAATTAAGTTTATATCATTCCTCACATTGGATAGGTTATTGTTTCCACACCCCCCTCCCATTATAACGCGGGAAGGAATGGTGCGCAAACTTGGGAAATATGTGCATATTATTATTGTTATTATTATTATTATCACCATAAATAAATAAATATATCATCACGGCATATTGCCCATTTCTAAGTGTGCCAATCTGCTTTGTCACAGATATCGGTAATGATAATGACATATTTGTACCGTCCGGGCGTTTACCAGGCGTCATCTCACGGGCACTCATTGTTGGCTTGGCGAGCGCACCACAGGGGTCACTTTTGTACCATTTAAAATTCGAAATATTTGGCCAGACCAGACATTCTGGCACGCTTCCTCTCAAACTCTCAAACTTCCCAGACTGCTAAAAGACAGTAAGGCTAGCCTCCTGGGAAATCTCGGAAACCTAAGATCAGTAGATAAACTTATCACCATTTTATTTATGGATAACATAATCCAATGGAACATTAAGGGCTCTTTGTATCAATACTGTCAGCTAAAACTTCTTAAGACAGAGCTGAAACCGATAAGTACCTGTCTTCAGGAGACACGCTTCAAACCTGGCTAACATTATTCCGTAGTACGTAGGGACATGGAATTCAGAGTGGTATAGCTATCATCTTTAGACAAGACATTCAGTAATCAGTACAAGGAAATACCAGTTTATACTAATCTCCAAGTAGTGGCAGTAAAAATTTCATCCCGACTACAATAACCTTCTGCAATATATACCTACCTTCCTCAGATTGAGACGCAGAAGATTTACGCCATATTATCATGCAACTTCCTACGCCTGCTGAAACTCATGGCAGATCGTCTTCCTAGTCCATGAAATACATATGGCTTTCGCAGGTCGTGAGCATTTGTTAGCAATTTTATTTAATCATGAGAAAGCATATGATATGACGTAGCAGTATCATGTCCTACAGAAGTTACACGAGTAGGGCTTTAGGGACAATCTACCCTTCCTTCTCAAGGCCTTCCTCACAGACCGCTCATTAAAATCAGAGTCAGTATAACCTTATCGTCCAACAGGATTCTAGAGAACGGCGTACCACAAGGCTCTACTTTGAGTGTAACGTTGTTTATTATAGCGGTCAATGACCTAATTGCCAGTGTCAGCCCCTCAGTAGGGGTCAGCATGTACGAGGGTGGATTCCTAGGCTCCGCCCCTGACCTATTTTTATGTGGTTGCTTGCTTAATGTTTTTGACAGTTAGTTAACTGACATTTGCGGATCATATCTACAAAATATCAACTTTCTATCTCAAAGCGTTGCTGTGGTGTGGCTAATTCTTGAACTGTGTGTCGAGATTTTAAGAGCGACAACTAACATGCCGGTGGTCCTCCCATAACGGTAACAACAGATAAAAGCATTAAACAGGTACACGATGTCGTATTGCAAGACCGACGAGTACGCATTAGGGACATTGTGGAAGATATTAATTACTGACTAAAGAATTAGATATGAAAAAGATGACTTCAAGATGGGTGCCCCGAATGTTAACCATTGGTCAAAAAAGAAATCGGGTGTTGGCTTGTGAGCGTCTTTTGGAAAGGTACCAAGCAAACAAAGAGAACTTTCTTAGACGGTATGTGACCATGGACGAGTCATGGGTGCACTACTATGATTCCGAGACCAAAGCTCAAAGTAAAGAGGGGAAACATCGCTGTTCTCCTCCTCCACACAAATTCAAAGTAGTGTCGTCTGCTGGAAAGGTTTTGCTGTCTGTGTTCTAGGATGCTCAAGGAATCATCCTGACTGAATATTTGCAAAAGAGACAGAGCATTACAGGTGCCTGTTACGCACAATTGATTTCTAAATTGCAAGACGCTCTTAAAGAGAAACGCCGAGGAAAGTTAAGGATAATGCTCCCAGCCATACATCTTGTATTGCCATGGCTGCTATACACCAAACAGGCTTTGAATTAGTGGAGCACCCACCATGTTCGCCAGATCTCGCCCCCCGTGATTACAAACTGTTCCCCAAATTAAAAGAAATCTTACGTGTGGAAAAAATCCAGTAATGTTGAACTGATGCAAGCTGTAGTGGTTTGCAGAGGTCGGACAAATTTTTTTCCAGAAGGCTGCTGAGATGTTGGAGCACCGATGGACTAAGTGCATTAGTGTAGAAAAATCAAAAATATAATGCCACTGTAGTTTTCCTGTAAGGGTGTCAGGGTTGCAGCATATGGATCCACCCTCGTTTGTCGATAATCTTACTATCTTCCTCCACGCTAAGAACATGGGAGAAATTAATCGCGTACTGCAAGGGGCCATCGATCGACTTGTGTTGAATGCTGAAAAACCGGCTTTAAGTTTTCACTCGCGAAGAATCAGTGAATGCACTTCTGTAGATTAAACCGTCCACATTGTGGAAATAGAAATTCATTGCAGAGATTGATAGGGTAAGGTTTTTTCGGGTCATCTTTGACCCGAAACAACCTCACATCTCCGAATTAAAGACAAAATGCTCACAGGCGATGCATTGTGTCAAAGTTCTCGCAGGAACAAAATAGGGCGCCGAACCCCAAATACTTTTGAAAGTCTATGGTTGCACCGAGTACTCCTCCGCTGCAAGAACTTCCCTGGGGTTGCTAGATTCCATCCACCAAGCTGGCATTTGGTACAGCGTCGGGACATTTCTGTCCACGCTAATAGCAAATCTGTGCTGTGAATTTGAACTACCACTTCTCGGAATAAAAATAAGTAAGTTAAACCTTACATACACTTGCAAAATGAGGAAAAACGAGCTAGCGGATGAGGCAGCCTCGTGCAGCTATCGAAAGGGCCACAGTAGAGGCAAAAATCAGAAATGTAGTTTACAGGAAAATATTCACGCTTTGGCAGCGAGAATGGGATAGGGTGGAAAATCACCAGCGCCGAGTCAAACCTTTGATTGGTCCAACTAGTCGTCCTCGTTATCTGTTAAGAAGAGAAATGATTAAAGTTCACCGGTTGCGAATGAGGCATACCGGCCTTACACATCGGTACACACTCACTCGGGAAGATCAATTTTCCTGCGAGGACTGTCAAGTCCCTGCGACTGTACCGCATGTTTTAGTTAAGTGCTCTGCGTTAGAACCTGTGAGGCAACAAGGAAGTTCTTAACTTTCTAAGAGCCTCTGACCTATACGATAGGATTTGACCTGTGTAGACTTTCTTTTTCAAATTTATTTATTTATTATTTTAAATTTGATCCTTAACATGTGTTATTTATTTGAGGTCGTAAAATAATAGTTATTTATGGATCAATGTACGTATGTCCTCCCACGAAAACATCTTAAATTTACTTGTGGTGTTCTTCCAGAAACACCATTGTAAAGTAACAATTTGACTAAACATCATTTTAAAATATAAAAACAACTGTATGTCAAAAAAACAAAATACGTAACGCGGCTGACATTTCTGAAATGTCGGTAATAAAATAAAATAAAAATATATCATGATGGCATATTACCCACTGTTGGGTGTGCCAATCGGCTTTGTCACAGATATCGGTAATCATGACATATTTATACCGTGCGGGCGTTTACCAGGCGTCACCTCACAGGAGGTACTCATTGCTGACGTGGAGGTAACATTATTTGACATTGCCGGTAAATTGTTGATCATAATCAGAACTTTTTCAAATCACGTGACTTTCAATCATTCTGGATCACTCTGTAGTTTGTAGTATTAATATGTAGGAATGTATTTAAATTAACAAAAATTAAATGACGAGAGGTATTGTGTTGGCAGCATCAGATTTTTACCTCTCGCTAAGAGAGATATTGGATTCATGCTAAAAATCATATATCGAGATTTAAGTGAATAAGCACGATTTAAGGTCCATATAAACCGATTTTAACATTTTTACGCTGATGTCTGTGTATGTGTGTGGATGTGTGTATGTATGTGTGTATGTATGTATTTATGTATGTATGTATGTGTGGATGTTAGAGGGACGATTACTCAAAATCTGTAAGACATAAGACCAGTTTAACTATGAATTCCTCAATCTGACATTCATGGGAAGAGCTGAAAAGATTTTGGTAACAATTGGACAACCGGAAGTAGTAGTTTCTAAAAAAAATCTTCTAAATATTATTTTTTGAAAATATTTGATATACTAATATTGAAGAACATAAAATTCTACATCTGATACATTTAAAAATTTTATTATATCTTCTATAAATTTAGAGATAAAGACGCTATAATATATAGAATATCGGGATATAGTAAGTCCAGTAGGCTAAAATACACTAAGGAAATCAGTTGACAAATTCAAATGTTTATAACATAGTTTGTAAATGAAAAATGTCAGCGCCAAAATTCAAAAGTTTTAGTTACGTTCTGAAAGCTTTTTCTGGAAAGTACATTTAATCTTTCTTATTGTTTTATTAATTAAATATTTAAAATTATAGGTAACATGCATATATCCAGTAGAAATATCGCCAATCTTGTCAATGAATTGGAAGAATCTCTGACATTTAGAAACTTCCTCATACAATGAAAAATAGATATAATTAGAATTGTTTGTGTGCAGAATAAATGATAAATACAACAAAAACCAGTATTTGGGTAAAATTCTGTATTTTTTTGTTATAAAACGACGGTTCAATAGCAAAGTGCAATACAATACTTTTATAACAAAAAATGGAAAAGGCGAGAGGTTTTGTGCTGGCCACAACAGATTTTTTTCTATAGTACTACAAAAATGGTATAAAAACAAAAGTGTTATTTCTAGAAAAGACTGTAACTAAATAATTGCTTTCTCGCAAAATTTTTATAAAATAGTACAATAATAATGAGCTGAAGATGAAATGAAAATGACGAAAAATATGAGAATAGTTATTTATGTACCTAGGACAAAAAATTGCATATTACAGCAGAGCTTGAGTTTGCTTTCCGAGGCGAAGCCGAGGTAAAGCAAACAAGCGAGGCTATAATATGCATTTTTTGCCGAGGTACATATTACATTTTTCTGTCTACCTTACTTTACGTAATAGATCTAGAAATAAATACACGTTATTTAAATTCGTAAAATCTTATTTATTACATGAATAATGATAGGATAATATATATCTTCTGTCATTTTCACAAAATTTTAATTCTTAGCTCTGTTTTAGTTTGAAGAAGGACACATTACACTCACAGACACATCAACACTATTTGACAGGTGAAAATAAACAAAACCAACAAAATAACCTCGAAAACAACTCTATCCAGCGGCATCTTAGATTAACAATTAGTCATGTCAAAATTAATAATTTTTAGTATAGTTAATTTCATTATTAATTGCGCACATATTTAAATTAAATTTATCATTAAAATAATATTTTTATTTGCTCGTTCGATATTTGTTATTTACAATTCTGGTAGTACACACAATTACAATAATCATAAAATCGTAGTAGGCTTAGCGTACGAAAAAGGTTTGCGGACGAAAAAGGATTGCGGACGAAAAGTGATAACGTTCAGAAAAGTGTCATTTTTCGTCCGAAAATAAGTACGTAAAATTTCACTTTTCGTATAGGTAGACAGAAAAATATATTATTTAAGTAGGTATATAATATTCAATGTAATATTTGATTTTCATCATGTTCATCGTTACCTTTGCCTTTATATTCAATATAACTATTTGGAGATAATAGATATTTACACACCAAGTGAGCTAAGGTAATGTTTATCCACGAGAAGAAAGTTTAGCTCACGAGCCCGAAGGGCGAGTGAGTTAAATTCTTCGAGTGAATAAACATTCTTAGCTCACGTGGTTTGTACAATATTTTATTCAATTTTGACGAAATAATAATAAAAACCATTATAATATTTAATTTTGACAAAATAAAAAATTGATCAGTAGTAGGCTAAGCATGACAATCGTCGCTGATAGACGTCAAGTCACATATTTAAAAAGCTTCATTGTCTGTCATTTATATCGTAAAAAATAATGAAAAGGGCTGATAATGTCTGATAAATTATGTGGTAAGTGTTATTTTCGTTCTTGATGTTATTTTTAAATGCATTTTTTGTTGCAGAGTGCCAGAGTGAGTTAAATTTTTGTGAAAGTGATTTAAAAAAAAATTTAATTCACATGTGAAAAAAGTGTTACTTATAGTTGTTGCTATGGAGTTAATAATGACAGTCTAAAACGTCAAAATTGAATAAAAAATATAAAGTAATTAATTTTCATAAATCTTGCAACTTAAGGCTGGTTTATGTAAGCTGTAAACTTAAGAATTTACCTTAGCATTAGCATTATGACTTTGCATTAATAATTATTCAAGTATAGACAAATACGTGCTGAGGTTTATGTAACTATAACCTTAACCTTAGCATTATGCCGCAACCCTAGAATATGACAATTTCTAAATTTTAAGTCATAATGCTAATGCCGACCAATCAGAAGAGTAAGAGTTATGTTCGTGGACAACAGCTTGATTTTGGCGATATTTACGACAGTCAATTGACATCTGTCACCATTTTGTTATTTTTGAATATTTCTGTTACATTGTCTTGACTAAGAATGAATGCCAATGAAAAAAATTCCAACTAATACAGTCAAATGAACAATGTAGATATATTTATGATAAAAAACACGTGTCGATTTTACAAAAAGTGACATTACTGGCCTGCTCTTATTGGTTTGTTCTAAGAAGTACGTGAACCGGACAGCTTAATGTAAAGTTTAATGCAAAGTCATAATGGTAATGCTAAGGGTAAATGCATAAGTTTACAGATTAAGGCTCATTCACAGCTCCGAAAATAAGAAATATAAATAAAATTATAAATAAAACTTTATAGTTGGTGTTCACAGCTTCGAAAATAAAACGTAAATTAACATCAACTTCATACCTTTTAAAGCATTGTATGCAACCATATATGCCAACAATTGTCTTAAGACAGCTTTTTAAATTATATTTAAATTGAAATCCTTTTGTCAGAATGTAATTTGCAGCTCAAATGACAGTTGTTATGTATGTGCGTATGTTTGTGTAAAATATTTGTCATTTGCAAATCCTTGTGTTTATGTCTTATGTTTAATTTTATTTTCGAGAGCTGTGAACACTTTCATAAAAATCTATTGTTTTAATTTTATTTTCGGAGCTGTGAATGAGGCTTTACATAAATCAACCTTTATGCTGCTACATGCTTACCACGGAAACAGTAAATATTATTAATTGACAGATGACAGGTGTCAGTGTCAAGTACAATTTGCATAGTTCGTGGAATAATTTAACTGGATATATAAAAACTTTTGCAATAAACTTTCTATTTGGAATTTTACAGAGTACATAAAATTGACGGACGGTGTTGGTTGGTCATTTCTAATTATCAATTACATACATTTGAATATGTGTATTTATTTTGTATCCATGGAGTCATGTAATATATCTGCATGACTATACAACTCATCGGAAAATATATCAATTAGATAGATCAACTTTTCTTAGTTACGCTGTATAACATCGGATACATTTCGTTGCTAAGTTATGTTTCGCGAAACACAACGCTTAAGCCTCATTCACAGCTACGAAAATAAGAAAATAAAACGTAAATTAACATCAACTTCATACCTTTTAAAGCACTGTACGCAATCATATATGCGAACCTTTGTCTTTAGACAGTTTTTTGAAATTATATTTAAATTGAAATCCTTTGGCAGACCGTATATTGACAGTTCAAATGACAGTTGTTACGTATATGCTTATTTTTGTGTAAAATATTTAACATTTGCAAATCCTTGTGTTTATGTCTTATGTTTAATTTTATTTTCGAGCGCTGTGAACACTTTCATAAGAATCTATTGTTTATATCGTTATTTTTATTTTTATGTATAATTTTATTTTTATTTTCAGAGCTGTGAATGAGGCTTTAGCGTATTTCGGTCGCAAATAAATGAATCATACGTAAACATGTCATCCATGGATATAAATAAACAAGTAATATTTTTCACATTTCGTAAATATTAGTTGGTTGATTCGTTGTATAGTCTTAACGTATACAACTCGAGCTTTAAAACTCATCTGAATATACAGTTTTTGGACTCGATTTCATACCTGAAAACACATCTCTTGCTTTCAACTGTATATACGATTATTTTCGAACCTCTCTAATACTACTGAAAAGCAAAGACAGCCAGACGACGAAAAATTACTTATTCTATATTTTTGTTCTCAAAATGTACATTGTTTTAAATTTGAGTTTAGGGTAATCCAGCCAGTCCAGCGATTTACGTAATAAATACAATATCACTAGAAACAATGACGTCATGTGTTAAAAAGTTTACATGAGCATGTAAAACGGATTAAAATATGATCTGCGGGTTGCCTTCAAAAATCCAAATCTTTCTTAAAAAGATTTATTTATTTAAAATATTCTGAAGGATTCTCCTTACGCTGTTATAAATACAGTGAAAGCTCTCATAAGCGGACTTTTTTGTCCCCTTATGGGAGGTGTCCGCTTATAAGAAAGCTCTATTTAAAGATATGAAAAAATTTAAAAAAATTACTAGGAATTTTTTATGGAAAAATATGCACTTAAAGAATATGTGTACGTACATACTTCAAAATAGTTAAAATATATCTAAAAATAATAATAATAATAATAATAATATATAATATGTTTAACTGCTTCAACTTTCTATAAAAAATAATATTGATAATGCGACTCAATATTTTTTAGATGTTCAAACGCAATAAAATCTTCTTTTGAAAACTTTTTTAGGTTTTCATCAACTTCAAGGCACCGGCATAGGAAGTTATGGGACCAGTATCTTCTTCTTCATCATCATCATCATCATCATCATCATCATCATCATTCTCCCGAACAACACTTATTTCTTCAACTACATCATTTTCGTTTTTCTTCCCATTTTCTTCTCTATTTTCGTCAAATTTTTCTTCAGTTAACAATCTTTCATCTAAATTAATGCTCTGCAAGGTTAATACCTCCATTTCCTGTCTTAATGTAAAAAACGTTGTCCTGAATGCCATTGTCACAAAAGTTTCAAACTATGAATCTCGGAGACACGTAAAATGCTGCATTTCTGTAAAATAGGGAAACCCCCTGAGTTAATGTTACCTTGAGAGGAAATACTGAGGCTGTTTATGTCCGGTTTAGGAGTTTCGCGTCCGCTCATGAGAGCGTCTCGGGCCTGTCGGGAAAAAACTATGTTGTCCGTGTCCGTCCGGTAGAGAGTGCGCTTATGAGAGCGTGTTTTATATAGGAATTGATACCCAAAAATATGGTTCCAGAAAAACTGTCCTGTTATAAGAGATGTCCGCTTGTGGGAGCTGTCCGCAAAGGGGACGTTCACTGTACTTCAATCTCGTAGTATCAAACTAGTTAGTATTGTGTGAGATCATGTAAAAAAAAATCCAGAATACTGCATGATACTATACAATTCCTCAATATTTTTGTACAATCCGTATAGCGTTTGCCACACTCTGTACATATAGATTTAAGATTTTTACATTTTGGTAATATGGTAATGAAAACGAAACGAAAAACAAAATGAAATCACAAGACAGGTTGAAAAGTATAATGTAGACATATAATTTAGTAATTTACATATTCAGAATTATCAATATTAAAAAATATAATCAAACGTCATTTTTCAAAAATTAACAAAATTTTACTTAATAATATTTCCAAATGTAAATATTTCTATTAAAGGTTTCAAATACATAATAATAATAAAAAAAAAAAAAACAATAAAGTACCGTTAATAAAATATATTTAACAAAACATAGAAAATTTCAAAAATCCCTAAACGATGACGTAAGCCGCTTGTTAGCCCATATGCATAATTGTATGAAACTCTGTTCATTTGTCAATATTTTTAGCTATGTTTACTTATTATAAAAAGTAAATGGCATCAGGATATATGCTGTATAGTGGCAGTACGCTCTTCAGAATTCTATCATAGAATGCAGGCGAATGCGATTTTATATTTACGAATCTTGTTAGCATGCACTTTAGAATTCTATGTTTGCTTTTTGTTTCGGAAATTTTAGGATTTTATACTATTAAAATAAAAAATATTATGACAGTTATATATAATAAATGAATAAATTATATATAAATTAGCTTTGAATAGAATTGTAGCAAAATAGTGACATTACGTTGACACTGTCGCCTCGAGTCTTACGTTTGCAAGCGAATATTTTGAGACACAAATGCTACCAAATTTTCTCTTCGTGTCGAAAAGCCAAAACAAACGCCTCATGTGATAGAATTCTAAAATGCGTTCTGTCACTACTGACTGGCCACATCAGAGCTTTTTTATATATTCATCGTTGCCTATTTGTTGAAACAGTGACATTACATTGTTGAATATTTTATTTTCAGGAGGACAAATGCAGTGTCCAAATTGAGTGGTACAACGAAGTCGCTTGTCCTGCCCCAACTGTTGTTTCCAAGGATTCAAAACCTCCTATTATAAATGATACAGGTATTATTTTTAATATTATTATACTTGCCGTCAAATAAATATGGAATTGAGATTTCTACACTGTTTCCAATTCCATTGGTCATGTTGAAAATGCTAAGTTATGAAGAAGCGGCAACACCGCACGGCAAGGGACAGTGTGGGGAGAAGGTTAAAAAATTAGCATCAGTCCATATTTATATATAATTATTATTAATAACTATTTCGAATATACCATTGCTTTGGCCATATAGATCTCGGACGTCTATTTGATTTCTGTTATATTGAGTGTTTCCTTAAAATTTGTTACATAGAGAACGCAATGTTAATTTTACTTTTAATCATCTTTAGGTAAGGAAGGTATTGTCTGATCAAAAAATTCGAATGTCATTTTTAATGGATAATCACGTTTTTGGGCCCCTAAAATACGAATTTACTATTTCTACAATGATGTTTGTGTGGACGTGTGGGTTTGTGTTACGATAATTTTGACCACGATAAGACCAATACTACAATATCAAAAATTACAATTTTTCGTATGCCTCATTCTTAATAAACACTTGATTAGATTTTGGTTATAATAAATGACATCTACAGAATTGAAACATGGTGTACAAATAACAGCCTCAATTTCAATATTAATAAATGTAAAATTATTACCTTTTCAAAAAATCTAATAATTTATTAACAAATAAAATAAAATAAATATATCATCACGGCATATTACCCATTTCTGAATGTGCCACAATCTGCTTTATCGCAGATATCGGTAATGATGATGACATATTTGTACCGTGCGGGCGCTTACCAGGCGTCACCTCACGGGCACTCATTGCTGGCGTGGAGAGTGCACTTCTGTGCCATTTAAAATTCGAAATATTTGGCGTCGGTCGGTATCGAACCCGGTTCCCCCAGGTTCGCGACCAGACACACAGACACGCGGCCACAGGACCCCATAATTTATAAACATGATTATTATATTTGTAATAATAAACTTGAAAGAGTGACATTAATAAATGATTTAGGCATTTCATTTCAAAGTTTTTTCGATTTAATCTACACTATGAGAATATTGTAGCTAAGTCTATAAGAACATTGAATTTCGTAATGAGAATTGGAAAAAAATTTAGTATTAGTACCCTTTTAATTTTATTTTATACTCTAGTAAGATCTGCTTTAGAATATGGCTCTGTGATATGGAGTCCTAAAACACGCTCCAGTTCAGATACAATTGAGAAAGTTCAGAAAAAAATCTTAAGATATTTGTATTATAAAGCTTACAATGCATCACCAATGTATATTTCTTCCATAACTCAATCTAATTTATTCAATGTACATACACTGCAAAGTAGGCGAGAACTTTTAATGGTACTTTTTGTATGGAACATAATTCATGTTCTTGATGTACCAGACTTATTGTACAGGGTGTCTCTTAAATAGGGGGACATGGCTTAACCACAGATTCCTGAGGCTAAAATAAGACGATTTAACCACACTTGCTTCTACCGGAAAGTGTACCATTTAGCCAGAATACTGCTTCAAAGTTCTTGGAAAAAAAAATAATTTTGCTTATAATAATCGTACGCTTATTCGATTTTGATTAAATTTGGTATGACAGTTTATATGGTTATAGGTCATCTTTTAAGTTGATACTTGTTATTATTAGTGAACCACTAGTGTATGAAACTTAGGTGTCCCAACATTAATTAGACCGTAACTTTTTAATGGCAATGCCGAAAACGTGAAATTATTATTCTTCAGAAAGATACATTCAATAGTAAACTTTTGTCTCTCTGTGTAATTTGTGATATCAGTTACGGTTCACACAGAAAAAAAATAAAATCTGAGTGTCTGCACTGCTAAATTTTTAAAATAAATTCAATCTAGCAGTCTATCCAAATGTCAAACAAGTAATTTTTAATGACGGTAACGAGTTGTCAATCTTCACAACTTGTTTAGGAGTAAGCTGAGATATGTAATCGTCTTATTTATAATAATGGTAGTAAAATATTATTAGGCCGAACACGCGGATGTTACTAATTTTAGAATATTGCGAAGAAAATTTTTGACAAGCCGTAAAACAATTGTTACTGTCATTAAAAATTACTTGTTTGACATTTGGATAGACTGCTAGATTAAATTTATTTTAAAAATTTAGCAGTGCAGACACTCAGATTTTATTTTTTTTCTGTGTGAACCGTAACAGATATCACAAATTACACAGAGCGACAAAAGTTTACTATTGAATGTATCTTTCTGCCATTAAAAAGTTACGGTCTAATTAATGTTGGGACACCTAATTTTCATACACTAGTGGTTCATTAATAATAACAAGTATCACCTTAAAAGATGACCTATAACCATATAAACTGTCATACCAAATTTAATCAAAATCGAATAAAGCGTACGATTATTATAAGCAAAATTAATTTTTTTTCCAAGAACTTTGAAGCAGATTTCTGGCTAAATATGGTACACTTTCCGGTAGAAGCAAGTGTGGTTAAATCGTCTTATTTTAGCCTCAGGAATCTGTGGTTAAGCCATGTCCCCCTATTTAAGAGACACCCTGTATATGTTACCACTACATGTACCTAATATGAAACTAAGACCAAGGTTTGTCCTTTTTGAACTAAAAGAAACAAGCTCGCCATTATTTAGTTGTTTAAAATTATTAAATGAAGCCTGTACCTCTAATGTAAATATTGATATCTTTAACTGTAGTAAAACGAACTTAAAAAATCAATTTGTTAATTCAATATCACTGTAACTATATAATTGGGTATATCCTGTATATTTGAGTTAAAATAAATTATTATTATTATTATTATAATTATTCCACCGGAAGTACCTTAAGTAATTTAAAGCTATTAACAGTTTTTCTTAAAAAAAAACGCAGGTAAATATCATTTTTGTACATTTCAAGTTATTAAATATTAAAGAATTTGTTATTCTTTATGCGATTTGATTGCATTATGTTCTTCATATTCATTGTATTTAGAGATAAAAATTTATAAACAAAAATAATTTTTGTAAATCTTGTAATCTTTTCTGCGTCATTAATTCTATTCTATATTACTAATTGACAGATATGGCTTTATATCAGTGTCAAGTACAATTTACATAGTCCGTGAAATAATTTTACTGGAAATACAAGAAATTCTATATGGAATTTATATAAAATACATAGAAATGAGGTATTGTGCTGGTCACAACAAATTTTTACCTCTCGCTACCCTTGGCAAGGGAGGTATAGGGATCGTGCTAAGAAGCGCATCGCATCAAGATTTTGGTAAATGAACACGTTTTGAGGTCCCTAGAATCCGATTTTAACATTTTCACGATATATATATATATATATATATATATATATATATATATATATGTGTGTGTGTGTGCGTACGTGAGTGCGTGCGTGCGTGCGTGCGAGCGTACGTGCGTGTGTGCATGCGTGTGTGTGTGTGTGTGTGTGTGTGGATACTCTTAAAACTCTAATTCAAATACTATCATTCGTAAAATTTTGAAACCTTGTATTTCGACCCTATTTTAATATGGAAAGAAGCCATTAGATTTTGGTGTAAACAGGAACTGGCAGTTTACTTGAAGCTCAAAATATTTTTTCTCCGAAAAATACCTTAAAATGATATTTTTCGCAATTTATGTAATTATAAAAATTAAAGATTATTGAATTTTCTACATGTATACATTAATAGTTTTTCTATATTATATTTCACAGACAAATTTAAAAAATAATCTATTTTAAAAATCCCGGAACACAATTCCCTAGTTACTCTATTCATATTTGAAATGTATGTAACTCATAGATTTATGTCACTGCCAAATTATTATTGGTGACCTTTTAAAAAGAAAATAGTAAATCCACCAATAGACAAAAATGTTTCAAACAAAGATTTTACTTGGCACGTTTTGTAACCTGTAAAACCGAATTTTAAATTTCATAAATGCATATTGCCCATTGGTAGTAATTAGTGATAGCCATATAATTGCCACAAAATTTCAAATAAATGCATAATGTTTAAACTATTATTATTTGCAGCTTTTTTTCTTGATAAATACGTTCTATTTACACTAAAACTTCTCCCCGCCCGGGCCCTTGCCCTGCGGTGTTGCCTGTTCTTCATAACTTAGCATTTTCAATGGAATTGGCAACAGCGTATAAATCTCCAGTCCATATTTATTTGACAGCAATTATTATGGTTTAGATGTAAAATTTTATCTTTATTTGAAATAAAAGAAATCTGTTGTGGCTAGCACAAGACCTCTCCCCACATTAGGCTATACCGGGTGAAACACGAAAACCGAGCCATAGACGTTTAACATTTTTTTCCTTGCCCAAAAGTGGTCTATTAATTTTAGACAAAAATGTTTCAAATACATGTTGTAATCACATTTTGCATGTTTGGTATCCGAGAAATTTAAGTTTAAATTTTTATAAAATTACTTCTTTATAGTGTTAGCAATGGTATTGAAATAAAATCTAAAACAAATTTTATGACATTAAATTATAAAATACAGTTTTCATCCAAATAATACTACTCAATGTTTTGTAACATCTCTTCCTCATAGTAATTCTTCATTTTCAATGATGATAACTCAAACAAAGCGTTTCTGACAGGTAAAATATGTTACAATCGGACAGGTAAAATGTCATTATGTTTTTAATTTTGTTTGAGTTAATATTATTGAAAATTGAGAATTATTCAGAGGAAGAGAAGATACAAATAATTGAGAAGTATTATTTTATTTTGTTTGATGAAAACTATATTTTATAATTTATGAAATATGTCATAAAATATGTCAAAAATGACAGATACGTTTCTGACGGGTAAAATTTTATAATATTTATTTATAATTTTACCGGTCAGAAAGGGTTGAGTAAACGTTGTTGAAAATAGAAAATTATTCAAAGGAAAAGAAGATACAAATAATTGAGTAGTATTATTTTGATGAAAACTATATTTTATAATTTCTGAAAGGTGAAATTTCATAAATTTTGTTTGAGATTTTATTCAAAAGGAGTAACTTTTATAAAATTTTAAACTAAATTTGCCAGTTTTGCGTAAGGAAAAACTGTTTTCCCATGTTAAACGTCCGGTTTTCGTGTTACACCCGGTATAAGAATTATACAAATTTAACATTTCTGGGACACACAAAAACACATATCTTCTTTATATATTTTTTAATTCATTCTTTGAACAAGTTTACTCTTACTCTTCTAATGTTCGAGATTCTTCCAATTCGTTGATGAAATTGGCGGTATTTCTGAAGGGTATATTATGTAATATATGTATCTATAATTATAAATATTTAATTAATATTAAAATTAGATATATTAAATGTACTTCCCAGAAAACGTCTTCAGTAAAGTATCTGGTTTTTGACACTCACATTTATCTGTCAATTACAAAATATTAATTTTTCCACTTTCCATCTCTGGGCTGCGAGATTCATTTACAACATATTTTATATATTTATATTTCTCTATCTTTAACTTAATAAAAATTATATATGTATCGGATAGAGATTTTATATTCTTTAATATTTGTAATAACATAAATTTTCAAAAAATAATATTTAGATTTTTTTTAAGAAACTAATACTTCCGGTTGTTCAATTGTTACCAAATCTAATCAGCTCTTCTCAGTAATGTTAGATTGAGGAAACCGCAGTTAAACATGTCCTTAAGTCTTAGAGTATTTGAGAAACCGTGGCTCCAACACACACACACACACACGCGCGCACACACACACACACACACACACACACACACAGATATCATCGTAAAAATGTTATAATCGGATTCTAGAGACCTTAATACGTGCTTATCCACTCAAATCTGGATATGCGATTTTTAGCATGATTCCAATACCTCTTTTAGCGAGAGGTAAAAATAACTAAAAATAAATGTTCAATAAAGTAGATTTGCGATAATTTGTGAAATATAATATTTTTAAAATCATACGTTCTACAAGATTTCTGTCTCAGAATAAAACTTTCGGTCATTTAACAGAGATTTGCTCACTCATTCATAACCACAGAAGCGTTACGTTCTTATTCGGGCTCATCAGTATGGTGTACTGAAGCCTCTGGGAAGCAAAAAGAAATATTTTATTCTCATTACCGGACGCTTATTTTTCAGGCTTACATTTTTTTTTCAACAATAGAATGTCTACATTCTTTTGTTTTGAACAGAAACGTAACACGAATTACGGAATTACTAATTTAGTGGAGTGAAAAAAATGACAATGGTTATAAAACAAATGAAAATTTAATTAAAGATTTGTGGTCGTGTGCCTGACTGTTTGGTCACGAATCTGACGACCCGGGTTCGATCCCTACCGATGTCAAAATTATTTCGAATTTCAAATGGTACAAAAGTGACCTGCCCGGCGCACTCTTCACGGCAGCAATGAGTGCTCGTGTATTGACGCCTGTCAAACGCCCGCACATTATGAATATGTTATCATCATTATCGATATCTGCGTAGTAGTGGGTAATATGCCGTGATGTTATATTTATTTATTTATTTATTTGTTTATTTCTTCATTTTGAATCATTTCTGTAATGCCATAATCATTTTCATTTTGCACCCCATTTCTTATGTTTCATTTGTAAGTTCTCAATTTATATGTATGTGTCATATTGACATTTGTTTTCTTTTACAGGGTTTTCCACTACACTGACTGTAGTATTAGTACTCGTCACAATTATTGTAATAATTACTCTTATTTTTACGACTTATTATTACTTCCGACGTCGTCGTCTTCTACCAGCACGCTCCGGTATCTTATTAATGAATTGTGAATACAACAAACTGAAAGATGCTGCGAAGATAGCTTAAATAAGAATTTCAATTAAAAACTCTTGTGTAGAATAGAATGCGATTGTATACGGCGGGTGCACTAAGCAACAACATGCGATCTCTACTTTCCCTTATTTTTAGCAGATATAGTTAATATAGGCAGCCCACGTAGGTATGTTATAGTCTATTTGAGAATGACTGGCAGTAATAAATCATTATTTGCAAGAGTAGTATTGGATTTTTGCCAGCAATGCGGCAAATAAAGCTACCAGAAAAATCAGTTGTAACTACACTAGGATGGTCAAAATAAGCCGCACGCTTTGTACCTGGAACGAAACTTACTTGTCGAACAATAGAAATGCCGTCCGATAATCCCCGTCGGTCTGTGTCATAGACGTAGATAGGATTTGTAGAGTGATCTGTTTATACATTTACTAAAAATAAAAGTTTTTAATATTTAAATATAACTTTCTCAGTCATTATTATTATATTGCATACATTTAATATTTACATACATACATTCAATATTTACATTTTTATTTGTTACATACTAAAATTTATACTTATTTCACACGTTTTGCCGGAGAAAATCCTTCCATTTCAAATATTTTTGGTTTTCACAGTTGAATCAGATGAGCAAAGTTAGACAGGTAATATTAAACTAAACAATTTTACTTTCTCAACGATATTTATATAAAAGTTCGGTGGTAGTTACAACGATTTTCTGAGAATTTTATTATGTCTTAAGCGGCATAGTTTCATCTTAATTATTTAAATGACTTTACCTGACCCTGAAAAACAACTTAGACCTAAAACTATAGTTCTCTACCGAATTTAGTCATTTCGACTATCCCTGTGCAAACAATTATTGGCGCGCCACTGGAATGTCTTTGACAGAATGATTTATTACTGCCAGTCATTCTCAAATAGACTATAACTGTATGTGTATAATAGGGCTGTTGCAAGAATTTTTATATGACTTCTAAGTACTAAATTTTAAAAGATGCTGTTCCTTAAAAAGCCTCAAATTTGAAAATATCACGAAATATCTATTAGATAGTTTACAATTAAATATTGAAATTTGTCTAATATTTAGAAAAAATCACATGATCTGAAAAAGAATGTGACGTCAGAGTACATATGTTTAACATATGACAAACTATCGCCTACTTTTGTTTATATAAATAACGTAAACTGTTTTCCTATTAGCTACGAATGACGTGTTGTATGTATTCCAACGTCACAGGAGTGGGGGGTTGATTTTCATGACTACGAGTATTTCTAGCGCCAATATTTTTATTGAATGGGCCCATAAACCATAACAAAAAATAATAAAATGTACACTTTATCCTTAAAGTACTACTCAATAAATAACGATTAAGATAAAAAAAAAAACATTTTTTTAATAATTACTTTGCGAGATATTTGAATTTATTTCCAGGGCCACTACAGAACTTATGTGAGAAAGATAGCTATAGGTTTCTTTAAAACTCAAATACAAAAAACAATTATAACTTTTTGATAACACGAATTGCTTCCAAATTAAATGAACTTTGATTAAAAATATTACAAAAAATTGGTTTATGGGCCCATTATTTACGGAAATAATACTGTGATAAATATTGATCAAAACTTTAATTTAAAATACTTTTTAAAAAAATTGAAACCGGCTCATTCACAAATTTATTAGCATTACACGAAACAAACTTACGAAAGCGTAGAAGGGCCATTAGCATTTTTTTTTTTAACTTGAAATTTCATCTTTTATACCTGAAACTGCACCTTTTTAAAATTTGAAAGTTCACCTTTTAACCCTGAAAATTCACTCTTTTTCTTGAAATTTCAACTTTTTAAAACTTGAAATTTCACCTTTTGAACTTGAAATTTCACCATTTTAAAACTTGAAATTTCACCTTTTAAACTTGAAATTTCACCTCTTTAATACTTGAAATTTCAACTTTCAAACTTGAAATTTCACCTTTTAAACTTTTAAACCTTTAAAATTTTAACTTCCGGGATCCCGAGTTTAAAAAGTCGGGATTATGAGTTGCCAGTTAGATTACGGAGCAGTTCCTATTTATTTATTTATTTATTAAAACATGCAAATTGCAACATACTTAATTGGCAACTCATAATCCCAACTTTTTAAACTCGGGATCCCGGAAATTAAAATTCACCTTTTAAACCTGAAATTTCACCCTTTTTCTTGAAATTTCAAATTTTTGAAACTTGAAATTTCACCTTTTAAACTTGAAATTTCACCTTTTTGAAACTTGAAATTTCTCCTTTTAAGCTTGAAATTTCACCTTTTTAAAACTTGAAATTTCGCCTTTTAAACTTGAAATTTCAACTTTCAAACTTGAAATTTCTCCTTTTAAATTTGAAATTTTAATTTCCGGGATCTCGAGTTTAAAAAGTCGGGATTATGAATTGCCAGTTAGGTTATGGAGCAGTTCGTATTTATTTATTAAAAAATGCAAATTGCAACGTACCGAACTGGCAACTCATAATCCCAACTTTTTAAACTCGGGATTTCGAAAGAAGTTGAAATTTCAAATTTAAAAGGTGAAATTTCAAGAAAAAAGGTGAAATTTTAAGTTTAAAAGGTGAAATTTCAAGTTTTAAAAAGGTGATGTTTCAGGCTTAAAACATGAAATTTCAAGTTTTACAAAATTTTGCATATGGCCCTTCTACGTTTCCGTACAAATTAAACTTAAAGTAGAGATGTTTTGATAGTGCATTTACCATAATATATGTATATTCTGTATCGTTCATCGTAATAGTGAAGTATAGTGTGTTTCACCTCAACTAACTTTTAATTTCCCAAATTTGGGTACCAAGAAATATATACCTCACATAAGTCGGACTTAAAATATATAATGAAGTAACCACATAGTAATATGTACAGTTAAATATTATTAATCTATAAAAATACATTCCTACGCCTATCTTCGCTATATTATTGTTGAATGTCTTGTATATTTATTGGTACTAAAATTAGGATAGTTAAAAACGAGAAATAATAATTTAAGTATTAAGGGTTTCTTACCGGTTGAGAATGATTTTGGAGATCCCGACTTCCAAACATCCGATACCGGTAGAAAGCACCCTAATGGCCGAAATGCTTATTACATTTTTTGCACGAACGATGCAACAATATTACAATTTAAAAAGATTAGAAAATTATTTTGACGTATTAAAAAATTTTATTTGTCATTTTTGAAGTAAGCCAAAGTCGTGCAAAAATGTAATGAATTGCACAAAAGTTATAAAATGTTTGTATCAAATAAGTGTAATTATTTTATTTTCGTTTTACTCATATTTTCATTACTTTACTATGTATGCTTCGTTGCAGTAATAGTTACTTTTAGCCAAAATAAAATATGTAATGTTTAAAAAAATGGGGCCGTAAGGCTAAGTGCGTTATTTCCAATTTTTAGAACTCACGAGAGTGACATATGTGTTGTATTCTCTTTTCGACGGCCAATGAGTACATATATATCGTCATATAAAAAAGTAGATTGGCGCACCCAGTGTAATGAGCAGTGATAATACATTTATTATTATTATTATTTTTTTTTTTTTTATTTAAAGAAAGAAAAGCACTTCAACTACAAGGTTATTAGTGCTGTAGTATACAATTTGATATTACATATTTTTTTTTTGTATTGTATTGTGTTGTGTTATATTAGATTAAATTTTGTTGTACAGTGCGGTGTCTTGGAGATATTTTAGGATTTTTCCTTCTTTATCCGGATTGCTCTGTAGGGCTTCTTCAATGTTGTTTGGGATGTTATTGTTTCGCCTTTGTTCGTTGTATTTTCTGCATTGAGTTATAAGGTGGTCAACTGTTAAAGGGCTGTTACAGTCTGTACATGTTGGTGGGTTTGATTTGTTCATTAGGTAACTGTGCGTTAGTGCAGTGTGTCCAATCCTTAGCCTGGTTATTATTATTTGTTCTTTTCTACTTTTGTTTATTGTCCATTTTTTTGTGTCATTCTTTACTTTTCTTAATTTGTTATTGGTTGTGTGTATCCAGTTTTGGTTTTCTGTATGTTTTGTGTTGATTTTATTTTTAACTATGTACTTTATATCTTCAGCTGCTTGTTTTATTTGTATTATATTTCCCTCTATGGCTTTTTTGGCTGCTTGGTCTGCCTTTTCATTTCCCTCTATTCCCGTGTGCAATGGTATCCAGAGCAATATGATATTTTTTCCCTCTGTTATGGATTTGTCGAAGTTTTCTTGAATGTGTGTAATCGTGTTGTCGGTGGTATATTTATTCTCTAAATTTTGTAGTGTACTTCTAGAGTCTGTGCAGATGACATAATATTTATCAGGGGAAGATAGGACTTTTTCGCTTGCTTTCAATATAGCAAATTTTTCTGCCGTATATGATGACGATGATGATGGGAGGTGGAAAGCCTGTTGTTCTGTTTCAGTTACCACTGCAGCTGTTGTGTTGTTGTTTTGTCGTGAACCGTCTGTGTAAAGGAATTTGTGTAACGTTTTGTTTTGTTTAAATTCTTTGTATTGTTGTTGGTATATTTCGTGTGGTGTGTCTTGTTTTGTGTGTATACTGAGAGATGTATCTATTGTTGGGGTAAGAAGTTCCCATGGCGGTATATTGTATGTTATTTCTTCTATTTGAGGGATTTCTATGTTAAGTGATTGAAGGATGGACGATATCTTTCTTTGGAGGGATGTTGTGTTGCGAGATTTGGGTCTTTGGTTTGTTGTTTGGTATATGTATTGGTACGTTGGGTTTGAAGGATTTTTTGCTAGGCGAATAATGTAGGACATTGTAAGTTGGTTTATTCTGTGGTCTAAGGGTAATTCTCCGGCTTCATTGAGGATACTAGTTGATGGGCTAGATCTAAATGCTCCAGAAGCTATGCGAACTGCGGTATGTTGAATTGATTTAATTGCTTTTAAGTAGCTGGTCTTGGCTGTGTAATATACTATGCTTCCATATTCTATTTTCGATCGTATCAGGGATTGGTAGATATTTAGGAGTATTTCCCTATTCGCTCCCCATTTGTGATTTGCCACGGTTTTCAGAATGTTCATTCTGTTTTGGCAGTCTTTTCTCACATGATTTATATGGTCAATCCACTTAAGATTTTTGTCGATTATTAGGCCTAGGAATTTTGTTTTGTCCACGTAGTTGATTTCTTTCGAACAAAGAGTGAGTTTTGGGTTGTTTTGGATATTTTTCCGTTTTTGAAAGTGCATAGCTTTAGTTTTTTCTATTGAAAATTGGAATCCAGTTTTTTGAGTCCACATTTCTAAGTTCAGGAGAGCTGTTTGTAGTTGTTCGTTTAGGGATTCAATATTTTTGCTTTTGTAGTATATAACTAAGTCATCTGCGAACATTGATATTTTTATGTGGTTATCTATGTTTAATACTACATCATTAATTGCTATAAGGAAGAGAGTAGCGCTAATCGTTTCTCCTTGGGGGACTCCGTTTTCTTGGTTTCGTTCTTCTGATAGACATCCGTGAGTTTTAACTTGAAATTTTCTGTCGTGAAGGAAGTTTTTTACATAGTTTAATATGTTTCCTTGCAGCCCGTAGGATATCATATTCGTTATTATTTTTTGTCTCCACGTGGTGTCGTATGCTTTAGTTATATCTAAAAATATTGCAATAAGGTGTTGTTTTCGTTCGAAAGCATATTGCACTTCTGTGTCGAGAGCTACGAGATGGTCTATAGTGGATCTATTTGCTCGGAAACCGCTCTGATTTTTACAAAGGTAATTGTTTTTCTCTAGGTGCCATAACATTCTTTTGTTGATTATTCGTTGGAGGACTTTACTTAGTGTGTTTGAGAGGGTTATAGGACGGTAGTTATTCGGGTTAATTTTAGGTTTTCCTGGTTTTGGTATGGGTATTATGTAGCTTTTCTTCCAGTGGGATGGGAAGACATTGTTTGTCCATATGTTATTGTATATTTCTAAAAGATAGTTAAGAGTTTCTTCTGGTAGGTTTTTGAGAAATTCTGAAGGGATTCCGTCAGGTCCAGGGGAAGTATTAGGTTTTTGGGTTTTAATTGCGTGTATAAGTTCTTCGTTTGTTAATTTGGTATTTATTGGTATATTTTCAGTTTCGTTCAATATTGTCTCGTTGTTTTGGTTTTCGACTTGTTCTTTGTATTTTTTGAATTCTTGTGTATATTGTTCGTTGCTTGAGTTTTTATAAAATGTGTCTGCTAGTGTTTCAGCTATTTCTTGGGTGGAGTATATAGTAGTACTATTTGTTTTTATTATGTTTGTTTCCTGTTTTGGGTTTTGACTTTTTATTTTTCCGATTTTATTCCAAATTTCTTTTATTGGTGTATCTGGTGTTAATGTGGATACGTAATTTTTCCACGATTCTTTTTTACTTTCTAGTATGGTTTTTCTAGCTTCTGCTTTTGATTTTTTCAAATGGATTAGGTTTTCTAGATTTTTGTGATTTTTATATGTATATAGAGCACGTTTGCGGTTTTTAATGACTTCTGTACATTTTTTGTTCCACCATGGGACTGTTTTTTTCTGTTGATTGCATTTTATTACTCCACGTGATTGAATTGCTGCATTATTTAATACAGAGACTAGGTATTCGACTTAGATATCAATGTTGTTTGTTTGTGGTATTTCTTCTGGTTTGATTTTTGCTAGGTCACGAAACAGCTCCCAATTTGTGTTCTTTAGGGCCCATCTGTCGTATGATGGGTGGTAGTTGAGTTGGCTGGTTGGAGGAAAGGATATCTTAATAGGAATGTGCCCGTTTGAATAAAGGTTGGAAAGGGTTTCCCATTGGAGGATTGGAACAATAGATGGACTGCAAAGTGTTAGGTCGATCGAGGAAAAATTTTCTGTTCTTGTACAGAAATGTGTTGGTTCTTCTCCGTTTATAAGTATTATGTTGTTATTTAAGATTTTTTCTACTATTTTCCCTGTTCTATTTGTATACTTTCCACCCCAATCTGGGCTGTGCGCATTGAAGTCGCCCGTGATTATATAGGGTTGGGGAAGCTGCTGGATTATGTTGTTCAAGTCGTTGTCTGTAATTTGTTGATTTGGTGGTATATATTACATAGTGTTATTTTTGAGTTTTTATGTGGGTGTGTTAAGATTGCAATTGCTTCTAGATCTGTAATTAGGTTTATTTCTTCTGCATATATATTGTTTTTAACTAGGATCATTACTCCTCCGCTTGCGTTCCTGTTATATATTCTATCTTTTCTGTAGGGCGTGTAATTTTTTAATTTGACAGTTTGGCTGTCTCTTAGTCTTGATTCTTGTATACATATGTAGTTCGGAGAGGTTTCTTGTATTATAATTTGTAGTTCGGGTAAATGTGCGTGAAAGCCATTAGGATTCCATTGTATTATTGTCATTTTGAATTTGTAAAGGATCATTGGGGTTTGTTAGTGGTTTGTTAATTGTGATTGGATCTAAGGTGTCGTCATCTAGGTACTCTTCTTCTAAATTTGTGATTAGTTTTGTAATTCTGATTTTTAGATTTCTTTTGTTGGTACTGGAATGTATTATTCTTAGCATATCTAAGACCTTCGGGATATTTGTTGTATAATCTTTAATTATATCCAAAGGATTATTTGAACCTAGTGAATTTTCTAAAATCTCTTTGATTTGGTTATATGGCAAAAAGTATTTATTTTTGTTTATTATCATATGTTGTTTTACATGTTCTATTATTTCTTGTATACTAGTGTTTAAATTTGGGCTTGAAGTTCGGTTTCTTTTTTGCTTTTGTGAAGTTTCTGGTCTATTTGGTCCAATATCTTCATTACTTGTTTGTTTATTTGTATTATTGTCTGTATTTTCATTTTGAGAAAGATGTGATAAACTTCTTTTTTGAGATAAGGAAGTTTGAGTGGGTTTTACTTGATTTGGGTTGTTGTTTTCGTTTGGCATTTGAGGGACTGTGGTGTATTTTTGAGGGTTTGTGTCTGAATTGGAGGGTTCTTGGGATGGAAGTATTTTTTGTTTTATTTGTTGAAGTACTTTTGTTTGGGTTTTGTGTGTCTGGTTCTGGTTTTCGTTTAGTGTTTGAGAGAGTGTGTTATTATTTAGTGGGTTTATATCTTGGGTGATAAGCTGTTGAGATAAGGATATTGGTAGGTTTGTTGGTTGTCTATTTGTTTTTTGGGTTGAGTTTGTTTCTATTTTTGGTTTTGAACATGTTGTGGATGTGTGCCCATATCGTTTGCAGTTGTTGCAGAAGATATTTCCGTTTTCTAGATATATTCTGTAATCCGTGTTTTCATATTCTATGAGCAGGGTTTCGGGTACTTTACTTAGTTGATCTTCTTGTATGTAGACTTGCCGTCGAAAGCTTAAAATATGTGCATATTCATCTTGTAATCCTGCTCGTAGGAATGTAATGGGTGAAAGTATTTTGATATTATGGTTTATGAATTCTTGTTCTATAACATTATTCGGAATAGATGGACATACGTTTGAAATGACGATTCGAATTGTAGGTGTGATCAGTCGTCTTATTTCGAGTTTATTATTTTGAATTGTTATGAATTTATGATTGGCTATTAGATCGTCCGTAATTGTTTTATTTTGTAGGTATAAGCATATTCTATTATTTGAGATGCGCGATGCAAAAGTAATATTTTTGGGTTCGATTAATTTTCCGATTTCAATTATATAGTCCTTAATAGGTATTTCATTTATAGAGCTGATTATAATTCCTTGATCTTTCTTGGGAGTTGTTATTGTTATTGGTATGTTTTTCTGTTTAGTTTTTTCGGCGAAGGTTGGTAATTTAGGTGTATCTTCCATGCTGTTAGCTAACCGTCACTAGATGTCACTACGGTCATGCTTTTTAGTGTTGAGTCCACTCGGCGACAGATGTCGCCAGCGGTATTAATCGCGCTGTGGGCTGTTATAGGCACGTGTGTATTGTTGTTAGAATGAAATTTTGTGATAGTTGATGTGCTTAGAAAAAATTGGTTGAATTTTGTTGTTTTGTTTGTTTTAGACTTTTTTGTCGCTTTATAGCTCTCTGTTGCTGTTGCAAAACTAATTTGCAGAAGAAAGAAGTTATAGATAATAAATTTAAAAAAAGTGCCGGTTTTCGATGGTTTTTACAAGATAGCGGAGGAAACGGTGGTGGGGGTTGTGGAAATTTGTATTTTTCACTAACTACCCGGCCTTTTGTAGGGTACCACCTTTTTCAGCCTCAGTTCACTGGACTAATATCAGATGCTGAAGGTTATATTGGCACAATTTGATTTAAATGTCTTTTGGGGAAAGAAATTAAAGTAGCTGATATCTGGTGAAAGATTTGTGAACGTAGCAAATGGGGAAAACATTACTTTTTGTCATTTGTTAGAGTAGTGAAATAAATCGTTTCGAAACATAAAAACGACAAATGATAGGTACTAGTATTTATCCCTCATAGTTTTAATAGTTGGTCGTCGTCTGACTTGCCATCTACATTTCATTTTTTTCCTAATTACACTGGATAAATATTAATACAGAGGACAGCGTAATAGATAATTACATGTATGTAACTCTATGACATGTCACTGCTATTTTTAGTGTGTTAGAAAGTAATGCCACCATGTACGCATAACTATCACACTAAATACATTAAATAGGCGTATGTCAAATAATCTTTCTAATACAACATGTTGCAAGCTACTGCTATATGTACCTATATAAAGCGCTGTGTATTCTTTCTTCGAACAAATGTCTTTTTTGTGAACAAAAGTTTAGTTAAATACTTATTGAGTTTTTATCTGTTTTATCTAAAATACTAATACCTACCTGCTTTAGTCTTTTTCTGCGATATAAAATAATAGTGTTTGTTTGTTACACACACAAAAGGTTCTAAACATTTTAAATAAATAATTGTATTTTATTAATATAAGTAAATAAACAGAAATACACGTATACTGTACGAGTATTTCGTATAAGAATGAGTTAGGAGTAAGATAGGACTTACGATTCCAGCTTTCTGATTGGTCTAAACACGGATCAAGTTTACAATAGTGAATAATTTTTAACAATACTTTTCAGCCAGTTGCCAGCTGTCAAGTGGAGTTGTAGTCAGTGCGAACGTCGCAACACAAATTAATTGCCTGGTGATTAATGGATGGTGTGAATGAGACAACTGCAATACACATGGTAGTCACATCTACTCCTTTAGTTGTACGAAGAGGGCAGCACCAATCGGCAAGAAAGCAAATACATTTTTAATTATAATATTGTGCAGTTTAACAATTAAGCATTTCGCCTCCCTTGAAAGGGCTTAGGTCGTTTCAACATTACATACATATGCTTAATATCTAAGTAATGTCTATTACAAAGCAATTGTTCATTTCAAGAACTAGGGTGGGACTTGGGATTGGGGGTAACACGCACAATATTTTTATATTGCATTTGATTACACCATTTGTCACTGTTTAACTGACACTACCCGCACTTTCTTGTCCAGTCCAGGATGAAGTTCTTCGACTCTGCTCATCTTCCACATAAGTAGAGGGACATTATTTTCCAGGATAATGGCTAAATCTTCTGGTTTGATTGATGGAGATTTGTTCCATTTACAGTGTCTTCAAAAAAAAAAATATTCTGTAACCTTCTTTATTATCTTTTCTCTTTAAAATTACATTTCACGATCAATTTTGACAACTTGAATTTTGAATTGAATAATAATGAGACATACGTTTTTGTGTTCACAGCCTACTCCGAATTAGGTTTTTTTCTGAACACACTATATCTGGTTTGGAGCTGTAGTGGTAGCACGCACTTTAGAATTCTATCAAAAGAAGCATTTGTTTTCGCTTTTGGCCACGAAACGAAAATTTGGTAGCATGCGTGTATCAAAATATTCGCCTGCAAGCGTACGACTCGAGGCGAAAGTGTCAAAGTAACGTCATTATTTTGCCACAATTCAATTTAAAGCAAATTTACATATAATTTATACATTTACTATATACAACTGTCATAATATTTTTTTATTTTAATAGTATAAAATCCAGTAATTTCCGAATCAAAAAATGAATATAGAATTCTAAAGTGCATGCTACCACTACTGGTGCAAATATTCACGTTGCCATCTTTTCCAAACATGGAATTTCATAGCTTGGATTTGTTGATAGTGGCCTAGGTTATTTTTCGTCGTATTGTGACGTCAATGGACGACCAAAGAGAAAATGGCCAGATGTTAAAGGGTTAGTATCATGTGGGTTGTCACTTAGGGGTAAGAGAGGACGACTATTCAAGACAGCTTCAATCTGAGTCAAAAGTGTATACATTTGTTCTTCAGCGAGTACGGAGTACGGTATTTCCAAAAACTCGTTTGATATCAGTTTTTACTGATCGAACACCTGCCCCCCATAGACCTCCAAAGTATGGACTTCTGGGAGGTATAAATTTCCAATTTATGCCCTCGTTTGACAATTTGTTAGTAATTTGTTCAGAAGATATAATTGCCTTTAATTCATTGTTCGCGCCGATGAAATTGGTGGCATTATCAGCAAAGATCGTATGTGGCTTACCGCGTCTCGTCTCGCAATGAACCTTTTTAATGTAGCTAAAAAACAATCTGTCCTTAAATTTTCAGGTAGTTCTATGTGAATAGCCTTGCTGGCAAAGCAAACTAATATTGCAATAAATGCCTTAATTTTTTCGGGTTTCTTGTCCTTTTCTCCTTTACCATTATAGGACCAGTATAGTCTACACCGCAATGATAGAATAGTGGGCACGGATTTACACGAGGCTCAGGTAAGTCTCCCATATATAAATTTGATTTCCTTGGATTAACCTTAAAGTATTTGATGCATGAATGAAATACTTGTTTGACTAATTTTTTTCCATTTATTGGCCAAAATTTTTGTCATAAATTGTTCAACATAGATTGCAGCATGAAGTGATCTTATGTGTTCATGCCTAGCAATTAGTCTTTACGTGATCATGTGATGGAAAGATTATTTGATGTTTTACGTTAAAGATTAAATTTGCATTTTTTAAACGTCCACACAGACCATCATCACTAATAAACGGGCTCAATGGTAACAATTTTGAATTTGATGGTAAGGCTTTAGATTTATTTAGAGACGAAATTTCACTTTGAAACTGATAATTTTGAATTACCTTAATAAATTTATATAAAGTAACTTCACGCTCCCTTGGAGCTAAATTTATACCTTTATACGATTTCGAAATCTATAACAATAACACATTACATTTATTAATGTTTCTAGTGATGAAAACCTTTCAAATACAGGGTGTTAAAAAATAAGTGTACCATATTATGAGGGCATATAGTACTGACTAAAAAAAAGCTTAACATATGTCAAATCTTTAATAATTTCCGAGAAATAAGGCAGTGGAAAATAAGTTTTTTCGGGGTTTATCTCTACCATCTCGAAAATTGTAAGAGTTACGACTTTGACTAAATAAGACTTTTTGTTTACCTTTCAGAGGTTATCTTAGAGGTGTTTTTGTTTATCAAAAAATTTCGAATAATTGTACTAATAAGATATTGTGGTGACCTTGATTAATATTTATTTTGTTTTTTTATGGTCTATTTACTGACATAGACAAAATTTTGTTCTATCACTCTCTTTGTCAGTTTTTCTTCTATTCTAATAAAAAATGGCCTCTTTCTCAAAAACAGTTGAAGATCAGACCCATATTGATTAGACTTTTTTGCTTATTTTGATCAGTACTATCTGTCCTTGTAGTTTGTTACACTTATTTTTTAACACCCTGTATGATAGTACTTGTAAAGACGTTTACTCGTGTTTCTGATAATTCGTCTATATATTCGATAGAATTAAATTTTAAATTTTGGAGTTGAGTTGTGAAAGGCAGTGAATACGGTCGTGTCGAACGTGCGGCGATAGTCAAATTCGATAAACGATAGATATCACGCTTTAATTCGCGAACCATATGAAATAAATAAACTCTGGTGAAACAAGATAGTGTTGTGAGTAAAGAAAGTGAAGTGAGAAGTGTCTAGAAGCTCTAAATTAGAGTAAAAAGTGTATACAGTGGTGAGACAGTAGCCAAGGACGCACATATAAACGGTAAGGGGTAGGTATACAAATTCCTAATGCACATACATCGCCCTGTACATACCTTGCCTTGTACATTTTCATAACGTACAAATATTGTCTTGTACATTTCTTGTCTTATACAAATTCCTAATGCACATACATCGCCCTGTACATACCTTGCCTCGTACATTTTCATAAAGTACAAATATTGTCCACGAAGTTGACGCGAGTCGTACTTCGCGCGCTCACAGTTTAAAAGGTACACTCCGGAGTGTAAATGGTATATGAAAATATTTATTAAATCAAAGTAGGTGCTAGTAAAAAATTGTGGAAGTTACATAATTTTAAAATTATTATAGTTTTATATATATACAGCGTCATATAATAAATATGACTTATTTATAATATTTGATTTCAGTGGCTCGTAGTATAATCACGGTTTTAACTAAAACTCTGTTTTTAGAAATGTCAAATTCAAATTTAAATATTTAATTTCACCCGTATGTCTAAAGAACGATTTTTTTTAAATATTTGTTTGAATACAAACTATGTTCTGCTTTAAAATCATATGTTGATAAATTTGATATTATTTACTATTGTTATTAAATAATGAAATTTGACATTTCTTAAAACAGCGTTTTGGTTAAAACCATGATCATACTATCAGCCAATGTGCATAACAATTTGTAAATATCAATTTGTGTTTATATGATTGCAAGACAGTGACATTCAGGATCCAGGGAAAATGTATGAAAAGTATTTTAACTATCATTTTCTAGACAAGATGGTTTTTCTATTTATATGAAGAAAAGATTCCACAATGTGGAAGGTAGAAGACAAATAAAACTCATTGTACAATTAACTTTATTTTATACTATACATTGACAGTATTATTTGTAGATACAATAAAGCTAAATGAAAAATGATACTCAAAATTTCCAAAATACCTAAACACGTATTGCGCAAAACGCCCCTTTTAATTTTAGACAAAAATGTTTCAAATAAATGTTGTAGAGAATTAAATTCTCGACCTAAATCAGTAATCAGATTTTATTTTACATATTTAATAAAACCAAATAAATGGGACAGTTAAGGCGAGGTGGCCCAATTAAACGACCGTCGATAATACCAGCCCATACGTTGATGCCGAATTTGGGTTGGAATCTAGAGCGGCAAATGCCGTGAGGGTTTTCTTCATCCCAAATATGGCTGTTGCGGGAGTTGAAAATACCTTCTCTTGGGAAGGAAGATTCGTACGTAAAAAGAATAAATCGTGGAAATTCTGTCACTAACTGACAACTTTGTATGACCAGCGAGCAAAGTTAATACGTGGCGGATAATCGACTGGACTGAATGCTTGGACTCTCTGCAGATGTTAGGGATGAAGCTGTTCGTGTAGTACTTACTACACCCTTACTTAATTAACACCCAAGCTTTTTGCTGCTCATTTGTATTTCCCGAACGAGCGTTTAGTTCGTTTGTCAGACGTCTATTGGTTCGCCACAAAAAGAATCACTTTAGCTCCTTGTAAAATAATATACTATTAAGAATATGTAAGCATGTTTAATAAACAAGAAAATATTAAATGTACGATAGGTTTGTTCTTACATAGGTATATTTATGGATATAAACAATGTATATATTAACATATTTAATTAAAATTTAAACTTACATTATCGAAACTTTACTGAAAAATTTTTCTTATTAAATAAATTATACTAGTACAATGAAAAGCTTAAGCAGCCTTAAAGTATGAAGACATGTTTTATTTTTCTACGTTTAAAATAGTATGTGCCAGCCTCATTAGATAATTGTAGTTTCAAGTAAAAACTTAGCCCATAGTCACGAGCATTTTTCATAATTCCTTGCTATTTGTCGTGGTTTGCATTCTGAGTAAATATTTCATTTTGTTTTTCTATATAGCATATATGGCACTTAAGCCTTTTGTAATGTACTCTTCAATTACATAGTTAAATAATGTCATATGAAATAAATTATTTTGAAAAATGTATAATATTTTTTTATTGCCGCTTAAAAACCGAATTAGTGATTTATCTTTAGTATACATAATGAATACATACTTATAGCTTTCAACAAGTGAAATGATATTTTTTTTTTAGTCTACAGAACGCAAATGATTTTTGTATTTAATGTCCCAATTAAGCAATTATTCCAAATAATACATAATTGCAACTAGTGCGAGAGCCCAGAACAGTATGTAGAAGATTAAATTGATGTGAAAATTCGCTTGCGCAACTATTATAAGACCTACCGAGTTGCTAAATTTTAAAAATTTGGTATTCCTTTCAATATAAAAAGATGTTTTATTAGTAAAACTGTACTAAGGGCCGGTATTATAAACGTCCAGTTAAATTTAGTTCAATAGTAAATTTTTTACATGAACAAATGCAAGACGAATTTTCGACAGCAATGTTTTAAATATGAACATGGATATTGATTCGAATTTGTTCATTATTAAATTTATGTAATATTTGCATTCAAAAGTCCATCCTGCATTTTTTTTGTATTTAATGCCCCTATTAAGCAATTATTCTAAATAATTCCGCTTATATAAATTACATACAGGGTGGTGACCGGCACAGCCGTATGTGTAGGTCTTTAAGACGTAAAATCATAATTTTGTTATTTACTGCTTCTCTAACAATTTTAGAAAAAAAAAAAACATCCAATAAAAGTTGTACAGCATAAAATTCTACATTCTTATCCATAAGCAAAATTAATTTTGCACGCTTTGTAACGGCTGAAAATGTCGAGTCGCCACAAAAATAGTGATACCCATGGAATTTAACAAATATGTAACGATTTTTCTGTGTATCAAGTTGTATTAATTTATTTTTATTTATCGTCAAGTGAATAATAATTATTTATTTTATCACAAATTATAAATAATACCTATTATAGCCCACGATTTACATTCGTATGCTAAATTTTCCGTTTATAGACAGAATATTTCTACTTGTTTGTACCATTAATAACCATTATATTTATTTTTGTAGTAAAGTAATTGTACATATATAAAGTTCTTAATTTTCTAATATTAACATTTTAGGCCTTTGGTAATCCAGTATAACCTTGTTTCTCATTAATCTGGCTTCGTGAGTTTTGGAAATTCTGTAAGGTTGATAATCTAGCCCGTTCCTTTCGGAGTATTTTTCTTCCCCGTATTCCTTTAGACTTTCTTCTTTCCCATTTTGTACGTTTCAGATTCTTTCTGCTGATGAATTGGTTAGAGTCAAAGTTCTTTAAAAAATATATTGTCTTTTCATGTACCTCCTTGCAATATTTTTATTAGACTTAAGATTGTTTTTTTGGTTTTTCCTTACGTTATTACAGAAACTTCGTAAATTATATTAATTGGCATTTTCTTAATACGTGTTTAGGTATGTATCATTTTTCATTCAATAATAGTTAAAATACTTTTCGTACATTTTCCCTGGATCCTGAATGTCACTGTTCTGTAATCATATAAACACAAATGTTCAGAAACTTTATAAACTAATAAATTTATATCTAGGTACATATATTATTAATTCTATAATCATTTGTATACTAATGTACCTTATTTATAATAAAAATGCATAATTGATATTTACAAATTGTTATGCACATTGAAATCAAATATTATAAATAATTCATATTTATTCCCGGTCGATTTTGTCGTCTACAAAACCTGAAAGTAGGCTTCCGGTTTCATGAAAGAGTTTTTTGTGAACGAACCGTACTAGCGCCAAATTTAAATAGCTGTCATCTAAGCTGTTATCTATAAAGTGTATATAAAACTTTTTTATAATTAAAAATTGTTTCTTATAAAGCTATTTTTATAACAATATTTTGCAATATAATCAATTAATAAAATGAATAATGCATATGAAAAATAATGGACATGGAAAATAAAAGAAGTAGATATGCAAAATTTGAAAAGTAGATTATCAGTTAATAAAATATATTTGTCACATACGTATAAATAATATAAAGAGTGTTAATGAATACGTGTTACAAATTTATAAGGTATGTAGGGGATGCAAAAATAAAATAAACAAGATTAGTAACTGTAGTGAGAGATCGTAACAGCCAACGAAAATTAAGAAAGATAATTACCATTTTATGAGTTTATTAGTAAAAGTTAGTCTATTTTGCATCCCGTACATACCCTATAAATTTGTAACACGTATTCATTAAAAGCCTTTGTACATATTTGCAAAAATTCCTTATAAGCTGGCATTAAAAGTTGTCAAAGCCCCACAAACTTTAAGGATGGGACATTAAAAAAAAGCAATCATATTAATATCTGAAAAGTTTTAATTCCTCCTATGGCCCTTTCTACTTGTATTTTCAGCTTCGTAATATTTCTTGTTTTCTGAATTTGTTCCACCATAAACTATGGTATCATTAAAAATTAACGCCTGGTGGTAAAAGTTCGGCTACTAAAAAACCTTTCTCTGCCAGAATTATATCACCGGCGAGAAAGTGACTCGCAACTTTTCCAAATTTGGCTAATTCGTTTCTTAATACTTCAACATATTCCTCATAAACAGCGCGATCAGTGAATATATGTGGTGTTGAAGGATATAGATGTTCAACTGTTTGCACTGTAGTATCAGTTGTTTTCTTCTTCGACCAGGAACAAGCCGTATCCGTTAAGGAATGTTGTAGTATGCATGAATAGCTAACGCAGCCATATAATGGCAACGAAGGGCATGATGCACACGAAACACTTTCAATGGATATTTCTTCATTAAAACAAATCTGTAAAATTTAATATATTACAAAAACGATAAAATTTGTGTTTCAAACATACTTACACAACAGTATAATATTTCTCTTTAAAATTAGTATGAACTTTTCCTTTTATATATAGTAATTAATATTAAGGTCTGCGTCATAAACCATTTCATGGACAATGGACATCACAGACCAAATGAACATGGTTTGTTGATTCGATTGCATTTTCACCACGAACAATAAATCTCTCTTCATCCACAAAAAAACTTATTATTGCAGAAAAACGAATCACTTGTTCTTGTTTCTTGTGCCACTGTAATTTGCAAAAGGTCAAAATCGTACCAGGAGATAACAAGCGCGACTAAAACACTACGAACCGAATTGAAAGTAAAAACGGACAGAATAAGTGATCAGGTACAGAATACCAATCCTTTTAACAGTAGCCTAGGTCTAGAACTATAGAATCAGAGGAAAATCTTTTCGTTCTCGCTGAAGAATGACAGAGCCACAAATAACATTATTTCTTGGAATTTATTAAAATTTACTTCAATATAAGGTTTCTTAAAACAAATTACGCATTTATTTTTATTTATTTTTTACTTTACTTTAAATACATAAAACAGGAATATGTAACAAAATCACACCATTAAATTTTCTAGTTTTTCGAAAATAAAAATGCATAATTGATATTTACACATTGAAATCATATATTATAAATAATTCATATTTATTATATGACGCTGTATATATATAAAACTATAATATTTTTAAAATTATGTAACTTCCACAATTTTTTGCTGGCACAATTTATTAGTACCCGCAATAACTATCTACCTACTTTGATTTAATAAATATTTTCATATACTATTTACACTCCGGACTGTACCTTTTAAATTGTGAGCGCGCGAAGTACGACTCGCGTCAACTTCGTGGACAATATTTGTACTTTATGAAAATGTACGAGGCAAGATATATACAGGGCGATGTATGTGCATTAGGAATTTGTATAAGACAAGAAATGTACAAGACAATATTTGTACGTTATGAAAATGTACAAGGCAAGGTATGTACAGAGCGATCTATGCACATTATGAAACAATGTGTGTTCCCACGGTAAGCGAGCGTAGAGTAGTGGTGGATAAGCTAGAACGTGCTTACCAAGATAAAAAATTTAGTCAGGCCCGTACTCAGGAAAGTTGTGCAAATATGTCATCGGATAGAGAAGATTACACGTCGGATGAAAGTAAAAGAAAGAGAGAGAGTATAGATGGACAAGATATAACAAAAAGAAGTAAAAAGACTATGAGAACACCGGACAAAAGTAACAAAGAAGGAAGTGATAAAATAGAATTAAGAGATTTAATGAAAATTATATTACAAATAAAGAATGATACAAAAGAGATAAAACAGGATCAGAAAGAATATAAAGAAGAACTACTACGAATGAAACAGATAAATGAACAGCTGAAGGAAGAAAATATAGTGATCAAAAAAGAATTGAACGACATGAAAGAGAGAATCGAGAGATTAGAGAAAGAAAAAATCAAAAATAATTTCGTGATTGTAGGGCTAAGAACAGACTCAATCAACAGAAAAGACCTAAAAAACACCGTGGAAGATTTCATACACAAGAAAATTAGAGTTAATGTACAAGTGAAGGAAGCACTAAAGATAGGAGAGAAGACATGTAAGGTACAAATGGAAAATTTTCAAGATAAACAAAAAGTAATGGCGAATAAAAAGAACCTACGAACTTTAAAGGACAAAATTTTCATAAACAACGAACTAACAAGAAACGAGCGCGAAATACAAAAGGAAATAAAAATGTTAGCGGAGAAGAATAAAAAGGCAGGTGACATATTGAAGAGAGGCTATCAGAAAATAACAATAAATGGAAAGAAATGGAAATGGGACAAAACAGAAAAGAAGCTGATAGAGGTCAAAGAAGAAGGAGGTACTGCGTCAAAAAACTAAGGGAAAAACGAGGAAAATTGCAACAAAAAGGAAAGACGTCGCAAGCAAAGGAAAAGGATACGATAAGGAACAACAAAACACATATAATTAAGTACGGGAAGGGCAAAATAAAAAATAGAGTAAATAAACCAAGGAAAATAATAAAATTTGGAACATGGAATGTAAAAAGTTTAACAGGGAAAGAATATGAATTAACAGAAGAACTGGTAAAAATGAATATGGATTACGTGGGGATAACAGAAACAAAGAGGAAAGGCAAAGGAATCACAAAGACACAAAATGGATATTGGATGTACTGGGTAGGAGTATCGGAAAAAGAAAACGCCAAGGCAGGGGTGGCAATTTTAATTAAAGAGGATAAGATGAAATATGTTTCGAAAGAAAACCTATTGAACGAAAGATTACTATCAATAAATGTTAAGGAAGGAGACGAAAACGAAGAATACACACTAATTGTGGGCTATGAACCGAACGAGGACGCAAGAAAAGAAGAAAAAGATAACTTCTTTAAAGAACTACAAGAAATAGTAGACAGAAGTGAAAAGAGAGTAATAATAATGGGAGACCTTAACGGGAGGGTAGGAAATAAGAATGATGGAATAGAGGGGTGCTTAGGAAGGAATGGAGAGAATGTGATGAATACGAACGGGGAAAGAATAATAGAGTTTTGCCTAGAGAATGAGTTTAAAATCGGAAATACACACTTCAAGCACAAAGAAATACATAAAATAACAAGACAAATTATAAGCAGAAATGAAAAATCGATTATAGATTATTTCCTAATTAACATAGACAGCTGGAATAGAGTAAAAGACATAAAAGTAAAAAGAGAACCAGAGATTGGAAGCGACCATTTCCTTGTAACAATGATACTAAATCAAGAAGTAATCACAAAAAAACGAAACCAAAAGAAAGATACTAAATAAGAAAATAAAATGCCATGAACTTAGAAGACAAGAGATAGAAGAAAAATTTCAAAAGAACGTCAACGAAGAGTTTAAGAAAAAAGCAAAAGACAAAGAAGGAAACATAGAAAAGAAATGGAAGAACTTCAAAAAGATAGTACTAGAGGCAGCAGAAAAAAGCTGCGGCACGACTAGAATAGTGAACAGAAACACAAACAAAACTAGATGGTGGTCGGAAAGGGTAAAAGTTGCAGTGAAAGAAAAAAGAACAAGTGGAATAAATATCTACAAACGAAAGAACCTATTGACTATGAAAAATATAAAGAACAAAGGAAAAAAGTAAAAAGAGTAATAAAGGAAGAAAAAGAAAAAACATGGAGAGAATTTGGTGAAAAAATGAAAAACGCATACAATGAAAACCAGATATTATTTTTTGGAACATTTAAAAATATAAGACAAAAGAAGACCGCAACAATTACGAACATTAAAGATAAGGAAGGGAAGACGATAGCAGAAGAAGACAGAATAATGGACAGATGGAGACAGTATTTCATAGAACTACTAGGGGGAAATAATACTAAAGATGAAGAACAACAAGAAAACCATAACACACAAACAAAGGAAACAGAAATAACACAAGAAGAAGAAACAAGCTTGAAAGAAATAATAGAAGCAATAAGAAAAACCAAAAGAGGAAAAGCTCCCGGACATGACAAAATAACAGCAGACATGCTGAAAGCACTACCCGAATCAGCACTACAGGAACTTAAAGACATAATGAATGAAGCGCTAAAAGGAATCCCAAGGAGCACAAATTAGTTTGTTATTAGTTCTATTAACTTTAAAAAAACTTTTCTTAAAACTTTTTAACTTGTATTATACCTTTTATGCAACGATAATTTACTGATTCTAACGGTTATACGACGTTAATGTCAGGCGGGTGGGGAATCTATTCAACTAATTTACAACGTTTTTTTAACTACTATATAACTTTCTATTATCACTTAAGTAACACTTACATGCAATAGTTGCATATGTATTTTGCATGGACTATAATATGTTGGTTTCATTAAAGCTAATTCATAAGAGATATATTCACTAATAAAACTATAATATGGGTTACTATTAAAACTACAATACAGATTTCTCAGCAAACTATTTTCTACCGTAAATTAATATTTTATCATATCACGAGTCGTATAAGTAGTCTAAGCATGACTATGTTGTATAATTATATGTACCAAGACTTGTAATGTCTTCTGCTACTTTTTAAATCTAAGATCATCTTTATAAAGATCATATTTTTTACATATCTGTTGAACTCATTTTATAAACAAATTTATTTTTACTGTGAAATATTATATTATACTTGGAAAAAAATCAAGGGACATTATAATATCCTAAAATAAATAAAAGAAAATTTATTAAATTTTTATGAAAAAATGATTTTTGTATTTTTTTAAAATCATTCGATATTATAATGAATAAAATATATTATAATAAACCATATAGGAGAATAATTACTTGCAGAATATTAAATTGAAAACACAATAAAATTAATTTATACTAAATTTTACAAAATGGCTTCTAAACCAGTTTCTGTTTAAATGCATAAATATGGCCGTACATATTATAATTCGATATTTCAGTTTTAATAACTTCCTAAGAACTACTTTACATCAGTTTTTTAGTTGACGCATTAAGTTACTTAGAAACCATACTCCCACTTTCTTCTGTTTAAAATAAAACTGTTATTTTTGCAGTTATTTAAAAGTTTTAAATAAATTTATAAAACTTTTATAAAACGGTAAATTAACTAATATATGTAATATATGTAAACTTTAATGCATCTATACTAAACAATTATTTTTAAACTGTATTATAAAACTTTAAAAAATCTGTTTATAAATAACTGTCAATTACGTTTCTAACACTTCTTTTAATTTAGTGCGAAAGACGAAAATAAAACTAAAACAATCGACGCCAATGAAACTTAAATATAAAACGTTTTAATAACTATTATGTGACCAAATAATAAGTACCACACATCATAACTTTGTATTGTAGTTTAGCAGACTAGAAAAAAGTTGTACAAGGCAAAATAACTTAAAAGTGTTATAATTCCGTTAAATGTAAGTTGCAGTAACAACATTATTAGTTATAATGTCTTAATAAAAACTCTGTGTTCCTTGGGATAACACCAACAGAATGGCAAATATATACTCTCTTTTCTATGACTGATTCTATCAAACGCTTTCTCTAGATCAATGAAGCACACATGTACGTTTCTCCCTTCTTTTATTGCCTTTTCCCCTATTTGTCTTAGTATGAATATCGCATCATTTACGCCTCTATTTGGTCTAAAACCAAATTGAGTTTCCTCTAACGATTGTTCCAGCTCTGTTCTTAGTCTACTCTCCAAGATTCTTGCATATATTTTGGCCACTGTGCTTATTAGGGTCAGGGCCGGCGCTAGGGGCGAGGCGGCGAAACGTCCGCCTAGGGCGGCATTTTTTAAGGGGCGGCATTTTTTAAGGGACGGCATTTTTTTCGATCGACGGCAATAAAAGTGTGAAAAAAGGGCCATAATGGTTCATTATTTCATTTGTTTGCGTTTAAAAAAGTGCACACTTTTATTTGAAAAAAGACATACATTATAAATCTATTTTAATGAAAAAATTGTACTTTTTTAACACACATACGGATCTCATTGCTTCAAGAAAAGCACAATAATGACCAACATGATGAAATAATTAATAACTGGGCACAAATTAAAACAAGAAATCGATTAATTTATGTTTGCATAAGCTGTGATTCAGATTAGAAGCGGTGTAGGAAATAAGTATATTTTAATTGAATATTTTAGAATTCTTATTTCCTACACCACTCCTAAGCTAAATTTTTGTCACTACTAGATTTCGATAAGTTGAACATCCTTAAAAAGCTAAATAAATTATTTTCAATGGTGTAAATTTTCAATATAGCGTCAATATAAAATCATAATTTTAATCAATTAACTCGAAATTTAATATATATAGAAGAAATTGAGCATAGTCGTTCAAAAGAAAATAAAAAAGTATCGTAAAAAGTGTAAACCAAAATTACATATTATTTAAGATTTAGAAGTTGTTTGCATAAATAAAAATCAAAAATAACTGATTTTTTGCATTTATTTAGTGACCTATGATTTTTCCGGAAAACTTCGTAAAGGCGAGCCTGTAGAAGTAATTATTTAATTTTATATTTTAAATAACCTGCACCCCCCCCCCCCCCTCAGTAGGGCGCAATAAAAAAAGTTCGCCTAGGGCGGCAAAATAGTTAGCGCCGGCCCTGATTAGGATAATTCCTCTATAGTTCTGGCACTCTCTGCTATCTCCTTTTTTAAATATTGATGTTATGATACCTATTTGCCATTCTGTTGGTGTTATTCCTTTTAGCGCATCATTCATTATGTCTTTAAGTTCCTGTAGTGCTGATTCGGGTAGTGCTTTCAGCATGTCTGCTGTTATTTTGTCATGTCCGGGAGCTTTTCCTCTTTTGGTTTTTCTTATTGCTTCTATTATTTCTTTCAAGCTTATTTCTTCTTCTTGTGTTATTTCTGTTTCCTTTGTTCGTGTGCGATGACTTTCTTGTTGTTCTTCATCTTTAGTATCATTTACCTCTAGTAGTTCTATGAAATACTGTCTCCATCTGTCCATTATTCTGTCTTCTTCTGCTATCGTCTTTCCTTCCTTATCTTTAATGTTCGTAATTGTTGCTGTCTTCTTTTGTCTTATATTTTTAAGTGTTCCAAAAAATAATTTCTGGTTTTCATTGTATGCGTTTTTCATTTTTTCACCAAATTCTCTCCATGCTTTTTCTTTTTCTTCCTTTATTATTCTTTTTACTTTTTTCCTTTGTTCTTTATATTTTTCATAGTCAATAGGTTCTTTCGTTTGTAGATATTTATTCCAATTGTTCTTTTTTTCTTTCACTGCAACTTTTACCCTTTCCGACCACCATCTAGTTTTGTTTGTGTTTCTGTTCACTATTCTAGTCGTGCCGCAGCTTTTTTCTGCTGCCTCTAGTATTGTCTATAATCGATTTTGGCAGCACTGCGTTGAATAAAAAAGTCATTTATTTTCACGCTGCAATTGAATATTGAAAAAAATTATAAAATAAACTTAATAAATAAGCGTATAAAACAGTAAAACGGTCATCAAATCCTGGTATTGTGTTATTTAAGCATTTTTTACGACCAATATTTTCAGCAATCATATACCAAATATAACCTCAATAATCAATATGGATAAAATCGATCAAATACTGAAAAAACTAGAGAAATTAGAAAAACTGGACACAATCATGCAAGATATTCAAGATATACAGTCAAAAATGTATAAATCTGATATAGAAACTAAAGAATTAAGTAGGAAATGTGATGAAATAGACCAGAAAATTAACAGACAGCAAAAAACAATCAATTACCTAGAAACACAAATCAAAAGACGAAATTTAATCTTTGTGGGCATCCAAGAGAAAAATAAATCCATACAACAAATTGAAGAAATAATATCACACATAGTGCAACAATACTACAACATTAGCATTAAAGATGAAGATATAGAGAATATTAGAATACTCGACATACACAAAACAGAAAATAGAAGAATTCTTGTCACTTTCTCTTCAATAAAATTAAGGAACAAAATCTTGTTTAACAGAAAAAATCTAAAAAAGACCAAAATCTATGTAAACGAAGACCTGACTACCCAAGCCGCCGAAGAGAGGAAAAAACTAATCGAACTAAAGAAAAAACATCAAGCAAACGGGGACCAGGTAAAAATTATAAGAAATAAACTAGTAGTAATCAACCCGAACCAGCAGAAGACAGCTAATAACAAAAGAGACAGGCAGTCTTCATCTTCAGTTGACTCACCATCCAAAGTGATACAACCAGTGAAACATATACGACAGGAGGATGGCTCACTAAAAAGTCCCGATGGCGCAGTATTTAAATCCGTTGAGAATTCCCCAGAAGTCAATGAAACAGGACAGAATAAGCATTCCTTTCGTGGATAACAACCCCACCAACACAACCAGCTTCCATACACGCCATCAAAAACCCAGTGCATGTAAAAATGGAACCAACAATCTCCATACTTTTAAGTTAAGTAATAAAAATAAAATTTCCTTTATTTTATTTAATGTTAATGGCATCAATAACCTGTATAATTTAGAATCACATGAGCAAGGTATAATTTCCTCTGGTGATGTCATATGCTTATGCGAAACTTGGTTTTGTCTAGACGCCCCTAAATTACCAACTTTTTTAAAAAATCATATACTTATATACTTTAGCAACGCAATGAGAGATAAACAAGTTGGAAGACCCTCAGGTGGTCTACTAGTTCTAATTAATAAAAATAAAAATATAACTGCAAAGCTAATAGAAAAATCGGAACTATGGATAATTATTGAAATACGAATTAATACAATAAATTACATTATATGCAATTCTTACTTGAAACCCTCACTAAATAAAAACTTTTGTACTGAAATGCTTGGTAATACCCTTGAATCCATTTTAGATCAATTTCCTAACCACCACATACTGATTAATGGAGATTTTAACGCAAAAGTTGGAAACTTAAATCAAATAAATGAAGAATTTATCTCCAATATCAATGTAACGGAACAAAGGGCTACAGAAATTAAACAAGTGGACGACAGAGGCAGGAAACTAGTAAGTACTATGGAAACTTTAGGACTTATAATTTTAAATGGCCGCACAAGAGGAGACATCCCCGCCCAGCCAACATTTTCAAATCACAACGGTGCAAGCATTATAGACCATTTTTGGTGTAATGTAACATTTCTAGAAACTATAGAAGAACTACAATTCCATCCTTCACTTTCATCTTCAGGCCACAGCATAGGTGTTCTAAAAGCAAAATCAGATAGAGGCGAAAGCGAGATACACCAAGAGCTAGTCGTACCACAAATTAAGTACCTAGTAAAATTCAAATTTAACCCTATGAAATTTAATGCATATAACAACCATCTTCTTTACTCTAATAATATATACTTCTCAAATTCGCAATCAAACGAATTAAACGAAAATTTAATTTGTACGATAAAAGAATCAGCTATAGAAGCAGGAATGATGAAGGTAAACAAAATTTATGATAATAGTGCAGCTAAGAAAAATAAACCATGGTTCTCTACGGAGTGCAGCCAACAGAAGAAACAAGTGATAACCAGCCTCCGTGATTATAGGAAGAACTTTAACCCAGAAAAATTAAGAGAATACATAACATTAAAACGGACTTATAGAAACACACTAAAGACATGCAAAAGAAAATATGAGAAAGAAGTAACTGAAAAACTCACTAATGTTAAAAATAATATTGAATTCTGGCAGACTGTTCGTAGTTTATGTTTCACGCCTTACAAAAATCCCAGCATAACCTCAGACACGTGGCTCCAATATTTGAACAACTTATACCCGCAATTAAATTCACCTAAAATATATTACATGGACTGTTTACACCCAGTTCTAGACTCTAATATTACTATAGATGAATTGTTGAACAGTATTTCAAACTTGAAAAACAACAAATCAGCTGGCATTGACGAGTTAAGTTATGAATTCTTTAAAAACTTACCTGATAACTGGCTCCATTACATTTTAAACATGTTCAATAATATAATTTCGAAAGAAGATATACCCAAATCATGGTCGAATATTAAATTACACATGCTACATAAGAAAGGAGATAACTCATCACCGGATAACTATAGGGCTATAGCACTAATAAACTCAATCTGCAAAATTTTTACAAATATTATTGCCAACCGGATACAGTTATGGACAGAAGTCAGTGAAATTCTTAATGAAAATCAAGCTGGGTTTAGAAGAGGTCGTGGTACCGCCGATAATATATTTTCGCTTACAGGAATAATTCATTTACATTTACGACTCAAAAGGAGATATATCTTCGCAATAATGGTAGATTTCAGAAAAGCGTTTGATTCAATTGACCACTCTGGCCTATGGGATAAATTATATAAATGTGGTATAAGTACGAAAATGATCAGAATTACACAAAATTTATATGAAAATGCAACAATTACGTTAAATTACAGGCAATATAATGAAGCAACTGTAAAGTTATCTAAAGGATTGATGCAAGGAGAAATTATGAGCCCTCTACTGTTTGCAATTTATATAAATGAACTGGAGAACTACTTTCGTTCAAATGGTTGCACAGGTTTGAATATTAATGGCACTGAAGATATTTTAATGTTAGCATATGCCGATGACCTGGCGATTCTATGCAACTCAGAAATTGACGTCCAAAGAAAATTAAATATACTTGAACACTACTGCGAAGAACATAAGCTAGAAGTCAATACGGAAAAATCGAAGATAATATGTTTCCATAAAGGCCGCTTAAAAAAATTGCCTGCCTTTCAATACAACAATAAAGTAATAGAAATTGTAAATTATTTCCCGTATATTGGAGTCACGTTCTCCTCATCAGGAAAATTTCTAGAGACTGCAAAGGAAAACTCTAAAAAAGCAATAATAGCTTCAGCAAAAATAAAAAATATTCTGTGTAGTGGCAAGTCAGCGAACTGGCCAGAAAAAAACAAGCTAATGAAAACAATTCTTCACGCTACAGTTATGTATGGTGCGGAAACATGGGGACCAAGATACACTAACCAAATAGAAGTGAGCCAAATTAAACACATAAAAAGTATATTGTTAATACCAAGAAATACTCCAAGTTATCTTATTAGACTTGAAACTGGAACAGAACACTGCGAAGCACTAGTGTGGAAAAAAATTCTAACGTGGTGGATGAAAATACTTCTTATGGACAACTCCCGCTATCCGAAATTGATATATAATCGCTTATTACACCTAGACTCAACAGAAAGTAATAAAAGTGAATTTAACTGGGCTACCCAAATAAAACAAATGCTTGAACAACTAAATATGGTCCATATATGGGATAGACAGTCCATAAATAGAAATGATATTAAAGCCATAACGGATAAAATTACTTCCAAAAATTGGGATAAAGATATGGACAGAGCTAAAAACTCTGAATTTTCCAGTTTCTACAGCTTAACCACAATAGACATAAACCCAGAAAAATATTTGAGCATGAACATCACGATTCATAAAACTCGAATAATAGCTCAAATAAGGCTGAGCAACAAAAATGGTCTAACAATTATATATAACGGCATTAGGTACAGTCTAGATGCTACAAAAATATGCACCATATGCAACCTAAATGAAAATGAAGATCTAAATCATTTTTACATACGATGCCCTATCTTCAATCCCATACGCTCATACTACCTAAAGGAAAACGTAACCATACCCCAATTAATCCAAATTAATGAAACCAATCAAGCAAGTAATGTATTCTATTATACGATAAATGCACTAAAACTTAGAAGCTTCGTAATTAACGAATAGAAATTAATAAATATTTCCATTTATAGAGACCACTTCATCCCTTACTCTGTTATATCAGGTTATTGATGCATCGCATTTTTTTTATTATACAATTTCATTGTTATATTTTCTTTATGTATATTTATTTAAAAAAATGAGAAAAACTTGATTCATTTGCTCTCATATGTAATATTAGATTATTACTTTTTGTTTTTTTCATGTATATTTATTTACGAATAAGCTATTATTAATTATTACTCTTATACATTGCATCTGTTTTCTTCAGTATACAGTTTTACTGTAAAATCATTTTTCTTATGTTTTTTTATTCAAGAAAGGGATAAAATTGTTATGCAATGCCAGATGTCTTTCAACTTCAAGAATACTATTTACTGCATATGTGTGTATATGTTTATTATATTATGTTCATTTATTGTATTCTATTATAATTTAAATCATTGTTATGTTTCTTACATGAATATATATGTACATAAATATTTCTTATGTCAACTCGAAAATAGTTGTCAATCTCTTTGTATAAAGACTTGTCTTTGAAACAAATAAAAGTATTATTATTATTATTATTATTATTATAATCGATTTTTCATTTCTGCTTATAACTTGTCTAGTTATTTTATGTATTTCTTTGTGCTTGAAGTGTGTATTTCCGATTTTAAACTCATTCTCTAGGCAAAACTCTATTATTCTTTCCCCGTTTGTATTCTTCACATTCTCTCCATTCCTTCCTAAGCACCACTCTATTCCATCATTCTTATTTCCTACCCTCCCGTTAAGGTCTCTCATTATTATTACTCTCTTTTCACTTCTGTCTACTATTTCTTGTAGTTCTTTAAAGAAGTTATCTTTTTCTTCTTTTCTTGCGTCCTCGTTTGGTCCATAGCCCACAATTAGCGTGTATTCTTCGTTTTCGTCTCCTTCCTTAACATTTATTGATAGTAGTCTTTCGTTCAATAGGTTTTCTTTAGAAACATATTTCATCTTATCCCCTTTAATTAAAATTGCCACCCCTGCCTTGGCGTTTTCTTTTTCCGATACTCCTACCCAGTACATCCAATATCCATTTTGTGTCTTTGTGATTCCTTTGCCTTTCCTCTTTGTTTCTGTTATACCCACGTAGTCCATATTCATTTTTGCCAGTTCTTCTGTTAATTCATATTCTTTCCCTGTTAAACTTTTTACATTCCATGTTCCAAATTTTATTATTTTCCTTGGTTTATTTACTCTATTTTTTATTTTGCCCTTCCCGTACTTAATTATATGTGTTTTGTTTGTATTATCCGGTATCCATATTAAATTTGAAACTCAGCTGATGCGTAGTGGAGTGTTTTATATTATGGATTCGGAAATATTATTATTAACTGTACTCAGTTTGGCTTGTTTTCATCGACACAAATGTCAAACGTTTCGTTGATTCCTACAATTTTCTCCTTGAAACAGTCATGTTCCATTAAATTATCACATTGCGAATTTATAACCCATCCACAATATCCACATTTAAATAAATTGTTCTCCATTGTACATAAAAACTAAACAAAAAATCTGTTGTGGCCAGCACAAGACCTCTCGCCATTTCCATATTAGGCTATATAAGTATTGTATTGCACTTCACTTTCCAACCGTCGTTTTATAACAAAATCTTACAGAACATTACCCAAATATTGTTTCTTACTATATTTAGCATGTCTTCTGCACACATATAATTCAAATTATATCTATTTTTCATTGTATGAGAAAGTTTCTAAATGTCAAATATTGTTCCAATTCATTAACCAGATTGGCGGTATTTCTGATAGATATATGCATTTTACCACAATTTTACCTATAATTTCAAATATTTAATTAATAAAAGAATAAGAAAAGTTAAATATACTTCCCAGGAAAAGCTATCAGAATGTCACTAAAACTGTTGATATTTGACAATGACATATGTCATGTTATAAACATTGGAATTTGTCAACTGGTTTCCTTAGTGCCTTGGCCTCTGCGATTAGTATACTCTATAAATTATAGAGTCTTTATCTCTAAATCTATACAAGATATAATAAAATTTAAGTGTATTAGATGGAGAATTTTATGTTCTTCAATATTTAATAAAAAAAACTCCCAAAAAATTATATTTAGAAGATTTTTTCTAAGAAACTACTACTTCCGGTTGTTCAATTGTTACCAAAACCTTTTCAGCTCTTCCCAGGAATGCCAGATTGAGGAAACTGCAGTTAAATATTTTTTAAGTCTTATAGTTTTTGAGGAATCGTGATACAACATCCAGACATACATACATACACACACACACACACACACATACACACATCCACACACACACACACACACACACACACACACACACACACACACACACACACACACAGACATCATTTTAAAAATGTTATAATCGGATTGTAGGGACCTTAAATCGTGCTTATTCAATAAAATCTGGATATGCGAATTTTAGCATGAATCCAATACCTCTCTTAGCGAGAGGTAAAAAGTGAACCACAACAAAATTCAAGCTTATCAATGGTTGTCAACAAAATATCCAAACAAACTTGCTGTTGCTGCGTTTATACGCATGCGTCAAGCAATCCGTATCCGTGAAAAGTTAAAATTAACCAACTTTCGTCCGTTGCGTTCTTACAACAGACCGACCTATGACTTTGCTATTGTGATTGGTTACAAATGATCACGTATACGTGAATACGGATGCATGGGGATGCAGCCTACCGGTCAATTTGTGGCGGCAAATTCAAACTAACCTAACACGCCTTTGCCGATTTATACTCCCATGTTATTCATACGGGAACAAAAATATGCTATTTTCAAAATGTTCAAAAGAACTTTATAATGCGAATCTTATCTATTAAAATTTATAAATACAAATCTCTAATGTATTGTCTATCTACTTATATCGTATAAATATCTAAACCACCCAAACTTATTGAATAATCTGTAATTAAAGCAATAAGTGCAAAATCATTAAAACGTAGGTCGTAGCTGTTTTCGATTCTATTTAATCCTGACAATTTAAATCGTCAGCAAAGAAATTATTTATTGCGGACAACTTAATAACCCTTTCAGACATCGCAAATAACAAAAATGAAAAACTTATAACCACCTTATATTATAACTTTAAAGACAAACAGCGTCAAATCCAAAACTAACCTACAAATTCAGTTGACCTGACTGCACCAAGTTACGACATATGTGTACTAATTGCAATCCTACTTTCTTTAAAATGAAATTATGCTTAACTTATAATTTATATTTTACTGTACATAAAGCAAAGAGTATTGTTAACAGTTAGTAAGAAACTCAAACTTGTACTTAAGAAACACAGAATAGCTTTAATAATATGAATTGAAAATGCGCTTCCATAAGAACTACATACATTCTGATTTGATTTAGGGTTTCGCGCCAAACGAAAATTTTAACCTCACTAATGTAAATGCAATAAAATCTTTACTAGTTACATTGTTCCGTTTAAACACCTGATGTGTTTTTCGACTGAATCAATACACTATTCCACGATATTTTTTTTTTATCTTGACCTACATAAGTATGTAAAACAATATGTGAAAGTCCGAATTTAAAATTCCTCCAAAAAAACGAGATATTGAGGTATGAATTTTAAATTTCATTTGTGACGTAGATAATGTGGGTACCAGAAGTAAATAAACAGTGGTTCACAGACTTACGAAAAAATGTTGAGCCAATTACAAAATAATGTATATTTGAATTGTAATATTATATTTTATTATTAGAGAAAGAAAATATATTATTGCAATTAATTTATTTTACGTTTTTCTTATTTTACAAAAACATTTTGACATTCTCGAAGTTGATGGCGCATGGTGACTCACGATTTCAAACAAATTTCAAAGATTCAAAGGAGTGCAGCTGATAGAGCAGCAAACATGCGAAGACAAGAAAATCACCCGAACAGCGTCCGAACATATCCGACACACCCGAATAATTATATTCTTAGTTAAAGCGAAGTTAGAGCGGAACTCCATACAGCACGAGTACGAGTTCAAACTTGAATCCTATTTAAAAAAATCTGTTGTGGCCAGCACAAGACCTCTCGCCATTTCCATATTAGGCTATATAAGTATTGTATTGCACTTCGCTTTCGAGCCGTCGTTTTATAACAAAATCTTACAGAACATTACCCAAATTTTGTTTCTTACTATATTTAGCATGTCTTCTGCACACATATAATTCAAATTATATCTATTTTTCATTGTATGAGGAAGTTTCTAAATGTCAAATATTGTTCCAATTCATTAACCAGATTGGCGGTGTTTCTGATAGATATATGCATTTTACCACAATTTTACCTATAATTTCAAATATTTAATTAATAAAACAATAAGAAAAGTTAAATATACTTCTTAGAAAAAGCTATCAGAATGTCACTAAAACTGTTGATATTTGACAATGACATGTGTCATGTTATAAACATTGGAATTTGTCAACTGGTTTCCTTAGTGCCTTGGCCTCTGCGATTACTTTACTCTATAAATTAAATTAGTCTTTATCTCTAAATCTATACAAGATATAATAAAATTTTTAAGTGTATTAGATGGAGAATTTTATGTTCTTCAATATTTAATAAAAAAAACTTCCAAAAAATTATATTTAAAAGATTTTTTCTAAGAAACTACTACTTCCGGTTGTTCAATTGTTACCAAAACCTTTTCAGCTCTTCCCAGGAATGTCAGATTGAGGAAACTGCAGTTAAATATTTTTAAGTCTTATAGTTTTTGAGGAATCGTGACTACAACATCCAGACATACATACATACATACACACACACACACACACACATACACACATCCACACACACACACACACACAGACATCATTTTAAAAATGTTATAATCGGATTGTAGGGACCTTAAATCGTGCTTATTCAATAAAATCTGGATATGCGAATTTTAGCATGAATCCAATACCTCTCTTAGCGAGAGGTAAAAAATCTGATGTGGCCAACACAAAACCTCCCGCTATTTAATTTTTATTAATTTAAATACATACCTACCTACGTATTTACTAACGCTGCAATCTGTTCCATTGCAGAAAACTATTGCTTTATTTACTATTTTCTTTTCAAAATGTCACTATTATTAATTTGAAGTGATAAGTTTTCTGACAGTGACATTTACTGTCAGTTACATTTATTTGAAAAATGAACTGTGTTACAAAGGAATAGTTTTTATCTTAGGCTTCGCGACTATTAAAAAAATTATTTTTAAATTTATCTGTAAAATATATAGAAAAAGTATTAATATATTCCAGTAGAAAATTCAATAATCTTTAATTTTCATAAGACATAAAAATCGAAAAAATGGCATATAATGGTATTTTTTGAAGAAAAACCATTATGAGCTTCAAGTAAAGTACGATTTCCGTTTATCCGATTTACACCAAAATCTAATGGCTTCTATTTCTATTAGAATAGGGTAAAAATACAAGGTTTCAGAATTTTCTGAATGATAGTATTTGAGTTAGAGTGCAAACAAAATTCGTACACATACACACATACATACACACACACACACACACACACACACACACACACACACACATATACACACACATACACACATACAGACATCATCATGAAAATGTTAAAAATGGATTCTAGGGACCTTAAAACGTGGTCATTTACTAAAATCTCGATATGAGATTTTTAGCACGATCCCTATACCTCCCTTACCAAGGGTAGCGGGAGGTAAAAAAAATAGTTGGTATTTTCCGTATCGTACTGTTATTTTTCATATTTTTGATAAACTTTTACTCTTTTCGATTACGGTGGAATAGCCTATTAACTTGCGTAAAGTCACATGCGATTCTTTAGTGTTTGTTTCCAGTTCCAACAATGAACGTATGCGAGTTTAAACAATTTTATTGCTGTACCGCTCTAACAATAAATCATAGGCAATTTGATAATTATCATTTGTTGTTTCATACGACGGTAACAATGATGCTGGTTTATCTACTAATTTACCTTTTAGATAACACCATTTTGTAAATGTACCATCAAACGATGGCAAATTAATTGGTGGTAATTTAACGCTATTGCTATTAATAGATCTATGAGAGGCACGTGAAATTTGACTATCGCCTCAGCATCGGACTCAGCGTAATCACTATTGTTATTTTTAAATTTGTTTATTAATGATTTAGCTGATGAAATAAAATTAAAATATTTGTCAAAAAATTATTCGCAATCTTTATCCTCACTTTCATTTTTATGATTTCTATTTCATTTTGAACTTGTTCAAATGAATCAAATAATGGTTCAACTTTTTCTAAACGTGTTTCAATGTTTAAAATAGTTTTATGATCTAAATTTTCACTCGATAGTCCATTTAGAAATTTGTCATGAGCTGTGAGCTGGCCTTTAATAGTCGCTTGTTTTTGTACGAGTTGCTTTAAATCTGTAATATTTTAAGTGATTTGTATAAATTTCGACGCAAATTGGAAATTTCAAGCTGTTTTGAATATAAAAAAGGATTGACCATATGCTCGGACGTTGTAATACGTTTTAAAATGCCTGCCGCTTGCTGTTTCGTTTTCTTCGCTGTTTGATACTTGATGATAAACTAATGACGTGAAACAACGCGCTGCCAAGTATGGACGCTACTCTACGACTTATAAAATCTTAGATCATATAACTTAACTAGATACGAGAAAACATATAATCCACAATGCAAGTCAGTGATATACATAGAATTAAGAGAGATGGAATGAGGAATTATGTAAGAGTAAAAGAGATGAAAGGCCCTTTTTCTCGATAACGTACTGCGCAGAATCGTATCGCGTCATTTTCCGTTCGTCGATTATTCATTTCCTATGAATTTGCGCGCTGTGCTATCGCGAATATCTCGTTATCTCTCTCAATCCTACGCATTTCACGCTCCGCATATCTAATCAAGTTATATGATCTAAATACAGGATACAGGACTAAGACAACAGCAATTAATACACATACACATGGTTGCCACATCTACTCCTTTAGTTGTGCGAAGAGGGCAGCACCAATCAGCAAGATAGCAAAATATTGTGCAGTTTAACAATTAAACATCTGGAATACAGGATAGTAAATATTTTATTTATTTGACGTTTGACATATAAATTTTAAACGACAAATGCAGTTATTTTTATGTTTAATCGTTTTTAATTGGATGAAAATTCAGAAAAGGAAAGATCACAGGAGTGAATGTGACTTGAAGTAACACTGTTACAGTTAAAGTAAAAAACAATTGAGACTTTTTAATACTATAAATGAACTATCATTTAAAATTAAAAGAATCGGAGGACCCCATTCCATTAGTGACAGGTAAAAAAAATATTTATTTTATTATCTTTTAAACTGACCATGTCGATGTTTAACCGATTAACTATGATTGAAACAGTACATTCATAAAAATCGGAACAAATACTCAACACTGTGATTTTTGTTGAAAACCGAGACAATCCCGGAAAACCGGGACATCTATTCACCCTAAATGCCTAAATGAACATATCGTTACGTCATAATTTGATGTTCGTATATTAGATATACTTATCGAAGACAGAATGTACGACGCCATACGTAAAACAGTGATAAACATACAATTACTTGTTATTTTGCTGTTCAGCAATTAATGACGCAACGGTCAAGTATGAAAAATCGGTGTAGATAAAACACATTATTGTTATCGATTTAAATTTTATAACTCTAATAATGGATTTAATTCTATTATAAAAATATTGGCGCAAAAATATTGTGGTATGCTTAGTAGTGGTGTGCATCCAGCACATACAGTGTGTCCCATTTAGAAGTGCCACCATTGGGATCTCGAGAACTATAAGAGATACGATGTCGGTTAAATGGAACTTTTTGTGCGCCTTTGTCAGGCCATCTCAGATGTGCTTTTGTTTTTCCAAAAATTCTCATAGAGCACTAGATAATGACGAAAAACTGATTATTGTTGATTTTTTCTTTCTCAAATAACTTCTAAACTATTAGTAATTGAGAAAAACATTTCAAATATAAAAGATAGATATTTTTATTAACTAACCAGTGGCGTACGAAATAAATTTTTATATCCGTAAATTTTCGAGATATAACACAAACTTATATTTTTTTAAATGGAACCCATATCTGACTTTAGTCTCAAAAAAATCATTATTTTTTTCTCTTTTCAATGTTGTAAGGGTTATTATGTATTATATTTGTTTTGGTCATAAAATTTAATTTTTCTCTTTATTTTCCAGAATTTTCTTATTATTTTCCAAAAAAACATTATTATTTTTATTAATTATATTGTATTTGATCAAAATAATTTGTTTTATGCCTTCATTACTTAATATTTTCATTCTAGACTCATAATTACAAATTACACTATGATGTGCCAAGGGCGACCTGATACAAAATTTTATAAAAATTAATTTGATACGAGTTTTGAGCAAAATTTTTTAAGGAAATAAATTATTTAAATACAAGGAGTATTTCCAAATAGAAATCTACCAATATTTTCAAAATAATTGTAAATTTAATACAAAATAAGGAAAAAATAATAATTTTGAAGGCAAAACAAATATAAAACATAATAACCCTTACATCGTTGAAAAGAGAAAAAAATAATTATTTTTTTGAGACTAAAATCAGATATGGGTTCCATTTAAAAAAATATAAGTTTGTGTTATATCTCAAAAATTTACGGATATAAAAATTTATTTCGCACGCCACTGATTAGTTAATAAAAATATCTATCTTTTATATTTGAAACTTTTTTCTCAATTATTAATAGATTAGAAGTTATTTGAAAAAGAAAAAATCAACAATATTCAGTTTTTCGTCATTATCTAGTGCCCTATGAGTATTTTTGGAAAAACAAAAGTACATTTGAGATGGCCTCCCAAAGGCGCACAAAAAGTTCCATTTAACCGACATCGTATCTCTTATAGTTCTCGAGATCCCAATGGTGGCACTTCTAAATGGGACACACTGTATACCTATTCAATACGTATCCGCGGATTGTCCGCTGAAAATAAATATCCGGATCCTTTTTTATTCAGACGATCTTAAACGGATATTTCATTGTAACACATTCAAAAATATTCAAGATTAAAAACAATATTTTTTTTTATATTTTGTTGCATACAAACGTGTATTAAACATATTTCTGTGTAGACGAGTTGCGCGCACATCAAACTATCGTTTCACATCACTAATGCTTAGTTATCGAAAAAATATTAGAATATTAGAAAAATAGGTAGTTAGTTATCTACCTAAAATTTTTCACATCTTTCACGGAATCAAAGTTCTATCTGGGCACGATTAAAGAAAAAACTCAATACGACATTGAAAATTATTATTTATTTTCATCAATTAACATGAAAATAAGAAATTTATGTGCTACGAATATTAAATAATAAAATCAATTAAAAATAATACATTTCTCCATTGTAAAATTTAATTTAATTTTAATATTGTTTTATAGTAGATATAATTGGTCTTGCTCAGCAGCGCAGTCATTATAGCCATCATTGTTTGCAGAGCATTCCGCTGCTGGATGTAAATTTCCGAATCTCTTTTTAGCTTCTATGGTTCAGGAAATATTTTTTTTAATGTACTTTTATTTGCACTTAGTTACAACCTTGATATTCTAGAGCCGCGAGTAAATGTATATTTTTTAATATTTTTATTGTACATCTATATTAGTACAGTAAGTATTGGGATTGGGATGTAGAGCTAGTTCGCCTCCTCGTCGTGCACCCTGGGTGACGCTAAATGAACTAGCACAAGTTTCTCTAGTACTTTTCGGCAATTTAGAAAAGAAAAACACGACAGTACTAAACTATCTTCAACGGTACCTTTCCACCATCTGGACCAACACAGTCTTTTCAAGTCTAGTACCGATCTCGTTGACTCTATTTCAACAAGCACCAATTTCAAATGCAATCTGGCCCAACAATTTATTATATTTCTACATCTGATTGTTACAATGGGGAAGTTTAGCATGGTACAAATTCTACATACCATACTATTTTCTCACAAATATAACACAAATGACTGCTGAAATTGAAATAAAAAAATTAAAATTATTGCTCCATTTATTTATAATTAATATTTTTTGGGTAAACTTTAAGTACATCACAAGTCAGTTATGCGCAAACTCAGACAGAACGGTGAAATCGAATCACTTGAACGTAGGTCGTAACAACACCTCAGTCTCAGTGACTGGTAACCGCAACCGCGTGCGTCAGTGTATAAGTCGACATACGTTGCACCAAGCCTCTACCGACCTCATCACAGCTTAAAATGGGCTTTTCCGGAAAATCTAGCCATTTTTGAAAAAAATAAAACATGTTACATCATTTTTCAAGTCATTTCCCATGGAATAAAAAAATAAAAAAAAAACTCGCTAAACTTCCCCATTGTATAGCCATACGCTAAAATTAAATAAAATAAAAAAAAAACTAAGTATTGAACAATTTATTCCATATTATCTAAAATCCAGTTAATATAACTGCCAATTCTGGTTTGTACACCAGGAAAGCCCTGTAATCCACAAGGTGAAGGTCCGAAACTGACAATGCCCTCCGCGTACCACTGCAGAGGTACCGAACCCACTTTGGGTGTCATAACGGGTCCTCCAGTGTCTCCCGTACAAGTATCTTGCCCGCGTTCTCCTCCAGCACATAACTGACTGCTCTTGATTTGTATACCTACCTTATTATATATGTCGTTACATTGCTGGTTCGGAACGACAGGAAGTGAAACTTTGAGCTTTACATTACTACTGCGTCCTGTAAGAAAATACAGGTTGATCAAAAATAACTGATTCAGTTAGCAATACAATTCTGAGGATCTTTTTATTCTACTGTTTGCACTACGTCAGGTAAAGACGGGTATACTATTGACAAGTTATTTTTACAATAAATACAAATAGGTTATGCCAGAGCAGGGGCCTGGTAGCGGCAGCTACTAAGATTTCGAGTGGTTGGAATACTACGACCATAGTAGGTATACTGTGGGGGTATGGCCTTACATTTTCGATCTTTTCGAGCTCGATGGCATATTCCATTGAGTTCTTGTAGCGACCCAGATTTTTTAACAGCTTCTGGTTGGATATTGAAGAGTTTTTTTTTGCGCACTCTTAAGAGTGAACCCTTATACATAATGTTTAGCTCTGAATTTGAATGGGGAATCGTGTTTGGAATCGGGGGTTGGATTCGGATTCGGGGTTCGGAATGCGGGTTTGGAATTTTAACTTATTGTATAGCTATAGTGAGTTCGGTCTACTTATAATATTAAAAACTTGTGTGTAGCAGCAAAGAGTATGTGATTTGAAAAGATAATAAACAAAAACCACAGGAATGTGATAAGGTGAAACGAGTTAGAAACCATAAGAATGTGAATATGAGATTTCTTAAATAATGAACAAGAAATATTTTAAATTAAAATTTATTTTTAATTTTGTTTTATTACAATTCATATATTAAATTGTTTACTACATTCAATACAATACTTTTTAATTGGGTACACATTCCCAATTTGGTCACCATTGGAGTCAGCAATTAGCGGGTGATCAGTACAGTGTCTATAATTCGCAAATTTATCCCACTCGCCATCAATCACTACAAACTTCAAACTTGTGTATCAGCAATGGAATCATGGTGTAATAAGAACGGCGTTGTTATAAATGCTAGTTAGTAAAACAACTCGAATTTTCACCTCGTTCCAAAAATTATAACACATAGTTCGAATTACAGAATGCTACAATAACTCCAGTTCAATTAACAAGTTTTGGGGTTATATGTAGATTGCAATACGTGCTGATTTACTCATACAAAATATCTCAGCGCGAGATTAAATACTACCTGTTACGTTATTAAATAGTTTCGGAGGAAGGTTGGTGTTGACCACGCCTGTGCAACGCAATGGAGTTTCCTTATCCTAGCTGTGTCTCACAATTTTATCATAATAGATTTCTGGTCGGTGTAATAGAAAGAGAAGACGGCGAGAGAGAGGAAAGATCGGGGGCCGCTGAGCGTTGCCGAACAGTAATAGTGGCTACGCGACGTGCAAAGAAAAAGTTTAGATTTTTGGTGCTCCTAAAGATGAAGGGACATTAAAAATCTGGATACGAAAAATACCTCGCAAAGACACAGACCGGTAGTATTTACTCTTAAACAGGGGTGATTAAGCGTTGACTAAAGTAAAAATTCAGATGTTTTTTGTGACTAAAAAAATATTGAATAAATATTACCGGTCAGAGTATTTTCCAATAAAGACTTCATGTGCGCCAAACATTTTAAAGAAGAAGAAATTTTGAAAGAATGGACTGACGGCTTCAATCATGTTTGTACATTTAATAATATTTTTACATTAATAAAATAAGGAAGAAATAAAGTGAGAAGTAAAACGAATATTTTTAAATTCCACAAGAATTAGAAATATTAAATGTATGCCAAGGCATTAATTTAACAAATAAAAATAAGAATATTAATGCTCAAAAACGAAAAGTTGATCTTCTGTCTCTGTCATCGCTCGGCGATAAGAAAGTGTGTCGCTTTCCACTGCTTCGTTGCAACTCCTCTTATAGTAGTTATACTCCGTGGTGTTGACATATTGAACCTGTACTACTATGGATAAGTGGGAAGTTCTATTTTGCGGACCACAAAAACAGAACAGACCAGGCATTTCTAAATAAGCGAAAGAGTTCAGATTGGGACTCTACGTTGCTCTCATGATTTTCTATAATATACTATTTAACGGAAACAAGAAATAGGCTATTCCACGATATTTTTTTTAAATTTTTTTCTTGAAGTACATAAAAATATAAGACCACATGTGAAAGTCCGAGTTAAAAATTCCTCCAAATAAGCGAGATATTAAGGTCCGAATTTTAAATTACCTTTGTGACGTAGGTAATGTGGATATCCTAGAAGTAAACAAACAGTGGTTCACAAGCCACGAAAAAATGTTAAACAAACTACAAAATAATGTATATTTAAATTGTAATATTATAATTCATTATTAGAGACAAAATAAATTATTATACTTAATTTATTTCATCTTTTTTTCTCATTTTATAAAAACAAAGAAATTAGAACGTCACCCGAACAGCAACCGAACAGATCCGACACACCCAAAGAAGTATATTCTTAGTTAGGACGGGGCTTCTCAAAACCGGAGGTCATACTTGAATCCTATTTGTTAAAATACTCGTACACATGTCCTGCATCATCAAAAGCAAAACTCCCCGTGTCTTCTAGAAGAAATAATTTATAATAAAAGAAATATGGTTTTCCTTATCCTTTAACTATTATCGTTCATATTTTCAATAAACTTTTACTATTGTTGATTACTGTGGAATAGCCTATTATCTTCAGAAGATTAATTTACTCTTAGTGAATTTTGCGGACCCAGGGAGGTCTATTCTAATTCACTTATCAAGTCGCTAACTGTGTAGTGTCGCTATCCCCACTACTGCTAGCCGTACTGTAGAGGGGGTCACCGAGTGAAGCGACTATCGCTAGACTTATCAAGACCTAAGTAAGTGTCGCTAAACTGTTTTACTCTCGCTAACTTTAAAGTTTGCTCATGTTAGTGTTTTGTTTGTAAATAAATGAAGCAATAATTATGAAACACACTTTAAATTATGGACTATACATTTCTACGTAATTACACTAAGTTTCATATTTTTAAATTAATTAATATTGATGTCTAATATTCAAATGAACGAATGGAAAAAATTTAAATTTTAATATGTTATAACCATAGGCTTTGTGAATAATTTGAACGTTAATTTATTTTCGATTTATTTATATTTTGTTTATAACAATTAAAAAAGAAAATTGTTAGATCTCAGCTTTTTTGTGAATCGGGCTATCAGTGAAGAGGGATAGGGAATGTTTTGTCTAGTTATATTTCGTCGTTGTTTTGTCTAGTTGTGAGGTAATTTTCTAAATTCTAAATTTCTGGATTGCAGTAACAAAATTTTATTTACTAAATTCTCGGATCGACCGGTTTCGAGCTCCACATGACCCGAGAATTTAGTAAATAAAATTTTGTGACTGCAATCCAGAAATTTTTATTACCTCATCAATACATCCAGTCAAGGAACCTTTTCTATCATTGTCTAGTCATATTTGGTCGTTGACTAGAACCATGTCACCGACTTGATACGTACTTCAGGTTTTTTAAGAAAGACATCCATATTCAATAAATCTGCCAACACTATTTAAAATTATTTAATATTTTTGAGGATTATTGGAAGACGGAATAACAACACGTTCAATTAACTCGTTTAATAAACTATTATTTCAAGTTACAATAATTATATCGTCCTTATAATGAACATAGAAAAACAGAACTACATTTGACAAGTAACAAAATGACGAGCAACTATCTATCACAGATAACTACATTAATTTTACAATATATTGATAGACGTCGCCTAGTTACAAGTTGTTCAAATAAATTAAATAAAACACATTTTTATTTATTTAATCAACACTCCCCCTATTTGAACAATTTGTACTAATTTTTACAAACTACACCTATCATTTCTCGTAACTTAGCAAACTTGTTTTTAGTAAGTGCTTTGGTAAAAATATCAGCATATTGCTGTTCACTAGGTACATACACAACATTAATTTGATTATTCTCATAGCGTTCTCTAATAAAATGATATCTAACATCAACATGTTTTGTCCTTTTATGGAACTCTGGGTTTTTTATGAGTCTAATTGCACTCTGGTTATCAATTCTAATCTCTACTGGACCAACATATTGTTGTTCGATATCACTTAACAATTTTTGAAGCCACATCGCTTCTTTAACAGCCATACTTGCTGCTACGTACTCAGATTCTGTTGTACTTAGAGTTACCATTCTCTGTCGCTGTGATGACCATGTAATAGGTCCTCCTGACAGTGTAAAAATATACCCTGTAGTTGAGCGACGAGTAACAGTATCTCCAGCATAATCTGAATCACTATACCCTATCAAATTACACTTTTCATTTGTGTTTCCACTGTACAGTATGCCATAATCTATAGTGCCTAAAATATATTTTAAAATTCGTTTTACAGCTTGACAGTGTGAACTGTCATAATGTTTTAAAAATCTACTAACTGAATTTACAGCAAAACTTATATCAGGTCTACTCACCGCGGCCAGAAACAGAAGGGACCCGACTGCTTCACGGAATGGAAACTTTACATCCTTGTTCCCATCTTTTGCTGCTTCCAATTGTACGTTTGGATCAGCTGGTACTGACAATGGTTTCGCTTCCTCAAGGTTGAAGCGTTTTATAATTCTCTCCGCGTATGATTTTTGATGAACAAATAGTTTTCTCTGTACCCTGTCTCGCGAAATTTCCATGCCGCAGAAGCATTCAATTTCCATCACTTTTGTGGTGAAAACCTTTCCCATTTCTTCCAAAATAGCATCTAGGGTCCTCCTGCTTCTGCCCGCGATTAGTCCATCATCTACAAAAAGAGCTAACAACAGTTCATCACCTTGATTATTATAAAAAATACATTTATCAGCATCTGACTCTTTCAACTTGTATTTACAAAGAAAATTTGTGAAAGTTTTGTTCCAGCACCTAGGTGCTTGTTTTAAACCGTACAAGGCTTTATTTAATTTACAGACGTACTTAGTATCGTCATACCTTTTTTTAAGACCATCAGGAATATACATATATACATCCTCTTCCAGCTTACCATACAGAAATGCCGTCTTGATGTCGAATTGCAGCATTTCATAATTTTTGCTTGCTACTGTAGCCAGCAATGTTCTTACGGAGTCATACCTCACCACAGGAGAAAACGTCTCTCGATAGTCGAGCCCTGGTCGTTGGCTGAATCCTCGTGCGCAGAGTCTCGCCTTGTACCTCGTAGTTGCACCCTTCATTTGAATTTTGAAGACCCACCTGGAATCAATAAGTTTCTCACCATTATTGGGTACAATATCCCAGGTTTTGTTGTCTTCGTGAGCTTGAAATTCTTCACAGATTGCCTGCTTCCATTTGTCACCATCTGGTCGAGAAATTGCTTCTTCGATGGTTGCAGGTTCTTGCAATTCTGCCAGATTTGCATCGTATCTGACGGGTCGACGTATCAACGACCTGTCACGGAGTCTACGTTGTTGAGTTGGTAAATTGTCTTGTTGATCATCTTCGATATTGTTTGGATGCTCTTCTCTTTCGCTTTCTTGACCCACATGTTGTAGATCGTCTGCTTTAGTATCTTCAAACAATGGAAGATATACTTCCAATTTCGGATGATTTAGGGTCATGTTGTCGGAGTTCTCTTCATTAAATGTTACGTCTCTTGACTCGACAATCTTTCTTCTTACTGGATCGAATAGTCGGTAGTTAGTGGACTCTCCTTGATAGCCCACCATAATCATCTTCTTCGACTTCTTGTCCAGCTTCTGTCTAAATAGATCAGGTGTGTGAACATAGGCTTCTGATCCAAAAGTCTTCATGTGTTTTAACTGTGGTTTTCTTCCAGTCCATGTCTCGTAAGGTGTCTTCTTCGTTTTCTCACTTGGTGTCACACGATTTATAATGTAAACTGCCGTGTTTACAGCCTCAGCCCATAGCATTAAGGGTAAATTTTTCGCATGAAGCATGGTACGAGCACTCTCAACAATAGTTCGGTTGTCACGCTCTACTTTACCGTTTTGATGTGGAGAATAGGGAGCCGTCATTTCCAGAGTTGTGCCTTTGTTTGATAAGAATGATTTCATATTGTTGTTTATAAACTCGGTTCCTCTATCAACTCTTAAAACTCGGATGGGATGTCCTACTTTGGTTTCTACCATTGAAGCATACTCTTTGAAACGATCGAACACATCAGATTTGTTTTTAAGAAAGTAAACATACCTAAATGATGTCGCGTCGTCTTTTAACAATAAAAAATATTTAGCTCCACCAAGTGACTCAACTTGCATCGGGCCGCATACATCACCGTGCACCATGTCGCCAAGTTGACATTTACGGTCAATTGCTTTTCTTGGAAAAGAACTTCTATGCGATTTGCCTAGTTGACATGCTTCACAAAAGAATTTCTCTGCTTCACTCACCTTGACTTCACCTATCAACCCGGTTTTAGAAAGGTTGATGATTGTTTTGACATTTACATGTCCTAATCGCTCATGCCAATTTTGAAGTTTATTTGTTGTGACGGCATTTACCTCACAGTCAGTATTTACAACAAATAACATTCGATACAGTTCATTTTCGTGTTTGACACCGTTAGCTATAGTTACTCCATTTTGTTTTATTTCAACTTCACCTTCATTGAAGATAACTTCATATCTTTTCGATGTACATACACCAACTGAGAAGAGATTTTTCCTAAGTTTTGGTGCAAACAATACCTCTTCAATGCGTCCCTCTTCCCATTTTCCATTGACATACCTTTTAATTTTAATTATGCCGATTCCACGAACTTCACAAGTCGAGTTATCTCCAAGTGAGATGGACATGTCGTGACATTCCTTCATTTCGCAAAACCATTCTCGCCTGTACGAAATGTGTCGTGACGCACCGCTGTCAGTAACCCAGATATCTGCACTGTTAGCTGTTAAAATTCCTCTTTTCACTGTGTCATATGTCATCTTCTCTCGTAACTGCTGTTCGCTATCTACGTCATTGCTAGTATGAGTGCTTCCTTCTTTACCGACCGCTACGAATGCTTGCGCTGATTCGCTATTTTGCTTTCTGTCTTTGTCTTTCTTCCTGTGCCAGCAATTTTTAGCATAATGGCCAGGTTTTCCGCACACATAACATTTTGGCTTGCCTTTTTGTTTCGCTTCCTTTTTCTCAAATTTTTGCTTCTTATCTTTTTCGCGTTTTGTTGCCTCGCCCATACTTATTGCTGCCAAGGCACTGGTAGCCTCCTCCATCTCTTGCAATCGACGTTCTTCTGCGATGAGCCGCTCCTGGAGTCGCATAACTGTTTGATCTGCTGCAGATACATTATCCCATGCCGTTGCTAGTGAATGATATTTCGTAGGAAGACTGCCCAATATTTTCGCCATAATCGCAAGATCTGACACCTCTTCCCCTATGTCACGCAGTTGACTCGCCATATTTAAAATTCTGGATACATGGTGTACCACTGAATCATTTATACCCATTGTGTAACTGTGAAATTTCTTCATGAGCGTCAACTTATTTGTCTCAGATTTTTGCTCATGAATTAAACATAGTTTCTCCCACATTTCACATGCATTGGCACACGTTATTAGGTATTCCAGCTGCGTGTAATCCACGGAAGATGAAATTAAGCACATGGCACGTGCATTATCTTTCACCCACTGTTTACCAGCTTCGCCTTCCATGTTTTCGGGTTGCTTTCGAGTTCCAAGTACAACATCGGTTATACCAAATACGTTAAAAACGGTTTTCATCTGGAACTTCCAGAGCTGAAAATTACTCCCGTCGAATTTGATACCGTTCCTTGCGATGTTTTCATCAGCCATGATTTCCTGCTCGTTCACGCACGTGTTTTTCTTTCTCACTTGAAATTAATATTATGTTATTTCCGAAAGATGCCTGGGCCCATAACCTTTTGAGGATTATTGGAAGACGGAATAACAACACGTTCAATTAACTCGTTTAATAAACTATTATTTCAAGTTACAATAATTATATCGTCCTTATAATGAACATAGAAAAACAGAACTACATTTGACAAGTAACAAAATGACGAGCAACTATCTATCACAGATAATTACATTAATTTTACAATATATTGATAGACGTCGCCTAGTTACAAGTTGTTCAAATAAATTAAATAAAACACATTTTTATTTATTTAATCAACATATAATTATTGTAACTTGAAATAATAGTTCATTAAACGAGTTAATTGAACGTGTTGTTATTCCGTCTTCCAATAATCCTCAAAAAATATGATTTGTTTTTTAACTTGTTTCTATGAAAAACAGTTTCAAATAATGAGGTCAAATTTATTGAATATGGCTGTCAGTAAATTTTCAGCTTGATCAATATATTGGCAACACTTGTTTTCTTAACAAACCTGAAGTATGTGTCAAGTCGTTGACATGGTTCTAGTTAACACCGGTGTTAGAACCACGCTTTTGCTATACCAATATACCTACTAAACTATATACCGCTGGACCCCTATCTCTCGTATAAGCGGAAAGTGTCCGGGAGATTAATATCTCCATCCTCTTCTAGCGTTTGGGCACACGTCTACAAGCGCATGCGCGCACAGGCGGTAGGCGTAATGGTAGGTGTCTTCGCGCTGCTTGAAAATCTTACATATGATATTTCAAAAATATTTGTTATAATTATAAATTTTTATATTAGATTATTTATTTAATAATGAAATAAATTAATACAGGACATTTTGATTTTTCTCAAAAGAAAGAGAACACCTGCAGAAGATTAAGAAAACGGATTTCAGTGTAAAAGGATAAAAGGTTAAAATTCCATTTGCAAAATTTGGAGAAAGATAATAGGGAACAACTGTTAAAGATTAGGAAGATATTTTATATGAATATTTGTAGGGTTCAAATTTTAAAATTGAAGAAAAAGATTAGGGAATACCTGTACAAGATTAGAAAAATGAATTTCTGTATAAAAGTAAAAGATTAAAATTCCATATAGAGCAAGACAATAGGGTACACCAATAAAAGATTAAGAAAATCTGTTATTTGAATATCTATACGGTTAAAGTTCTGTTTTTGGGGAAGAAAATGGAATGCCGTAATTGAAATTTTTCATACTTAGTCGCGTGTAAAAAAATATTTATTCATAATATTTAAGAATTTGAAATGTTTAATATTATAGCTTTATTCCTGTATAATATTATTCATATATGCCTTCATATTAATATTCAATTGATTACAATGAGATGTAGTATAGAAATGATAAGATAAACATACACAAAATTCATAAACACCTAATCATGTGGAAGAAGCATTACCTCCAATTCATTTCCCTTTCTCTGAAACTTCAAACTTCTTGACCAATAGAATCACTGAATCAAGTGCAGTTGCCGCATGCGCACAAGGGATGGTGTTCAAACCAGAAGAGTGCAGGATATACATAATGTTCCGGACATTTCCTGTGTGTTTTTCAGCAGTATATAGTTTAATAGGTATATTGCTATACCCAAATCATTTAAGCAGCCAATGCACGTCATTAATAAAAATTGAATAAAAGTAATTAGACTTATGACGTAATGTACAGGTACGTTTACAGAGGTTTTAGAATATTTATGAAAAGAGTTATACAGATTGCAATCTATATTATCGACATGGTCATGAACTGTCACATCTACAAAATAAATATTATATTTTCGTCACTGTCCATTTCTAAAATTATTTTATAATACTAACCTTATTTATACTTATGTATGCCATATAAAGGCAATAAATAAAAGTGAGCCGAATTTCAAAGAAATATACCGAATTCTTCTAATTGAATAGAAGTGCTACCTTTGGCAGATTAACAGATTTTGTGTTTGCATTAACGGTCACGTTGCGTCGTTGCGTTACTTTATTATAAATAGGCCTTTACAACACATAAAAATATTTCAAACACGATACACATATTTTTCAAATAATAACTTTGACAGTATGAACCGTATGAACATACAAATTATCAATGTTGCCACCTATAGCAACAATTAAATGAATAATATGAGGTTGATGTACATTATTTATATATTATTCATGTCATATACGATAAGTAATGAACTCTACTGTTCATCTTAATAATAATTATATAAGGCTATACACTTTTTGACTGTTAAAAATGATTGAAATTTTATTTCATTTTTCACTATTAGTGATTTTAATTCATTAAGGTTTTCACATTAAGTAAAACATTAGTGCTGTTGAGGCTTAGGCGGCGGTCTCACTGCACGAGTCGTGTAACGTGGTGTAGTGTGGTTTCATGCCGTGCCGTTTAAAAATCGACTGTCCAGTCTCACTAATCGAATTGCTTCGATCATTTAGTGTCGAGTAGATTTTTTAACCTCTAAAATCTTTGAAGCTTTTGAGATTTTATAAGGTAATATTATTAATATTATTATTACAATGTGTCGCCAACATTTATCTATTACATTTATATTCGCATAACCTGGCCTGGACTGATCATAAAGATCTGGGCTGTCTCTAACTAAATTAATAAATCAATTTCGTCAGTGCTCCATTCCTTTCCAATTATTTAGTTTCCATATTCATTCAATAAATTAAATCAAACCGACCGAATAATATGAGAACTTGATTCTTGATTGTGAGGTTATTGTTATTTACTACACATAAATGCAAATGCTTCAATACGCATGCGTGAAGGCATCGAGTGCCTTCGTGCATCGAGTGCCTTCGAGCATCGAGTAAAAATTCAAACCAGCTTGAAAATCAAACAACTCGATGGCACTCGAACGGTGGTCCGGTGCGACACATGCCATTACTATACACGTTTAAAATTTACATGATAATGATAGCAAACGATTGAAGGTACTCGATCAGTGGGACCGCCGCCTTAAGCTTCATTCACAACCACTTTGAATAATAGTAAGAAGTTTGTTTGCAGGTCAGCCATAGAATGTCAAATACCCAGCTAATATAGATATGGACGAGCAGGTAATGTACAAATATAATATTGTAAACATGGAGGCAGAGCTGGGCAGTAACTAGTTACTTTAGTAACTTAGTTACTAACTAGTTACTTTTACGTAACTTGTAACGTACTTTTTAAAATATGGTAACTGTAACTGTAACTTAACTTGCTGCGGTAAAGTAGTTGGTAACTTTCCGGGTTTTAGTTACTAGTTACTTGAGTAACTTAAGTTACTAGAATGTAACTTAAAAAGTGGAATGTAACTTAGTCATAAAAAGTAACGGGGGGATTTAAATTTCTAAGAAATATTTTGTTGAGGCTGATGCCTTGTTTAGAAACACTAACTAAAACTGTTTTGTTTTAAATAAATGTATGTAATAATTAAATTCAATATTATTGTTGATTGATTTCAAGCCATAATAGATAATAAAATAATTACATTCATAAATAATAGAGTTTTTGTACGGTAAACAGAAAAACTAAAAATAACACATTATTTTAAGTTTTAATTCTAGAATTAAAAAGTCACTAAATGTTAAATTTGACTTATAAAATATATTATTTTTAAATATTTTCCTCGCTTACAAATGATACGTTTTAATAAATTATAATTAAGCTGCCACTAAATCATCAAAATTATTCCAATTTTCAGGTTATACAAAATATAGTGTGTTTTGTTCGTTGTTCTAAGGGTTGCAAGACTTGAATTCGTCTCATTTTTGCAAATTTCCTTCTCACAAGATAAAATGTCACTTTTTATTTTTATGTTATATTATAATGTAGGTCCGCAGGGCCTTTTTATCAGATTTTTGGGCCCTAGGCCAAATTTTTTTTCGGGCCCCCCTCCCTCTATAGTAAAAAACAAGTACGTACAAATATTTGTGTAATTATAATGTAAGTTTATTTATTAAAGAAAAAAATAAAATTGCCTGCTGAGAGAAAAGCTGATCAATTCTAGTTTGAGGTGAAATTTTTGCGTAATATTTTGTTACTCCTTTCTAGGGACGGTTGGCGATTTTGCCGGTTCTCTGGAATATGTTATTAGCATAGCGGGGCCCCAAATATTTATAAAAAGACACTTTTTCATCAAAATTTCTTATATATGTGAGCGCGGGGCCTCAGATTGAAAATCGACGTCTGATCCGAGGTTTCCAATAAATTAATCAGTATCCACTAATAAGTCTAGGTAGGAAATAATGTCTGCATGTTTTATACATTATAATGGTCATGTCATGTTAGAAAGAAAGTAGATTCTTTATATCTTGGTATAAAAAATCAAAATTGAAAAATAAATTAATAAATTTTAAAAAAATCACAGCAACCGGGCCCTGCGGGCCCCTTGTCAAAGCGGGCCCTAGGCCGTAGCCTCGTGGGCCTAGGCGGTAATAAGGCCCTGCAGGTCCGTTGACATTAACAATAATAATCTGATTGGGTGTTGCCAAGCAATGACGTTAAAATTTAGGTTAACGTAGTTAGTGCAAAAACTCCCTGATATGTATCCTACACAATAACTAAGTCAACAGTCTAAGTCTACACTTCACGCCATTAAAAGTAGTTAGAAAGTAACTCAATGTAACTAAGTTACTTTTAAATAACTTAGTAAATAACTTAGTTCTTTCACCAAAGTAACTGGAACTTAAGTAACTTAGTTACTTTTTTTTGGAGGTAACTGTAACTGTAACTAGTTACATTTTAAAAGTAACTTGCCCAGCTCTGCATGGAGGTATGAAACAAATATGGAGGGAGCGTAAAGCGAAACTATAGGCGAGGGGAGTGAAGCCTCGTGGGGACGGACGCATACATGTATTGGTCCTGAGCTAGAGTGGGGATCTCATGGTATTTTTGAAGTACGAAATTCGAAAAACGTGTAACTGAAACAATATCATTACTTTTTTTTTTTTAAAAAAAAAGGGTTTTACTGATAATTATATTTCTTATGAAAATAACTTTAAAACTATTTGGAAATGTTAAATAGTAAAAAGTTACTTCAAATATATACTAGACATTAAATTACAGTAGTAAATAATTACTAATCTTTTATTCATTACAATTTGTAAAAATTAATCTACATAAAATATGTTACGTCTAAATATTCTAATATTTTGAGATTTATCAATATTTGATTTTGTTAAAAAATGTAAACTAACTTTAAAATAATTATGACATACAGATTTAATTAAATGAACTATATGATTTTCCAAGGGCCCATGTTCAAAACAATGTTCATGCAAAGTAAAAAATGTCTGTATTTATACATTTTTTTGAAACATTTACAGCCCGATTGACAAAAACGTTTAAGCTAATCCTCATTTTTGGATTAGCGAATTCTACTCTAATTTTTTGTAAACACCTTTTTAATAAAGAAGTAACAATAATAAAAATAGTCCACAATATATTACTTCGCACAACACACCAGAAAATTAAATCTCAACAAAACTTTGTACTGTACACGACACAAACTGACAGATGGTCCCGACTGGTAGTGGGGAGCAGTTGGCTTCATTTGAGTTCGCATAAGCTACCTCCATATTTGTTTCATACCTTCATGATTGTAAATAACTATCACCACAGAGCACAAATTAATATACTAATCTGTGCTATCACTTAATCACCAACTACATAAACAAATAATGACAAGCACCATGGCTCGCGAGATAAACTAATAACGTACAACCATGACCAACTAGCTTAAACAAGGACAGAAGATAGTAATTTCAATTTCAAGTTTGGAGCTTGCAAACTTCAAATTTTTCAAATTCAAATTTTTCAAATTGAAATTGATTGTGAATGCTTATACATATATCCTACATGCAAACTTCAAATTTTTGAAAGTGAAATTGGTTGTGAATGATACTGTGTTATATTTATAATGATTTGGGTAACAGAACAGATTCAACTAGAATGTGTTTATTAACAGAATATACTATTATCACATAACATTAAATACTATCAAAAAAGTCAATACAAAATGGTAGTCTTGTTTTTTCCAACTGTCGCTTTGGTATGAAGTTGTCGTTTTTGTCAATGTTGCCATGACATCCCTCTTTTTTTAAAAACAAAAAAGAAATCGATTATAAGTCCAATCTCCTTGGAGGAATTATTTGTCGGCCAGTTCTAGTTATAAAGGGACCTGGAACAGGAATGGTCACTTTATCATTTGCTTCTAGATCATTATTGGAATCTCTGGTTTCTTCAGTAACTTCTTGTTGTACTGTTTCTTTGCAGGGGGTAACTTTCTTCAAGTACCAAGAGTTTCTTCTGTATTGTTTACCATCAGGTGTTCGTATGATCATTTAATAAGTAATATCAATAATGGCAACCTAATGGTAAAAAGTGTTACGCCAAAAAATGTGCTTAGCGATACAGAGACATCTGTCCATAGATACTTGAATTAAAGTCGATATTTCAGAACACTGTATTTTGGTTTTAAAATATGGTTTTAAGAACATGGAAATTAAGTTTGATATTTGTTTGTGCGGTTATACGCTTTCTACTGAATAAGATGATTTACTACAGGTAATAAAATTTTGCATTGCAGGGAAATAAACCTTTTGCGACTTATATAGTTTTTTTCTTCAATTTATAAACATATTATCATTTAATAAGTAATATTACATATGAAATGATATGGACTAACTAAATTCGTAGAACGATTTCAATTTCGAATTTATTTATTTTGTAAAAACAATGGTTATGATAATAATACAAATTACATCATCAGATAAGTACATATCAAATGTTTGTTTTCAAGTTAATTTTCTCGTCCTTTATTAATATTTTTGGAAGTTTGCTTTGAACATCTCATTCGTATAAAATTATTAAATTAACCGAATGAATTTTCAGTAATAAATAAGGCAAATTAGCAATGAAAATTATAATCCATAATTATGATTTTTTTTATTATGTTTTGCAATGTTTATATTTAAATCCGTTGTACAGCTTGACGTGTTTTAAATGGTATTATGATTTATTATATTATAAATAAATAAATAAAATAAATATATCATCACGGCATATTACCCATTTCTGGGTGTGCCAGTATCTACAACACATGCGGACATCGGTAATGATGACGATATATTTTACCGTGTGGGCGCTTACCAGGCGTCACCTCACGGGCACTCATAGCTGGTGTGGAGAGAGCGCCACAGGGGTCACTTTTGTGCCATTTAAAATTAGAAAAATATTTGGCGTCTGAAATACAAATTTATTATTTTGAAAGACAAAATTTGTGATTGATAAAATAGTTACTGGTTATTTATAATAATTTGGGAAAATTGCTAGAAAACATTCTGATAACTGATGTAATTATATTTCTCTATAAAACACCTGCAAAGTGCAGGTAGGGACATCTTGCCCGTCCGGTACCATAAAAGATGCCTTTGTTTCTATTTCTATTGAAGTAGAAACCTCTTTCATCTTATTTTAATCTTAAAGTTTAGTGAAATTGAGTATCTGTATAATATATGCAGGTTATTTAGTATATAAGTGCCTAAATAAATATTCATGCAATATGTGTGAAAATGATTTAAAAAAGAAAGATGAATTATATACAAATAATGAAATTTTAATATTCTTAAGAGACTATGGTGAAAATGATAAAATAGAATATTTATTTAGACCGACTGAATCAGCAGTTGACATTTTATTTTTAGTTTTAAATACAATGGAGACATTTTTCCAAAATAATAAACATATTTCGTATTTTAAGAAAACACTTTTACATAAAGTAGAAGAAAATATTAATACAAAATATATTAACTAGTTGCATGTCGACGAAGAATGTAAGGAACATAAAAAATATTTTATAAATTTAGCTATAAATACAAAACTTTATAAAATGTTGGCAACTATGTCAAAATCTTTTAAATTTGCTAAAAATAAAAATAGCTGTGATAGAAAGATAAATATAATTAAAAATTTGTAAATATTTAGAGATAATATTTTTAAAATTTGAAAGTAATAAATAACAAAAGTATTTCAATTGCCCGAATACCCACATTCCTTATTTTCCTTGACGTTACAATAGGGGTTTCCAAGGCTACAGCTTTTTAAGAAAGACTTATTGGATATCAGTGTTCATCATGTATAAGTAATATTAAGATGAATATAATCGTTAATTTGCTCATTTTTATTACTCTAAAATCAAAATTAAAATTTAATGCATTTAAATTGAGTGCCTAAAATTTAGTATCGGCCATCTTTGTGACGTCAACGGCACTCTGAAAATTCTGATTGGCTAATGGCTTTTCGAGCGCGCAGATCAGTTCGCGCTGTGACCTGACGTGATGTTCAAGCCAGAACATTTGTTATTTTGATGAAATTTAAGGTTACAAGATATTTTTACTGAATTTCCTGTTAGTTTCTTTGAAGAATCTTTTGAAAAAACAAGTAAGTGAAGTTAATAACCAATAATGCTATTTATATTAAAACTGTTCATTTTCTTTAGAATATGGATCCTGAACTTGTGAAAGCAGACAGTCGAAATTTGCCGTATTTAGATACAGTCATGTTGCATTTGTTTTACAAAGACAATCCTAGTTTTGTTAGTGCAGAAATAAGAAATGTGAAAGCCCAGAGGTATGTAATGTTTTGTACGCAGATTTATGGAATATTTATTTAATACAACAACATTTGCAGAGCAACTAAAGAAGAGTTGAAGAGTATGGAGACGAAGCTGTTACTGTAGAAGTTGAATTCGACAAAGACTTCTGTCAACAGTTGATGGAGGAGGCAACAACATTTGGGAAAATTGCAGTATTCCCCAAATTTATGAAGTCAATAAATAGTTTCATAGTTTGTTATTTTTTTGTCTTAAATAAAACATCATTTTACCAATAGTTTAATTTATTATTAATTAGAAAGTTAAACATGTGCTAATTTTATAATTTTAATGATAACAGGATAAGAATAAGGAACAGCGTTTTTACTTTCTAGCTGTAAATCGAATACACAAATAATTAAATTAGTAAATTAATTAACATGTTTAGATTTAATACCATTATAATACGGAATATTTATTTTTAGTCATTATAACTTGCACGTTTTTCTTCATTTTTTGGAACCATTACATATATTTTCTTTGGATTATTTGCTGAGGAATTATAGCAGCCCGGTAAGAAACAGTATTTCACCACCACAAAAATGCTCATAATTAGAGCTATAGTAACCAGAATAGCAAATAAAAGAAATCATCCATCTCTTAAAATAGAAAAATAATATTTAATTATCTCCAAAATTACTGTAAGTACTCAAGTTTTACCTGATTTGCATGTACAATTACAATTTCTTTAAAAATATCTTCGATAAGTATTACAAAATAAGTTGAGGAACAGAATTCAACAACTTTCTTGGGTTATGTATCATTTGTTTACATGTTCATGTGCGAAACGACATACCCACCGTGTTTGTTATATATCCGTCTCACTCAGCTCTAGAAACGTATGTTCTCGCGGTGTCGATGACGTCACGCGCACCGATGATTTTTTCGATCCTCATTTATAGAAACTTTAATAATTTTTTTCTGGCTTATTAGACGCTTTTCGGCGAAAATAAAAAACATGGGTCTAATATTTTTATATAGAGATTAACATATTAAAAAATGAAAAAAACTTGGAAACCCCTATTGTGCGAGACAAATACTCCTCACCGTACAAGAACTATAATTTTACGTTGATAAATAATAATTCATTTTTGATAGTAATTTTATAGTATTTAAGTAGTGTAAACAAATACTTTCTTTATAAAATCATTTTTACGGATTATAGAAATTCGATTCCATTGCACAGAAAAAAATAGAATTGAAATTTTGTCTAATTATAATTAGATATTATTATATTAGGCAATATGTCTAATAATTTAGTACAATTTACAAATTTTAATTCAGCATTTTAACTCATCTGAAATAGATAATAAATATTTTGTAAAAAATCGTTAACTTAAATATGCTAATGGTTATTTTAATTACTTATTTTATTTAATTTTAATATATTTTTGCTTCATTATTTTTATCCTACAATTTTTGGTAATTTATCTAATGAATTATGTAAGTAAATAGAAAATTTAAATATATATTTAGTTAATTTCTTTATTTATATATAGTTCAATTAAATGTAGTCATTTAATCTGATTTTGTATTTAATTTTACTATAATTTGTTATAACAATTTTAGAAAATTGAACTAAATCAATAATTTAATGAAACATATTAGTAGACTGAAAATTAAAGAATTTGTTTATTTAATTTAACTAAAATTTAGGTTTTTTTCTGTGTGATACAAAATAATGAAGAAATGGCCGTTTTTTAAAGAAAAAATCAAATGCCGGAAGTGATTGATCATGAGTCATTTTCTTCCGTATTCAATGGCAAAACAATAATATAGTATTCCATTAAAATAATAATGATCGGAAAATGACACCTGTATTTCATTTTTTCATTAATTTAATTGTGTACAATTTATAAAATTAGCATCAATGGAACATGATTTATACTGATAAAAAAGTTAAAAGAAGTCTGTAGTTCACAAATTTGTTACCACTCTTAACTACAGTTTCAGTTTCGTTATTTACGCTATCATCCAAAGGGATATTGGGACAAGAAAATGTCAACAAATATTTAGTGATGCTAATGTTTACAGAATTTCCCTTATTACTTGTTGTCTAGCAGACTGCAATTGCAGTAGCAGTTCTTCTTTTTTTAAATATGTGATATACATAATTTTCCGTATCTATATCCATACCGAAAAATTAAAAAATTAATAATTATAAAATAGAATGATAGTTGACAGTTCAGGTTAGAAGTTTGCAATATTTTGTTCTTACGCATTGCTCTTAATTCCTAAGCAATAATTATAGCTCTTACGCATTAGGACAATTGGTGGTAATGAAGCTTAATAAATATTAAAGCACCAACTTCTTCACAATAGGGAAATTTACTATCAATGATATCCGAACTGTGATATGTCCATCCTTTTTCATTTGGAGGGCTAATTGAATTTTTCGACAATAAGCTGCTGATGAAAATTGTGTTGTCTGGTTTCTGATGAATTTCAATTCCTAAATAATTTCTCACATGCTCTGTTATTCTTGCCTTAAATTCCTTTTACAAGAAGTCTTTAGCATTATTTTCACTTAATGCAACAACCAACTCATCATCAACATGCAGTAATACAATAAATTTAATACCATTTTCCAAACAAACATACAAACAAGGATCAGCATAACTTTATTTTAAGCCATACCTGGTCAAAAGTTCATAAAACATTTGTGTCAACATCTTGGAGCTTGCTTCAAACCATACAAACTTTTCTGTAATTTGCAAACCTACGTTGTGCCATCTGAAAATTCCTCCGGTTTTTTCATATATATTTCAGTATCTATGTCACCATATAGAAGTGCTGTTTTATGTCAAATTGTTTCAAGATTAATTTTCCAGTTACTACTACAATTAATGCATCAATCGAATTGTTTCAAATCGTAAAAGGGGACTGGATGTTTCTTCGTAGTCAAAACCTGCTTGCTGTGAATAACCTTTAATCACGAGCCTTGCTTAATACCGTTCGATTGTACCACCATCTGGCTTATATATATTTTACTCATTTTACTCGATTCCTTTTCTTTAATCTATTGAATCCTAAGCACTATAAAAATGATTGAATTTTGCGGGCAAAATTAATAACACCCGCGCCATAACTTTTGAAGCCAGTACACCAGCTCACCAGCATTAAGTTTCTTCAATTCATTTGATAATGTTTCTATTTTTGAAATATGCTATGAGATATTTCCTTCTGGATCCCATTTAAAATCAAACAATTGTTTCTAGATCATTAGCACATTTTCTTCACTTTTCATGTCGAATATAGGTATTGTGTAATTTTGTCCATCTTTCAAATGCTCCTTCACATTTTATCAGAAATTATAAGGGTTTTGATTCAATGCGTGTTACAATAAATCTTCTTGCTGGTTTGTCTGATTTCTTTCATACTGCCATATTTTTCTCATAATTCTTCTCTTCTTCTTTTGACATCTTCAGCGTATCATCGCAAATATCTAGAAGATCTTCACTATCCAATAAGGCACGCATAACAAATTAATATTGCTGTCAGTTGTCTGCACCACGAAGTTTTTTAATTTTTGATATATCACTATATCCATATTGGTGATTTACTTTTAATGTTCGTAAATACTCACTATTACCCGACAGTTCGCGAAAACAATGTCAGTAACGTACTTTACAACATTAAATCGTCGAAATATTCAGAAAAAACTCGAAACCGTTAACTAAGTCCTTACATTCGTTACGACAACTGCATCCATTCAAATAAATCTAATATACACCAAAAGGAATGCAGACCTCATAATCTATTAAAGAATTTGAGTGAAGTAGGTATATGAGTTTATTCGAACACCAAAAGATAGAAAAATTATAAATATGTCATTCATAAACATATCAATCAATTATTAACTATTATTACTACTAATCTTAAAATTTCTAATTTTAGGCTCCTTAAAGAAGAATATCTTTTAAAACTTAGTACTTGGAAGTCATATACAAATTCTTGCAACAGCCCTATTGTGCCGAAATGCACCAACATGACTGTGTTCAATTACTCACGCGCTGTATTTAACATGGCCGTAATACACTATCCAGATATTTATAGAGATCAGTGGTTTTGAAGGACATCTAAATTCACAAAATCAAGGTTTCAAAACTTTTGGTCTTGTTTGAAATAAACCCCTTCTTTATCACTCTAGCTCCTGGGCAATAAAAAATGTGAAAACAGTTTTGTATGTAACTTTTAAATTTGATTGCAAATTTAAGTATACAAAGAAAACTACTTTCAGAAGACGAGTTAACGTTTACTAAAGCAGTACAATTGGCAGAAGGTATGGAAGCGGCTGAGAAACAAACCAAAGAAATGCAAGAAGAGGATAGGGACATACACAAGGTACAAAAAAACAAATTGAGGTATCTAAAGAAAGATATGGTTCATCGAAAGGAAATCGAAGAATGGTTACGTGTGTGCTAATGTTAAATTAAACCAAACAAATAATAAATTAAAAAATGTATCTTGCCAAAGAATTGAAGTATTAGACAAATGTGACCTCCGTGTCAAAATGAAACATGATTATGTTATGTTACCAATTTATGTATTTAAAAACAGTTCCTTAAATTGTGTTCCATTATTAAGTAGATAGATAGATAGTTGATAAATTGAAACCATACTGGCGTGAAAATGTGACAGTGGCACTAATTTAATAGATGCACAAAAGGTTAAAAATAATTGTTTAGCTGTTAAAAAATATCCCAATGTTATCAATGAATTTTAAAGCTCATTTGAATTTGAAAGATGAGGCAATTCCCTGTTTCTCTACATCCTTTCCTGTAGCTTATGCTATAAAAAATGTTGAAAATGAGTTAAGAAAATTAGTAAATAAAAATATTCTAGAAGCAGTAGCACATAGTTAATGGGCCAGTTCGTTTGTGGCTATAACAAAAAAGGATAACTCTGTCAGATTGTGTGGTGATTATAAAGTATCACTTAATAAACAGTTAAATACGAATATTTATCCCTTACCACATCCAAATGATGTTTTTGCTAAAAACCGCGTATTTATAGGTAGAATTAGATGAAAAATCACAACACTTAACTACTATTAACACATACATAGGGCTGTATAAATCTAAACGTGTACCCTATGGAATTTTTAGTGCTCCTTCCATTTTCCAATCAATGATGGATTACAAGAATTACCAATGACATCATGCTATTTGAATGACATCATAATAACGGGACAGGATCAAGAAGATTGTTCCAGAAATGTAGAAAAAAAATCTTAGAACGACTTGAAGCCCATAACGTAAAAGTAAATATAAATAAATGCCAATGGTTTCTACCTTCAGTGGAGTATTTAGGACATGAAATCACTAGGTGAGGTTTGAAACCTCTTCAAGGTAAAGTAAAACTTTTTCAGGCAATGAAAGAACTCGAAAATGTTACATAATTAAAATCTCATCTGGGCTTGCTAAACTATTATAGAAAATTCCTACCAATGATTTCAAGTGTGTTGAAACCCCTACATAAACTTCTTGAAAAAAATGTGAAATTTATATGGCCCGAAGAATGTCAGCGGGCCTTCAAAAAGAGTAAACAAATGTTCAATGAAAATCCGGCATTAGTATTTTATAATCCTAACTTACCAATTTCTGTAACATGTGATGCATCTCCATTTGGAGTAGAAGCTGTACTTAACTATATTATAAATGGCGAGGAAAGGCCTGTTCTGTTCGCATCGTGTGCGTTATCAAAAGCTGAACAAGGATATGCCCACATTCAAAAGGAAGCCTTGGCAATAATATTTGCGGTGAAGAAATTTCATAAATATAGGATGGGCGTAAATTTGATATGGTTACTGATCATCAACCAATTAAATTTCTATGTGATAAAGATAGAAGGATACTAACATTAGTAGCTGCAAGAATTCAGCACTGTGCGATCATTTTAGCCGCGTACGATTACAATATTATATACATACGATATTAAAAAAAAATATTACATGAAGAGGTAAATTATTTTTCTGTATTCAAAATAAAACCACTAACACGTGAGCAGTTAGCAGAGGAAACTTTAAAGGATTCCGTATTAAGTAAAGTTTTAGATATCACGCGCCGGGGTTGGCCAAATTACAATCAAAATCCTGGTTTAAAACCTTATTTTGTTAGATGTACTGACATTTCGATAGAAAATGGAGTGTTATTATACCAAATCAAAATTCGCCGAAAGCTATAACAACATTTTGGCCTCAATATCTAAATCTATGGGTGAGATTCCATGCAGATTTCTTTTATTTTCAGAACAACAACTATCTTATAATTAGTAAATTAGTGACAGCATTTCACGGTGGACTTAATGAATGGCACCGATGTTGATCAAACGTTAAACAAGTTACGCCAATCACTTGTCATATTTGGACTTCCAGAGCAACTTGCCACTAATAATAGACCTCCGTTTAATTCTACAGAATTTAGTAATTTTTGCGAAGCGAATGGAATCATTTTGACGAAAAGTCCCGCTTAATAGACAAGCAGAAAGAGCCGTACAAAAAATAAAAAGATTATTAAAGAAAAATTTAGATTCAAAAACTTGCAGGAAAGATATTGAATATCTTTTGTTAAATTTATTGTTTGCATGCAGAAATACTCCCAATTCGATCATTGGAAAAGCCCGGCCGAAATGTTATGCCAATTTCAACCTCGTACTTAGTATGTTAAAACCGATATGGGGAAATAAAACTATAAGAAAAGGAACATTCCATAATGAAATACGGGTTTTCAATAATAATGAGGAAGTACGGGTTAAGAGAATTTTTCCGAATAATAAATTCCTTTGGGAAAAAGGAATTATAGAACGACAAACTGGAAGAGTAACTTATTTAGTTAAACTGGACGGTAAAAGTAAATCTGTACACTTAAATCATATAAGAAAATATGTTCCAGAACCAGTGATAACTGAAAATAAATTTTCTACTGGAATTGAATCAATAAAAACTAATTTTAATAACTCAGTTGTGGATCCACCTGTAAATAAATTACAGACGCCAAGGTCTCCCTCAATCACCACCCAATCTGACAATTCCTTTCCTTGGAGATCAACTAGGATTAAGAAACCAGTCTTACGGAGTAGTATTGATTCTAGATGAAAACAAATATATTTGTTTAAAAATTGTTTGGAAGGAATATTATGTATTCAATTATAAAATCTAGTATGTAGAAACAGTTGTCTGAGTGACGAGGCAGTTTTTTGTAGACAGTAGTGATAAAACGTCATATAATAAAGAATACGGAATTAAAACCAAGCCTCTATTTCATTTCATTCATATAACAAGTGTACCCTGGGAAAAACGGCCAAGTTAGGGTAATGGATGTACGGGTTGCGTTTGCAAAAAAAGACGAAGAGCCTATCATTAGGACTTACCGCCGAACAATCGTGAAAATCATCCCTAAAGGAACGTCGTTTTGAGGACAAAACGGGGAGGAGAAAATGTGGTTGCTCAGTAATAAGTAAATATTAAATGTATTGTTTTTGGATCGAATATGATAAAAAAATGTTTTTAAAAACTGATACGGAAAAATATGTCAAAAAATATTAATCTTACAATCAATTGTATTGAATAAATTGTGTTTTCTTGAATTCCATACTGGAAACTTTTGGCTTAAACTTAGTGCGAGTGAACGCGAGAAAATAAGTGTGCATGTAGGTTCGGTAGGTACACACATGAACAACTGAAATTATTAACTACCTGATTACATAAAAGTTAAGTTTACTAGATTTTCAAAATTTTAATACTCTCTCAACTATATGTGAACTAATCAATTACATTTAATTACATATTATAGTCAGTACTAACATTTCACACATTTTAATAAACTTACAGTTTGTCAAAGCTTTTGTGAATATATCAGTTATTTGATTGTCACTGTTTACATGCTGAATATTTAATTCACCTTTTTATGTAAGGTAGGTATAACATGAAATCTAATATCTAAATGTTTGAACCGTTGATGAAACTCCGGGTTTTTAACTACTTTAATTTCACTAATATTGTCTACATTTAGTGCAGAGTGAACGATTTCTACTTCTATATCTTTGAATAGACGAATCAACCATAGCATTTTTTTTTTTGGTGCTACTGCCGCAACATATTCCGCCTCTGTGGTGGACTGAAAAACGCACTCCTGTTTCTTATTCTGCCAAAAGCTGCTCTACTGTACTTGCAAACGATACCACTCGTAGATTTTCTGGTTTCTTCATCACTGGCAAAGAATGCGTCGCTGTGTGTTTCAGCGTACAGGTACAGACTCAAAAGAGTCTGTACCTTTATAACCCAAGCCCTTATTTTATGTCCCATTAAGATATCTAAATATTCTCTTGACTAGATGCCAATGTGTTGCAATTAGTTTATGTAGAGCTCTCGAAACAATACAAGTTGCAAATGCAATGTCTGGACAAGATACCATTAAGCCTCATTTCCACCGCATGCATAATGATTAGTGCATAAGACTTAATGCGTTATGACAATTTACCATTTCCAGCTATTTTGTTTAGTGACTAATGAGGCGGTCCCACTGATCGAGTACCTTCAATCGTTTTGCTATCGTGTAAATTTTAAACATGTGTATAGCAATGGCGTGTGTCGCACCGGACCACTGTTTTCCATCGAGTGCAATCGAGTTGTTTGATTTTCAAGCTGGTTTGAATTTTTACTTGATGCTCGACGGCACTTGATGCCTTGACGCATGCGTATTGAAGTATTTGCATTTATGTGTAGTAAATAACAATAATCTCACAATCAAGAATCAAGTTCTCATATTGTTCGGTCGGTTTAATTTAATTTATTGAATGAATATAGAAACTAAAATAATTGAAAAGGAATAGAGCACTGACGAAATTGATTTATTAATCAATTTAGTTAGAGATAGCCCAGATCTTTATGATCAGTCTTAGGCCAGGTTATGCGAATGTGAATGTAATAGATACATGTTGGCGACACATAATAATAATATTAATAATATTACCTTCTAAAAATCTTAAAAGCTTCAAATATTTTAAAGGTTAAGAAATCTACTCGACACTAAATGATCGAAGCAATTCGATCAGTGAGAACAGACCGTCGATTTTTAAACGACACGGCATGAAACGATACTACACCACGTGACACGACTCGTGCAGTGAGTCCGCCGCCTTATTCAACAGAAGTGTCACAATTTTTTCCCTTATTACTTGTTGTCTAGCAGACTGCAATTGCAGCAACAATTCTTCTTTTTTAAATATGTGATATACATAATTTTCTGTATCTATATTCATACCGAAAAATTAAAAGTTTAATAATTATAAAATAGATTGACAGATGACAGTTCAGGTTAGAAGTTTGCAATATTTTGTTCTTACGCATTGCTCTTAATTCCTAAGCATTAATTATAGCTCTTACGCATTAGGACAATTGGTGGTAATGAAGCTTAATAAATATTAAAGCACCAACTTCTTCACAATAGGGAAATTTACTATCAATGATATCCGAACTGTGATATGTCCATCCTTTTTCATTTGGAGGGCTAATTGAATTTTTCGACAATAAGCTGCTGATGAAAATTGTGTTGTCTGGTTTCTGATGAATTTCAATTCCTAAATAATTTCTCACATGCTCTGTTATTCTTGCCTTAAATTCCTTTTACAAGAAGTCTTTAGCATTATTTTCACTTAATGCAACAACCAACTCATCATCAACATGCAGTAATACAATAAATTTAATACCATTTTCCAAACAAACATACAAACAAGGATCAGCATAACTTTATTTTAAGCCATACCTGGTCAAAAGTTCATAAAACATTTGTGTCAACATCTTGGAGCTTGCTTCAAACCATACAAACTTTTCTGTAATTTGCAAACCTACGTTGTGCCATCTGAAAATTCCTCCGGTTTTTTCATATATATTTCAGTATCTATGTCACCATATAGAAGTGCTGTTTTATGTCAAATTGTTTCAAGATTAATTTTCCAGTTACTACTACAATTAATGCATCAATCGAATTGTTTCAAATCGTAAAAGGGGACTGGATGTTTCTTCGTAGTCAAAACCTGCTTGCTGTGAATAACCTTTAATCACGAGCCTTGCTTAATACCGTTCGATTGTACCACCATCTGGCTTATATATATTTTACTCATTTTACTCGATTCCTTTTCTTTAATCTATTGAATCCTAAGCACTATAAAAATGATTGAATTTTGCGGGCAAAATTAATAACACCCGCGCCATAACTTTTGAAGCCAGTACACCAGCTCACCAGCATTAAGTTTCTTCAATTCATTTGATAATGTTTCTATTTTTGAAATATGCTATGAGATATTTCCTTCTGGATCCCATTTAAAATCAAACAATTGTTTCTAGATCATTAGCACATTTTCTTCACTTTTCATGTCGAATATAGGTATTGTGTAATTTTGTCCATCTTTCAAATGCTCCTTCACATTTTATCAGAAATTATAAGGGTTTTGATTCAATGCGTGTTACAATAAATCTTCTTGCTGGTTTGTCTGATTTCTTTCATACTGCCATATTTTTCTCATAATTCTTCTCTTCTTCTTTTGACATCTTCAGCGTATCATCGCAAATATCTAGAAGATCTTCACTATCCAATAAGGCACGCATAACAAATTAATATTGCTGTCAGTTGTCTGCACCACGAAGTTTTTTAATTTTTGATATATCACTATATCCATATTGGTGATTTACTTTTAATGTTCGTAAATACTCACTATTACCCGACAGTTCGCGAAAACAATGTCAGTAACGTACTTTACAACATTAAATCGTCGAAATATTCAGAAAAAACTCGAAACCGTTAACTAAGTCCTTACATTCGTTACGACAACTGCATCCATTCAAATAAATCTAATATACACCAAAAGGAATGCAGACCTCATAATCTATTAAAGAATTTGAGTGAAGTAGGTATATGAGTTTATTCGAACACCAAAAGATAGAAAAATTATAAATATGTCATTCATAAACATATCAATCAATTATTAACTATTATTACTACTAATCTTAAAATTTCTAATTTTAGGCTCCTTAAAGAAGAATATCTTTTAAAACTTAGTACTTGGAAGTCATATACAAATTCTTGCAACAGCCCTATTGTGCCGAAATGCACCAACATGACTGTGTTCAATTACTCACGCGCTGTATTTAACATGGCCGTAATACACTATCCAGATATTTATAGAGATCAGTGGTTTTGAAGGACATCTAAATTCACAAAATCAAGGTTTCAAAACTTTTGGTCTTGTTTGAAATAAACCCCTTCTTTATCACTCTAGCTCCTGGGCAATAAAAAATGTGAAAACAGTTTTGTATGTAACTTTTAAATTTGATTGCAAATTTAAGTATACAAAGAAAACTACTTTCAGAAGACGAGTTAACGTTTACTAAAGCAGTACAATTGGCAGAAGGTATGGAAGCGGCTGAGAAACAAACCAAAGAAATGCAAGAAGAGGATAGGGACATACACAAGGTACAAAAAAACAAATTGAGGTATCTAAAGAAAGATATGGTTCATCGAAAGGAAATCGAAGAATGGTTACGTGTGTGCTAATGTTAAATTAAACCAAACAAATAATAAATTAAAAAATGTATCTTGCCAAAGAATTGAAGTATTAGACAAATGTGACCTCCGTGTCAAAATGAAACATGATTATGTTATGTTACCAATTTATGTATTTAAAAACAGTTCCTTAAATTGTGTTCCATTATTAAGTAGATAGATAGATAGTTGATAAATTGAAACCATACTGGCGTGAAAATGTGACAGTGGCACTAATTTAATAGATGCACAAAAGGTTAAAAATAATTGTTTAGCTGTTAAAAAATATCCCAATGTTATCAATGAATTTTAAAGCTCATTTGAATTTGAAAGATGAGGCAATTCCCTGTTTCTCTACATCCTTTCCTGTAGCTTATGCTATAAAAAATGTTGAAAATGAGTTAAGAAAATTAGTAAATAAAAATATTCTAGAAGCAGTAGCACATAGTTAATGGGCCAGTTCGTTTGTGGCTATAACAAAAAAGGATAACTCTGTCAGATTGTGTGGTGATTATAAAGTATCACTTAATAAACAGTTAAATACGAATATTTATCCCTTACCACATCCAAATGATGTTTTTGCTAAAAACCGCGTATTTATAGGTAGAATTAGATGAAAAATCACAACACTTAACTACTATTAACACATACATAGGGCTGTATAAATCTAAACGTGTACCCTATGGAATTTTTAGTGCTCCTTCCATTTTCCAATCAATGATGGATTACAAGAATTACCAATGACATCATGCTATTTGAATGACATCATAATAACGGGACAGGATCAAGAAGATTGTTCCAGAAATGTAGAAAAAAAATCTTAGAACGACTTGAAGCCCATAACGTAAAAGTAAATATAAATAAATGCCAATGGTTTCTACCTTCAGTGGAGTATTTAGGACATGAAATCACTAGGTGAGGTTTGAAACCTCTTCAAGGTAAAGTAAAACTTTTTCAGGCAATGAAAGAACTCGAAAATGTTACATAATTAAAATCTCATCTGGGCTTGCTAAACTATTATAGAAAATTCCTACCAATGATTTCAAGTGTGTTGAAACCCCTACATAAACTTCTTGAAAAAAATGTGAAATTTATATGGCCCGAAGAATGTCAGCGGGCCTTCAAAAAGAGTAAACAAATGTTCAATGAAAATCCGGCATTAGTATTTTATAATCCTAACTTACCAATTTCTGTAACATGTGATGCATCTCCATTTGGAGTAGAAGCTGTACTTAACTATATTATAAATGGCGAGGAAAGGCCTGTTCTGTTCGCATCGTGTGCGTTATCAAAAGCTGAACAAGGATATGCCCACATTCAAAAGGAAGCCTTGGCAATAATATTTGCGGTGAAGAAATTTCATAAATATAGGATGGGCGTAAATTTGATATGGTTACTGATCATCAACCAATTAAATTTCTATGTGATAAAGATAGAAGGATACTAACATTAGTAGCTGCAAGAATTCAGCACTGTGCGATCATTTTAGCCGCGTACGATTACAATATTATATACATACGATATTAAAAAAAAATATTACATGAAGAGGTAAATTATTTTTCTGTATTCAAAATAAAACCACTAACACGTGAGCAGTTAGCAGAGGAAACTTTAAAGGATTCCGTATTAAGTAAAGTTTTAGATATCACGCGCCGGGGTTGGCCAAATTACAATCAAAATCCTGGTTTAAAACCTTATTTTGTTAGATGTACTGACATTTCGATAGAAAATGGAGTGTTATTATACCAAATCAAAATTCGCCGAAAGCTATAACAACATTTTGGCCTCAATATCTAAATCTATGGGTGAGATTCCATGCAGATTTCTTTTATTTTCAGAACAACAACTATCTTATAATTAGTAAATTAGTGACAGCATTTCACGGTGGACTTAATGAATGGCACCGATGTTGATCAAACGTTAAACAAGTTACGCCAATCACTTGTCATATTTGGACTTCCAGAGCAACTTGCCACTAATAATAGACCTCCGTTTAATTCTACAGAATTTAGTAATTTTTGCGAAGCGAATGGAATCATTTTGACGAAAAGTCCCGCTTAATAGACAAGCAGAAAGAGCCGTACAAAAAATAAAAAGATTATTAAAGAAAAATTTAGATTCAAAAACTTGCAGGAAAGATATTGAATATCTTTTGTTAAATTTATTGTTTGCATGCAGAAATACTCCCAATTCGATCATTGGAAAAGCCCGGCCGAAATGTTATGCCAATTTCAACCTCGTACTTAGTATGTTAAAACCGATATGGGGAAATAAAACTATAAGAAAAGGAACATTCCATAATGAAATACGGGTTTTCAATAATAATGAGGAAGTACGGGTTAAGAGAATTTTTCCGAATAATAAATTCCTTTGGGAAAAAGGAATTATAGAACGACAAACTGGAAGAGTAACTTATTTAGTTAAACTGGACGGTAAAAGTAAATCTGTACACTTAAATCATATAAGAAAATATGTTCCAGAACCAGTGATAACTGAAAATAAATTTTCTACTGGAATTGAATCAATAAAAACTAATTTTAATAACTCAGTTGTGGATCCACCTGTAAATAAATTACAGACGCCAAGGTCTCCCTCAATCACCACCCAATCTGACAATTCCTTTCCTTGGAGATCAACTAGGATTAAGAAACCAGTCTTACGGAGTAGTATTGATTCTAGATGAAAACAAATATATTTGTTTAAAAATTGTTTGGAAGGAATATTATGTATTCAATTATAAAATCTAGTATGTAGAAACAGTTGTCTGAGTGACGAGGCAGTTTTTTGTAGACAGTAGTGATAAAACGTCATATAATAAAGAATACGGAATTAAAACCAAGCCTCTATTTCATTTCATTCATATAACAAGTGTACCCTGGGAAAAACGGCCAAGTTAGGGTAATGGATGTACGGGTTGCGTTTGCAAAAAAAGACGAAGAGCCTATCATTAGGACTTACCGCCGAACAATCGTGAAAATCATCCCTAAAGGAACGTCGTTTTGAGGACAAAACGGGGAGGAGAAAATGTGGTTGCTCAGTAATAAGTAAATATTAAATGTATTGTTTTTGGATCGAATATGATAAAAAAATGTTTTTAAAAACTGATACGGAAAAATATGTCAAAAAATATTAATCTTACAATCAATTGTATTGAATAAATTGTGTTTTCTTGAATTCCATACTGGAAACTTTTGGCTTAAACTTAGTGCGAGTGAACGCGAGAAAATAAGTGTGCATGTAGGTTCGGTAGGTACACACATGAACAACTGAAATTATTAACTACCTGATTACATAAAAGTTAAGTTTACTAGATTTTCAAAATTTTAATACTCTCTCAACTATATGTGAACTAATCAATTACATTTAATTACATATTATAGTCAGTACTAACATTTCACACATTTTAATAAACTTACAGTTTGTCAAAGCTTTTGTGAATATATCAGTTATTTGATTGTCACTGTTTACATGCTGAATATTTAATTCACCTTTTTATGTAAGGTAGGTATAACATGAAATCTAATATCTAAATGTTTGAACCGTTGATGAAACTCCGGGTTTTTAACTACTTTAATTTCACTAATATTGTCTACATTTAGTGCAGAGTGAACGATTTCTACTTCTATATCTTTGAATAGACGAATCAACCATAGCATTTTTTTTTTTGGTGCTACTGCCGCAACATATTCCGCCTCTGTGGTGGACTGAAAAACGCACTCCTGTTTCTTATTCTGCCAAAAGCTGCTCTACTGTACTTGCAAACGATACCACTCGTAGATTTTCTGGTTTCTTCATCACTGGCAAAGAATGCGTCGCTGTGTGTTTCAGCGTACAGGTACAGACTCAAAAGAGTCTGTACCTTTATAACCCAAGCCCTTATTTTATGTCCCATTAAGATATCTAAATATTCTCTTGACTAGATGCCAATGTGTTGCAATTAGTTTATGTAGAGCTCTCGAAACAATACAAGTTGCAAATGCAATGTCTGGACAAGATACCATTAAGCCTCATTTCCACCGCATGCATAATGATTAGTGCATAAGACTTAATGCGTTATGACAATTTACCATTTCCAGCTATTTTGTTTAGTGACTAATGAGGCGGTCCCACTGATCGAGTACCTTCAATCGTTTTGCTATCGTGTAAATTTTAAACATGTGTATAGCAATGGCGTGTGTCGCACCGGACCACTGTTTTCCATCGAGTGCAATCGAGTTGTTTGATTTTCAAGCTGGTTTGAATTTTTACTTGATGCTCGACGGCACTTGATGCCTTGACGCATGCGTATTGAAGTATTTGCATTTATGTGTAGTAAATAACAATAATCTCACAATCAAGAATCAAGTTCTCATATTGTTCGGTCGGTTTAATTTAATTTATTGAATGAATATAGAAACTAAAATAATTGAAAAGGAATAGAGCACTGACGAAATTGATTTATTAATCAATTTAGTTAGAGATAGCCCAGATCTTTATGATCAGTCTTAGGCCAGGTTATGCGAATGTGAATGTAATAGATACATGTTGGCGACACATAATAATAATATTAATAATATTACCTTCTAAAAATCTTAAAAGCTTCAAATATTTTAAAGGTTAAGAAATCTACTCGACACTAAATGATCGAAGCAATTCGATCAGTGAGAACAGACCGTCGATTTTTAAACGACACGGCATGAAACGATACTACACCACGTGACACGACTCGTGCAGTGAGTCCGCCGCCTTATTCAACAGAAGTGTCACAATTTTTTCCCTTATTACTTGTTGTCTAGCAGACTGCAATTGCAGCAACAATTCTTCTTTTTTAAATATGTGATATACATAATTTTCTGTATCTATATTCATACCGAAAAATTAAAAGTTTAATAATTATAAAATAGATTGACAGATGACAGTTCAGGTTAGAAGTTTGCAATATTTTGTTCTTACGCATTGCTCTTAATTCCTAAGCATTAATTATAGCTCTTACGCATTAGGACAATTGGTGGTAATGAAGCTTAATAAATATTAAAGCACCAACTTCTTCACAATAGGGAAATTTACTATCAATGATATCCGAACTGTGATATGTCCATCCTTTTTCATTTGGAGGGCTAATTGAATTTTTCGACAATAAGCTGCTGATGAAAATTGTGTTGTCTGGTTTCTGATGAATTTCAATTCCTAAATAATTTCTCACATGCTCTGTTATTCTTGCCTTAAATTCCTTTTACAAGAAGTCTTTAGCATTATTTTCACTTAATGCAACAACCAACTCATCATCAACATGCAGTAATACAATAAATTTAATACCATTTTCCAAACAAACATACAAACAAGGATCAGCATAACTTTATTTTAAGCCATACCTGGTCAAAAGTTCATAAAACATTTGTGTCAACATCTTGGAGCTTGCTTCAAACCATACAAACTTTTCTGTAATTTGCAAACCTACGTTGTGCCATCTGAAAATTCCTCCGGTTTTTTCATATATATTTCAGTATCTATGTCACCATATAGAAGTGCTGTTTTATGTCAAATTGTTTCAAGATTAATTTTCCAGTTACTACTACAATTAATGCATCAATCGAATTGTTTCAAATCGTAAAAGGGGACTGGATGTTTCTTCGTAGTCAAAACCTGCTTGCTGTGAATAACCTTTAATCACGAGCCTTGCTTAATACCGTTCGATTGTACCACCATCTGGCTTATATATATTTTACTCATTTTACTCGATTCCTTTTCTTTAATCTATTGAATCCTAAGCACTATAAAAATGATTGAATTTTGCGGGCAAAATTAATAACACCCGCGCCATAACTTTTGAAGCCAGTACACCAGCTCACCAGCATTAAGTTTCTTCAATTCATTTGATAATGTTTCTATTTTTGAAATATGCTATGAGATATTTCCTTCTGGATCCCATTTAAAATCAAACAATTGTTTCTAGATCATTAGCACATTTTCTTCACTTTTCATGTCGAATATAGGTATTGTGTAATTTTGTCCATCTTTCAAATGCTCCTTCACATTTTATCAGAAATTATAAGGGTTTTGATTCAATGCGTGTTACAATAAATCTTCTTGCTGGTTTGTCTGATTTCTTTCATACTGCCATATTTTTCTCATAATTCTTCTCTTCTTCTTTTGACATCTTCAGCGTATCATCGCAAATATCTAGAAGATCTTCACTATCCAATAAGGCACGCATAACAAATTAATATTGCTGTCAGTTGTCTGCACCACGAAGTTTTTTAATTTTTGATATATCACTATATCCATATTGGTGATTTACTTTTAATTTGAAAAATCAATATTCGACTGTGTTAGGATGGAGGTAGATACAGGAAAGTAAGAATTCTTCGGACTTTCAGTCAATTAATAAAATTTATTCATGCCGACGTTTCGACTATACTATAGTCTTCTTCATTTACTTTTAATGTTCGTAAATACTCACTATTACCCGACAGTTCGCGAAAACAATGTCAGTAACGTACTTTACAACATTAAATCGTCGAAATATTCAGAAAAAACTCGAAACCGTTAACTAAGTCCTTACATTCGTTACGACAACTGCATCCATTCAAATAAATCTAATATACACCAAAAGGAATGCAGACCTCATAATCTATTAAAGAATTTGAGTGAAGTAGGTATATGAGTTTATTCGAACACCAAAAGATAGAAAAATTATAAATATGTCATTCATAAACATATCAATCAATTATTAACTATTATTACTACTAATCTTAAAATTTCTAATTTTAGGCTCCTTAAAGAAGAATATCTTTTAAAACTTAGTACTTGGAAGTCATATACAAATTCTTGCAACAGCCCTATTGTGCCGAAATGCACCAACATGACTGTGTTCAATTACTCACGCGCTGTATTTAACATGGCCGTAATACACTATCCAGATATTTATAGAGATCAGTGGTTTTGAAGGACATCTAAATTCACAAAATCAAGGTTTCAAAACTTTTGGTCTTGTTTGAAATAAACCCCTTCTTTATCACTCTAGCTCCTGGGCAATAAAAAATGTGAAAACAGTTTTGTATGTAACTTTTAAATTTGATTGCAAATTTAAGTATACAAAGAAAACTACTTTCAGAAGACGAGTTAACGTTTACTAAAGCAGTACAATTGGCAGAAGGTATGGAAGCGGCTGAGAAACAAACCAAAGAAATGCAAGAAGAGGATAGGGACATACACAAGGTACAAAAAAACAAATTGAGGTATCTAAAGAAAGATATGGTTCATCGAAAGGAAATCGAAGAATGGTTACGTGTGTGCTAATGTTAAATTAAACCAAACAAATAATAAATTAAAAAATGTATCTTGCCAAAGAATTGAAGTATTAGACAAATGTGACCTCCGTGTCAAAATGAAACATGATTATGTTATGTTACCAATTTATGTATTTAAAAACAGTTCCTTAAATTGTGTTCCATTATTAAGTAGATAGATAGATAGTTGATAAATTGAAACCATACTGGCGTGAAAATGTGACAGTGGCACTAATTTAATAGATGCACAAAAGGTTAAAAATAATTGTTTAGCTGTTAAAAAATATCCCAATGTTATCAATGAATTTTAAAGCTCATTTGAATTTGAAAGATGAGGCAATTCCCTGTTTCTCTACATCCTTTCCTGTAGCTTATGCTATAAAAAATGTTGAAAATGAGTTAAGAAAATTAGTAAATAAAAATATTCTAGAAGCAGTAGCACATAGTTAATGGGCCAGTTCGTTTGTGGCTATAACAAAAAAGGATAACTCTGTCAGATTGTGTGGTGATTATAAAGTATCACTTAATAAACAGTTAAATACGAATATTTATCCCTTACCACATCCAAATGATGTTTTTGCTAAAAACCGCGTATTTATAGGTAGAATTAGATGAAAAATCACAACACTTAACTACTATTAACACATACATAGGGCTGTATAAATCTAAACGTGTACCCTATGGAATTTTTAGTGCTCCTTCCATTTTCCAATCAATGATGGATTACAAGAATTACCAATGACATCATGCTATTTGAATGACATCATAATAACGGGACAGGATCAAGAAGATTGTTCCAGAAATGTAGAAAAAAAATCTTAGAACGACTTGAAGCCCATAACGTAAAAGTAAATATAAATAAATGCCAATGGTTTCTACCTTCAGTGGAGTATTTAGGACATGAAATCACTAGGTGAGGTTTGAAACCTCTTCAAGGTAAAGTAAAACTTTTTCAGGCAATGAAAGAACTCGAAAATGTTACATAATTAAAATCTCATCTGGGCTTGCTAAACTATTATAGAAAATTCCTACCAATGATTTCAAGTGTGTTGAAACCCCTACATAAACTTCTTGAAAAAAATGTGAAATTTATATGGCCCGAAGAATGTCAGCGGGCCTTCAAAAAGAGTAAACAAATGTTCAATGAAAATCCGGCATTAGTATTTTATAATCCTAACTTACCAATTTCTGTAACATGTGATGCATCTCCATTTGGAGTAGAAGCTGTACTTAACTATATTATAAATGGCGAGGAAAGGCCTGTTCTGTTCGCATCGTGTGCGTTATCAAAAGCTGAACAAGGATATGCCCACATTCAAAAGGAAGCCTTGGCAATAATATTTGCGGTGAAGAAATTTCATAAATATAGGATGGGCGTAAATTTGATATGGTTACTGATCATCAACCAATTAAATTTCTATGTGATAAAGATAGAAGGATACTAACATTAGTAGCTGCAAGAATTCAGCACTGTGCGATCATTTTAGCCGCGTACGATTACAATATTATATACATACGATATTAAAAAAAAATATTACATGAAGAGGTAAATTATTTTTCTGTATTCAAAATAAAACCACTAACACGTGAGCAGTTAGCAGAGGAAACTTTAAAGGATTCCGTATTAAGTAAAGTTTTAGATATCACGCGCCGGGGTTGGCCAAATTACAATCAAAATCCTGGTTTAAAACCTTATTTTGTTAGATGTACTGACATTTCGATAGAAAATGGAGTGTTATTATACCAAATCAAAATTCGCCGAAAGCTATAACAACATTTTGGCCTCAATATCTAAATCTATGGGTGAGATTCCATATAGATTTCTTTTATTTTCAGAACAACAACTATCTTATAATTAGTAAATTAGTGACAGCATTTCACGGTGGACTTAATGAATGGCACCGATGTTGATCAAACGTTAAACAAGTTACGCCAATCACTTGTCATATTTGGACTTCCAGAGCAACTTGCCACTAATAATAGACCTCCGTTTAATTCTACAGAATTTAGTAATTTTTGCGAAGCGAATGGAATCATTTTGACGAAAAGTCCCGCTTAATAGACAAGCAGAAAGAGCCGTACAAAAAATAAAAAGATTATTAAAGAAAAATTTAGATTCAAAAACTTGCAGGAAAGATATTGAATATCTTTTGTTAAATTTATTGTTTGCATGCAGAAATACTCCCAATTCGATCATTGGAAAAGCCCGGCCGAAATGTTATGCCAATTTCAACCTCGTACTTAGTATGTTAAAACCGATATGGGGAAATAAAACTATAAGAAAAGGAACATTCCATAATGAAATACGGGTTTTCAATAATAATGAGGAAGTACGGGTTAAGAGAATTTTTCCGAATAATAAATTCCTTTGGGAAAAAGGAATTATAGAACGACAAACTGGAAGAGTAACTTATTTAGTTAAACTGGACGGTAAAAGTAAATCTGTACACTTAAATCATATAAGAAAATATGTTCCAGAACCAGTGATAACTGAAAATAAATTTTCTACTGGAATTGAATCAATAAAAACTAATTTTAATAACTCAGTTGTGGATCCACCTGTAAATAAATTACAGACGCCAAGGTCTCCCTCAATCACCACCCAATCTGACAATTCCTTTCCTTGGAGATCAACTAGGATTAAGAAACCAGTCTTACGGAGTAGTATTGATTCTAGATGAAAACAAATATATTTGTTTAAAAATTGTTTGGAAGGAATATTATGTATTCAATTATAAAATCTAGTATGTAGAAACAGTTGTCTGAGTGACGAGGCAGTTTTTTGTAGACAGTAGTGATAAAACGTCATATAATAAAGAATACGGAATTAAAACCAAGCCTCTATTTCATTTCATTCATATAACAAGTGTACCCTGGGAAAAACGGCCAAGTTAGGGTAATGGATGTACGGGTTGCGTTTGCAAAAAAAGACGAAGAGCCTATCATTAGGACTTACCGCCGAACAATCGTGAAAATCATCCCTAAAGGAACGTCGTTTTGAGGACAAAACGGGGAGGAGAAAATGTGGTTGCTCAGTAATAAGTAAATATTAAATGTATTGTTTTTGGATCGAATATGATAAAAAAATGTTTTTAAAAACTGATACGGAAAAATATGTCAAAAAATATTAATCTTACAATCAATTGTATTGAATAAATTGTGTTTTCTTGAATTCCATACTGGAAACTTTTGGCTTAAACTTAGTGCGAGTGAACGCGAGAAAATAAGTGTGCATGTAGGTTCGGTAGGTACACACATGAACAACTGAAATTATTAACTACCTGATTACATAAAAGTTAAGTTTACTAGATTTTCAAAATTTTAATACTCTCTCAACTATATGTGAACTAATCAATTACATTTAATTACATATTATAGTCAGTACTAACATTTCACACATTTTAATAAACTTACAGTTTGTCAAAGCTTTTGTGAATATATCAGTTATTTGATTGTCACTGTTTACATGCTGAATATTTAATTCACCTTTTTATGTAAGGTAGGTATAACATGAAATCTAATATCTAAATGTTTGAACCGTTGATGAAACTCCGGGTTTTTAACTACTTTAATTTCACTAATATTGTCTACATTTAGTGCAGAGTGAACGATTTCTACTTCTATATCTTTGAATAGACGAATCAACCATAGCATTTTTTTTTTTGGTGCTACTGCCGCAACATATTCCGCCTCTGTGGTGGACTGAAAAACGCACTCCTGTTTCTTATTCTGCCAAAAGCTGCTCTACTGTACTTGCAAACGATACCACTCGTAGATTTTCTGGTTTCTTCATCACTGGCAAAGAATGCGTCGCTGTGTGTTTCAGCGTACAGGTACAGACTCAAAAGAGTCTGTACCTTTATAACCCAAGCCCTTATTTTATGTCCCATTAAGATATCTAAATATTCTCTTGACTAGATGCCAATGTGTTGCAATTAGTTTATGTAGAGCTCTCGAAACAATACAAGTTGCAAATGCAATGTCTGGACAAGATACCATTAAGCCTCATTTCCACCGCATGCATAATGATTAGTGCATAAGACTTAATGCGTTATGACAATTTACCATTTCCAGCTATTTTGTTTAGTGACTAATGAGGCGGTCCCACTGATCGAGTACCTTCAATCGTTTTGCTATCGTGTAAATTTTAAACATGTGTATAGCAATGGCGTGTGTCGCACCGGACCACTGTTTTCCATCGAGTGCAATCGAGTTGTTTGATTTTCAAGCTGGTTTGAATTTTTACTTGATGCTCGACGGCACTTGATGCCTTGACGCATGCGTATTGAAGTATTTGCATTTATGTGTAGTAAATAACAATAATCTCACAATCAAGAATCAAGTTCTCATATTGTTCGGTCGGTTTAATTTAATTTATTGAATGAATATAGAAACTAAAATAATTGAAAAGGAATAGAGCACTGACGAAATTGATTTATTAATCAATTTAGTTAGAGATAGCCCAGATCTTTATGATCAGTCTTAGGCCAGGTTATGCGAATGTGAATGTAATAGATACATGTTGGCGACACATAATAATAATATTAATAATATTACCTTCTAAAAATCTTAAAAGCTTCAAATATTTTAAAGGTTAAGAAATCTACTCGACACTAAATGATCGAAGCAATTCGATCAGTGAGAACAGACCGTCGATTTTTAAACGACACGGCATGAAACGATACTACACCACGTGACACGACTCGTGCAGTGAGTCCGCCGCCTTATTCAACAGAAGTGTCACAATTTTTTCCCTTATTACTTGTTGTCTAGCAGACTGCAATTGCAGCAACAATTCTTCTTTTTTAAATATGTGATATACATAATTTTCTGTATCTATATTCATACCGAAAAATTAAAAGTTTAATAATTATAAAATAGATTGACAGATGACAGTTCAGGTTAGAAGTTTGCAATATTTTGTTCTTACGCATTGCTCTTAATTCCTAAGCATTAATTATAGCTCTTACGCATTAGGACAATTGGTGGTAATGAAGCTTAATAAATATTAAAGCACCAACTTCTTCACAATAGGGAAATTTGCTATCAATGATATCCGAACTGTGATATGTCCATCCTTTTTCATTTGGAGGGCTAATTGAATTTTTCGACAATAAGCTGCTGATGAAAATTGTGTTGTCTGGTTTCTGATGAATTTCAATTCCTAAATAATTTCTCACATGCTCTGTTATTCTTGCCTTAAATTCCTTTTACAAGAAGTCTTTAGCATTATTTTCACTTAATGCAACAACCAACTCATCATCAACATGCAGTAATACAATAAATTTAATACCATTTTCCAAACAAACATACAAACAAGGATCAGCATAACTTTATTTTAAGCCATACCTGGTCAAAAGTTCATAAAACATTTGTGTCAACATCTTGGAGCTTGCTTCAAACCATACAAACTTTTCTGTAATTTGCAAACCTACGTTGTGCCATCTGAAAATTCCTCCGGTTTTTTCATATATATTTCAGTATCTATGTCACCATATAGAAGTGCTGTTTTATGTCAAATTGTTTCAAGATTAATTTTCCAGTTACTACTACAATTAATGCATCAATCGAATTGTTTCAAATCGTAAAAGGGGACTGGATGTTTCTTCGTAGTCAAAACCTGCTTGCTGTGAATAACCTTTAATCACGAGCCTTGCTTAATACCGTTCGATTGTACCACCATCTGGCTTATATATATTTTACTCATTTTACTCGATTCCTTTTCTTTAATCTATTGAATCCTAAGCACTATAAAAATGATTGAATTTTGCGGGCAAAATTAATAACACCCGCGCCATAACTTTTGAAGCCAGTACACCAGCTCACCAGCATTAAGTTTCTTCAATTCATTTGATAATGTTTCTATTTTTGAAATATGCTATGAGATATTTCCTTCTGGATCCCATTTAAAATCAAACAATTGTTTCTAGATCATTAGCACATTTTCTTCACTTTTCATGTCGAATATAGGTATTGTGTAATTTTGTCCATCTTTCAAATGCTCCTTCACATTTTATCAGAAATTATAAGGGTTTTGATTCAATGCGTGTTACAATAAATCTTCTTGCTGGTTTGTCTGATTTCTTTCATACTGCCATATTTTTCTCATAATTCTTCTCTTCTTCTTTTGACATCTTCAGCGTATCATCGCAAATATCTAGAAGATCTTCACTATCCAATAAGGCACGCATAACAAATTAATATTGCTGTCAGTTGTCTGCACCACGAAGTTTTTTAATTTTTGATATATCACTATATCCATATTGGTGATTTACTTTTAATGTTCGTAAATACTCACTATTACCCGACAGTTCGCGAAAACAATGTCAGTAACGTACTTTACAACATTAAATCGTCGAAATATTCAGAAAAAACTCGAAACCGTTAACTAAGTCCTTACATTCGTTACGACAACTGCATCCATTCAAATAAATCTAATATACACCAAAAGGAATGCAGACCTCATAATCTATTAAAGAATTTGAGTGAAGTAGGTATATGAGTTTATTCGAACACCAAAAGATAGAAAAATTATAAATATGTCATTCATAAACATATCAATCAATTATTAACTATTATTACTACTAATCTTAAAATTTCTAATTTTAGGCTCCTTAAAGAAGAATATCTTTTAAAACTTAGTACTTGGAAGTCATATACAAATTCTTGCAACAGCCCTATTGTGCCGAAATGCACCAACATGACTGTGTTCAATTACTCACGCGCTGTATTTAACATGGCCGTAATACACTATCCAGATATTTATAGAGATCAGTGGTTTTGAAGGACATCTAAATTCACAAAATCAAGGTTTCAAAACTTTTGGTCTTGTTTGAAATAAACCCCTTCTTTATCACTCTAGCTCCTGGGCAATAAAAAATGTGAAAACAGTTTTGTATGTAACTTTTAAATTTGAACGACTTTGCATTCTATACTTTTCGCTGAAAATGAAAAAGAGAACAAGAAATTGCATAAAACTAAATCATATGTTAAATCTCATTTCACCCCCATTCTAAAGCACCACCATCCGGTCTATTTAAGTGAAATATCTTCTGAATTTATATGTCAGAAAAATATTTAATATAAAAGGAGCAATATTATATACCTACCTGTTTCTTTAATTGATTTTTTAAGTCTTATCAGAGCAATGTCGTCGGGGCTCGGACCACTGGTATTATATCCAGGATAAGGTATTATTCGCTGAATATCGACATTTTGGTAATCAGCAGTACATAGTTCATAATTTTCTTCGTAATTCGTACGGCAATCTATTTCAGAAGCCAAGTCATGGTCTCCAACTCGTACGCGGAATCTAAAATGAGGACATTAGTTGTTTCTGTTATACAAATTATAAAGATAAAAGATGTATGGATATTTAAATGAAAGAGGGAATTTTATTCTCCACAAATTCAAATATAACTATTTTTGCAAATAGGTGAAGAGATTTTTGAAAAAACCTCTTTTTTGCGTCTTTTTTGCAAGTTGGCGGTGCTTCCCAAAGAGAGCCGAGAGTCACTATACTGGCCGAATCGCAGTTAGTGTCGCGTCATAAGAGCCGTTCTTACCCCTTGTGTACAATTTTATCGGCTTATTTTCGATAACTTGATATTTTGCTCTAAAGTTGATCCAAACCGAGATATTCACGAAAATCAATAAAAATGTCTTTTTTCACTGTTGGAATTATGTGAACAAACATTTTTCATATGTTACTATGTTTTATATGTTAAAAAAATAAAACGTAGTAGTCTAGATAATACTGTTTTTGTGATACTATTGTTATATGTCATATGTGTAAAGAATAAAATATATTTCAACTTATATTGATCTCTTCTGCTTTAAAATTCAACAGGTTATGGGCCCAGGAGAGGCCAGTAGAGTCTAGTAAAGGACAGTTACGAAAAAAATGGGATGCAAAATCAGAAAAACTACTTTTTATTGGTTACTGCAATGAAACAAAGGGATACAGATTTATAAATCGAGCAACAAAGAAGATTACGATCAGCAGAGACGTTGTATTTCTAGAAACAAGGATATTAGAAAATAATGAAAACAAAACAGAATTACAACAAGAGAAGATAAATAAATTTTTCCTATCATTTGACGAAGAAAGTCAAGAGGAAGAAAAAGTGTCAGAAGAAAATCCTAATGAAGAATCAAATCAAAATGAAGTTATAAATCCTATTGAAGAATTGTATCAAAATGAAGATTTAAATCCTATACAAATTCCAAAACGTTCATCTCGTTTATCCAAACCAAAATTGATGCCCGATTTCATTACTTACTTAGCATGTGATAATTATGATGAACCGCAAAATTATGAAGAAGCAATAAGTAGTTCTAATGCTGAAAAGTGGATAGAAGCAATGAGAGGTGAATTGGAATCATTCGCAAAGAATAACACATACGAATGGGTAAATCTACCACCAAATAGGAAGCCTCTCACAACTAAATGGGTATATAAAATTAAAGAAAGCGGAAGATTTAAAGCACGTTTAGTAGTCAAAGGTTGTGCCCAAAAGGAAGGGATAGATTATGCAGAAACATTTTCTCCGGTTGTGAAATATACATCTCTACGCTATCTTTTTACTCTTGCTGTAAAAGAAAACTTGAAGATTGACCATTTAGATGTCAAAACAGCTTATCTTCATGGCTATCTAGATGAAGAAATTTACGTAGTACCGCCAAAGGAAACTATTTCCAATTCCGAAGATAAAGTATGGCGTCTAAAAAAATCTATGTATGGTCTTAAACAAAGTGGACGATGTTGGAATTTCCGTCTTCATCAGATTCTTATGGAAATGAATTTAACACAGTCGAATGCTGACCCATGTATTTACTATCGACGAAATGAAAAAGAAATTATTATTATAGCAGTCTACGTTGATGATCTGCTTCTCTTTACTGATAAATCAAATTCGAAGGAATTCGTGAAGAAGAAGTTAGAATTACAGCTAGACATGAAGGATCTTGGAGAAGTAAAGAATTGCCTTGGCATGCGAATTACACGAGACTTCGAAGCTGGTAAACTTTGGATCGACCAAACTGAATATATAAAGAAAATTTTAGAGAAATTTCACATGACAAATTGTAATCCCGTTTCAACTCCCATGGTTATTGGCCAGAAACTGATGGAAACACCAGAAGAGACAACGTGTTCCAGCAGCGTACCGTATCAAGAAGCCGTAGGTAGCTTATTATACTTGTCACAAATTTCTAGACCAGATATTGCTTATTCAGTAAATTCAGTTAGTAAATTTAGTAAAAATCCTAAAAATATGCATTGGCTTGCTGTGAAGCGAATTTTTCGGTATTTAAAAGGAACCGAGAATTTGAAATTAGAATTTTGTAGAAATAGTAATTCAAAGTTAGAATGTTTTAGTGATGCAGACTGGGGTAATGAAAGTAACAGTAGACATTCAATCACTGGTAGTGCATTTAGACTGAATGGTGGTTTAATTTCTTGGCATAGTAAAAAACAAAGAACAATTGCTTTATCCACTGTGGAAGCAGAATATATGGCTTTGTCTTTCACCGTGCAAGAAACATTGTGGTTAAGAATGTTAATTAAAGAAATTGAACAAAACCAAATTTTAGAACCTACAGTTATATTTTGCGATAATTTGGGCGCAATTCATTTAGCAAAAAATAATATTACCAGTCAACGATCAAAACATATTGATATAAAACATCATTTTATTAGATCCCATATACAAAATAAAACTGTTATCGTAGAACATTTACCTACAGATAAAATATTATCAGATTTACTAACTAAACCACTAGGGAAAATGAAACATAAATATTTTGTTAACGAATTTGGTCTAGTGTAATAGTTTGTTGACACTGTAAAAAAAAAAAATGTTTATTCAAGGGGACGTGTTGGAATTATGTGAACAAACATTTTTCATATGTTACTATGTTTTATATGTTAAAAAAATAAAACGTAGTAGTCTAGATAATACTGTTTTTGTGATACTATTGTTATATGTCATATGTGTAAAGAATAAAATATATTTCAACTTATATTGATCTCTTCTGCTTTAAAATTCAACATTCACGTGGTTTTTTTCCATACGGTGGCAAAATTCGGGGTCTTTTGAAGAATAAAAAAGAATTTTTTTTTCAGTTTGCCACCATTTATTTCCACAATAGCCTCTTTTAAACGGCCTGCCGACTGGCCTATACCCTGTAGTGACATGTGTCATTGGAAAATTTGACAGTGACAATGACACATGTCATTGCAGTTTGGACATTTGACTTACGTCAATATAACTAGTTAAATCAAGTGGCCAATACCCTTCTCTAACAACCATTGTTAGTGTTATGTTAAAGTTTACCTAGTAACGTATTTTGTGTAAATATTCATTCAAGTTTTGGTTTTGATAAAATAAACATCTAAATCATATTTTTTATCAGTGTTTCATTTTTAATTTATGTTTTACAATTTAATTTCAAGTTATTTTTACATCTTGTAGCGGTTGATCCCGCTACAACTGGTGACCCCGAGTGCACGAACCAGTGCATAAACTTCAGCAACAACACTGCCACAAGCACAACACGCTAGAATGCCTTTAGAATTATTGGATAAGGACTCCGGTTCGTCAACAGAAGCTATTTTGTTAGTAGCAGCAGAAGTGAACACTGTCAAGCTACCTGAATATTGGCCAGACGACCCAGAACTTTGGTTTTGCGCAAATAGAAGCAATATTCAGCACACAACGTATAACATCTGAAATAAGCAAGTACACTAATTTAATAACCGCGCTGCGACCTGAACATTAAATTAATTAAATTAAACGAACAGTTCCTTCAGACACGCAGGAAATTCAAGAATTATTAAGTGAAACAGAAATCGGTGACAGAAAACCATCATAACTATGGAGACATATGAAACAACTAATTAATCAAAATAAATCAGACAGTAAAATTTTAGAACAATTATTTTTGTCAAAATTACCACTTGGTATTCAAAAATTATTAGCTATCTCAAAAACATTAACAATCGATGAAAAAGCTGACATGGTTGACATTTTAATACAAATGACACAATCACAAACTGTAGTATGCACAAACATGCACGCACAAGAAACTGGATTGTCTGATTTACGAAAAGAACTTCAAGAAGTCAAGCATCTACTCTCCAGACCTTTTGCTGGAACGTCCATCCAAGAAGAACGCGGTCCGTATTGTTGGTATCACACCAACTTCTCTACGAGAGCAAAAAAGTGCACACCACCCTGCTCGTGGAATGGACACCAACAAAAGCGTCAACATTCAAATTATAAAAATTTAAATACAATTGTCAATGACAGTTATTATAATAATATTCCAAAACCTTGTAGTAATGAAAAAGTTCCTACGTCCCCCCCGTTTTTCGTCACTGACAAGCGCACAGGCAATAGGTTCCTTGTAGACACTGGAGCAGAGGTAAGCGTTATTTCTTCAAAAACACTAAAAAGAAAGCCATATCAAGCACACCATTTACATGCTATTAACAACACTTCAATATCAACTTACGGATACAACAAACTACACATTGATTTAGGACATAAAAATACATACATTTGGACTTTCATTATAGCCAAGGTAAAATACTCAATTTTAGGGGCCGACTTCTTAAAGATTTTTCATATTCTCGTAGATACAACATGCCAAACATTAATACCTCAAAATTCTATTTGCAATAATTTTGACATTTCTTCTTTACATGACAGCAGTGCAATGCCTAGCAACAGTTCTCGTAGGTTATCATTAGAAAAATTGAATATTGCAAAACAAGAATTTGACGACTTACTAAATTCGAAAATAATCAGACCTTCTTCAAGTAAACCCCTGTGAAGTTAGCTCCCACATTTTTAGCGCAATAAAAAATATTTAGAGTTCTGGGTTGATATAGAAGGGTTCTAGAGTTCCTGAAAGTATTAGCAATAGTTCTGATGTTTCACGCCCATAATAGGGGTTTCAAAGTTTTCGGGCGCTAACTTCACGCAGCGCCCACATTTCCGTAAAAAAGAGTTCTGAGGGTGTCAATCGACTAAAATAGAAGAGTTCTAGAGTTCCTTAAAGTATTGCAATAGTTCTGAAGTTTTAAGCACATAGCAAGGGTTTTAAAGTTTCCGGGCGCTAACTTCACGCAGCGCCCACATTTCCGTAAAAAAGAGTTCTGATGGTGTCAATTGACTAAAATAGAAGAGTTCTAGAGTTCCTTAAAGTATTTTCAATAGTTCTGATCTTTTAAGCCCGTAATAAGGATTTCAAATTTCCGAATGGAGTTCTGTATAGCGTGTTACAGTTCTGCGCCCAAATATATAAATTTAATAACCAAATGAACATATAGTATTATTTAACACTTGATTTCAGAGTTCCAAATAGAGTTCTGTGGAGCGCTATAATAGTTCTGCCCGGAACTATGTAAATTTCCTTGCAAATGAACATATAGTATTATTTAATACTTGATTTGAGAGTTCCAAACAGAGTTTTGTGTAGCGCTATAATAGTTCTACCCAGAACTATGTAAATTTCCTTGCAAATGAACATATAGTATTATTTAACACTTGATTTCAGAGTTCCAAATAGAGTTCCGTATAGCGCTATAATATTTCTGCACGGAACTATGATTATTTTCAAGCAAATGAACTTATAGTATTATTTTATACTTAATTTGAGAGTTCCAAATATAGTTCTGTGTAGCACTATAATAACTCTACTCGGAATTACGTAGATATCTAAGCAAATTAACTTAAAGTACGTTTTTACACTTAATTTAAGAGTTCCGAGTAGAGTTCTGTGTAGCGCTATAATAGTTCCCGGGACTATGTAAAGTTCCATGCAAATGAACTTAAAGTATGAATTTACACTTCATTTGTGAGTTCCAAGCAAAGTTCTGTGTTGCGCTATAATAGTTCTGCTCTGAACAATGTAAATTTTCTCGCAACTGAACTTATAGTATTATTTTAAACTTAATTTGATAGTTCCAAATAGAGTTCTGTGTAGCGCTATAATAATTCTTCCCGGAATTATGTAAATATCCAAGCAAATTAACTTAAAGTATTATTTCACATTTAATTTGAGAGTTCCAAATATAGTTCTGTATAGCGCTATAATAGTTCTGCCCGGAACTATGTAAATTTCCATGCAAATGAACTTAAAGTATTATTTTACACTTAATTTAGGAGTTCAGAATAGAGTTCTCTATAGCGCTATAATATTTCTGCCCGGAACTATATAAATTTCCATGCAAATGAACTTAAAGTATGAATTTACATTTAATTTGAGAATTCCAAGCAGAGTTCTGTGTAACGCTGTAATAGCTCTGTCTGGAACTATGTAAATTTCCAAGCACATGAAGTTATAGTACTATTTTACACTTACTTTGAGAGTTTCGAGTATTGTTCTGTATAGCGCTATAAAAATAGTTGTAATAGTTATGCAGTGGATCATATAAATTTCCAAGCAATTGAACTTAAATTATTTTACATATGATTTTACTTCTGTATAGCGCTGTAATAAAAAAATATAAATCTGATGTGGCCAGCACATGACCTATCGTCAATTTTTTTCCATAGTACTCTTATGAATTACCACTGCCGATTTATTGTTTGTGGGCGTAATTTAATGCTTTATTCTGATTAATATAAAAGACCAAATTCGAAAGGAGAAAAGCATTAAATACCAAGTTTGAAAAAATTGAAAGTATGATTATATTTAAATATATTTTTTTCACCAAAATCCGCTTGCAGCTTGAAATAAAACTAAGTACTTCATCCTATGCAGGTAAAAAACTTAAATATAAAATTTAAAATCTATTCATCAATTAGTATTAGAGTTAGAATGTATACTACATCCAGTTCATTCACTTTAGATTTTCTATGGTCCTGCGGAACTCCCAAATCAATTGTAAAATAATACTTTTCCTCCATTTGCTAGAAAACTTATATAGTTCTGCACAGAACTATCATGGCGCTATACAGAACTCTATTCGGAACACCAAAATTTTGAGTAAAATAGTAAATTAAGTTAATTTGCTAGATATTTTATATAGAGGTAGGAAAAACTAATATAGCGCTACAAAGAACTCTACACGGAACAATTAAATCAGGTGTAAAATAATTCATTTGCAAGAAAATTTACATAGTTCCAGGCAGAACTATTATAGCGCTATACAGAACTCTGCTTGGAACTCCCAAATTAAGTGTAAAATAATACTACAAATTCATTTGATTGGAAATTTATATAGTTCCGGGCAGAGCTATTGTAGGGCCAAACAGAACTCTACTTGGAACTCCCAAATTAATTGTAAAATAATACTACAAATTCATATGTTTGGATATTTACATAGTTCCGGGCAGAACTATTAAGGGCTATATAGAACTCTACTTGGAACTGCCAAATTAAGTGTAATATAATATTACAAATTCGTTTGATTGGAAATTTACATAGTTCCGGGCAAAACTATTATAGCGCTATACAGAACTCTACTTGGAACTCCCAAATTAAGTGTAAAATAATACTACAAATTCATTTGATTGGAAATGTACATAGTTCCAGGCAGAACTATTATAGGGCCAAATAGAACTCTACTTGGAACTTTCAAATTAATTGTAAAATAATACTACAAATTCATTTGATTGGAAATTTACACAGTTCCGGGCAGAACTATTATAGCGCTATACATAATTCTACTTGGAACTCCCAAATTAAGTGGTAAATAATACTATATAATATATAATATAATAATATATACATTTATTGCCCAACAGTAATACCATTTACAGGACAAAATTACATAGAATATCAAGTTATTTTAAATAATGAGTTGAAACAATAACAAAGAAAATAATGTTTAATTGAAAATATCTAAACATAAAAGATTAGCAATGTTACAACAAACAAATACTGGAGAATATTTTAAAATATCCGTGCGTGGTGTAGGTAGATGGAACATCTTCGAATGCCTGGATTCCAGCCTGGGTACGTGAAATGGCACACAAGAGAGAAGGAATGGGGCATCCACTTTGTTGGAGAGCAAGCCACAAAGAAATCTTACGCACGAAAGTTCTCTTCTGTCGGCCAGAGACTGCATGGAGTGACGTTGAAGTAGGGATGCCTGGTCTAAACCTCTTTCAGGATATACCTTATCTAATTTAAATGAAAGAAATTTTAAAAATCTACGATGAATTTGCTCCAACATTTGTTGCAGATATGCATATGAAGGGTACCAGACTAAGGAAGCATATTCCAGCTTGCTTATGACAAAAGCCATATACAAACATTTTATCACGTTGATATCATTGAACATTTTGGAGACTCTCATTAAAAAACCTAAGGTTCTGTTAGCAGAATTACAAACATTGTTTGTGTGCTCAATAAACTGAAAATTGGATGTAAATATAATACCCAGATCTTTAATGGAAATATTTCTATTTAAAGGAATATGTTTCATGTTATATACAAAGTTAATTTTATTCTTTTTACGTGTAAAAGATACGACGCAACATTTATTAATATTTAGATCAAGTTTATTATGAGTGCACCAAGTGACTGTGTGATCAATACTATTTTGTAATTTGAGAGCATCATCAAGTGAATTTATACTCATGTACAGTTTAATATCGTCAGCATAAGCTAGAACGTTACAATCCAGAGATAAAAGAAGATCATTTATAAATAAAATGAATAGAAGTGGACCAAGATTAGAACCCTGAGGTACACCTGTTTTTGCGATGAATTTAAATGAATTGAAACCATTATAGGTTACCCAGCAAATGCGATTTTCTAAATACGATTTTAGAAGTTTAATTACAGATGGGACTGCTCCAAAAATACTGATTTTATGTAAAAGTAAACTGTGGTCGATGGAATCAAATGCACGTGACAGGTCAGTGTAAATAGTGTCTACTTGGCCATGTCCATCTAGCACTTCGGATACAAACTGTGAGAATGAAGCTAGATTTGTGGTAGTTGATCTGCCTACCATAAAACCATGTTGATCTGAAGAAATAAGACTGCGGGTATTGAAATAAATGAATTTATACATTACCATTTCAAGGATTTTAGCAAAATTATTGAGAATCGAGATGGGGCGATAATTTTTAATGCAAGACATCATCCTTCTTAAAAACAGGAGTGATTCTTGTGTTTTTCCATCGCTCAGGGAATATGCAAGTATTTATTGACATATTTATAATGATTGCTAGTGGTTTACAAAGTATTAATCTACAATCTCTAACTATGAAGCTTGGAATTTGGTCGTCACCAGCAGTAAATTTATTCGAGAGAGATGCCATTAATGGAATAAGATCATCTTCACTGATACTATTAAGTTTAAATGGTTGGTGATGATTACATTCTTCATTAAAGTTATATGGTGAATTTTGAGAGAAGAAACCTGAAAAAAGGGAAGCGAATGCATCCACAATATCCTGTGGAGAGTTGTACTCACGATCATCATCATGGAGGATACCAGGTATACGGGTAATGCCCTGTTTGGAGTGTACAAATTTCCATAGATCTGAGGGACATGATTTGATATTTAACTCGACATTAAGAACATAATTATTGTATGCTTCGGTGATTTGTAATTTTATTAGGCTTCTTAATCTTTTAAATTCATTAAGATAAAATATATTATTTGTTTTGACCCATTTATTTCTAAAATAATCTTTAGTTTTGAGGTTGTATTTGATTTCAGAAGTAAACCATATGGGAAATTTGGAATTTTTATGTTCATATTTAGGGACTGAATTATCAAAAATAGAGTATAGCATTGTATAAAATTTATTTAAAGCTTGATCAACGTGCTGAAATTCATTTAAACAGGACCAGTTTGTAGAGTAAATATCTTTATATAATTTGTTAAAATTAGCTTTCCTAAAATTGTAAGAGTGTGAAACAGCAAATGAAAAATTTGAAATTTTAGTTCGTACTGGTATATTAAATTGAAATGATAATGCAGGATGATGTTTATCTTCTTTAACTAAGGGAAAGTCCGATTTTTCTATGATAAAATTATTACAAAAATTTGATAATATTAGATCTAACTTCCTTTCATTATAATTAGCGACAGAGTTATATTGAATGAGATCTAGAACATTACAGAATTGATTGAACGATATTGTTTTAGTACAGTTTACTGAAGAGTCATACAGATATGGTAAATTAAAGTCACCTATAAGTATACATTTTTCATTAATAAGAAACAAAGTTAATGCATCAAGAAACATAACAAATTCATTATTGTGGAGATCAGGTGGAATATATACAACACACATGATGAATATGACATTATTAAAATTACACTTGCAGACAGAAAAATCAATTTGAGGTACTATTTTTGAAATATTCGATGTATCTAATGATTTAAATGAAATATTATCTTTGAGGGCAATTAAAACACCACCGCCTTTCGAACGTTCAATGAGTGAAAAGTTCCTATCACAACAAATGATATTGTATTCTGGCGGAAATAATTCAGAATTATGAATTGAATCCGTAAGCCACGTTTCTGTAAACAACATCTTGAATCTGGTGTTTTTCCAGATTTATGGAAAACTTCATACATAACACCAATTCATAAATCCGGTGATATTAATGACGTAACTAATTACAGACCTATATCAATTTTATCAGCTTTCAGTAAAATTTTCGAAGCCCTCGTGATCCAAACAATTAAAAATGATATTTATAATATAATTATTCCAGAGCAGAACGGATTTTGCCCCGGCAAATCAATTATTACAAATCTCGTACCTTTTACTAAATATCTGAGTTCTAACATGGATAAGCGAATCCAAGTTGACGTCATTTATACAGATTTCAGCAAGGCTTTTGATCGGGTTCATCACCTTACACTTATTCACAAATTAGAAGCATTGGGAATACATGGATCATTGTTACGTTGGATTCAATCATACATAACAAATAGGTCGCAGTTAGTTAATTGCAATGGTTTTAAGTCACGCTATATCTATGTTACTTCTGGGGTTCCACAAGGGTCACATTTGGGTCCATTATGTTCAATTTATTTATAAATGATATATCTACCTGTTTCAAAAGTTCTAACTTTCTATTATATGCAGACGACCTCAAGTTTTTTAAGACAATTACAAGCAATAGTGACAATATTCAATTGCAAAATGACCTAAATAATTTGCAAAAATATTGCGACCTTAACTATTTAACCCTAAATGTATCAAAATGTTATGTAGTACATTTCACAAGGAATCACGATACTATAACATCTGACTACCATATTAACAATTCCATCTTGCAAAGGAAGACTACTATTAAGGACTTGGGAATATTTTTTGACAATAAATTGTTATTTAATGAACATGTAGACATTTGTGTTAAGCAATCGTACCGAATACTTGGATTTATATTCATTAATATATTTGTTTAATTGTTTAGTTCGATCAAAACTGGAATATGCATCCACGGTTTGGAACCCATACTATAAAAAGAATATTGATTGTATAGAAAATATTCAAAAAAAGTTTTTCAAAATTTTAAATTACAAATTTAATTTAAACATGAGTAACTACGTAGATATGTTGAAACATTTTAATATGCTCTCACTGGAAAGTAGAAGAACCCAAACTGACATGGTATTCTTATTTAAATTACTTAATAATATAATATATGCACCTTCAATAATTTCAATGTTACAATTTTCTGTGAACCTTAAAACCAGATCAACTAATTTATTTGTTTTATATAAAAATAATACTAAAAATAACGATAACTCCCCAATTAACCGCATCATGTCTTCTTACAATTCCACATTTGCGCATATTGACATGTTTTACTTATCACTCTATATGTTTAAAAAAGAGATAGTTAATGTACTCTCATAATTTTATAAAACTTTTTATTATTTTTTTTGCACTTACTTTATTTTGAAAATTGCACTCTGATATGATTTGTGAACTAAAGTATGTATTATTTAATAATTCATAGGAACCTGTTATTGGTTGGTTTCTTATAAATAAATAAATAAATAAATAAATAAACATTATATCGTAACTGGTACAACTTAAATGAAGAAGAAGAACTCTTGACATTTTGAATTAAGACCATTAGTATTTTGGTAGTAACAATTAATTGAAATGGGATAACCGTTGGGCAAAATTAGTTTTCCGATTTGACAATTGTTGGTATTCCATTAATATATTTTATTTTTAAATTAACTTCACCGTTGGATAAACGATAATTTAACTCAGTTCTAACTGACTTGTAAAACTCGGTTTGCATGCGTGTTCTGTCCCTAGATAGGGAAATATTGGACCATTTATCAGTAGATTTTAATTTCTTTATATTTTTAAAAACTTTAGTTAGATCATCTGCTGCAGGAAGACTTGCCTTAATAGGACGTGGGCGTGATGTTGTAGAATCCAATCGGCCTAGACGTATGGGTTTTTGAAGTTGACAGTCTACACCTAAGTCTGACAATAGCGATTTGACTTGGTCAGAATCCGATATAGAGCGTTGTTGTGAGTCAAGTGTAATATTCTCAGGCAGACCATAAATCATTAGATTATTCTTCCTTTTATCACGTTCTTGAATTTCATGAATTATTTCTTCAGTAACTATGAAATTATGTTTCGGTGTAACAGTATTCTTACTGAGATTTTTTAATTCAATTATTTCAGTTTGAAGTGAAATAATTAAAGATCTAAGGTCGTCAATAGCACTCGAGATTGGGTTACAAATAAGACAACTCCATTTTAAGCCACCACCAGAACGTATTTTTCTAGCATCAGCTGACGTTAAATCATCAGTACAAGCAATACAAAAGCATTTTTTACAAACAGAACAATTTACCGATCGATGCTCTATTACAAACGTTACATGTATTAGAATCTTCAGTCATTATAAAAATAATGATAGTAAAAAGAAAATAGCAACACCCCGTATGAGATTTTTTCACAACACCCAGTTTGTGAAGAACAAGTAAGGCGATTGACACTTGCTTAATTAACTACGCAAGTACAAGACTTAAAACAGTGAGCGACAGACTTAAGTCAGCGACAAGGACAGAAATAGACTCAAAATAAGAAAATTAAGACTAACTCACCCCTAGGGCAACCAGATGAAATAAATGGTAACACCACGAGAAGGACCAGATTTTGAAGAATCCACAGACACCAAGAACAAATTAAAATATTTAAAAGAAACCACTCTAAACAGCAATTGTTTGACAAGCAAAAAAAAAACACGTGCTGTACACCTCAACTCTCTAAAGCAAAAAACTATACTGTATTCTACTACTATACTATATGTTCACTTGCAAGGAAATTTACATAGCTCGGGGCAGAACTATTAAAGCGCTATACAGAACTCTACTTTGAACTCCCAAATTAAGTGTAAAATAATACAACAAATTCATTTGGTTGGAAAATTACATAGTTCCGGGCAGAACTATTATATGGCCAAATAGAATTCTACTTGGAACTCCCAAATTAAGTTTAAAATAATACTATATGTTCACTTGGAAGGAAATTTACATAGTTCCGGGCAGAACTATTATAGCGCTACACAGAACTCTATTTGGAACTCTCAAATCAAGTGTTAAATAATACTATATGTTCAATTGCAAGGAAATTTACATAGTTCCGGGCAGAACTATTATAGCGCTACACAGAACTCTGTTTGGAACTCTGAAATCAAGTGTTAAATAATACTAAATGTTCATTTGCAAGGAAATTTACATAGTTCCGGGCAGAACTATTATAGCGCTACACAGAACTCTGTTTAAAACTTTGAAATCAAATGTTAAATAATACTATATGTTCATTTGCTCAGAACTGTAACACGCTATACAGAACTCCAATCGGAAATTTGATATCCTTATTACGGGCTTAAAAGATCAGAACTATTGAAAATAATTTAAGGAACTCTAGAATTCTTCTATTTTAGTCAATTGACACCAAAAGAACTCTTTCTAAAGGGAATGTGGGCGCTGCGTGAAGTTAGCGCCCGGAAACTTTGAAACCCTTATTATGGGCTTAAAACTTCAGAACTATTGCTAATACTTTAAGGAACTCTAGAACTCTTCTATTTTAGTCAATTAACACCCTTAGCACTCTGTTTTTACGGAAATGTGGGCGCTGCGTGAAGTTAGCGCCCGAAAACTTTGAAACCCCTATTATAGGCTTAAAACATCAGAACTATTGCTGATACTTTCAGGAACTCTAGAACTCTTCTATATCTACCGAGAACTCTAAATATTTTTTATTGCGCTAAAAATGTGGGAGCTAACTTCACAGGGGTTTCAAGTAATTGGTCGTCTCCATTACATATGGTACCAAAAAAAAAACACCAAATACTTGGAGAGCGTGTGGAGATTACAGAGCTCTAAACAATATTACAGTACCTGATAGATATCCCATCCCACACATTCAAGATTTCGCCATCAACTTAAAAAACACAACAATTTTCTCAAAAATAGACCTCATAAAAGCGTATCATCAAATTCCAATTGAAGAGAGTTCAATAAAAAAAAAAAACAGCAATATCAACACCTTTCGGCCTTTTTGAATACACAGCCATGCCTTTCGGTTTAAGAAACGCGGCACAAACTTTTCAAAGATTCATGGATAAAGTAACTCGAGGATTAACATTTTGTTACGCATACATAGATGATCTTTTGATAGCTAGCAAAACACCTGAAGAACATATTACACATTTAAAACTAATATTTACAAGACTCAAAGAATACCGAATCGTCATTAACAAAGAAAAGTGCGAATTTGGAAAACCGGAAATCAATTTTTTAGGACATCACATATCTAAACAAGGAATATCACCACTCTTAGCAAAAATAGAGGCAATTAAAAAATTTCCATTCCCCACAACACAACGGAAATTACGCGAATTTCTAGGTCTAATCAATTTTTACCATCGTTTCGTACCAAATTGCGCTACTATTTTAAAACCCTTAACTGGCGTCGTGAATATTTTGCGCGTAGACACCGTCGTGCTGTCCTCTGTAAAACGGCAAAAATAAAATACGCGGTCACGGAAATCCAAATTGCTTTTTTTGGTTAAATAGTACCATGTATATGTAACCGATACGTAACAATATTTTCAAAATAATAAGCATAGCAAAAATACATAAAATAAAGTTTTATTTCGCAGCATATCACACATAAAATAACATCAGTATGATACAAAATTCATAACTCAAAAAACAAAAAGTTTCAAAGCAAATCCTTTCTTGGATACATTTTTCAAGAATCAATAAACATAAAAGTGTAGATAAATCGAAAAAAAATTGCACACAAAAAAAACCTGCAACGGTTCAAAACGCGAATTCAAAATTCAGTCAGAGGTGTTTTCTACGCATTGAAGGCATTGCTTTTTGCTGCATTCCAAGCAAATAGGTTTTTTGCATGAAAAGCATAGATAGGCAGTCTTCCTTTTCCTTTTTGGCGGACAAAGGTAACATGTCTTTCTCTCATTTCGTGCCAATTTGTCTGACTCAACTTCAGGATCAAAATTTCTTTCGCCAAGGACTCTGCCAATTGAAATCCTGAGTTCACGAGGTAGTCTACCGTTACTGTAACGTTGTCTCAGGTAAGGTTCAATCAATTGTTTTGCCACAATTTTCATGTATTCCATTCTTGTGAGAATTTGCCTGTCACGATAAGACTGATGTACAATATAAGCATTAGTAGTACTCATATCAAGAATACGAAAAAAAATTGCCATTGTCCAACGACGTGTTCGGCGACTTGATGAATATACACTGCATTTTTGGTCCATGGAATAAACACCACATTTTGTGTTATTGTAGAAACTGATTATCTCTGGTTTTTCACTGAAGGGGTCTGTTTCTGCTGAATGGTGCATAGATGAGAGCAGCAGAACTGCTTTATTTTTTTTTGGTACATGCGACAAAATAGTAAAATCTTTGGTAAATCCGTAAAGTGACGAGGCCACTACCCTGTTACGAGAGGGTAAAAATTCATTAGGATCTTCCCTTTTATTCTTTTTCATGGTTCCGACCATTATGAGACCATTGGTTTTCAGAACTTTTGCTAATTCCATTGAAGTGTACCAATTATCTGTCGTCACATTACGGTTGCTGCCATATATTGGTTTACACAATCTGATAACAGCTTGAGTCGTTATACTGAATTTTTTTTCTTCTTGAGATAGTCCCATGCTGTCACTACCCTTTCCAGAATATAAGTATGTGTTGTACACATAACTAGTTCTGGCGTCAGTTAGAACTTGCAGTTTTAAGCCATATTTGGCGGGTTTTGAGGGCATGTACATTTTGAAGCGGCAACGTCCACGAAATGCCACCAACATTTCGTCTACAGTTGTATTGGAACCCAAAGAAAAATAGGCTTGTGAACTTCGATTAAATTTTTCTAAAAGTTCCGTTATTGCTGCACCCTGATCTGTACGTTTTCGATCTTCTCAAATCTCAAGCAGTTGACAAGAACGGGAAAGCGGTGTGAAGACATAGCAAGCCTAAAAATCTCCCTACCAGTTCCATCTGTGGCAAATAACGAACGAATGTCCTCATGATTCGATTTGAACACTGCCGTATAAATTAGCAACCCAAGGAAACACTTCATTTCATCAAAAGAGCAATCTCTAAGCTCTGTTCTTGACGGATTCGAGTACTTAGCTCTGACTTTTTGAAGTTTTACATTGGTCCATTGAATAACTTGTTGTACCATATCGTCCGTAAATATCATACTCCAAGCAACATCAGGCTCTACTTTTGCCACTAAAGATTTCACCGTTGGAATTCTAAGAATATTATGTGCCGGTGTTCTTACATTTTTAGTTGGCGGAGTTTTTGACCATTTGAATCTGTTTCGGCCGTAAAAATAATTTTGTTGACTGATTTGGTCATCAGGTAGTTCTGACGATTCCGAGGCATTAGATTGAGACTCACTATCTGAAGATCGAGATACAGATGGAGATATATTTCTTGCCTGCGAATGTGCAGATGAACTACGTTGTTGTGATTCCTCGGTGTCGGATTGAGCTGAATCAGTATTATGTTCGCTAAAATGATAATCTTCATCTTCTTCGCCTGATGATAGTTCAACATCGGAATCAATAGAGTCCAGCATCAAAAGAACTTTATTCTCAAATTCGGGATCATCATATCTCACAACGTTCGGAACCGGTTCTTCCGCCATTTTGTTTCTCTAAAGTGCAAAAATCGTGTTCATTGCAAAAAGGAAAAAAATCGTAATTTGGAACGTACCTACCGTCGCGAGGTCCGTGGGACCGCGACACCACTATATCTTGTAAATAACCAATTCGAGCACAACAGCCTTCTAGCTAGACGTTACTGATACAATATGTGAAAGGTACTGAATGGCACAGCGCACAACTATAAAAAGTGGCGGGGGTAGCAACAGAAATGTTGACGTTGCGGTCCCTGAGACCCCACAACGCTGGTTAAGGGTTAAACACGCTTATAGACAATAAAACAAAAAACATAAAAATTATCGAACCAAATGAACTAGCATTGCTAGCATTCCAAAACATAAAAGACGCATTAGCCAGAGTAACTACTTTAGCTGCACAAATGATTGGGGCACCTACCAACATTATGGTAGACGCATCTGACATAGGCGTCGGCGCAGTTTTACAACAGTTTCAAAATAACACATGGAAACCATTAGCATTTTTTTCAACATGTTTCCACAAACACAGCAAAAATATAGCACTTTTGGCAGAGAATTATTAGCAATATATTTAACGGTTAAAAAATTTAGATATTTTATAGAAGGCCAAAATTTTTATATTTTAACTGATCATAAACCATTAACTTTCACAACAAAAAAAATTCAAATAATTATTCACCACGAGAAATACGTCATTTAGATTTTATAGCTCAATTCACAAACGACATACGGTACATTCCTGGAAAAGAAAACATACCAGCCGATACTTTATCTAGAATTAAAATATGTTCAATATTAAATAAATAAAATTAATTAAATCTATTTAATATAGACTATAATGCAATAGCTAAAGAACGAGAAAATGATCCAGAATTAAATTTATTAAATTTAAAAAATTCTTCCATTAAACTAAAAACGATCAAACTTCCAACCACTAAAAATAAATTATTATGTGACATTTCCACTCATAATCCGAGACCATACATACCAGCAACCTTTAGAAAATTAATTTTCGACAAATTACACTCACTATTTCATCCAGGGATAAATGCAACCAGAAAATTGATAACTTCCAAATTTCTATGGCCTTACATGAATAAAGACATAAAAGTTTGGACAGAAACATGTGAAGCTTGTCAATTAAGTAAAATGCATAAACACAACAAACCTCCTCTTAAGCAATTCCAAATTCCTTCGAAACGTTTTGACAGCATTCACATAGATTAGTTGGTCCATTACCACATTCTAAAGGACACAAATACATTTTAACTTGTATTGACCGATTTACATGTTGGATCGAAGCAATTCCACTGACAAACAGTAAAGTTGAAACAATTACTGAAGCATTTATCTCAGGTTGGGTATCTAGGTTTGGATCACCTTCCATAATAATTACAGACCGGGGAAAACAATTTGAATCCTCAATTTTTAAACAATTAACATACCAAACACACCCAGACTCTGCACAACTGCTTATCATCCTGAAGCAAATGGAATCATTGAAAGATTCCACAGACAGCTCAAAACTTCACTAAAAACTTATAACAACGCAAACGACTGGTTCGATAATCTACCATTAGTTTTGTTAGGAATACGTTCAGCGTTCAAAGATTCATTAAATTGCAGTAGTGCAGAACTAGTGTACGGAATGCAACTGCTTTTACCAGGCGAATTACATAAAAATCACAATAACAAATATTTAGAATATTTAAATTTCCCATTGTATCTACGAAAATTAAAAAATTGTTTAAACAGACTCAATTAAAACCCCGTTACAAAATCCATATACAGGCCCATATAAAATACAGAGTAAACATGATAAATATTTCACAATACACATAAAAAACAAAATAGAAAACATAGCAATCGATAGATTAAAAGCAGGGGAGACATCAAATAATTGTAACCATATTGTTATTCATTTATATTGTGTTTTTTTCTTTTCTCTAATTATATGTTATTCTTGTACCTTCTTATTTTCTGTCTAGGGGGAGGGTATTGTAGTGACATGTATCATTGGAAAATTTGACAGTGACAATGACACATGTCATTGCAGTTTGGACATTTGACTTATGTCAATATAACTATACTTGCCGTCAAATAATTATGGACTGGAGATTTATACACTGATGCCAAATTTTTTAAGTGTCTACCTTCAAATATCTGTAATCTGCTTTGAATATAAAGACTAAAGAAAGGAGAGTACCCTATCTGTTAGCATTGAAGACCGAGCGACGGAAGTCGGCCATTTTGAGACACCAAATTTACGCGTTCTGGCCGTTCTGATTGTTTCAAAACAAATTTGGCTTCTTTGCGCTACCAGTGTAACTCTTGTCTACTTAAGTTGGGGTTCACAGTTCATTTCTGTTTCTGTTGTCGTATCAAAGCAGTTCAGTTCGTGCGATTGAAGTAAAAATTGTGATTTTGTTTGAAAATTTATATTTCCCTGTTAAAAAATTTGTTTTCAATACTATAAAATAGTATTTTTATTTTTTATTATTTTCCAAATAAAAATGCTACTCCACTGGAAAGCGCAAACACTGACAGTTGCCATTTTGAGACACCACATTTTGGTCGCTACAATTTAGTGTATATCCTCCTTCCTGTTTATTCTATATATTCAAAGGTAATCTGTCAATGCCATTTTATATTCTGACATTTTCGTTAGTACTTGCGTGCGTTTTTTATTCCCAATCCTATAAATTGCAATATATTTAGACTTTTGAAATGAAAATGAGTGAAACTCATGAATTAATTAGTCCTGGTTCTTATAAAAAACGTTTAGGAAAACAAGATTTAAATGGGCAGGCAAAAACAATTATTGCCAATGTACATAATCTTTTCAAAAAATTGGCGTTATATCCTGAAAAAAAACTATTAAATAACAAGAAAACTTTGGATTTGACTACAGAAGCATGTTGTGCTGGTAGATCTACTGTTCACCTAATAATCAATTATTCTTACAGTTTAGTTAGAATTCACCGGTTATCGTATTTTAACGCAAACGCGACCTTAGCTTGATGTGTGAAAACTTTGGTGAAAATATAAATTTTTCACAAAGACAATTTTTATATTTTATATTACGTATTAATGTCTTACCTTACTTATTTGTTATATTTTCTTCATTTACGGTGTATTAAAAATTTTAATTAGTATTAAATGTATTATATGACATTTGCGTTCATTCCTGGTCATGTCAAATTATAAGCGGCAACACCGGTAGGCAAGGGACAGGGTGCGGAAAGGAATAAAAGTTGAACATCAGTCCATAATCATTTGACGGCAGGTATAGTTAAATCAAGTGGCCAATACCCTTCTCTAACAACCATTGTTATTGCTATGTTAAAGGTTACCTAGTAACGTATTTTGTGTAAATATTCATTCAAGTTTTGGTTTTGATAGAATAAACAACTAAATCATATTTTTTATCAGTGTTTCATTTTTAATTTATGTTTTACAATTTACAACCCTCTATAATTTTTTTTAAGTCAAGTAGACAGATTTTTTTATTTCAACGAAATAAATATTGTATAGTTGTATAACAGTTATTTCGAGAAAAATGGTATAGAAAATTAGAAATAATGTTACAATAATGAAAATAGGCTATGCAACGCAGAAATACTGATACGACTGTCGCCCAGTTACACTAGTAGTAAAGCCATTTTTACTACATTATTTCTAATTTTTAATACCATTTTTCTCGAAATAATTGTTATACAACCCTATATAATATTTATATTAGAGATGTGCCGATTATGACTTTGGCCGACTAGCCGACTAGCCGATTAGTCGGTTGTAAAGAGGCCGATTAATCGGCCGACTAGTCGGCCAAGCCGATCACGGTTTCGGGGATTTCCGTGACGTAAATGTCATAGATATGTTTTCTTTACAAGCTAGTAATTTTAGAAACTGATTACCAAAGGAAAGGATGCTTTGCTTTACATTTCAAAATGTGTAATGCCCGGTTTCACCAACATCAAATAAATCTTCGAATAGCTTATTCATTGAATAAGAGAAAAATATCGCATCGAAAACATAATGCAAATGACAATATTTATTCTAGCTGTCATATTTTGATGCGATATTTTTCACTTATTCGACGAATAAGCTATTCGAAGATTTATTTGATGTTGGTGAAACCGGGCATAAGACTGATTATAAAATAAAAATATTAATAAACAATCAAGGTTTTTATTTAATGTAATTCCCCCTACATACATTTTATTGAGAAATACATACAAAGTAAAAAGCCGGATAGTCGGCGCTCTTTGCCGAATAGTCGCCGAATAGTCGCCGACTACGATAGTGGCCGGATAGTCGGCTTTACCGACTAGTCGCCGACTAGTCGGCACATCTTTAATTTATATAGTTGAAATCAGAAAAAAATTCTCTACGTAATGAACTAACAAATTATACAGGTTGTTCATTTTTAAGTGGCCACCATTGCGATCTCGAGAACTATAAACTATAAGAGATACAATGTTGGTTAAATTAGCAAAAAGAATTTCTATTTTAAATGTATAATGATAAACTGAAAAAAATTTGAATCAGTGGTTCTCAAAATATGGATACCAACTTTTTTGTTTTAAATGGAAACATATATTTTTTATTTGCCCATTCAATAGAGCTCTGTAGCAAAGGGCCTTGCTGTCGCTTGGGGAACCGATGTGAGGGTGTCAAGGCCAGAGCCAGGTAGTTGGATTTCTCAGGGAATAAGACATCGCTATGGACAAGGGGGTAAGTGGTGGTGGCAAAGACTAGGTTTTTGCGGGAAGAGAAAGGCATATACATAGGCAGTCGAGCCTGAATAGTCACTGTGTACGCGTCGGAGTGTTTTGTGTTTCCGTATTATACATATATTTCTCTCATTACTGTAATAAATGAAGTGCATCTTGTTCTTTCACTAGTTACCATTTGTTTTTATAATATACGTTCGTTTTTTCTTCGGGTTGTTTATAATTTTGTTATATTGTTTCCCCGTCTTCTCCTAATCTTGGTGCCGAACCCGTTTCCGTAAATCACGTAAGTAAATAATAAAATCTTTATTACAAAGTGGCGCCAACTAGCTGGCCCAAGTTTTGTTGAGAGAACTAGAAACAGTTCTGTGGTTTTGTGTTCAGTGAATTCGTGGAGTGACGCCAACGCCGCCATCTTGAGACGCCATCTTGTGACGTCATATTCAGCCAAGCTTGCTTTGTCGCAGTGAACTCTATACTTATACCCAGTGACCTCTATATACAAAATGGAACGGCGGCTTGAATAACTTGCGTGTATCCACCGAGAATACCACCCGCCTGACTGGTGGGGCGTCTATCTCTCTCTAACTTTCGTGTATAGTTGGACCAAGCAGATATGCGAAAATGTATTTAAGCTTTCTTCTTCATGTTCATCGTTAATTCGTCGTACTGGTACTAGCTGACGCATGCGTACTTCTCACTGTTAGAAAGAGATAGCCACCCCACCATAACAGTTGAGTGGATACAGCTCGCGCCGTTGTAAAGAGATAGGAGTCGCCGGTCCATGTTGTATATAGAGGTCACTGCTTATACCACAGACCCAATTGTATTGGGTCTGTGCTTATACGTACCTGGAAAGGCCGTGCAGCCCAAACGACTTAACAGAAATATTTTTATGCAACCCGCAGTTGTGTAGTATTCCCCTCTCTTTCTATCTCATTGAAAGTATGGAGAATTTAACTACTTGTGACTGATTTTAAATTGTAACGTAAAAATTATTTATTGGTAAAAATTTGTAATAATAATAATAATAATAATAATAATATTTTTGTCGGCTTTTTAACTCTCTTTAAGTTATAGCCCTATAATACTTTATTTTTTCAACTTTACAAATTTTTGCGATACATGATTATATTACAAAGTATTAAAGACACACACAAACATCCAAGCCCCTGGTGGGAATCGAACCCACGACCTCAGGGTCCGAGCGGTGAAGGTCGCTTCGAGCGCTATCAGCGACACGCTGCCTAACGCACTCGGCCACCGAGGCGGCTTAATAAAAATAATAAAACAAACATATACGAATACATATATATATATATATATATATATATATATATATATATATATATATATATATATGTGGGAATTGTACGAGACGGCCCTGTCACGTCCTTATCAAACCTGTGACGTGTGCGTCTCCTCCCGGAGAAGAGTGTGAATTCGACCGCCGTGCAGTAAAGACGCGTACAATAATATTCATTGTAATAATTGCTAAATTTCATTATTTCATTTATGTAATCGATATCTTTAATCATAATTATTATTGTTTTATTTTAAATAACACTATTTTGTTTAATTAAAAACGCATTCTGATTCATCCTGAGCCGCAATCCCCCCACAAATTGGGGGCTCACACCAGGATTGTAATTGATGAAAAGATCAGATCAAAATTAATTAATTAAAAGTGTAAAAGAAAGTTTTATCGTTTATTCAGTTACAAATAATACATAAATATCCAGTGTAGTAGTGTAGTGAAGTTTGCTAAAAATAAAAATAAAACAAATTAAAAATAATTTTTATCGCGTACTAACAACTTACAATATTTTTTGTGCATCGTGAAGTGATTTCCTAAGTGCTGTGAAGTGTTGTGTGTAGTGTTTTTGTCGACGACGGCCAACACGAAGACGACGGTGAACAGGAAGCCAAAGAAGACGGGTTTCAATCACCAACACGGCGAGAGCGACGACGACGACGACTGCAGCAGCCACACCAAGAATTAGGAACTGATGGAAACGAATTTCTACGACCGATGTCGCACAAACTGAAGTGGAGACATTAATTCAGAGTTTATTGAATCCACAGGCAGGGAGACAATATTAAAGAAGCAAGAAGAAAGAAGTAAGAAAAAAGAAGTAAGAAAAAAGAAGTAAGTAGAAAGAAGTAAGAAAAAAGAAAAAGATGACGACACTGCGAGACATCCCATTCATTTCGCAAAACATAGAAGCTGCTCCTTTCAAAACCATCAAGGTCCTGTACAAGTTTCTGTTCGAAACAGAGGGCAACAAAGCGTGCAGACGAGTAGTTCGTCAATTCAGCGGATTCCCATTTGACTGTCAATCAGATGAGTATAAAACTAAACTTGAATATATTAACAGGAATCTGACTTTTGTAGATGTGCAAGCAATTGCAAAAATTTTGGGAATACAAGACGGTCCCACCCAAGAAGAAATAGCAAAGAACGCATGCATCGCGTTAATGGATCTCGATTCATTAAAAGAAGAAGAGGAAGAAGAAGACGACGAAGAAGAAGTCCTTGAAGAAGCCGAGGAAGACGTAAAAGAAGACGACGAAGACAAGATGTCCGTCGCCGCTTCCAGATTATCAATAAGAACACCTCCACCAAAAATGTCCGTTAGCTACAGAGATATTGAAGATTCTATTAGAACTTTTAGCGGAACAAATGCTTACTCCGTCGAAAAATGGATAGCAGATTTCGAGGAATTGGCCCAACTCGCCAATTTAAACGAGTTACAAATGTTTTTATTCGCTAGAAAATCCATTACTGGCCTAGCCAAACTCTTCATTCAAGGAGAAACAGGGCTAAATTCATGGGTAAAGTTAAAAGAAGCGTTGAAAAAAGAATTCATGTCAAAATTGAATAGCGCACAACTGCACCAAGCGTTATCTCGGAGACGACAGAAAAAAGAGGAAACTATACAAGAATATTTCCTCGCAATGAAAGAACTTGCCAGCCAAGGTGAAACAGAAACAGAAGCTCTTATACATTACGTAATAGATGGAATCTACGACGAACCAACAAACAAAACAGTACTATACGGAGCTACAAATATAGAAGAATTTAAAAAGAAACTGAAGATCTACAATGACGTCAGGAAAAAAGTCGACAACAAATCAATCAATTCCACATACAGAAAAGACCGACATCACAAATTTGACAACAAGAAGAAAGATGTTAAGTCAGAAACGAAAAAACAACGATGCTACAATTGCGGAGAGGACGACCACAAAGCAACTGAGTGCAAATCAAAAGCACTAGGCAGTAAATGTTTTAGCTGTAACCAGTTTGGACATATCGCCTCAAAATGTCCTAAGAAACAAGTTAAACCTGAGGTAAAAGTTGCAAAAGATAATCAAGAAAAAAGTAGTATGCAAGTTTTGGAAACGAAGAAAAAAATAGATATGTACAAAACAATAATTTTAAACGGTTTTGAAATACAAGCACTTGTTGACACAGGAAGTGACATCTGCTTGATAAGAAGCGATGAATATTTCAAAATTGGAACACCATCAATAATTCCAGAGAAGAAAAAATTAAAAGGATTAGGTTGTGTCGAAGTTGAAACTCTAGGCTGTTTTACAACAGAGATCGAAGTCGATGAACTCAAATTTCATACAAAAATGCACATAGTTCCCGACTCAGCAATGCCAATGAAATGTATTCTGGGGAATGACCTTTTAAAGAATGCCAAACTTACCATAACAGCAGACGAAGTAAAATTCAGTGACTCAGCCGAAGAAGAATACATAATGAAAATCAATGTTGCTGATGAAGATGATAAATGGAAGGTAGAGCATATTCAAGACGATGACAGTAGGAAGAAAATAACCAAACTAATAGAAAATTATAACCCGAAGTCAGTAAAAACAACGTCCGTACGAACAAAGATAATATTAAGAGACGAAACACCAATTTATCAGACGCCAAGAAGACTTTCAGAAAGTGAAAAACTCGAAGTAGAACAACAGTTACAAGAATGGTTGAGGAATGGAATCATTAAGCCAAGTACGTCCGATTTTAGCAGCCCAATAGTATTAGTGAAGAAAAAGAATGGCGCAACGCGTATTTGTATTGATTACCGGAAGTTGAACAAGCAGGTAGTTCGAGATAGATACCCATTGCCACTTATTGAAGACCAGATAGATAAATTAAGGAATGCTAAAGTTTTTACAACAATAGACTTGAAGAATGGATTTTTCCACGTTCCAGTAGATGAAAGCAGTACAAAATACACATCGTTCGTTACACCAAGTGGGCAGTTTGAATTTCTAAAAACACCATTCGGATTTTGCAATTCTCCAGCAATTTTCCAACGTTTCATAAATGATGTTTTTCGCCAACTGATAAAGGAAGAAATAGTTATTGTATACATGGACGATATCATAATACCATCAGCCAATGACGTAGAAGCTGTAGAAAAACTTGAAACAATTTTAAAAGTAGCCGAAGAATATGGATTGGAAATAAATTGGACAAAATGTCAATTTTTACAAAATACGATAGAATATTTAGGTCATGAGATATGCGAAGGACAAGTACGACCAACTGAAAATAAAATAGAAGCAGTTAGAAGATTTCCGGAACCGAAAACAATCAAGAATATCCAAAGCTTTTTAGGATTAACCGGATACTTTCGGAAGTTTATACACAATTACAGTGTAATTGCGAAGCCACTAACAAGATTACTAAAAAAGGACATTTCATTTCAATTTGGAGAAGAAGAGAGAAATTCATTTGAACGTCTCAAAACAATGCTAGTAGAAAGGCCAGTATTAAATCTATTCCAACCACATGCAATCACAGAAGTCCACACGGACGCTAGTAAAGAAGGAATCGCCGCCATACTGATGCAGAAAAATTATGAAGATGAAAAAATGCATCCCGTGTACTACTACAGCAGGAAAACAAATACCGCAGAAAGAAACTATAGTAGTTACGAACTTGAAGCTCTAGCGGTGGTAGCAGCGCTGAAGAAATTCAGAGTGTACCTATTAGGTAACAAATTTAAAATAATTACTGATTGCTCAGCCTTCAAAAGCACCATGTCGAAAAAGGAATTAGTACCAAGGATTGCTAGATGGGCATTGACGTTAGAAGATTTTGAATACTCTATCGAACATCGACCAGGAGAAAAGATGAAGCATGTAGATGCTCTCAGCAGATCTTTTGTCTACGTTATTACAAGAGGAAGTACCGAAAAAATAAATAATGCACAGAAATCAGATTTACGATTAAAACCAATATTTGAATTACTCGAAAAGGGAGAATATGAAGATTACTTTGTAAAAAATGGAATTTTATATAAATCGAACGAAGGTAAAGATTTAATTGTTGCACCGAAGTCAATGCAGGAAGAAATCATAAGAAAATGCCACGAGAACAATTGTCATTTTGCAGTAAGGAAAACTAAAGAGATTATTGAAAGAGAATTTTGGATTTCAAACATCAAAAGAAAGATAGAAAACGTAATTGCAAGCTGTATACCATGCATTTTGGTAAATAGAAAAAATGGAAAAGAGGAATGTCTCCTCAACCCCATCGACAAAGGTGATACACCGCTCCAAGTATATCATATAGATCACTTAGGTCCATTACAAGCTACAGGGAAAGCTTACAAGTACATATTTGTGGTGACTGACGCGTTTTCGAAATTTACATGGATTTACCCTACAAAAACTACCTCAACTGATGAAGTATTGAAGAAACTAGAGACTCAAGCTGAAGTATTTGGACAGCCTCGAACAATAATATCAGATAAAGGTACATGTTTTACTTCCATGGCTTTTAAAGAATATTGCAAAGAGAAAAATATCAAGCATACCACAATAACAACAGGAGTTCCGAGAGGAAATGGTCAAGTAGAGCGAGTCAACAGGACGTTAATTCCCGTTTTGACTAAATTATCCAGAGGAAATCCCGATTCATGGTTTAAACATGTTCCAAGAGTACAAAGAGTGCTCAACAATACTCACCACAGAAGTATAAATACAACACCATTCCAGCTCTTACTTGGAATACAAATGAGGGACGAAGCTGATATAAAAACGAAAGAGATTTTAGAGGAAGAAGCTGCAATGATTTTTGATGAAGAAAGAAACGAACTAAGACAAAAAGCAAAAGAACAGATAAGGAAGGTCCAAGAAGAAAATAAGAGATATTTCAATAAAAAGAGAAAAGAGGCTACGAGATATTCCATTGGTGACCTTGTTGCCATCAAAAGGACTCAGTTTACTAATCAGTCTAAACTTTTAAATAAATTTCTAGGTCCTTACAAAGTGATTGCCGTCCGTCCGCGAGACCGTTATGAGGTGGAAAAGTGTGATGACACCGAGGGGCCCAAACGAACATCCTCGAGTGCAGACCAAATGAAGCCCTGGCAACCATCACCAATGTACGACTCCGATTCATCCGAGGCGGATGAATAGCAGGATGGCCGAGTGTGGGAATTGTACGAGACGGCCCTGTCACGTCCTTATCAAACCTGTGACGTGTGCGTCTCCTCCCGGAGAAGAGTGTGAATTCGACCGCCGTGCAGTAAAGACGCGTACAATAATATTCATTGTAATAATTGCTAAATTTCATTATTTCATTTATGTAATCGATATCTTTAATCATAATTATTATTGTTTTATTTTAAATAACACTATTTTGTTTAATTAAAAACGCATTCTGATTCATCCTGAGCCGCAATCCCCCCACATATATATATATATATATATATATATATATATATATATATATATATATATATAAATAAGTATTGCTTTTATTTTATAATTATATTTACCAATTTTTAAATAAAACAATTAATAAAAAAAATAAAACAAACATACGAATATAATATAAGTATTATTTTTGTGTTTTAATTATATATATTTAACAATTACAAAAGCGTTTTAAATTTAAAAGTCTTGCCTGGTGATTCATTCATTCGATATTTTATAAATAAATTAACAATTTGTCTTATTAGTTGAATTTCATGTAAATCATCAGACATAAGATAATACTCCTCAGAAAATGGATGTAGTGGTTGAAATAGATTTAAATTAATAGCAAAATGATTTATTCTTGCATTCTGCAAACGTGCTTTTATATTTGTTTTGTTTTTTGTTACTTGTTAGTCCTTCATTGTTTGCTAAAATACGGAAAATTCTTACTTTAATACACCCGGCTGACCGGGTGATTAGAACAATGGTATTATACTGTCGATATATTTGATTACAATAATGAAAATGAATAATCACACAAAAATTGATTATAATTGTTACTGTATAGTTTTATTCTAACCCGGGAATATATGCATATGTGTATCATGTAGTAATTTAATTAATATTTCCCACTGATTATACCTTTCTAGGTTTTTTAAGGAAAAATATATTTGAAAATTGGGATTTTTGGAACAATCTCGAATGTTGAAATAAATATAGAAGACCGTAGGTTCCAATAAAAAATATATTTATTTGACTAATCATGCAAAAAATTCCTTATAATAATAATAATTATTGATACTGTATGTTGCTTGTTTTTCGAATTGCTCTTACAAAACTCGATCAAAAGTAATAAAACAATATCCGTTTTAATCGAGAATGTTTTCTTAACTTAACGATATGAAATACTTTCAAACTAAATTAAAAAACAAGCCGTAGAAGGTAAAAGCGGTTTTCGCGATATTTTTTTGAAGTGCATATTATGTTTAATTATTCGAAATGTAATCAACTTTTCGAAAATTTGAAAAAAGAATTTGAAAGAGTATGTTCTATGCTAAAATCACCTCGCTTACATATGCCGTCTATCTTGACGTTTTTGGTGTTTTAATTGGACCTTGGAAAAACGCGGTACTTCAATAGCTATAAATCACATTTTTCTTGGGTTTTCCGTTATAACTTTTTAATTGGAAATCGTATCGAAACGGAACAAATCCTATGTTACAAGGAAAAGTATAATTGTTATATACAAGAACAAAAATTAAAATTAATACAGGAGATTTTGAGATAACGCCGAAAATACATCAAACATAAATAGCATGGACGTACAATTAGTTAGACAGAGATGATGATCCTACACTATCTATCTTTGTTTTTGCGCCTAACTCAGTTCGGTGTATAGGGGAGATAGAACCGAATCCATTCCAGGTACGTAGTATAGAGTTCACTGCTTTGTCGTGATCACTGCGCTTCAGTGTCCGCTATCTTGCTAGCGATACTTAGAGTACCGGTATCAGCGCCATCACGCCTCACAAGTGGAACCTAAGGTCAACCACTCGCACCGTTACAGGGCCGCAACCAGAAATGACCGCGCCAATTCAAATGACGAGTGATCAGTTGTAAGAGTTACTACGAGGTCTCACGACAATGATGACAGCCAATCAGCCACCAACACCGACCGTTGTAAAGACAGGTAATTTTGCAATGTGCACAGCCCGATTCGACGGCAGCAACGAGGCAAATGTAGGAACTTTCATCGACGCAATCACAGTCTACAAAGACTGCGCTGACATAAGCGATGCAAACGCATTAAAAGGATTGCCAATGCTATTGACCGACCTAGCCCCCGAGTAGTGGTCAGGCGTTAAATCTACAACTACCACGTTCGCTGACGATTTGTAGACTCTAAGGACTGCATTTGGCACGAAGAAGCCAGCCTACCGCATATACAGGGACCTATTTGCAACAGAGCAAGACGCAGCCACGAGAACAGACGTTTTCGTGTGCAAGACTCGTGCCCTCATCGCTCAATTGCCGTCTTTTTTCATGCAGTTGGACATGATATATGGTCTTCTACACCAACGTATACGCCAGAGAGTGTGCGGTGACGAAGTCACAACATACAACGAGCTGCTGAAGTTAACACGAGCCGTCGAGGAAGTACTGGCTGAAAACTCACCTCAACCAATTGAAGTAAAGAGCGGCAAGGATGATGCGAAAACAGACACCGCCGAAAAAAGGAAAGACCGCCCGCGCTACACTTATTACCGCGCTTTTGGATACTCCGAGTCGGAATGCAGGATACGCGCCACTAGTGCCAAGCAGGAAATCCAAGCCGGAAGTAGCAGGCAGTCCAGCAACGAGCCGCCTGTCCATACGAATGCAATAAGCTGCTATGGATGCGGTGCACCGGACGCGATCTAAAGCAAATGTGCTGTCTGTCGCAACCGAAACTCCATTGCCAATACACCAGCAGGCGCCAGTTTCAGCTCGCTCATAAAACGAAATTTAAAAGTTCATTTTTTTATTCAGCTCCTACATTATATAACAGTATTCCTAATAATTTAAAATCTCTACATTATAGTGCTTTCAAAATCCATGTACAAATTTAGTAGAAACCTTCTTTATGATTCGGATTGATTTTTGTATTTTGTATTTCTATAAAAAAAATCTGTTGTGGCCAGCACAAAACCTTCCGTCAATTCGATGTATTTTGTACATATCCTATACCAAAAGTTCCTTGAAAAATATTGTATATATCCTGTATAATTGTAACAAGAACACACTATTTTTACATATCCATACTGAAAGTTCCTTTAAAAAGATTCTAAAATCTAATAAAATTTTAATACGAATACGAACGTACATTATGTATGGCACTTAACACTTCCTCCTGCTTCAACTTTGCCCTATTTTATTAGAAGGCACTGTTTCTTACTCTTCTCTTCTACTCATTCCTGTCCAAAGCACCTTCGTGACACAGTTCTTCCTCTCTCAAATCTTCTGCTATACAGTCCTTCCATCTTCTCCTTTACTTTTCTCGTACTTCTGGCATTATAAGTTCCTATCTTGAGGCGAGGCCGCAAATGCAAGTCACTGACGAGGGACACTCTGTCACTTATATCACTTTCAGATCATATACTTTCCACTTTGGTTTTGCACTTGCTACTGATATCTGTCAATTAGATTTTTTTAAATATATCTGTTATTTTCATAATTTTTGCAAAGCAGACTGATTTTCGAAAGTTAATCTCTCTATAACTCTATATCTATTGAATATGAAGGAAAATGTATAATTGAACCGTATAGAGAATAAGATATTCTTTCTATTGATAATCACATAAAATGTAGAAAATGATATTTAACTGCAATTTTTCAAGAAAAACTGTTAAGAACTTCAAATAAGAGTACTTCCGGTTGACCAATTATAACCAAAATCTAATCAGCTCTTCATATGGTTGTAAAGAAGAGGAATATGAAAGAATCATAATTTTTAGAATTGTAGTTTTGGAGTTATCGTCGGAGAAAAATTTGTCACACACACACACGGACACACACACAGACACACACACGGACACACATACAGACATTTTAAAAATAATACATTCGTATTGTAGGGACCCTAAAACGTGCTTATTCATTAAAAACTCACCACCGAATTTTTTGACCAAAAACAATACCTTCCTTTTGACGGAAGGTAAAAACATATTTTTACATATGTAATTGCATTATATTGTAATCTGGTTAGGTGGAAGATCAGCCTTGGCCGAACCTCGCCATTGGGTTTCTTTCTCAATAAAGTATATTAATATTAATATAATATTTAACGTCACCATTCTTCACGTCACCGGCACGGCGTATGTGGACACAGCCTCTCAACATAGTATCGCTAGTCGCTCGCTGTACGATGTTCTGCAATCAAAACAAACATTTTCGAAGACGGAAATGAATATCACACTGGCAGACAGCACCTCGCAGACCAAGGAAGTCCTGACAACGCGACTGGACGTTTTCCTACAGGGCCGATGCATTCCGACTACAATTGTGGTACTTCCAGAGGCGTCAAGCAACTCTATCCTATTTGGCTAATTCCTCTTCGAAACAGGGGTCGCATTAAACATCGCCCAGCAGACGTGGTATTTCGTCGATCGGCCCCATGCTGTTTTCGACCTGGACCGAGAGGAAATTCGCTATCCAGGACCGAGTAACCACATTTCTAATCTCAGAGGCGATGAACAGTCTACCTTGCAGGCTGATCAGTGCCACGAACTCGATCGGCTAATCGTAACCAACGAAACCGTCTTCAGTGAACGGTGAGAGCTAACATTGTATGCGAAACACCACATCGCGACAACCGATAGCCCACCCACCTCCATGCCTCCGTATAAAATGACGGCACAAAAGAAGGAGATTTGGCGCGAGGAGCTGGCGAAAATGCTTGCGGATAGCGTAATCAAGGAGTGTGAGTCACCCTGGGGTGCCCCCGTAGTGCTCGTGCCCAAGAAAGATGGTTCTATAAGGCTGTGCATAGACTATCGGCGGCTAAACACGATATTCGTGTCCGACAGCTACCCGATGCCGCGTATAGACGAATTGTTGCATGACAAGGGTCACACGTTGTAAATGTCAACACTAGACCTCAAATCTGGATACTACCAAGTGACAGTAAGTGCCAAGGATAGTGACAAAACCGCATTCGTCACACCGTTTGGCACGTATCGCTTCCTGCCAATGCCAATGGGTCTAAAAAACTCTGGGGGCACATTCCAAAGATTTATGGATAGGTTTAAAAACAGACTAAAAGCAAAAGTGTTAGTTTACCTAGACGATTTGATTGTGCTCTCTAAAAACTTTGAAGGACATTTATAAGACTTAAAGGAAGTATTCGACCGGTTGAAAACTTTTAAACTGGCAGTGAACAATGGTAAATGCACATTCAGAGATTCTTCCAATTCATTAACTAGATTGGCGGCATATCTGATGGATATATACATTTTACCTTCAAATTTATATATTTAATTATTAAAACAATAAGAAAGATTAAATGCACTTCCCAGAAAAAGCTTTCAGAATGTCACTAAAACTGTTGATTTTTGACACTGACATCTATCATTTACAAACTCTGTTATAAACATTTGAATTTGTCAACTGGTTTCCTTAGTGCCTTAGACTCTGCGATGTACTACATTAAATTATTCTATATATTACAGTGCCTTTATCTATAAAGCGATACAAGATACAGGATGTCTCTTAAATAGGGGCACATGGCTTAACCACAGATTCCTGAGGCTAAAATAAGACGATTTAACTAAACTTGCTTCTACCGGAATGTGTACCATTTAGCCAGAATTCTGATTCAAAGTTCTCCGATAAAAAATTAATTTTGCTTATAATAACTGAACGCGTTATACGATTTGGATGACATTTGATATGACAGTTCATATGGTTATAGGTCATATTTTAAGGTGATACTTGTTATTATTAGTGAACCACTAGTGTATGAAACTTAGGTGTCCCAACATTGATTAGACCGTAACTTTTTAATGGCCACGCCGATAACGTGAAATTATTTTTTTTTCAGAAAGATACATTCAATAGTAAACTTTTCTCTCTCTGTTTAATTTGTGATATCTATTACGGTTCAGACAGAAAGAAATAAAACCTGAGTGACTGCATCGTGAATTTTTTAAAAATAAATTTAATCTAGCAGTCTATCCAAATGTCAAACACCTAATTTTTAATGACAGTAATGAGTTGTCAATCTTCTCAACTTATTTAAGAGTAAGCTAACATATTTATTCGTGTTATTTATAATAATGTAGTAAAATACTATTATGCTGAACAAACGGATGTTACTAGTTTCTGAATATTGCGAAGGAATTTTTTGACAACCCATAAACAATTGTTACTGTCATTAGAAATTCGTTGTTTGACATTTGGATAAACTGCTAGATTGCATTTATTTTAAAAAAATTCACGATGCAGTCACTCAGGTTTTATTTTTTTCTGTCTGAACCGTAACAGATATCACAAATTAAACAGAGAGAGAAAAGTTTACTAATGAATGTATCTTTCTGAAAAAAATAATTTCATGTTATCGGCGTGGCCATTAAAAAATTACGGTCTAACCAATGTTGGGACACCTAAGCTTCTTACACTAGTGATTCACTAATAATAAGTATCACCTTAAAAGATGAACTATAACCATATGAACCGCAGCTAAATATTTTTTAAGTCTTATAGTATTTGAAAAACCGTGGTTCCAACATCCACACACACTTCCGCGCACATACACACACACACACACACACACACACACACACACACACACACATACATACATACATACATATACAGGGTGTAAATTTTAAAACGGGTCATAGGGCTATAACATAGAAAAACAGTTATTTGGACGCCAAAAGTTTCTATATTAATTTATTGAAAAAATAATTAGTGTATATTATAAAGAAAAAATTACGAATTTTTTGATACCAAACATATTACATTTCTGTTTCATATAAAGCCAGAAAATAAATTTAAAAATTTGCACAATTAATAAAAAATATCAATAGCCGTGAAACTGACAGAAACAAAACAAAACAATTGTTGACTTTAAACGCACATTAATAAACGTTTCTTACACTTTATTTGTTAAATTATTATTATTATTTTCGTTTTATTAAGAAGATATCATGAACAATTTGACTCATGAAGAAAAATTACAAATTATTAATGCTGCGCCTGCGCCACTCGCGCACTTATGACAAATTTTCGAACCTAACCTATGAAAATGTACGACGATGACAACAAAGTTCCTGCAGAAAAGAGCGACGAAATACTAATTGGACTTATTCAACAAATTGTTTACCTTTATTTTTTTATCTTATATAAATATTATGTATTGCAATTGCACCTATAAAAGTTAGGTTATACGAAATGTCAAACATAAAATTCTGAATTTTAATTTACTGCATAAACGACGTTATTTTAGTTTAGTTTCTTAATTTAATTTCATAATTTATATTCTGCATAAACCCAGCATAAATGGTTTTAATTTATTCCCTTGTAGTTTGCAGTTTTTCTCGTTTCTTATAACTTATTTCTTATTACATGTAGATCATCTTTAGTTTGTAAATACCTATTACAATAAATAATAATTGTTTCTGATATAAATATCCTAGTTTTTACTTTATTTTGTGTTATTTTGTATTGGTTCATAAGTTAATAACTTTAATCTTTAATTGTTCCCTATCATGACAATGTTTTGTTACTGTCACTTTCATGGCTAATGATATTTTTTCTTAAATGTAAAAATTTTTAAATTTAATATCTGGTTTTATATTACACAGAAATGTAAGGTGTTTGGTATCAAAAAATTCGTAATTTTTTTCTTTATAATAGGCACCAGTTATATTTTCAATAAATTAATATGGAAACTTTTGGCGTCTAAAAAACTGTTTTTCTATGTTATAGCCCTATGACCCGTTTTAAAATTTACACCCTGTATACATACATACATACATACATACACACGGACATCATCGTAAGATTTTATAATCGGATTATAGGGACCTTAAAACGTGCTTATCCACTAAAATCTGGATATGCTAATTTTAGCATGATTTCAATACCTCTCTTGGGGAGAGGTAAAAAGGTAGTACAAATATTAAGATAATACGCAGCCCGCAATACACCACGGCTTCAATACGCAACCCATAATACACCACGGCTTCCGCCCCGCAAATCTCCACTGCTGCATATGTTTCGATCACAACAAACAAAACAAAAACAATAACATATTTTCAATATTTATGGCAAAATGATGAAAGATAAAATACAAATATGATCAGTAGATCAATCTATCAATAAGTAGCACATTTAAAATCTAATATTTTTGACACTCAGCTGATAGCTAACGGGTGCTAAAATTATTTGGTGAAGTGAAATTACAGTTTATTTTACCGTTTTAATTTACAGCTTTTTTAGGTGACCACAAATTTGTTGGTAAAAACCACACTTGATTGGCAAATACACCAAATCACACCCGAGAAATCGGATTGAATTTACAAAAACCTCTATCATTTATAATAATTAATAATAATAATTAGTAATTAATAAATAATTATTACGGTTTTCCAATGGAGGTCAAGATTTTCCCTTCTACGCAATGTGCAGCTGTTAGGAGATACTGATTACTAATCAGTGCTGCACTACAAAAGAAGCGTCTACTACCATTTTTAGGTCTATACTCTAACAAGGCCATCCAGGGAAATTCATTTAACTGGGTTTCGACTCCTCCTTCAAACTTCTCATCCGTTTCCTGTATCCCACACTTTAACGGGAGTTGGTGGAAGTTCCTGTGCTTACTGAAATCTGCGCTCTGTGTAGTAATTTCTTGAAAATGGCTGACACTTCCACAACAAACCAATGGCGTCTTGTCACTGTCACTAAATCCGCAACTTGATTTACGCATGAAATATACCACTGACGGAGGCGGCAGACCATCTCCCAATACATCAATGAAGACCTTACATTTGGTGACGGAAATACAAAGTGCTTGTTCGCTGTTAGGAGTGGTGCATGTATTATCTAGAAACAAAAATCATTATGTACATACAATAACTATTTATTAAATAAAAAATAAACTCATACTATGTAATATATACCTATATTTCATTTCACGTAAGAAAGTAGCGTTAGTTTAGATAGGGATATAAATTCTGCTCTTTGATGTGAACCTAGTTCACAAAAATGAAAAAATCTGATGTGGACAGCACATGCCCCCACCAATTCCATGTTTAAAATAGCAGTGAGCTTTAAGTATCACTTCCGGTTGATCGTTTGTAAATAAAATCTAATTTGTTGTCCAATAAATAGAAAAGTCTGTAATACGAAATTTTGGATTATGTTTTATTGTTTTTCCTCAAAAATCTGTTAGAGCTCCAAATTAAGTAACTACTACATCCGATATATCATATATGGTCAAAATCTAATATCTAAAACGCAATCTTTGTAAATTCTTCGCCATACATGATCTATTTCATAAATGTGTAGTTGTAAATTAATATTAATTTATAGTGCTGCAAAAATAGAAAAAAAAAAAATAAATCAGATCACCTATACATCTAATATTTATGCATGATGGAAATTATTATTATTTTTACAAACCTTAATTTCATTAGAATTAAATATTTTACTATTATATTCCCCTTAACACGGTTTCATTATTAATTTTAATGTAATTGCTTCCTGACAGTGACATTTGTTTAAATATGTCAAAATTGTTATTAAATTATTGTTTTTGTTTGACGCACAAATAAACTATTATATAAATTTATTTTGAAAGTTACTTAAAGTTATTTACTAAATACTATTATCGAAAAATTGAAAATTGTAGCATTACATTAAATTTTTATTAGTAAAAGTTGTTGAGAAATTATATGTAATGTATTTTTTCAAGAAAAACTATTAAAAGCTTTTATAAGTGATACTTACGGTTATACGATATACACTAAAAACTAATGAGCTCTTCCTACATTAGTATAGAATGGGTATACAAAATTTCAAAATTTTCTGATTGATAGTATTTGAGAAATCTTGTCCACCGAATCCACACACACACACACACACACACACACACACACACACACACACTTACACACACACACACATGCACGCACGCACGCGCGCACACAACTCATACAAACACACAAACGCGCGCGCGACCGCGCACACCCACACACACATACACACACATACATACACACACATACACACACACACATACACACACACACCCACACACACACATACATACATATATACACACGGACATCATCGTAAGATTTTATAATCGGATTATAGGGACCTTAAAACGTGCTTATCCACTAAAATCTGGATATGCTCGCGCACACACTCACACAGCGGGAGGTAACAAAGAGACATCCTACACACATGCACGCACGCACGCGCGCACGCAACTCATACAAACACACACACACACACTAACGCGCGCGCACGCACACACACACACACACACATACACACACACATACACACACACATACACACACACAAACACATACACACACACACACACACACACACACACACACACACACACACACACACACACACACACACACACACACACACACACACACACACACACACATACATACATACATATATACACACGGACATCATCGTAAGATTTTATAATCGGATTATAGGGACCTTAAAACGTGCTTATCCACTTAAATCGGGATATGCTCGCGCACACACTCTCACACAGCGGGAGGTAACAAAGAGACATCCTACAGTGTCAAAGATGTCAAGAATATGGGCATACGGAGACTTACTACTTTAAATCGTATCGTTGTGCAGTGGCGTAAGTATGCCAATGCAGCCAATGCCATTTAATAAGTAATATTACTTATTAAATGCCAATGCGGTGCATTGGGGCCCACGTCACAAAAGGGCCCATTTACTGAATCTCTGTTAAATTTGTCCTTAAATTTTATTATTTATATTTGATAAATAACTAATATTAATATAATACTACGAAATATTTAAATTTTATACACTACCCATTAATTCAATTCAACACCAATATAGTTTTAATTTACTACAATAACTCAATCCTAACAGTTTAAGGATGAAAACACCATTAGGCAGTTAGCGAACCTTACTTACACCGTAAAGTGGAATACAGTTGGATGCTCAGTTCGCGAAATTTATTTTGTTTCAAATCGAAATTTAAATAATTGGTAATACGTAGAAACGTCATTTTCTGAGTTGTAAAATGTTATGATAATCCTAAAGATTAATGTATGTTGATAAAGTTGCGTAGTATCAAAGTAATAAATTGTTTAAAAATGGTTTTTAAGCATTTTTATTACCCAAATTTTAGGACATTTCGATGCAATCTTGCATTATCAGCTTTAGCTTTTTCTTGTGCTGGTGGTGTTGACTATCCGAAAGAAGATCTGTAGTTGTTGAAGAAGTCTTGTTGGATGTATGACATCAATATCAGATCTTCTTTCAGAAAGGAACACTAAAAAAATTTACAGTAATTCAACACCCCCGGCACAAAAAAGCTAAAGCTGATGATGCAAGATTGCATCGAAACGTCCTCAAATTTGTGTAATAAAAATACATTTTCTGAGTTGTACATCACATTACTTTATACATAGTCAAGGTTCGCAAACTGACTAAAACGCAAAAAAAAAATCCAAGAAATGTACTCAAATGATCTTTCTGTATCTCCGGCAATACAATTGCTGCTATGTATTAAATCTTTAAAGAGCGAAATTAAAAAATTACAGACAATTGTTGCCTGAACTAGACATGATTAAATACTGTGATATGAATGCTAGTATTTCTGAAGTATATTCTCTATTTATTTTGTATTTAACAATACCTGTAACAATATCCACTGCAGAACGTTTGTTTTCCAAATTAAAAATTATCTGCCAAATGCTATTGGCCAATAACCTGTCTCTTCGTTAGTACTTTTAAGTATAGAAGAAAACTCCTTTCCTTCCCAACCAATATAAGAAACTTTTTTTATATTTTGGGTTATAGGAGGCCCCAAATTAAATTTCGCATTGGGGCCGTTTTTATCTAGTTACGCCACTGTCGTTGTGTAAAATGCCCAGACTACTATTCAACGAAAGGTGCTCTAAAAGCAAGGATAGTGCACCCGTATGCATATTATATGATGGACCACATCCAGAAAATTATAAGGGATGTCCAATTTACCGAGCAATACAATGACGAAGCAAACAGCAAAATAAATCTCACTACAACCCAGTCTCCAAGTATCGGCAAACTACTGAAACTCAACATTTTGAATATCACGATCAACCATCACAAAAACACGAACACGCACAAAAATGCAAGCAACTGAACATATTTCGCTGCAACAATTTCTGAACAAATTCAAAAATATGTTCACAGAACTAATGAACCAGAACAGCAATATATCACTACGTTATCCATGTTAATTAAACATAAGCAAATGATGGATAACACAATACGAATAGCATTGTGGAACGCCAATGGGCTCACACAACATCGACAAGAAGTCGAAGTATTCTTCCAAATCAAAAAATCTGTTGTGGCCAGCACAAAACCTCTCGCCGTTTCCATATTAGGCTATATAAGTATTGTATTGCACTTCGCTTTCGAACCGTCGTTTTATAACAAAATATTAAAGAACTATACCCAAATATTGTTTTTTATTGTATTTAACATATCTTCTGCACACATTAATTCTAATTGTATCTATTTTTCATTGTATGAGGAAGTTTCTAAATGTCAAAGATTCTTCCAATTCATTAACCAGATTGGCGGTATTTCTGATGGATATATGCATTTTACCACAATTTTACCTATAATTTCAAATATTTAATTAATAAAACAATAAGAAAGATTAAATATACTTCCCAGAAAAAGATCAGAATGTCACTAAAACTGTTGATTTTTGACACTGACATGTGTCATTTACAAACTTTGTTATAAACATTGGAATTTGTTAACAATATTTAATAAAAAAAAACTCCCAAAAAATTATATTTAGAAGAATTTTTCTAAGAAACTACTACTTCCGGTTGTTCAATTGTTACCAAAACCTTTTCAGCTTATCCCAGGAATGTCAGATTGAGGAAACTGCAGTTAAATATTTTTTAAGTCTTATAGTTTTTAAGGAATCGTGTCTACAACATTCAAACATACACACATACACATATTCACACATACACATATACACACATACACACATACACATATACACACACACACACACACAGACATAATTTAAAAACGTTATAATCTGATTCTAGGGACCTTAAATCGTGCTTATTCAATAAAATCATATTTTATTTATATCAGAAACACATTTCACTCAAAGAAGCTATTTTAACATTCGTAATTACAAAATTTACCACATCAATCATCCCGATGGAAATGCACATGGAGGCACTGCTATCATTATTAACGAAAAAATCAATCATTAAATGGAAAAATATGAAAATGACCATCTTCAAGCTACCAACATCTATATCAAAGACAAGTATGGCTCTATTGTTATCGCAGCCGTATACTGCTCACCAAAGCATCCAGTCAAACAAAACCAATTTGAAAATTATTTTAACTTGTTGGGGAATAGATTTATTGCAGGGCAGGAGGAGATTTTAATGCGAAACACACTTTCTGGGGATCAAGGTTAATTAATCCAAAAGGAAGAGAACTTAAAGTTGCAAGTGACGCGAACAATTACGCCTCTTTCAGTACTGGCAAACCAACTTACTGGCCAACCGACACAAATAAAATTCCGGACCTGTTAGACTTTTATATATCAAAAGGTGTTTCTTCTAATTTCTTGAAGATAGAAGAATGTTTTGACTTATCATCCGACCACTCACTAGTCTTAATCACAGTTAGGACAACAATTATACAAAAAGAAGAAAAACCCTATTTAAGCAATAAACCTACAAACTGTGGAATGTTTAAAAAATACATGAACGACGAAATAAACTTAAAAATTCCCCTGAAATCTAAAAATGACGTAGACAAAGCTATCGAAGCATTAACAACTACACAAGTGAAAACGGCCACTGTTAACGAAGGTGTTAATTTATATAATTGTTCAAATTGTGTTGTTAATATTTATAAACAATAAATTATCTTTTCTTGGATTTGTGATCTGTCAATTTTATTACCTCTCTAGTGTGGTAATTTCATTAAAGCACTCATTGGGCTAAGAAGGTCTTTGCATAACTAAAATGAGTGCGATATGGTATAACTTATCTATCCCACGGTGATATATAAATTGTATTTAAATATGGCTACAATAAGAGTCCCAAGAATGGAATAAATGAATAGATGTTACTTTTTATGAATAGAATTATGAGAATGCCATAAATTGAATAAGTGAATACATTTTTACCTTCCGTCACTTTTAGGTAAGGAAGGTATTGTCTGTGGTCAAAAAATCCGGTGGTAAGTTTTTAATGAATAAGCACGTTTTAGGGTCCCCAGAAAACGATTTTACAAGTTTTACGATGACATCTACATTTACGTGTGAGTGTGTGACAAAAATTTCTCCGACGATAACTCCAGTACTAAAATTCTAAAAAATATAATTCTTTAGCATTCATCTTCTTTACATCCATATAAAGAGCTGATTATATTTTGGTTATAATTGGTGAACCGGAAGTTCCCTTATTTGAAGTTCTTAACAGTTTTTTTTTTTTTTTTTTCAAAAAACTCAGTTAAATACAATTTTTTGACATTTTATGTGATTATCAATATGAAAGAATATCTTATTGTCTATACGGTTTGCTTATACATTTTCCTTCATTTTCAATAGATATAGAGTTAAAGAATTTATAGAGATTAACTTTCACAAATCAATCAGGTTTGCTATAATCATGTAAAACAGCTGATATATTCAAATAATTCTAACTGACAGATATCAGTGTCAAGTGCAATTTACATAGTGTATGTTCATGTTATTATTTCATTGGATTTATAGAAGCTTTTCCAAAGAACATTCGGTATGGAATTTGTAGAAAATAGTATATGTTCGTGTTACAAATTTACTAGATATAGTGTGTCCCATTTAGAGGTGCCACCATTGGGATCTCGAGAACTATAAGAGATACGATGTCGGTTAAATGGAACTTTTTGTGCGTCTTTGGGAGGCCATCCCAGATGTGCTTTTGTTTTTCCAAAAATTCTCATAGGGCACTAGATAATGACAAAAAACTGAATATTGTTGATTTTTTTTCTTTTTCAAATAACTTCTAAACTATTAGTAATTGAGAAAAACGTTTCAAACATAAAAGATGGATATTTTTATTAACTAACCAGAGGCATACGAAATACATTTTTATATCCTTAAATTTTCGAGATATAACACAAACTTATATTTTTTTAAATGGAACCCATATATGATTTTAGTCTCAAAAACATCATTATTTTTTTCACTTTTCAATGATATAAGGGTTATTACGTTTTATATTTGTTTTACTCCTAAAATTTATTTTTTCTCTTTATTTTCCTGAATTTTCTTATTATTTTCCAAAAAAAACATTATTATTTTAATTAATTATATATATATATATATATATATATATATATATATATATATATATATATTTGATCGATATAATTTATTTTATGCCTTTATTACTTAATATTTTCATTCTAGACTCATAATAATTATGATAATTAATACAAAATATTATAGTATTCTTCACGTAAGAATATCATTGAGCAATAACAAGTGTACGTTTTTTGTCGACATACATAAATGAAATAGTCTCCTTATGCTACACAGGTTATATTCTATTATATTCTATTACATGTGTAGTAAAAGGAGACTATTTCATTTACGTATGTCGTCAAGAATGATACACATTTTATTGTGCAGCGATATTCTTACGTGAAGAATACTATATATGCATTTTTCTCAAATAATCGTATGAGGATATAAATTATGATATCAATACATACCTACAGAATTAAATTCTCTAGCGAATAAGTAAATAAAACGTATGTTTCTATTTGCAATAAAAATCTGATGTGCCATATCTACATACATATGTACATATTTACTAATGCTGCAATGCTCCAAACCATATTAAGTTCCTTTGCATATAACTATTGCTTTTTTATTATTTTCTTTTTAAAATGGCACTATTATTAATTTTATTCAATTTTGACGTTTTAAACTGTCATTATTAACTCCATAGCAACAACTACAAGTAACATTTTATTCACAAGTGAATTAAAAAAAAAATAAATTACTCTCACAAAATTTTAACTCACTCTGCAACAAAAAATACATTTAAAAATAACATCAAGAACAAAAATAACACTCACCACATTATTTATCAGACATTATCAGCCCTTTTCATTATTTTTTACGACATAAATGACAGACAATAAAGCGACAATTGTCAAGCTCAGCCTACTAACTGTAGTTAGTTTTTTATTTTGTCAAAATTAAATATTATAATGGTTTTTATTATTATTATTATTATTATTATTATTATTATTATTATTATTATTATCATTATTATTATTATTATTATCATTATTATTATTATTACTATTATTATTATTATTATTATTATTATTATTATTATTATTATTATTATTATTTCGTCAAAATTGAATAAAATATTGTACAAGCCACGTGAGCTAAGAATGTTTATTCACTCGATGAAATTAACTTTCTTCTCATGGATAAACATTCCCTTAGCTCACTTGGTGTGTAAATATCTGTGAAGTGATTAGTTTTTTGACAGTGACATTTATCTGTTAGAGCCGGTTTTTCAATCGCTTGTTAAAGTGTTTGTTAATTATACTCGCCGTCAAATGATTATGGACTGATGTTCAACTTTATCCCTTTCCGTACCCCGTCCCTTGCCCAGCGGTGTTGCCGCTTGTAACTTGACATGACGAGGAATGAACGCAAATGTAAAATAATACATACACTAATTAAAATTTTTAATACATCGTAAATGAAGAAAATATTATAACAAATAAGTAAGGTAAGACAGTAATACGTAATATAAAATATAAAAACTCTCTCTGTGGAAAATTTATATTTACATTTTGACCAAAGTTTCCACATATCAGGCTAAGGTCGCATTTGTGTTAAAATACGATAACCAGTAAAATCTAAATAAAAGGTAAGAATAATTGATTATTAGGTGATACAGTTCACCTAATAATCAATTATTCTACAGATCTGCCAACAAAACATGCTTCTGCAGTCAAAGTTTTCTTGTTATTTAATAAATTATAATTTTTCAAACCCCCTCCAAAATTTAAAACAAAATTAAAAATATTTTAAGTGGTCTATAGCCAATATGTTAGCATAGCTCGCAAGTTCGTGCCCCACAGTAATCATTAGCACTTTTGAGTATACATCGGGAAATAAACATTACTAATGAAGAGGTTATAGATATGTTTTCTTCAAAAGTAAGAAAGATTGATTTTGTTATATAAAGTCACACATAAATATTATGAAATACCAAATTTCCTTTTTATTTTTGTCATTGAAGAGATATATTTTTTGTTATTTTTTATAATTAAATAAAGGTATACGCAAAAGTCCAAAATATGGTTTTTATTTTAGAATTTCCCTGAAAGTTTATTTATTTATTTATTTATTTATAATAAATCATTCCTACAGGATAGTAATGTCCCAATTACAGGAAGATTATATATAGAAAATACAAAAATATATATGCGTAAACATTAGGTAACGATGATAATAACAATAAGAAACAATATACATAATTACCTATATTACAAAGATGAATTACTTAATGAGTGATATTTCGAAACGATATGAAAGTTTTAAATTTAAATAGTGAGTCTGCAAATATGTCAATGTCTGCTCTGAAACTGTTAAAAATTGAACATAGTTGCCGTAAAGGTGATTTTAACTCATAATTAGTTCTGGCAGTTTTACAGCTAAATATTAATTTATAACGAGAAGATAGTCGAGGAACATTAATTGAAATACGCTTCAAAATATTTAGTTTATAGAGAAACAAACATTTTGAGTGCCGCTGGAAAGAGATAAGCAAGTTAAGTTTGGTGTCCGTGAATATTATACTTTTTTGAAGAAAATTTAATAAAGGAAATTATAAAACTAGAATATTATCAAATCTAAACACCTTCTAGAGCGAAATACAAGTAGGTTTCGATTCTATTTTAAAATTTGGAATAGAAATTCACATTTGCATGCATGGATAAACTGTTAGAGAGAGATAGAACATAAAATTCAGAAACACTACTCAGTACATAAGCGCTGTCGCTTAGCTAGATACGCGTAGGCGCATGAAACATATTCCAGTGACCTCAAACATTTTATTCAATCAATCAATTTAAAAATGGATAAACAGAACTCCAAAAATTATTGATCAACAACGGATCGACATAAGGGGAGACATAAAAAATGAAATACAGGAAGTAATTAAACAAAATGAACAACAATTCAATAAACTTCAAGAAGAAAATAGAATTCTGAAGGAAAAAATAGAAGAACAAGACCAAAGAATCAAAATTTTGGAAAGGGAAGTAAAAAACAAGAATATAATTATACATGGACTAGAGGAGGGAACAAATGAATTAGGAGAATTAGAAATTTATATACAGGTATTCATTACAAAACATCTAGGTAAGAAGATCCCAGGAAAAATAAGACCAATTTTGGTAAGTTTCTCAAGTATTAAAGTTCGTAATCAAATTATGAGGAATAGAAAGAGTTTAAAAGGAAAAAAGATATATATAACAGAAGAATTACCAAAACAAATAATTGAAATACAGAAAACACTTATTCCAGAAATGAAAAAACTTAGAATGGAAGGCAAATATTGTTACATAGATTTCGATAACTTGTTGTCAAAGAAGAAAATGAAAACAAAATTAACAAAAAGAGAAACCTTTCCGAAGAAGAGAATAATGAACCAGATAAAAAAGTATATATGAAAACGCAAGAAACTGTTAAAGTAGCAGTGGGCAATATAGAAAAGCAACAAAGGAAAAGATCAGGATCGATTACCTCAAATACAGCCCCAACCAATATATATATATAAGATATAAGAAAACTTCTAATTTCTAAAGAAAAATAGCAATTAAAATCGCATGTAAAGAAATATCCAAACTTAGAACTTAAGAATCAAAAAAATTAAAATAATAAACAATATAAAACTGGAAATGGCCTCAAACTCAAAACGGTTGGTCCCCGCGGAAGTAAGCGACCAAACCCCCCAAAAATGTAGAAATAAGGATAAAATAAACTTAACGTTAAAACTTTAATTGGAGAAGACAGATTATGGGAACTAGAACATTCTCTGGAAGAAATAAAATGGAATATAATAGGGTTATGCGAGATAAGAAGAAACACAGAACAAATTATAAAAATAAAATCAAATAACATATTCTGCCACGGAGAAGGGAAAATAGGATTCTGGATTCTGGATTTGAGGTGGAGGGTGAAGTAAGAAACTGCACGCGCACTTAGGTCTCACAAATGGGCCCATTGTACTACCTCCTATAGCACAGCTTCCGACCTACCGATCTTGAAGCCATTCTACGCTTAGGAAGAAGGCTAACAAGTTAGCGGAGGAAGTTGAGCTAAGTGCGGCCATGGAAGGCCAGAATTCCCCTAACATGGATCCTCTCTTTAACGCTAGAGCGGGACACTCGAGAAGAATGTGTTCCACTGTTTCGTCATCCATCTCACAGCCTCTACAAAGAGGACTGTCGGAGATTTTTATGCGGTACATGTGTTTGTTGAACCGACCATGTCCCGTAAGGACCTCAACAAGAAATTTAAGGTTGTTCCTCGAAAGTCTGATGAGATAATTGGCTAACTTATAAGTTGGTTTAGAAATAAGGTTTCTCGTTTGTTTACAGGTGGATATATTTCTCCAACCAGCTGAAAATTTTTCAAAGGTAATGTTTCGAGTAATATTGTGAAGGAACGATTTGGCTAGGGGTAGCATGGGCTCTGGGCCCCAGGGTAAACCAGACGAACCCTGTTTAGCTAGATTATCGGCACAGATGTTACCTTCAATACCATTGTGTCCCTTTACCCAAGCGAGTTCCACGACATTGTTTTTGGATATATCCGACAGTGCAAGATGACAAAGTTCAACCAGACCTGAAGTGAATTTAAATCCACTAAGGCTTTTAAGAACTGCTTTGCTGTCTGAAACTATCCTGATGTTCTTGTTCTGAACTTTATGTTCTTTAATTAGTAGTGCACTATGCAAGATACCTAGAATTTCAGATTGAAAGACGGTGGCATAGGCACCAAGGGGAATACTGACAGACAGGTTCATTTGTTCGGAGAAGATTCCTGAACCGGACCCTGTACCACTCTTCGAGCCGTCAGTAAAAATGAGAATGTCAGGTATAGAAGGTGTCTGACAGTCTAATTTAATTTGATATGGTTTCTCAAAATAGAATTTTGGAGCAATGTAGTCGTTACTCATCTGAAGAAGTGGAGCCCGCAAGGCTGCTTCTTTGAAGATAGAGCAGTGTTTACTATTTGCTCCTATTTTAGGCCAGAGACCTAGTTGGGAAAGGCGCAGAACAGACCTCAGTGCAACCTCCTCAATGTAGATGTAGGAAAATAGGAAAAATTATGGTGTTGGTTTTTTAGTCAAAAAATCTGATAAATATAATATAATCGAATTCAAAGCATATAGTGAAAGAGTAGCTGTACTAAAAATAGAAACAAAATATAATAAAAGCTTAAATCTAATTCAAATATATGCACCAACAAAAGAATCCACATAAGAAGAAATAGAAAACTATTATGAACATATATATGAAATAGTCAATGAAAATAATAATAGAAATATAGAAACTATAATTATGGGAGATTTTAACGCTCGAGTAGGAGTCAAAAAACCCGAAGATGAAAATACTACGGGAATATTCCACTATGGAACAAGAAATGATCGGGGACAATTACTAATAGATTTTGCCACTAGCCTACAATTAAAAACAGGAAACACGTTCTTTAGTAAGGGTAACAAAAAATCAAAATGGACATGTATATCACCAAAAGGAGATAAATTCGAAATGGACTATATACTTTTCAAAAATAAGAATAATATACAAAATATAGAAGTAATTCAAAACTTAAAATTTAATACAGACCAAAGGCTTGTAAGAGCAACAATCTTACTGGGGAAAAGCAATAGAAAATAATTTTTCAATAAAAAGAAAAACTATAAAATCCAGTTAGACATGCAAAAAACATACCAAGAAAATTTAAAGAAATCTATTCCTACTTTAGAACAATACGAAATCAAAGATGAAAGTAGTCTCCAAAAATATTATGATGCACTAGAAAACATTATGCTAAATACAATACCACGAAAAAATACAAATAAAAAACAACATAAGAAAATATCAAAAGAAACACTAGATCTAATAGAAAAAATCTGATGTGGCCAACACATGACCTCCCGCCAATTCCATGTTTAAAATAGCAGTGAGCTTTAAGTAAAGTATCATTACCGGTTAATCGTTTGTAAATAAAATCTAATTTGTTGTCCAATAAATAGAAAAGTCTGTAATACGAAATTTTGGATTGTTTTATTGTTTTTCCTCAAAAATTTGTTAGAGCTCCAAATTAAGTACTACATCCGATTTATCATATATAGTTAAAATCTAATATGTTGTTTCAAATTATATATGAGTTTTTTATACCAAATTTGAGAAGTTTTGGATCATATTTTAATAGGCTTGAAGGAAAAATCGTCACACACGTACATTCTTATAAAAATCAGCATCATCAGGTGCTCTAAAACGCAATCTTTGTAAATTCTTTGCCGTACATAATCCATTTCGTAAATGTGTAGTTGTAAATTAATATTAATTCATAGTGCTGCAAAAATAGCAATTAGCAAATTTAAATCAGATCATCCTGTACATCTAACATTTATGTATGATGGAAAATATATTATTTTTACAAACCTTAATAAAATATTTTACTATTATATTCTCATTAACACGGTTTCTTTATTAATTTTGTTTAAATATGTCAAACCTGTCATTAAAATTATGATTTTGTTTGACGCATAGACTAGGTGATACATGGAAATAAATTATATTATATATTCATATTTAAAGTTATATAGAGTTATTTACTAAATGTTATTATCGTAGAATTGAAGATTAAACCATTATATTCCATTTTAATTAGTAAAAGTTGCTAAAAAAATTATATTCAATGAATTTTTTACAAGAAAAACTGTTAAAAGCTTGTATAAATGATATTTCCGGTTATCCGATATACACTAAAAACTATTGAGCACTTCCCATATTAGTATAGAATGGGTGTACAAAATTTCAAATTTTTCTGATTGATAGTATTTGAGTAATCGTGTCCACAAGATCCACACACACACACACAGACACACACACAGACACACACACATACATACCTACAGACATCATTGTAAAAATGTTAAAATCGGATTCTGGAGACATCAAAACGTGCTTATTATATAAAATCTCTATATGCTATTTTTAGCACGATCCCTATACCTCCCTTACCTAGGGTAGCGGGAGGTAAAAAGGGAAAAGCTCAAAAATATTAAAAATAAAACGACATTACAAAAAGTAGAATTCTGTGAAATACGAAAATTAACAAAAAAGAAAATCAAAGAAGATTTAAGGAAATACAACGAACGTAAAATTGAAGAAATTGTGGGTTCCTCAGGAGCAGTCGGAAAAATGTAAAATGAAGTAAACGTAGGAAAAAATCGGATAACCAAAATAAAAGATAACACGATGTTGAACACAAACAGAAATGACATTCTTTCCACAGCGACAAAATTCTACACTCAATTATATACAAGCCATATTCCTGAAGAAACGAAAGAGAACATCGAACTGGAAGAGGAAGCAGAAGTTCCCTATATCCTAAAAGATGAAATACTAAAAGCAATAAAAGAACTTAAAAACAATAAGGCCCAAGCGACGATAATATGAATAATAAAGTGATTAAAATTGGAGCCAAACAACTTGTTGAGCCACTATACTATCTTTTTAACCAAATTCTCATAGTAGAAAGTATTCCAACACAGTGGCTAAACTCCAATATATTACTCCATAAGAAAGTGGATAGAGAAATTTTAGATAATTATAGACATATCAGTCTGTCTTCATGTATATACAATTTTTTTACAAAAATAATGCACTCCAGAATAAACAAGAAAATTGAAGATTTCAATTCAGCCGAACAAGCGGGATTTAGAAGTGGATTCTCCACAATAGACCATCTACAATCAATTAACCAAATAATGGAGAAAGCGAAAGAATACAAAATGACTTTATATCTTGCCTTTATAGATTTTCAAAAGGCTTTTGATAGTGTAGAACACCATTTCATTATCAAATCGTTGTATGAAGCAGGGATCGAACACAAATACATAAAAAATAATAAAAGCTATATACGATAAAAGTAAGGCAAGAATAGTTCTAGAAAAACCTGGCGAAACATTCAATATAGAAAGAGAAGTACGACAAGGCGATCCTTTGTCACCAACATTGTTTTCATGTGTCCTCGAATCTGTTTTTAAAGAATTAGATTGGGAAAATAAGGGCTTGAAGATAGATGGAAAGTATTTATCTAATCTACGATTCGCAAACGATATTGTTCTCGTAGCTGAAACTTCAAATGCTCTAGAATCTATGCTTGAAGACATTCAATGCCAAAGCAAAAATGTGGGATTACGGATAAACTTTAGTAAAACTAAACTTATGACTAATGGACCAAGAAAAGATATTAAATTAGTTGGATCTTACTTAGAATACGTTGATAAGTACGTATATCTGGGACAAACAGTATCGTTCATTAGTAGAATCACGGAAGAAATAGATCGAAGAATAGTACTAGCATGGAAAAAATATTGGTCTCTTAAGGAAATTTTTAAGGAAGAATTTTCAATATCCTTAAAAACGAGAGTATTTGAATCATGTGTACTACCCACTTTAATATATGGCTGTCAAACTTGGAGTCTAACCCAAAATCACTACAACAAATTAAATATCACCATACGAAGAATGGAAAGAAGTTTACTAGGAATCAGTTTAAAAGATAGAGTAAAAAATACAGAAATAAGAAGAACAAACATCCCGAATGTAACACAAAGAATAAAACAAATGAAGTGGAATTGGGCTGGACATGTAATAAGAACCAAAGATGAAAGATAGACGAGAAATACTACATTATGGATACCATTAGATAAAAACAGAGGAAGAGGTAGACCAAGTAAACGCATGGACAAGACTTACAGAGAACAGGAAAGAATGGAAAGAGATGGGGGAGGCCTACGCCCAAAAAGAGGTTGGATAAATTCCAAACATGCAACAAATAAGATATATTAGTTTGTAATGTATTATAAATTTATTTTATTTATTAATTGTTATGTACTAAAATGGGATTTATAAAATAAAGGCTATTATTATTATTATTATTATTATTATTATTATTATTATTATTATTATTAATATTATTATTATTATTATTTATTATTATTATTATTATTATTATTATTATTCCTACATGATAGTAATATCCCAATTACAGGAAGATTATATAAAGAAAATACAAAAATACATATATATGCGTAAACATTAGGTAACGATGATAATAACAATAAGAAACAATATACATAATTACATATATTACAAAGATGAATTACTTAATGAGTGATATTTCGAAACGATACGAAAGTTTTAAATTTAAATAGTGAGTCTGCAAATATGTCAATATCTGCTCTGAAACTGTTAAAAATTGAACATAGTTGCCGTAAAGGTGATTTTAACAGGGCCGGCTCGTGCGACTGTGCAACCCGTGCGTAGCACGGGGGTGCAAGGCCGAAGGGGGTGCAAGCAAAACGACGACGGCTATTATAATGCTATCCTAACTCAGTTTTATATTTTCAGAACTGATTTTACCAATTTTAGTAATAATAATGTTAACATTATGCATGACAAAATAAAAATTAAATGAATATTCTAATATAAATTTTTGTTATTTCTTGTATTTCGCGCTTAAATTTGTAATACGCATCGCAGAACGCAGGCGCTAGCCGGCTAGCCTGCAGGAAAAGAGAGTTAATTCAAGATGCGTTGTAACCTGTTCTACCCGAAACTAACTGATAGTTGTTTGTTGTCTATAGCACTCAGAATATTGCTAACTATTCCGGTTGCAGTTGCTACTTGAGAGAGGTCTTTCTCAAAACTAAAAATGATAAAAAAAATCAGGGCAAAGAACCCGAACCTGAACCGAACCAAAACCGGAACCAAACCGTAACATTTTAGGGAACCCAAACCGAGAACTGAACCTCAGATATATTTTTAATTGAACCTGGGTCGAAATCGAACCGAGCCTTAAAATTCAGGTTCGGGGTTAAACTCCGGTTGAGGTTAAAATACCACAAGCCGGCCCTGGATTTTAACTCATAATTAGTTCTGGCAGTTTTACAGCTAAATATTAATTTATAACGAGAAGATAGTCGAGGAACATTAATTGAAATACGCTTCAAAATATTTGGATCATCAAAGATACAATTCATTAGTTTATAGAGAAACAAACATGACATCATTTTTCTTCTTTCTTCAAGAAATGTAACATTAAACTCAAGAAGAAGATTGATATAGTCAAGTTGTATAAATATGTATGTATTTATGTACGTAGTCGTGCCATACATTCTGTTCCTCATACAAGGGAGACTTATTTTACCTAAATAAAAGAAATATGTTTAAAGAAAACCAGTTTTATTTAATTGTTACGTACTAATATTCATATATGTATTCAAAATGACCGCATTATTCTTTCATACGCTTCTACAAACGTTCCGGCCACACAGCTATTGCAGCACGTGCAAAACTACCAGGGGTATGGAAGCTGTTGTCTTCGCCATATCAGCCTTTAATGCCTCATTTAATTTAACCGCCAAAATGATAGAGTTATGCTCACAGCTCTCGTGAAGCTGCAAAGAAAATCCCGAAGGTAAAAAGGGGCCACCACCCAGCGCCAGTGATGATTTGGTGGAGGGTGTCATATGACGGTGTTACAAAGTTGCATTTCTGCAAACAAGGAGGAAAAATGCGAGCAGAAAATTACCCGAGCAACATATTAGAGCAAGTAGTAAAGACATTGAATAACTCCTTGTTCTCCGGTAAGCACTGGATTTTTCAGTAAGATGCAGCGCCCGCATGCATACAAAGCGAAATCTTCGTAACGCTGGTTAGACCTGAATTTGCTGGAATTCACTGGCGCTGAAGATTGGCCCTCCGGAAGTTCGGACCTCAATCGTTTGGATTACCGCCTGTTGAATGTATTAGAGGAGAAACCCTGCTCCAAATCTCATCGCAATATTAAGGCATTACAGGCTGATTTGATGAAGACAGCAGCTTCCATACCTCTGAAAGTTTGCATGCTGCAAAAAATGGGTGGTCGGAAAGTTTGCAGAAAGTTTAAAGATTATTAATATGTAAAAATTAAATAACATACTTTTTTAACAGGTTTCTTTTGTTTATATACTCGTAAAATAAGTTTTCCTTGTATTAGGGACAGAATTTATGGCACGACTACGTATATATATATATATATATATATATATATATATATATATATATATATATATATATATATAAAACCAGAACCCCCTCCGAAAAAAAATCCTGGATACGGCCCTGGGATTGGGATTAATAAGCGCACGTAAGTACTAACGAAAATGTCAGAATATAAAATGACATTGACAATTACAGTTATTTGTACAGGTAGACACTTAAAAAATTTGGCATCAGTGTAGAAGTCTGCAGTCCATAATTATTTGACGGCAAGTATACCTAAGATTAAATTTATCCATCAGATAAACTCCGTGGTAATGAAAATGCGTTTTTAAATACGAATTTATCTATTTGGTAACAGTCGCATTTGGTTGTCAACTGTAAGGTTGGTTATAAGCTGATATTTACTATATTCGTAAGGAATCACTTGTCATTTCGTTTCGAATGTGATTGACAGTTGCAGTTGTTGACAATACTGAATTTGTGACATTCACAACCGAATTCACCATCCCTGAATCAAATTTGATTCTCTGATCAACAAAATTTGACACTGTTGCTTTGTTAAAACTGTTGATCACCAAGGTAAACCAGAATTTGATTTACAGATCAGTGTTGATCAGAGAATCAAGACTTGATTAACGGTTTAGTCCAGGCAACGAAGACCGGAAAGAGCCAAATAGCGGAAATAATTCATGTAGAAGCCAATTTTGGCACAGTTATAGGGGAAGGTGTCCTTAACAAAATACTAAAAATACTGATGGGTGAGAGTGAAGCTAAGGGGGGGGGGGGGTCTCTAAAGGTCCCTTTTTTCAGTTTTTTGTTAATAACTCGAAAACTACTGCCTCTAGCGAAAAAATGTTTATGTATATGTAATAAATTTACTACATGTAATATAATTGGAAGAATTGTGTGCGGGGGTGGGGGGAGGGGGTGGTTGGTTACCGCAATAATGTACGTCGTTTGAGATGACTATAGACAGAAGGGGAGAACGGTTGGAATTAGTTCAGGGCTCCCCGTCACTGGCTGTTGGTCCCGTTATCGTCCGGGCCTTCGTATTGGCTTTCGTCCCTATCAGGGACAATTCGGGACCCGCTACTCAATGTTAAAACTAATGTATCGTCTAAACGTCTTTGTCAGTTAATTACGACCTCACCCACTACGTTGGAGTTAGTATCAATTTTTATTATTAATTTTACAGGATAATAAATGATTAACATTTGCATTCAAATAAATGCTTTGTATATTGTATTAGATTAATCTACATAAAAATCTCTACAGAAAAGGTCCTATACACATTTTCGCTAGGCTCAATAATTAAGGAGATATAGAGGGGAGAAAATAAAATTTTTTTAAAAAAATTTTTTTATTGTTAAAAATCAAATTTTAATGATAAATGAACTATACAGAGCCCACGTATTAATAAATTTACTACATGTAATATATAATGGAAGAATTGTGTGCGGGGGGAAGGGGGGGGGGGGTTGGGTACCGCAATAATGTACGTCATTTGAGATGACTATAGACAGAAGGGGAGAACGGTTGGAATGAGTTCAGGGCTCCCCGTCACTGGCTTTTGGTCCCGTTAAACTCCAGGGCCTTCGTATTGGCGTTCGTCCCTATCAGGGACAATTCGGACCCGCTACTCAATGTTAAAACTAATGTATCGTCTAAACGTCCTTGTCAGTTAATTACGACCTCACCCACTACGTTGGTGCTAGTATCAATTTTTTATTATTAATTTTACAGTATGATAAATGATTCACATTTGCATTCAAATAAATGCTTTGTATACTTCTCTTATTTCATGGAAGTAATAAAATGTTCAACTTACCAATTAGATCGAAAGTGGGAATCGCTAAGCTCTTCACAGCAAATCCTGGGCTCACCCATGACATCTCAGTAAAATTTACAAATCCCTCAACAGGAGCTGAGGATATTGAAAAGGCTGGCGAGAAGCTTTTTCTGGCTGTATACCAAGCGCCTGCACATCAAAACAACCTAAACGAACATCGGTATTCGGAATTTTTGAAAGCGTCAACGAAGCCCAAATTAGCCATGGCCACTCTTCCGCCTACCAGAGGAGCTTCAAAGCAACACTCGCTCAGAGTATATCTACAGGTAGATCCATTTACATATAGTTGTTAAATACGGGTTTCTTTAAATTACAAATATCAATTACTTTCTTACAGCTACAACAGTGGCTCGGCAACCCCTTACCACCCACCCAATGGGGTTGGGTTAAAGGAGATTGTGGGATCCTTAACCCAGTTACCACGAACGACCCTGTGGCAACCGACTCCGTTTTGAACTCGTTCTTTTGCCGATGCACGACTGGGTGTGGAGTGCGCTGCGGTTGCCGCAAAGCAGTGATTGCCTGCTCCGATGCCTGGGGGGGGGGGGTATGGCTCGGCTCATGTACGAATAAAGCCCCCATCGAAGACAGCACCGACGATGAAAATTTAGAATTTGAAGAAAATTAATGTTCAAGATACATCCTTCATTACTATATATTTCATTTTAACCATTTTTCCATGAAATAAGAGAACTATACAAAGCATTTATTTGAATGCAAATGTTAATCATTTATTATACTGTCAAATTAATAATAAAAAAATGATACTAGCTCCAACGTAGTGGGTGAGGTCGTAATTAACTGACAAGGACGTTTAGACGATACATTAGTTTTAACATTGAGTCCCGAATTGTCCCTGATAGGGACGAAAGCCAATACGAAGGCCCGGACGATAACGGGACCAACAGCCAGTGACGGGGAGCCCTGAACTCATTCCAACCGTTCTCCCCCTTTTGTCTATAGTAATCTCAAACGACGTACATTATTGCGGTAACCAACCCCCCGCACACAATTCTTCCATTATATATTACATGTAGTAAATTTATTACATATACATAAACAATTTTTCGCTAGAGGCAGTAGTTTTCGAGTTATTAACAAAAAACTGAAAAAAGGGACCTTTAGAGACCCCCCCCCTTCTCCCTTAGCTTCACTCAAACCCATCAGTACTTTTAATATTTTGTTAAGGACACCTTCCCCTATAACTGTGCCAAAATTGGGTTCTACATGAATTATTTCCGCTATTTTTCCTTCGTTGCCTGGACTAGTTAGTGAATTTGGTGGTCCATAAAATTTAAAGTTTGCTTTAGCTTGTAGCAATATGTGGTGAGAATACACGAACTGAAGACTGGAAAAAACTATCTTACTACTGACTATCATGTCATTATGGATTTTATTTTATTACATATACTATGCATCTTTCGGGCTTCAAGCATCAAGCAGTTGTGAATGTGTACTTGTATTTTGTCTACAAATGTACACATTATGTTCTGTTTCTTTAAAATATTTGCAATATACTATCTCGTTGGTCATTAATTATAAAAGGAAGCAAATTTCAGTATTTTATAAGAGCAGGTATGGTTCATGCCATCTTAGCAATTTTCAATTAAGAAAAGATCTGTTCAACATTACGTTATACAGGGTGTATTATTTTGTATTAGAATCGAAAAAAAACTGACTAAGTGGTCGAACAAAATTTTGTCTATGCCAATATATAGACTATAAAAAAAAACAATAACATTTTATATAAAACATTTTTTTCACTTTATAATAGTTACGAAGTTATTTGAAAACTAAATATTGACCAAGGCCGCCACTAATTTTGTTTTAGTAGAATTATTCGATTTTTTTTAAACAAAATTGCTATTTATGTAATTAGTACATAATATACAACTTTATTGGACAAGCCGCTGTTTATGGACGAGGGAGCAGAGCGAGCGAGTCCAATAAAAAAGGCGAGTCTATAAAGTTTGTTTATGTACGAATTACATACAAAGCTTTATATTCGACTGCTCTAGAAAAGCTGGATAGCTCCTAAAATTATTTTTTTTATTACCCTTTATAAAAATTCGGTATAACTAAGTGTGCTTTTCTAATAATGCTATTGTTTCATTGTTTTTCTTTTTTTTTATTTACGCAAATGTCAAAAATTATTAAAATATGATTTAATAATTTGTTTATTAACCATATCTTTACACAAAGAAATGGATAGTTCAGAAAGTGTGGAAGAGTTGGCAACAAGTGCCAAAGAATCACTCTTGCCCAACAAGTCGAAAAATTTGTTGAAAATCCTTATTTGTTATTTCATGTAAATAAAAATTTCATTTTTGTGACATTTTTTTTTGACAGTGACAGTTCTGTCCAATAAAATAAAGTAAATGTACTAGTCCAATAAAGTATCACATTATGGACACTAAATGCAACCATAAACCAAGTGATTATGATGCAGTAGAACATAAACACATTTAAGATTACCTCTGAAAAGTAAACAAAATGTCTCACTTAATTATAAATGATGTTGCGTAAATGGGGAGAGGATACTTCGAATAACTGATAAGGAGACTGAAATAAACTGAAATTATTACCTGTACCCTGAATTTTAATTAGTCAATAAATACAATATTCCACACAAAAAAAAAAAAACAAATCCAAGATCCCTGGCCGCTCCTCAACTAACTAGTCTTCCTGTAATAAAAGAGAAGTACCTAAGTATTTACCACCTAGTGAAGAGCCATTTAGCACACACACACACACGCACTCACAGAGTCAAACAGAACAGGGAAAATCACAAGTCGCCTTGTGCGAAACGCATACCTGCTACTCAATAGCAGCGTGGCCCAGGCCGTAAGCGTACGTATACTCAACTGTACCTCCCTCTACCACTCTGAGCAGAGTGGTTTATCCCGGCACCGAGACATGGTTACACAACCAGGCTGCCATTACCACCCCTGGGAATAGGGAACTACCCCACCACGAAACCTGCTCAGTTGCTGATCCACCGTACTGGCTTTACTTCGGACTTATGAGCATGGTTACAAAACCAGGATAAAACCATCCTTGCCGTTACCACGCGGCGAATCAGCGAAAACCCACGAGGCTAGCAATCGTGGACACATAGATCGCATTCCTGATTATCCTTATAGCTCTCTCTTCACGTCTTAAACCAAGCTCTAGAGGCTCTACCGGGCACGACCATTCAATAAGGATTAGGATAAAGAACAACACAAGTAGGAGAATACTCATACAAATCCGTATTTGTACTACTTCTTGCTCTTAAGGACTAAAAGTGCGTGTTAGACTCAACTCACCTTCTGTAAGGGTTCTATCCCAAAACTAAACACTCACTAAATCACAACCTCATTCATCAAATGCTAGAGATAGATTGACTTCAGATTTCTATTAGCAGTAAATTGGCGTATTAAGTGATTATCCAAGACAAACAAACAAAATTCCTATCAGGGTGGGGAGTAAATAATTACATATCTGTGACAGTTCGGCCGTCCTGACAATCCTTCTCGTCCTCGAGAAGACACCCTAATCCACAGGTATCATTGTCCGGTGCGCTGTGTTCCGTTGTGCATGGGTCACTAAGCAAAGCAGAATATGGTTTCATACGATCTATCGCAACAACATTGTTGTACTTTCTTTTAGCGCTTCTTGTCGAACTAGGTAGATCTTGTACTATACATCTACCGGCCGGTAACACTTTTGTTACTACGAATGGTCCAGAGTATTTTGGCAACAGTTTCCTGCTAGTACTTTCTGTTGCAATTTGTTTCTTTATCAGTACTAAGTCCTCTTCTTTGTACTTGTGACCACTAATACGGTGTTTATCGTATCTCGTCTTTTGTTTATCTTGCTCTGTGTGTATATTTCGTGCAGCTTGCTCTCGTGTTTCTTCTAAATTTTCATCCATTTTCTGCTCTATTTGTATTTCTGTACTTAAAAAGGAGTCAGTTTTAGACCTTAGACGAAATCCAAATAGAAGTTTGCTAGGAGTCTTTCTTGTTGCTGAATGAATAGTATTATTCATGACAAATTGTATGTCCGGAAATTTTTCGTCCCATTTCCTGTCATCAATAATTGAAGTTCTTAAGGATGCGAGTATTGTGCTATTAAACCTTTCGCACTGTCCGTTCGCTCGTGGAGTTGCAACGGCATTCATAATGTATTTAATTCCATACGTTTCGCAGAATTTTGGATGTAAAAGCGGTGCCTCTATCGGAAATTATTCTGGAAGGCACTCCAAATAAATCTATGATATTCTTTAAGCATACGATAACATATCGAGTTTTAGTATTCCTGGCGGCTGTAAGGTTCACAAACTTTGTGAACGCGTCAACGACAATTAATTGTGAGTTTCCTCTGGTACTTTTTGTAAATGGTCCTACATGGTCGATATGGAGTGAGTGAAATGGTACCGGTATTTTTTCTGTGGGGTTTAATAGTCCCGGTGTTTTCCCTTTCTTTTGTTTTCCATATAAGCATTGAAGGTAACAATCGATGTACTTCTTAACATATTGGCGCATTCCGGGAAACCAATAAGTTTCAGAAATTTTATTTAAAGTTTTTTCCAAACCAAAATGGCCAAACTCGTCGTGACATTTTCTATTTGTGCCCTTTGTCCATTCGGTACTACCCACTGAATTCCAGTTGCTGTTATCCTGTAAACTCTATTATTACGTAAACAGTAATTTTTATATGTCTTTCTCGTACTTCGTTGTTGGTGGATTGTTTAGTATATCCTTGATCAATTTTAAGTTTTCATCGGTCATTTGACCTGCTAAAATCCAGACATCCGTACTTATGTTGAGGATAGTTAAATCCGTAGGTACTTGTTCCACTGCAGGATTTCTTTTGAGTGCATCTGCGTGAGCTAGTCGTGCTCCAGCTCTATACTCTACCGTGAATGTATATTCCTGCAACTGAAGCCACCATCTACCGATGCGAGGTATAAGGTCTTTCTTAGTACTAGATGCTTTCAGAGCGTTACAATCCGTAATTACTTTGAATGAAATCCCTAATAAGTAAACCCTAAATTTTTTTTAATGTATCCACTACAGCTAATATTTCTAGCCCGTATGAATGATATTTCTTTTCATTATCTGTTGTCTGTCGGCTATAAAAATCTACTGGATGAAATTTATTGTTTACTTGTTTTTGTAATAAAATTCCGCCTATCCCGATTTTACTTGCATCTGTGTGCACTTCTGTTTCTGAGTCGTGGTTATATAGCGCTAGCAGTGGTCTCGCTAACAACTGACTCTTAAGTTCATCAAAGGCTTTATTTTCTTCTTCAATCCATTTCCATGGTGAATTTTTCTTAGTCGTGTGAGTGGATGCACAATCTTTGCATAATCTTTTATAAAATGCCTAAAATAACTAGTCAAACCTATAAATTGCCTAACTTGGTGAACATTTACTGGTGCTGGAAATAATCGGACTGCTTTCGTTTTTTCATTTCCGGGTATTACTCCTTGTCTGTCGATTTCAAAACCTAAATAAGATACTGATCTTTCAAAGAAAAAGCATTTCTTTAAATTTAATGTCAAATTATTCCTCCGTATCAAACTCAGTATAATCTCTAGTCTATGTAGGCCTTCGCTGAAAGTCGTAGATAGACATAAAATATCATCTAGGTAAGCTAATGCAATTGTATTCCTATAAATTCCAAGTATTTTATTTACCATCCTCTGGAATATAGCAGGTGCGTTGGTTAATCCAAAGGGAAGCCTATTAAACTCATATTGTCTATCAGTTGTTATGAAGGACGTCTTATAATAAGATGGGTGATGCAAAAGGAGAATTTGATTCTCGTATATCTGCTTTTAAAAGATCGGATATAATTTCACGTACTTGACCCCTCTCTGCATAAAACAGTCTATACGGCCTATAGGTAAACGGAGTATCATCAGACAGGACAATTTCGGCCTCCGGTACCTTTGCACATTTCAATTCGGTAACTGACTTCGCAAAACAGTCTTGGTAGTAATAGCTGAATTACTTTTTCTTTCTGCTCATCATCCAAGTCTGTACCAATCTTTATTTCGTTTTTATCTAACATTGCCTTTCTGTGAGTTGTATTGGTTTGCTTATCTTCGTGGCATTTGTGTCCTCTAGCGAGACTCCGATTGCCATGGACTATTAAATTCGTGTCAGATAAATTGACTACAGGTAGAATACATTCATTTTTGTGATCAGTTTTTGTGATACATCTTGGAATAAGATGTTCTTTTCCAGCTTCAGATCGCATGCTTAAATCAATGAAGATATCTTCCTTAGTGTCCACATGACAAACAATATGACCGATGTACCCTAGTGGGATCACAGATGTTTTTTTGGTCCACAAGACGCATTTATCTGACGTTGGTTGAATATCAATTTCAGTCAACGGACAAGCTTCTTTCATAAGTAATCTCATTTTGTTAGAATCCTTGTATATTAAAACTTTTTCATTTTCTGTAAAAGGCTGGAATTGTTTGTGTATGATCCGGTACAATGCAGATAGTAACTGGTAGTTCTATATTGTCAACTTTGACGATCTGGTTATCAGCTTCACTCAAAGTGTCTACCTTACCGTGTCCGTAACCCCGCAATACTCTAATTTTTGTTGTGTCATATTTAATATTTAACCTTTCGGCCTCGGATTTGACCATTGTTATACACGTAGAGCCAAGATCAATATACGCTGATGTTTCGCTACCATTCACACAAACCTTAAAGAAGAACTTCTCGATCGGACTTACCTCCGTGCGGGTAGCCAGGACGGTTGTCCGTGGTTTCGGTTGGCGGTGTAAAGTATGTCGTGCCTGATGCCGATAGGATTGTTGTGGTTGTTGATTACATACTCCTTTCGAAATACATCCTTCCTGTGTGCGTACCCTTTTTGGGCAGTCTCTTTTCAAATGACCTATTTTATCGCATGCGTAACACCTTATAGTTGTTGTTTGCCTATCTCTTTGATAAGAGCGTTTATTAGGCCTGGATAAACGCGAAGTTCCATGTCTGTGGGGAATATCCGGTCCAATATAAGTCGGGGAAGAAATATTCCTCGTCTCTTGCATCAGCTGAAAATTCTTTGTCATTTGCATCATAATTGATGTCATTTGTTGAAGACTATCTTCTGTACTACTACGGCTACGAGTATTAGGAGATAAATTCTTTTCGGGAGAATTAAACAAGCATGGACTCCTGTTTTCCGACATATTAATTTGGTTCCTAAACTTTGATCTCCAACTTTCCATATACCGATTAAGTGTGAATTCGTTATCCCACTTCTGAAATATAAATGATGTTGCGTAAATGAGGAGAGGATACTTCGAATAACTGATAAGGAGACTGAAATAAACTGAAATTATTACTTGTACCCTGAATTTTAATTAGTCAATAAATGAAGAGCCATTTAGCGCACACACACACACACGCACTCACAGATTCAAACAGAATAGGGAAAATGGAACAAATCACCTTGTGCGAAACGCATACCTGCTATTCAATAGCAGCGTGGCCGTAAGCGTACGTATACTCAACTGTACCTGCCTCTACCACTCTGAGTAGTGTAGTTTATCCCGGCACCGAGACATGGTTACACAACCAGGCTGCCATTACCACCCCTGGGAATAGGGTGCTACCCCACCCCGAAACCTGCTCAGTTGCTGATCCACCCTACTGGCTTTACTTCGGACTTATGAGCATGGTTACAAAACCAGGATAAACCCATCCTTACCGTTACCACGCGGCGAATCAGCGAAAACCCACGAGGCTAGCAATCGTGGACACATAGATCGCATTCCTGGTTACCCTTATAGCTCTCTCTTCACATCTTAAACCAAACTCTAGAGGCTCTACCGGGCACGACCATTCAATAAGGATTAGGATAAAAAAAAACACAAGTAGGAGAATACTCATACAAATCCGTATCTGTACTACTTCTTGCTCTTAAGGACTAAAAGTGCGTGTTAGACTCAACTCACCTTCGGTAAGGGTTCTATCCCAAAACTAAACACTCACTAAACTCACTAAATCACAACCTCATCCATCAAATGCTAGAGATAGACTGACTTCAGATTTCTATTAGCAGTACATTGGCGTATTAAGTGATTATCCAAGACAAACAAACAAAATTCCTATCAGGGTGGGGAGTAAAGAATTAAATAATTACCGTTTAATCATGCCCACCTACATATCTGTCACATAATCAACGTCGTAACTCTTACAGTTTTCGAGATAGCAGAGGTAAACACCGAAAAAACTCATTTTTCATTGCCTTATATCTCAGAAACTATTGAAGATAAAACCCATATTGATTAAACTTTTTTTTACTCATTTTGGTCAGTACTCTATGACTTCATAATTTGTGACACTTATTTTTTAACACCCTGTATATTGTATTTTTAACAATACACAATATATTTATAATTATTAAACATTTTTTATTAGAATTAAACAATAACTTTGCTTGTTATTAATTCTTCTCGTTCTTGTAATCAAAATAAATTATCAGAAAGTGGAAATAATTTTCATTGTACTATGTAATTATGTATTATAATTTAATGAAATTTATACAGTTTTTAATAAGCCGTGAAAGTACTCTGCCACAGTAATTGGTATACAAGAGATTTTTAGAACAAATCTTTATAACATCGGAAATATCAGTAGTCTCTGAATACATAACAGTATTTTTTGCTAAATTGGTATTTTTTAAAAAAATCATCGTCACTAAAGTCAACGAGATCTGATCTATGTCTTTCAATATGTGGTCTTCGATTCACTTCCACTACATTAACAAACCAAATCTACCAATTTTTTCTTCGATTCACTTCCCCTACATTAACAAACCAAATCTACCAATTTTTCCTTGTCTTTGTCTTTACTTTCAAAAAAACACATTTATATACGTCTGTTTTATACATATTTCCACAATTTTCTACTGATACGAGTATTATTTAATTGTCAATATGTCAGAATTTAAGCAAGAGATAATTTACAAAATTTTACCTACACATTCGGGTTGATTCCGAGCAGCTTCGTGAATTTATCCTACTGGTAAAATTTTATCGGTAGGTCAAAGTAGCTGTTACGTTAACCTCTTGTTTACCTAAGGGTATATTCCAAAAATAAAATATAATAACCAAAACCATGGTTTCGGTTACCGACTGGTTCTAGTCACGTGACTATTATTATTGAAACAGTTCGGTTTCAGTCGCGGGTGATTCGCGGAAACCCTAAAATCTTCTTTCAAAACATTACGTCTAGTCTTTCATAATCCTATATTATGGAGAGGTAAATTAAAATACGTACAAGATAAACCGTAGAAAATAGATGCAAACATCAAAGAGTCAATAAATAGTATCTAACCACACTAACCTATAAAATCTGACATCTTATGAAAAAGGACAGAAGATGTTAACCGGCAAAACCGAGGAAAAATCATGGTTGCGTTGGTGCGCTTCGGTTGCAACCATTTTAACCGGAACCATGTTTCATAAATGTATGTATAATTTTTACCATTTGATATTAATTGGAACACTTTTGGTTAACCACGCTTAAAATTTGTTATTTTTGGAATATACCCTAAGACGTATCCTGTTGGTAACGCTACCATGACATTGAAAAACTGAAATGAGTGTTTACCAAAAAGATAAATTTTACAGAGACTTAACAGACACTTGCCAGTACATTGAAAAACCGGCCCTTAGTAACATACAGTGAAATAACAACTGTGTAACAAAGGCAATGTGTTTATCTTTAAAACACAGGATTTATAAAAAAGATTATTTTTTAAATTTATCTGTAAAACATATAGAAAAAGTATTTATGTATGCCTGAAGAAAATTCAATAATCTTTAATTTTTATAATGACATAAAATGCGAAAAAAATTATATTTAATGGTATTTTTTGAAGAAAAACTATTACGTGCTTCAAGTAAAGTGCCATTTCCGGTTATCCGATTAACACCAAAATCTAATGGTGTCTTTCCATATTAGAGTAGGGTGGAAATACAAGGTTTCAGAATTTTCGGAATGATAGTATTTGATTTAGAAAGTTGACAAAATCCATACACACGCATACACATCATCTTGAAAATGTTAAAATTAGATTCTGAGGACGTTAAAAAGTTAGGTTCCGTATTTTGAGAACCGCTGGTACAAATTTTTCTTTGTTAATATCACTAATTTTCTAATTTAAAGTGGCACAATTTTGCTCATGTAACCAAACTCATCTCTCTTCAAATAAAAAATTTGCCAATAGTAAGCGAGCTTATTGAAACACCTTGTATACAAATAATACTTACGAGAAAGTGTAATATTTACGACATAAAAAATTATTTAAAAAATTAACACCATTTTGTCACCATTTATGCACTTTAAAAGTATAACATGAAAATAACTTGAAAGAAACCTTACAGACACGAACAAATTAAAAACTAGAATCAACTATGTATATCAAGCTGTGTTTCGCGAGACACTGGTTTCTGGTTTGTAGCTGAGTGCTGAGTAGCTAGTTCATAGTGACGGTAGGGGGGAGTATTGGTTGTCTTCTGTATAAATAACTATAATCACGAATTAAATTAAAGTGTAGCCATGTGGAATAAATTTTAAAAAATCATACTTCACGCATTTATCAATCCATTCCTCAGAAACAACTTACAAGTGGAAGTTATTCACAACAAAATAAAAATTTGAACAATGTTTTCACTATTTTGCAATAAGTGTAGATATGTGTTATTTTCACATTCATCATTTATAAATTTAAAGAAAAATAATTTTTGTTAAGTATACATGTTAAATCTGGCAAATTTACTGGTTTAAAAAATCTGTTGTGGCCAGCACATGACCTCCCGCCAATTCCATGTTTAAAATAGCAATGAGCTTTAAGTATCACTTCCGATTGTTCGTTTGTAACAAAATCTACTTTGTTGTTCCAATAAATAGAAAAGTTTGTAATACGAAATTTTGGATTATATTTTATTGTTTTTCCTGCAAAATCTGTGAGCAAATACCAACTTTGCGAGGTTTTGGATAATTAATATATTTTAAGGAAAAATCGTCACAGACACATTATTGTCAAAATCAGCACCAAGTTCCTTATGCTCTAAAACGCAATCTGTGTAAATTCTTCGCCGTACATGATCCATTTCGTAAATGTGTAGTTGCAAACTATTATTTGACACTTTGAAATCACGTTCTTATTTAGAACTGTTTGATATAATGCTGCAAACATCAAACTTAAATCGAATTATCCTGTATATCTAATATTTATGTATGATGGAAAATATATTATTTTTACAAACCTTAATTTTATTAGAATCATATTTAAACTACTAAATTCTTCTTAACACGGTTTCATTATTAATTTTAATGTAATTGCTTCGTGACAGTGACATTTGTTTAAATATGTCAAATTTGTTATTAAAGTATTGTTTTTGTTTGACGCAGAGGCAAAGCGATGTGCAAAAATAAATTATTTTATAATTTAATATTTAAAGTTATTTCAAGTTATTTACTAAATGCTATTATCGTAGAATTGAAGATTGTGCCATTATATTCAATTTGTATTGGTAAAAGTTACTAAAAAATTATATTCAATGATTTTTTTACAAGAAAAACTGTTAAAAGCTTGTATAAATGATACTCCCGGTTATCCGATATACACTAAAAACTAATGAGCTCTTCCCACATTAGTATAGAATGAGTATACAAAATTTCAAAATTTTCTGATTGATAGTATTTGAGTAATCACACACACACACACACACACACACACACACACACACACACACACATACACACACACACATACATACATACATACATACATACATACATACATACATACATACCTACAGACATCATTCTAAAAATGATAAAATCGGATTCTGGGGACATCAAAACGTGCTTATTCACTAAAATCACCATATGTGATTTTTAGCACGATCCTTTTACCTCCCTTACCTAGGGTAGCGGGAGGTAAAAAGTGTACATTTAAAAACATACAGTATTCTTCACGTGAGAGTAAGAATGTCGTTGCGCAATAACAAGTGTCTAGTCGACGTACGTAATAGGGAAGTTTAGCGATTTTTTTTATTCTTTTATTCCATGGGAAATGACTTGAAAAATGATGTAACATGTTTTATTTATTTCAAAAATGTCCAGATTTTCCGGAAAACCCGATTTTAAGCTCTGATGACGTCGGTAGAGGCTTGGTACAACGTATGTCGCTTATACACTGACGCACGCGGTTGCGTTTACCAATCACTTGAGACTGAGGTGTTGTTCGACCTACGTTCAAGTGGTTCGCTTTCACCGTTCTGTCTGAGTTTGCGCATAACTGACTTGTGACGTACTTAGAGTTTACCCAAAAAATATTAATTATAAATAAATGGAGCAATAATTTTAATTTTTAATTTCAATTTCAGCAGTCATTTGTGTTATATTTGTGAGAAAATAGTATGTTATGTAGAATTTTTACCATGCTAAACTTCCCCATTGACGTAGTCTCCTTTTGCTACAAAAATAAGGATCCATCCAACTAACCACAGCACAAATAAAAGAGACAAAAGACTACCTATGTACATATTTTGAAATATGAAATATAACTTAAAAATAATAATAATTTATTTAAAAAAATAACGCTGTCCTCTATATCATTTTAATATAATTACTATAAAAAATATAATTTTTTCTCACAAAAAATATTACAGAAATTAATAAACGTGCTACATATATGAATAAAATCTACAACTCAGAATAAATAATGATAAATAATCATGAATAAAAACCACAACTTACTCGTAAACAAGGATAACGTTTATCAATACTTGTGGCTGAGAATCTATCAAGGTTGAATAAAATAAGGTAAAAATATCTAAATGAAAAAAATATAATTCATTTACAAGTTGTATAGTAAATAAAAAGTTTAAATATGAATTGCAAATGACTCCTGTGTCCTATACATTACTGACAAATATATAAAATATGTACTTGATTTTTGCATGCCTACACCTATGTATTCGTATTTTGCATGTTTTTTAAGCGGATCGCTATGGATATCTCGAAAATTGCAAGTGCTACGACATCGGCATAATGGGCCGTAGTACGAGACCACTTTATTGATGTCTCAAAAAAAAAATCTCTTGTGGCCAGCACAATACCTCAATTTCATATTAGGCTATGGGCCCAATTCTCAATTTTCATTTTATCACTTGAAGTTTTTCTGAATTGCAAAGTGATCTGATATAAATGACCGAGGAAGTGCGATATTGTATGTATTTACCATATGTTAACAATATTGGTTGCGCATAATAAGAAATTACGAATTTGGTGCATGTGTTTACTGACATTTGACAAGTGATATGATATAAATTTATCATTTCATATCATATCACAATGATGAAAATTGAGAATTGGGCCCTATATAAGTATTGCACTTAACACTTCTGGTACACACAAAAAATTCTCATTACATATATTCCTTATTTTTCATTCCATTCTATGAAGAAGTTTCCTCCAACTCTTCTAAATGTTCGAGATTCTTACAATTCATTGACGAGATTGGCGGTATTTCAGAAGAATATATGATGAAATCTGTGTGTAGGAAGTAAGTACGTGTTTAGTTGACACTGATACTGTACATACTTTGGCTTATATATGAATCCTCTTTCTTTTTATACCAATTTTAGATGTTGATGGAGTCTTTTCCTCGTTATAACAACAGCATATTATATTACTATTACATTTCGATTTATCCATGTACGAATTCTATATCTATCTTCAATTATAATTATTTAATTAATGATAAAATAAGATATATTAAATGTACTTCTCAGAAAAAGTCTTCAATAATGTCATGGTAATATCTGGATTTTTGACAGACATTTATGTCAATGATATTACAAACATTTTCATTTTTCAAATGGTTTCCATAGGCTGATTGATTCATTACACAATGGATTATTTTACATATATATATATATATATATATATTTATAATTCAGTCTACTTCTAAATCTATAGAAGATATAATAAAAATGTTTAATTTATTGGATAGAAAATTTCATATTCTTCAATATTTGTAATAACATAAATTTTCAAAAAATAATTATATGAGAGTTCATAAATGAATGGTCTGTACGAAATTGTCTTTGATAAACGTTAGTTATAACTTTACAGGATAAGGAAATTGAACAATGAGGTCATGCACGACTTTTTTTATAATTTTAATCGATAGAGTAGTGAAAAATAATAAACCCGTATTTTTTATTTTTCCTCAAATCTATCTTTAATCATGAAAAAATTGTAATTGAAAATGACATTCTTTAAAATGAGGCTGCTAGACCCCCGCTTCGCCCCTTGTCCAATGACGTCACAGAGTGAAAGGCACGACCATTTTGATTTTAACATTGTCTTAAAAGTCAAAGTGACATTTAAAGATAACCTAAAATTTATGAATGTAAACATGTCGATGGAACGGTGTTTCGTACCAAAATAGAGAATAAAATAATATTCTGCAATATATTCAATGTCTCACATGCGTTTATAACCTTTTACCGTCTAATTCAAAGATTCAAAAGTGAAAAAAACATCTGATGTAACGTAGATAATTTCACACCAAATGAAAATTATATTTATAAAAATAAATAGAACGAAATTATGTGTCCATATAAAATGTCTGTTTGAAATGAGCCTGAACTTGATTCGTAACGTTGTGACGACAAAACATGGCTGGTTTTTGCAACTTTTTAAAAATAGCATAATTTAAAACGATTTTATACAACAAAAAATATAAATAAAAAATAATTTAATCATACTGATCGATGAATTAGACTATCCTTTTTCGATTTAAACAGAAAAAAGGTACAATTATTTTTTTTTGCATGACCTCATTATGGAACGCCATTTTAATATTTATTCTATATTTAAAGATATCTTAAATTATTAAAAGACATCATTAAATTAAATAAAGACGTCTTTAATTCATTTTTGGATGTCCTTATAACATTTTGTGATATCCAAAATTGTTTTTAGGACGTCTTAAATTCAAATGTTTATAGATATCAAAAATTCATTTTTAGATATCAAAAATTCGTTTTTAGATATCAAGAATTCAATTAAAGATATCAAGAATTCAATTAAAGGTATCAAGAATTAAATTAAGGATATCAAAAATTGAATTAAAGATATCAAAAATTGAATTAAGGATGTCTTAAAATAAATTATAGATATCACATCTCCGTAAATAACATGTCCAAAATTCGAATTTTTCATGTCTTAAATTAATTTTGGATATCAAGAATTCAATTCTGAATATCACATCTCTTTAAATAACATGTCCAGAATTCGAATTTTTAATATCTTAAATTAATTTTTAGATATCAAGAATTGAATTATGGATATCACAGCTTCGTAAATAACATGTCCAGAATTCAAATTTTTGACGTCCTAAATTAATTTTTGAAATCAAGAATTGAATTATGGATATCACATCTCCTTAGAAAACATGTCCAGAATTCGAATTTTTGATATCAAGAATTCGGTGCGCCATGTAGTGACTGAATTACTTTGCGTCGGTAGTCAGATTTCCTCAACGAAATCATGACTAAATGACTGACCAAGGCCTATATTACAATACTCAAAACAAATATCCTACAAAATGAAACTATACTTCATTTCGCGTAACAAGCGTTGATTTGTCTCTGCCTTTTGATTGGTAAGAATGCAAACTAATTACACAAAAACGAAAAGAATTGGTGATTCTGTCTGTTGTTTATCAAACAAAATCTACAAAATTAATGATATACAGATTTAGTTACGATTTCGCTAAGGAAATCTGACTTACCAGCACAAAGTAATTCAGGCTTTTTAAATTAAATAGCGCACCGAATTCTTGATATCAAAAATTCGAATTCTGGACATGTTTTTAAGGAGATGTGATATCCATAATTCAATTCATGATATCAAAAATTAATTTAGAACGTCAAAAATTCGAATTCTGGACATGTTATTTACGGAGATGTATATATATATATCATTCGGTTTACAACGTTCTTCGACGTCTTCCGATTCCTAATCTCCATTCATCTCGATCTCTCCATGCTTCGTCCTCTAGTCCTCTTTTTCTTATTTCTTCATTGATTCCTTCGGTCCAACTTCTTCTCGGTCTTCCTCTTTTCCGTCTCCTTTGCGGTTTCCATTCTAGGACCTGCTTAGGAATTCTTTCTTCTGGCATTCTTTGTACATGTCCATACCATACTAACTGTTTTTCTTTTATGTATTCTGTTATTTCGTGTTCGTAATTCATTATTTCTCTTATTCTATCATTTCTTATTTTTTCTTTTCGTGATTTTCCCGCTGATCTTCTCATGTAGTCCATTTCTGTAGCATTTAGCATCTTCTCTGTATTTTTCTTAAGTGGCCATACTTCGCTACCATATGTCATAATACTTTTAACAACCGTATTGTATATTCTTATCTTATTTTCTTTGGTTATTTGTCTGTCCCATAGTATTCCATTGAGTAGTGTAATAGCTTTTCTTGCTTGTGTATTCCTATCTTTTATTGCACGGTCTAATTTTCCATCATTTGTAATTTTCATACCCAAGTAATTATATTCTTTACAATGTTTTATGCAATCGTTGTTTTCTAATATTAGATCAGTTTGTTCTCCTCCGATGCACAATCCTCGGTTTTATTTATGTTTAATTCCAGTCCAAATTTCTTATATTCTTCAATAAGTTTCCTTGTCATAAAATTTAAATCATCGTAGTCTTCAGCCATAACAATGGGGTATTCCACTCAATTTTTTTTATTATTTTAAATAAAACTTCATTCAGTTTTGAAGCAATTCATAGTATTAAAAAATCTTAATTTTTCCTAGTTTAACAGTATTTTATTTTCAAGAAATCAGTGTAACGTCACATTTCCCCTATACTTGTCTTTCTCACACACACTGCTCTGAGTACGCTGCGAGAGATAGATAACAATTGTATGACGTCTATTTTCCCTTTTAGCAAATGTGAAATATCTCGTAAAGTAATTATTTAAAAAATGTTTTCATTGTTTTAACTATTATTTATTGAGCCATACTTTATGTTAAATTGATTTTTTTAAAATTTTTTTGTTATGGTGGAATACCCCATTTGGTCATCGGCGAAGGATAAAGTGTATACCGTGTTATTCCCTACTTGTACTCCCATTATGTTTACACTTCCTTTTTCAATTTTTTAAAGCATATTCGAAGTAGATTTTAAAAAGTGTAGGTGATGTGATAACCATAATTCAATTCTTGATATCTAAAATCAAGTTAGTAGGTCAAAAATTCGAATTTTTGACATCCTAAATTAATTCTTGATATCGAGAATTGAATTCTTGATATCCAAAATTAATTTAGGACATCGAAAATTCGAGTTCTGGACATGTGATTTATAGATGTGATATCCATAATTCAATTCTTCATATTCAAAATTAATTTTGGACGTCAAGAATTCGAATTTTTGACATCCTAAATTAATTCTTGATATCAAGAATTGAAGACATGAAAAATTCGAATTCTGAACATGTTATTTACGGAGATGTGATGCCCATAATTCAATTTTTGATATCCCAAATTAATTTAATACATCAAAAATTCGAATTCTGGACATGTTATTTATGGAGATGTGATATCCATAATTCAATTCTTGATATCAAGAATTAAATTCTTGATATCCAAAATTAATTTAAGACATCAAAAAATTTGAATTCTGGACATGCTATTTACGGAGATGTGATATCCATAATTCAATTCTTAATACCCAAAATTAATTTATGTCAAAAATTCAAATTCTTGGTATCAAGAATTCAATTAAGGATATCAAGAATTGAATTAAGAATATCAAAAATGGAATTAAAGATATCAAACATTCAAATACAGATATCTAAATTGAAATTCTGAACATGTTAAATTTACTTTTTGTTGTTGAAAATTCATTATCATATTAAAATGTTTAAAATTTAATTTTTGATATCTATAAATGTATTTTTGATATCCTTTATTCAATTATGGATATCTGATATTCGATTTTTGACACCCTAAATTATTTAAGGATGTCTGAAATTAATTTTAGACGTCCTTAATTATTTAAAGTTGTCCATAATTCAATTTTTCATGTCTTTTAATAATTAAAGATATCTGAAATTAAATTTTTGACGTTTTTAAATAATTTAAGATGTCTTCAAATGTAGAATAAATAGTAAAACGGCGTTCCATAAACAATGCTAACGAATTTCGTTCGTGTACGTACGACAAAAAGTTAGATAATACGGCAAATATAGTTATCGTCACCAAAAATCAAGGGACAACTTTACCGCCGTTCACTTAAGTTCACAAAGAAACCCAAAACTTCTACAGCTTTACCGCTGTTCACTTAAGTTCACAAAGAAACCCAAAACTTCTGCCCATCATAAATAAGAAAGCACAGCAAAAACTGTCACTGTTTTGGAGTGTTTTGCACATAAAACTAAAGCAATTTGCGGTGTACCGAACTGAACTTCCATTCTAGTTTCATAGTAGTAGCACAGATTATCTATACTACCGTATACAGATGCGACACTAGGCGATTTCGTTGGGGCAAATTTTCAACTGCGCAGGTTGTTTGCGCATGCCATATTTCGTTAATAAAATGGCTTGTTTTTAGTTTGCCGTTATAGTTTGCAAAATAAATATAAAATATAAAAGTCAGTGCCGTGAAAATAAAATGGAACACAAAATTTTGAAATTGTAGCCATACAATTTATTATCATTAAAAATATTGTAAAGTAAATAAAAGCAATTGAATTTACCCATCTTTGACAGGAAAGTTTATAAACAAGAACTTTAATACAATAAAAGGAAAAAAAAACTATTATTATTATAACAAATAATAAGAAATGGCTTAATTGATTATTAGTTTTTTTGTTATGTTGTCATTTAATGCATAGTGTAGCAGTTGATTTTTACATATTATTATAAATAATAGGTATTGTATTATTTAATTCTTTGTTTTTATATTAGTAATATATTTAAATAATATGATATCTAATGACTATTTAGTAAAAAAAAACATTGAAAAACAGAAACTTTTTTATATGGATTTGAACTCGCGACCTCACATAGATTCGGTGTTTATTCTAACCCTCGCTCTAACCAACTCGGCTACAAGCGAAGCTATTCTATCCTCTTATTTGTAGGATTTTGAGGTAGTAAATTATTTCATTAACCCGGCAGCGGGCAGGTGGGGTGTGGTGTGTGGTAAACCCCAGTCACTTTATAATTGCCGCCATTTTTGCAATAACGGCAGTACACAATCATCTAGCCATCTACCTTTCGCAAATATATTGGTCTGTCAATACGCAACAGGATTCAGTCTCAACTAAATTGCGGAAAGAGTATCATCAAATCAAAGTGACGTGGGGTGTATTAAACCCCACCTGTCCTTAAACGTAACATAAATTCTCTGAAGTGTACAGATACGAATATACTTATTTTAAAATTTCAAGGTACATTTTAAATATCTTTTATATATTATACTGAATTTTATTTAGTTTTTCTAAGTGTAGTATATCATATTTTGAAAAAGATCAGGCGCATTTGTTGGCCACGTGGAAAGAAATAGGTACTGAAGAGAAAGTCAATAAATAAAATTTGTGATGAAAACAATGAATAACCACCGCAGAAAAAATTAAATTCAAAGCAAGGTCGCTGCACAGAATCTCTTAGGGCGAGAGACAGAAAAAGAAAATACGTCTGCAAGTCATGTCAAACATATTTATATATGTAGAGCATGCGATAATTTACTGTGAAAAGTGCAGCACATTTGAATCTTCATAACTTCTCTGTAGCTAAAAGCAACTTAGTAAATGTTTTTTTAGATCATAGATTCACTTTTCAAGTTTAAGAATGTTATTTATTTTTGTTTGTAATATTTATATATTTTTTTGTTTTTATAGTATAATGCCAAAGAATATTTCAGTGAGTGTTTATAAGTTCTATATTTTTTTACATAAATAATGAAATAATTTTATTGTTTCTTATTTCCATTGAACCAGGAACTTCTAAAACACCAACAAATATAATAATATCTGAAAAAAAATTACCAGATGTTTCATAAAATTAAAATTAATTTGGGGTTTGTCATACCCCACCTGCCCAAATTTGTATTTTTTTTCACCTGCCCGCTGCCGGGTTAAAAACATGGTCGCCAATAATTTTTTTTAAGACACTAACTTCAAAGGTGCCGACAGAGAGTGTCGCATCTGGTTACGATAGTATAGGTAATCTGTGGTAATAGTGTTTCCTAAGTCCGCATCCCGCAGCCTGATCCTTGAGGCCGCGGAGCGTGAAATGCGTAGGATTGAAAGAAATAATGAGATATTCGTGATAGCACAACGCGCAAAATCATAGGAAATAGTTGAATAATCGACGAACTTCGCAACCAACGTCTCAAATTCAAATGAAGCGGATGACAACAAACTTGAGACCACTGAGACGGACGTGCAACGGAAAATGACGCGTTATGATTGTGCGCAGTACGCTATCGAGAAAAGGGTCTTTCATCTATTTTACTCTTACATAATTCCTCATTCAATCTCTCGTAATCCTATGTATATCCTGACTAGCATTGTGGATTATACAGGGAATTTATTTTAACATGCAACATATGGTCAATCATTTCCATGGTTACTCACTATTGTCAAAAAATGACAGCAATGTAAAATTTGAACATTTTAAAATGCAAAATTCATAACTTACATGTAATAAATGTTTAAAAAAATATCCCCATTAACACTGAGGCAATATTATAGTCGGACGTAATAAGAATTGACACCATTTGTAATGTGTTCCGGAGGTATCTCCTGTGCTGCAATGCTATTTATAATGTTGCATTTTAAAATGGACAAATATTACATTGCTGTCATTTTTTGAGAATAGTGAGTAACTATGGAAATGATGAACCATAATGTTGCATTTTAAAATAAATTCTCTGTATGTTTTCTTGTATCTAGTTAAGTTATATGATCTAAGCTTGAGCAGACGTTCTAAGAAAAGTGCCGTTTAGGCTATTAAAATATATTAAACTGCTTATGCTCTCATATGCATAAATGTTAAAATGGATGGTATCTTGCAAACACAGAGAACCACATAATAAGTTTATAACTATGAACTTCAGAAATACAAAATGACAAATAACACATCAATACAAAATTATAATTTGACAACAAACATTCAAAACAGAATCTGACTCTAAACTGAATTTCGATTTTTAGCGAACAGAATAACAGAATTATATAAACTAGGGGTCTAGTCTTAACCTACCTACAGTAATTTTCTCATGAATTTTTGAAGTTTTAATCTTCTACTTTAATACTGTATTCATCTCAAAATGTTTAATAAATGTCACTGATATCACCAAATTATAATAATTCAAAATGTTACTAAAGAAACATAATACTTTTGTAATTAAATTATTATTTAAATACATAAAAAAATAAAATAAATTTTCAAATATTCAATAATTGGGAAACATGAGTAAACATGGGTTCGTAACCCTGGATTTTATTGAAGTAAATAAATTTAGCCTACACACTAAGTTTTATTTCTAAAAAAAAATACTGGATACCTAAAATAAATATAAAATAATTATGAATGCTTACACTTCTTGCAGGTGCAGGATTGGCACTTGAGAAATATTTATGAGTTGAATTGTTAATTTCCAAACAGAATTTTGAACATTACTTGCCGAAACCAAATATTGAAAAGCGAATCTACTAATTTTCTAAAATCACTAATTAACTCTCATCTCTAATTCATTCTCTCGCGATCGCTGGAGATGCATTTATATTTGTATATATAGCTGTTCCAAACTTAAGTCTCTGTGCACTTAACACTTGTGGAAGGTGAAGTGGTCTGTATAATCTTTAACATAGTTTAAATTTTTTTAAACAAACAGGTCTAAATACATATAATTATAAAAATGAAATAAAATATGGATATACATAAACAGAACTTATGAATTTCATTGGTTATTTTCTGTCCAATCGGTCGTATTTCTGAACGTTGCGCGAAGAATTCTTCCGTCTTCATTTTCTGATCCTTTAAAAGTTTCGGTGAAGGAGTTGTTAAATTGTTAAAGTGCATACAGCAAGCTGAGAATAGCTCGCATCGGAGATGTAATTTGAAACAAGTAGAATATTCTTTGGCTCCAATTTTTTTTGTACGTAGCTGGCTATTTTGTTCGTTTCGAAGTTTGGAATGGTGTTAATTTAACTTCACTCCTTTGGGCAACCTTGGTTTGGATTTGTTGGCGGTTGTAGTCGGAAATGGTTGAGGATATTCTTTCATATTTGTCAAAGAGATGGTGTTTGGGTTCAGGTCCTTAACAGTTATATGCAATAAAATCCCTAGACAGTGTCATTAAGTTTGAAAATCAATCATGATTTTACCTACAAAAACTTACTACAGTAACTTGTTCTTTAATTTAACTTAAACTAACAATATTAGGGTACCATATATATCTAAAACTCCCCGTTATTTAAATTTACTAATTTAATTGATTTAAATAACCTTTCATGGTTTCAACAAAAGGTTAAGAATTTACATTAATTTATATTAAATTACTTATTCTATGTTAAAAGCAAATCAAAAGCAAAGCGTGAACATCGCAAAGATTTTGCAACAAAAATAAATGCCTTAAAAGCTTAAGGTATTAAGACTAAAATATTTCGTAATAATATGTAAATAATAACGGAGAATGTAGAAAATAGAACAAAAGGCGCAGGCTATCATCTGACGAATCTCCATTAAAAATTATTCAAGTTACAAAAACTACGAAGGTAAACGAGTTTACAAAGGACCTTGAAGGCACCAATAACAGCTCCATCAACCAAGGTTTTATGAATGCCGTCCAGAATGCAAACTCTTTTTTAACCAACAGCCCCCTACCACACTTGCCAACCAGCTATTCAACAAAAATGTAGAACTTCAAGGTCAGCACTATCAACCAGGTCTTCATGAATGCCGTCCAGAATGCAAGCTCTTTTTTAGCCAACAGCCCCCTACCACAAATGCCAACCATCTACCCAATAAATCTGTAGAACTCCAATGTCAGTACCATCAACCAGGGTTTCATGAACGCCGTCCAGAATGCAAAGTCCTTTTTAGCCAACAGCTCCCTACCACCCACAAGTGCCAACCAGCTAGTCAACAAATCCGAAAAACTCCCAAAAATCACTATTAAATGTTTATCATAATGAGCCTAGCAGCGAACATGTGCGGATATTGTTCTGGAATATCAACGGGTATAACAATATTTTTAATGTAGAAAATGAAACTCAATCCAGATTTCTCTTGGCAAATGTCCTCTGCTTTGTAGAAACATGGTGCATAAATGTGAATATTATTTTACCCTAATTTTTAATTTAATCACATCAAAGCACAAAAAGAAAAAAGTAAAGGCCGGCCTAGTGGAGGGCTAACTATTTTGATTAAAAAAATCTGTGTGGCCAGCACAAAACCTTCGGTCAATTCGATGTATTTTGTAAATATCCCATACCAAAAGTTCCTTGAAAAAGATTCTATATATCCTGCAAAATTGTAACAAGAACACAGTATTTTTTACAAATCATTTTTGAATACGAATACGAACGTTTGTACATTATACAGTGTGTCCCATTTAGAAGTGCCATCATTGGGATCTCGAGAACTAGAGGAGATACGATGACGGTTAAATGGAACTTTTTGTGCGCGTTTGGGAGGCCATCTCAGATGCACTTTTGTTCTTCCAAAAATTCTCATAAGGCACTAGATAATAACGAAAAAGTGAATATTGTTGATTTTTTCTTTTTCAAATAACTTCTAAACTATTAGTAATTGAGAAAAACGTTTCAAATATAAAAGATAGACATTTTTATTAACTAACCAGTGACGTACGAAATAAATTTTTATATCCGTAAATTTTCGAGATATAACACAAACTTACATTTTTTTAAATGGAACCCATATCTTATTTTAGTCTCAAAAAAATAATTATTTTTTTCTCTTTTCAATGATGTAAGGGTTAATATGTTTTATATTTGTTTTGCTCCTAAAATTTAATTTTTTTCTTTATTTTTGTGAATTTTCTTATTTCTCAAAAAAAAATATTATTTTTATTAATTATATTATATTTGATCGATATAATTTATTTTATGCATTTATTACTTAATATTTTTATTCTAGACTTATAATTACAAATTACACTATAATATGCCAAGGGCGACCTGATACAAAATATTATAAAAATTCATTTGATACGAGTTTTGAGCAAATTTTTCTAACGAAATAAATTATTTAAATACAAGGAGTATTTCTAAATAGAAATCTACCAATATTTTCAAAATAATTGTAAATTTAATACAAAATAAGGAAAAAATAATAATTTTTAAGGCAAAACAAATATAAAAACATAATAACCCTTACACCATTGAAAAGAGAAAAAAATAGTTATTTTTTTGAGACTAAAATCAGATATGGGTTCCATTTAAAAAAATATAAGTTTGTGTTATATCTCGAAAGTTTACGGATATAAAAATTTGTTTCGTACGCCACTGGTTAGTTAATAAAAATATCTATCTTTTATATTTGAAACGTTTTTATCAATTACCAGTAGTTTAGAAGTTATATGAAAAAGAAAAAATCAACAATAATCAGTTTTTCGTCATTATCTAGTGCCCTATGAGAATTTTTGGAAAAACAAAAGCACATCTGAGATGGTCTTTCAAAGGCGCACAAAAAGTTCCATTTAACCGACATCATATCTCTAGTTCACGAGATCCCAATGATGGCACTTCTAAATGGGACACACTGTATATTGCACTTAACACTTCCTCCTTCAACTTTTCCCTATTTTATTAGAAGTCGCTGTTTCTTACTCTTCTCTTCTACTCATTCCTGTCCAACCCATCTTCATGACACAGTTCTTCCTCCCTCAAATCTTCTGTTATACAGTCCTCCCATCTTCTCTTTTGCCTTTCTCGTACTCCTGGCATTATAAGTTCCTATCTTGAGGCGAGGCCGCAAATGCAAGTCACTGGCGAGGGACACTGTCACTTATATCACTTTCAGATCATATACTTTCCACTTTGGTTTTGCACTTGACACTGACATCTGTCACTTAGAATTTTATGAATATATCTGATGTTTTCATAATTTTTGCAAAGCTGACTGATTTTTGAAAGTTAATCTCTCTATAACTCTATATCTATTGAATATGAAGGAAAATGTATAATCGAACCATATAGAGAATAAGATAATCTTTCTATTGATAATCACATAAAATATCGAAAATGATATTTAACTGCGTTTTTTCAAGAAAAACTGTTAAGAACTTCAAATAATGGTACTTCCGGTTGACCAATTATAACCAAAATCTAATCATCTCTTCATAGGGTTGTAAGGAAGAATAATACGAAAGAATCATAATTTTTAGAATTGTAGTTTTGGAGTTATCGTCGGAGAAAATTTGTCACATACACACGGACACACACACACACACATACACAAATACAGTAAAATCGTATTGTAGGGACATTAAAACGTGCTTATTCATTTAAAACTCCCCATCGAATTTTTTGTCTAAAGACAATACCTTCCTTAACTAAGGGTGACGGAAGGTAAAAATGAATGACATAGAGCTAATTAAAATATTTAACATTTCACCTCTTTGGATCGCGGTTGAACTACTAATAAAAAATCTGTTGTGGCCAGCACAAAACCTTCCGTCAATTCGATGTATTTTGTACATATCCCATACCAAAAGTTCCTTGAAAAAGATTCTGTATATCCTGTAAAATTGTAACACGAACACATTATTTTGTACAAATTCTATACCGAAAGTTCCTTTCCCTATTTTATTAGGGGTCGCTGTTTCTTACTCTTCTCTTTTACTCATTCCTGTCCAACGCATCTTCTTCCCACAATTCTTCCTCTCTCAAGTCTTCTGCTACACAGTCCTTCCATCTTCTCTTTGGCCTTTCTCGTACTTCCGGTATTGAAAATTCCAATCTTGAGGCGAGGCTGCAACTGCAAGTCACTTGCGAGGGACAATCTATCACATTCACATATAACTTTCTGACTCTACTTTCAACTTTGGTTTTGCATTTAACACTGACATCTGTCAATTAATTTTTTTTAAATATTTCTGATGTTTCCATAATTTTAACAAAGCTGACTAATTTTTGAAAGTTAATCTCTCTTAATGTCTCTATAACTCTATATCTATTGAATATGAAGGAAAATGTATAATCAAACCGTATAGAGAATAAGATTTTCTTTCATATTGATAATCACAAATTGTCGAAAAATGATATTTAACTGCGTTTTTTCAAGAAAAACTGTTAAAAACTTCAAATAAGGGTACTTCCGGTGGATCAATTATAACCAAAATCTAATCAACTCTTCCTATGGATGTACAGAAGAGGAATACGAAAGAATTATAATTTTTAGAATTGTAGTATTGGAGTTATCGTCGGAGAAAAATTTGTCACACACGGACACACATACACACACACGCACACACACACGGACACTCATACACACACACATACATACATACAGACCACAAACCAGTAAAATGACTCTCAAACCCGTAACCCATGGTTTTCAGAGGAATGCCTCACTGCAAAAAGACAAATTAAAAATAAATTGAGATTATATCAGAAAGAAAATTCAGATGCTAAATTAAAAGACTATCTAGAATAAAAAAAACATATATTCAACTTTTAAATCAAAGCAAGAAAAAATATAGTTTAGAAATTCAGCAGAAACTGTCAGAAGTTAAAAACAATTCCCAGTTTTGGAACACTGTTAAATCATTAAAACCTAAGACTTTCATCAAAAGTGCCCTTGATTTAAGCGAATGGGAAAATTTTTACTCACAACTGCGCCTACCCCGGTCATTCACTTCACGAGTATTTTCACACCCTTACTTGGACGCTGTGATAACTCATGAAGAGTTATCAAGGGCACTCTAGGTCCTGATGAGTTAAACAACGAATTTTTCAAAAATTTAACTGTTAAATGGCTTCGCTATGTACTAAACCTTTTTAATACAATTTTAACCCAAGAACAAGTTCCTAAAACTTGGTCCCAAATTCACCTTTTCTTATTGCACAAGAAAGGTAGTCTTGAAAACCCTCTAAACTACAGGGGTATTGCCTTGGTAAATTCTATTTTTAAATTGTTTACCACAATAATATTCAACAGACTTCAACTCTGGTGTGAGGAAAACAAAGCAATCCCCGAATTCCAAGCCGGTTTTAGAAAATATAGAAGTACTACCGATAACCTATTCTCGTTAATGGCAATATCACATCTCTATTTACGCCTAAAAAGAAATCCGTTATATGTTATCTTTGCAAATTTTACTAAACACAGTAAATCACAATTTACTGTGGTTTAAATTATTTAATATCGGGATCTCTAACAAATTAATTAGAGTACTTCAAGATATGTATGATAGTGCTAGCATCCAAAATAAAAATAAATTTCGAAACGTCAAATCCAATCTACTTCATTGAAGGTATTATGCAAGGTGAAATACTTAGTCCGACACTGTTTGCTCTTTTTACAGCTAATTTAGAAACATTTTTTCGCGATAAAGGAGTTCGTGGCTCAAACATTGACGGCTATAATGATATTTTGCTACTAGCTTTTGCCGACGATATAGCAATTTTATGTAGTTCTCCAGCAGACGTGACCAGAAAGTTAAACATCCTCTGTGAATATTGCAAAGTTAACTTACTTAAAGTTCATGCAAAAAAAAAGAAACAAAATACTCAAGTTTCACCGAGGCGGTACACTAAAACACAATTTCTTTTACGATAAGGAGCCGATAGAAGTTGTAAACTCCTTCTTCTATTTAGGTTTGACTTTCTCAGCCTCGGGAAAACTCATTCTAGCCTCAATGGATAATTATAAAAAAGGGTAAACTGCAATTAATAAAACAAAACAGATTCTAAATAAGGGCAAATCCACTAGTTGGTTAGGAAAAATAAAACTTCAAAAGGCAATAATAAATGCCACTGCACTGTACAGTGCGGAAATTTGAGCCTTACGTTACACTGCAAACATAGAGAGAATTCAAACAAATTATCTTAAATCTATTTTAGTGTCCTAAAAACACGGCAAGTTATTTGCTAAGACTAGAAACAGTAATGATCTCTTTAGAGTTAGATGTGTGGAAAAGTGCCTTGAGTTGGTGGTCACAGCTGTTGTCGATGAATGATACTAGATTACCTATCTATTATCTACTTTAATTATAAAAAATACACATTACACACTATGCACCATTTAGAGTACATTATCTAAGAAATTGTAATCTTACTGATATAAACAAACATAATATGCACAAAATATTAACTGAGCTCACTAAAGAAAAAATCAACAATATTTTTTTACTATGCGACTAGTGCTTTACAAATTAAAAGCTTTTGCGTAGAGGAACAAGATTCTAAAATTGTTATATTTATATTAAGCAAACCAAACCTTGGTGTTGTAATGCACCTACCTATTTACAAGAGGTCCATGGCTGACTGAATGCACCTACCTATTTACAAGAGGTCCATGGCTGACTGAAATGAAAAATAGATAGGAAACATAATAAAAACAGTTACTTATCCAAACTTCAAGAGAAGTCTTTATTGAACTGAACAAAACATTGGTTCTTTAAATAAATATTAAACGAGTTTATATACAACAAGGTTTATAACATATTAATTCAAAATAACCAGCTGGTTAGCATTTATAAAACTAAACTAAATGATAATTAACTAAATTCGTTTCAAGGAAAAACAAGTTTAGTTTTAGAAATTATCTAAAATAATGATTAAATTAGCTTATCTGTTATATGTTGACCACATGGAAAACATATTAAGCAAAAAATTCTTTTATCAGTCCGGAAAACAGCGGCCAAAGTGGGAATCCAGATGGGTCACACCGCTGGATCTCAGACGTAGTCCAGGCAACGAAGACCGAAAAGAGCCAAATAGCGGAAAAAATTCATGTAGAAGCCAATTTTGGCACAGTTGTAGGGGAAGGTGTCCTTAACAAAATATTAAAAGTACTGATGGGTGGGAGTGAAGCTAAGGGAGGGGAGGGGTTTTAAAGGTCCCCTTTTTCAGTTTTTTGTTAATAACTCGAAAACTACTGCCTCTAGCGAAAAAATGTTTATGTATTAGATTAATCTACGCACGACTGGGTGTGGAGTGCGCTGCGGTTGCCTCTGGTGGGTGGAAGAGTGGCCATGCCTAATTTGGGTTTCGTTGGCGCTTTCAAAAATTCCGAATACCGATGTTCGTTTAGGTTGTTTTGATGTGCAGGCGCTTGGTATACAGCCAGAAAAAGCTTCTCGCCAGCCTGTTCAATATCCTCAGGTAATGTTGAGGGATTTGTAAATATTGCTGAGATGTCATGGGTGAGCCCAGGATTTTCTGTGAAGAGCTTAGCGATTCCCACTTTCGATCTAATTTCGAATTGGCTCAACCTGGTTATTTGACTCTACTTTGTCATTTGGACTTTGATTGTTTTCTACATTTCATGAAGGTAAGTTGAACATTTCATTACTTCCATGAAATAAGAGAAGTATGCAAAGCATTTATTTGAATGCAAATGTTAATCATATATTATACTGTAAAATTAATAATAACAAATTGATACTAGCACCAACGTAGTGGGTGAGGTCGTAATTAACTGGCAAGGACGTTTAGACGATACATTAGTTTTAACATTGAATAGCGGGTCCCGAATTGTCCCTGATAGGGACGAACGCCAATATGAAGGCCCCGGAGGATAACGGGACCAACAGCCAGTGACGGGGAGCCCTGAACTCATTTCAACCGTTCTCCCCTTCTGTCTATAGTCATCTCAAACGACGCACATTATTGCGGTACCCAACCCCCCCTCCCCCCTGCACACAAATCTTCCATTATATATTACATGTAGTAAAGTTATTAATACGTGGGCTCTGCATAGTTCATTTATCATTAAAACTTGTTTTTTAACAATAAAAATATTTTTTTAAAATTTTTTATTTTTCCCCCTCTGTATCTCCTTAACTATTGATCCTAGCAAAAATGTGTATAGAACCTTTTCTGTAGAGAATTTTATGTAGATTAATCTAATACATAAACATTTTTTCGCTAGAGGCAGTAGTTTTCGAGTTATTAACAAAAAACTGAAAAAGGGGACCTTTAAAACCCCTCCCCTCCCTTAGCTTCACTCCCACCCATCAGTACTTTTAGTATTTTGTTAAGGACACCTTCCCCTACAACTGTGCCAAAATTGGCTTCTACATGAATTTTTTCCGCTATTTTTACTTCGTTGCTTGGACTAACGGGAAACAACACTAGATTGCACAATGAGTTTTATACCATTCCTGGTTAGAACAGTCCCTGATGCAACCAATCACGACGCGACGTATTACAACACTTAACACTGCAATGCTATGACATCGTCAATAATAATGCAATTACAGGCTTCTTTTTAATACGACTTCCCTGCACTATTGACATTTCACACCGCTCGTCACACTCTCTTTTTTTTCAGCTGTCGTGCTCGTAGCCCGCTCCGACGATCTTTAATTTGTCCAATATTATACCTACCTATTTACCTATATGCATTCTTACGGCAATATAAATTTATTTATTAAAATAATTATAATTAAATTAATCTAGTTTTGATCGTTACAGTTTACCTATCACTTTCTATTTATTAATGTACAAGATAATATTGCAATTAAGTTGTAAATCTACATATTACGTGCGTAGAAAGTGTCAAAGAGTGAATAGTGGTTGGCTGAAATATTTTTCAAGTGTGTTTAAATATATTTGTAACTAGAATTCAGTGTGAAAGTGAGGTTGTAGTTGTTTATTATTTCAAAAATTGAACAGTAGTGTTCATCTTAAAACGCAGCATCTCTACTCTGTTGGTACGGCCATCTAAACAACCTGTGTTTTCGTTGTGTTAGTATGTGAAGGGTGTAAGGAACAATTAAACTGCTTTTATATTATTCATAACAACAGAATTTGTAATACTTCACATAAAAATAAATTATTTATAATTAATGGAAACGGGTCGTTTACGACCCGAACAAACGGGTAAACTAAACAGTCAAGCTGGAACTCATGGAATTGGAAAATATAGTTGCAAATACCGTTTATTTAAAAGCGAGAGAGGGTGGCTCCGATAGCAATAAAGGAAAAAGCAAAAAGTGGAGGAAAATTCTACAATTTCCCCATATATCTCACTGTCTGGATCTGATAAATATATATATATATATATATATATATATATATATATATATATATATGGTCCCGTGGCCGCGTGTCTGAATATCTGGTCGCGAACCTGGGGGAACCGGGTTCGATCCCGACAGACGCCAATTTTAAATGGCACAAAAGTGACCCCTGTGGTGCACTCTCCACACCAGCTATGAGTGCCCGTGAATTACCGAAGTCTACATGTGTTGTAGATACTGGCACACCCAGAAATGGGTAAATATATATATATATATATACAGGGTGTAAATTTTAAAACGGGTCATAGGGCTATAACATAGAAAAACAGTTTTTTAGACGCCAAAAGTTTCTGTATTAATTTATTGAAAAAAGAATTAATACATATTATAAAGAAATTTACGAATTTTTTGATACCAAACACATTACATTTCTGTTTCAAAAAAAAACCAGTAAATAAATTTCAAAATTTGCACAATTAAGAAAAAATATCATTAGCCGTGAAACTGACAGTAATAAAAAAAAACAATTGTTGACACATTAATAAACTTTTTTGCATATTATTTGTTAAATTATTATTTTCCTTTTATTAAGAAGAAAACATGGATAATTTGTATAATTATTAAATGGTTTTAATTGTTCCCTTGTAGTTTGCATATTTTTCTCGTTTCTTATAACTTATTACTTATTACATGTAGATCATCTTTAATGTGTAAATACCTATTACAATAAATAATAGTTGTTTCTTAAATAAATATCCTAGGCTTTTCTTTATTTTGTGTTATTTTGTATTAGTTCAGAAATTAATAATTGTCCCCTATCAAGTTAATAAAAAATGACAATGTTTTGTTACTGTTAGTTTCATGGCTAATGATATTTTTTCTTAATTGTACAAATTTTTAAATTTATTTTCTGGCTTTATATGAAACAAAAATGCAATGTGTTTGGTATTAGAAAATTCGTAACTTTTTCTTTATAATATGCACTAATTATTTTATCAATAAATTAATATAAAAACTTTTGGCGTCTAAAAAACTGATTTTCTATGTTATAGCACTATGACCCGTTTTAAAATTTACACCCTGTATATATGTATGTATGATCCAGTGGAATTATTGTAATTAAGAGCTATAAATATAAAAAAGCTCTTGTTGTATATTCAATTATATTAAAATATTAATAAGTACTTGGAACTGTTATAAGTATATATATATTCGTATGAAATAATACAGTACAATATAAAATTCAAAAATTACAAAAATATACACGTAAATAAATATAAAAATAAGTATAAGTATGACAGTTATAAAATTCTCATTTCCTGTAACCAATTCAAAGCAGCTGGAGTAATATTATTTAAATCCACAAAACCCTGTTCAAATTTACTAATTGGGCAATCTTCCACAATATGTGAAATTGTTTCTTTTTCGGCACCGCAATCACAGGCCGGACTGTCACGTAAGTTCCAGAGATGAAGCCTATCATTACTTCTTCCATGTCCCGTTCGGATACGATTCAGTTTACACGAAATTTTCCTTGGTAGATCATACCCTGGGACTTCTTTCGTCGGATCTTTCACTAAGTTTTTATTAAAAAGCTCAACTTTCTGCCAGGTTTCTTTCCAGCAATCATTAACCGAGAAAGGTTGATAAATAAAATCTTGTTTCCATATAGGTTTACGAGATTTTAATCTATCAGGAGGTATATTTTCTAGTTCACGTGTTATCAAAAACATATCAGGCAAGAACTTATATTTATCCCATAAGCGTTATAAGTGTTATAAGTTATGAGCCAAATCAAATTTTTGTTAATTAAACAATATGAAATTCTAGGAGTGTATTCACTTATTTTCTTATAGTTATGTAATATCTGGAATTGTTAACTTCTGTTGATATATACGCATTCGACAAGTTTGCTTGATTATATATGATGAAAAATATTATCAGAGAGTCAGAGAGTCCATGAAATGTTTTTTTGTTACTATTGATTGATATGTCTGAAATAACTTTATACTTGTCATTTTTTCCAAGAGGTTATGGGCCCAGAGTGCAGCTCAATAGGATAGTGACGGAAATTATTACATTATTAATTATACAGTTTTATCGTTGTTCATATTGTTATATTTTTTGCTATCACAAATCATGGCATATGAAAATATTAGAATGAACATTCTCCTTTTAAATGGTGGAAACTATATATTCTGGAAGACAAAATTGAGAGCAATTTTGATTCGCGACGATCTGTGGAACGTTGTATGCGAGGCAAAATCGGAAAAAGCAAGTAATGATTGGCAAAAACTAAATAACAAGGCTATGGCGTATATTACACTCATGCCCGTATTCACCAACATCAAATAAATCTTTGAATAGCTTATTCATTGAATAAGAGAAAAATATCGCATCAAAATATGACAGCTAGAACAAATATCTTCATTTGTGTTATGGTATCGATGCGATATTTTTCTCTTATTCAATGAATAAGCTATTCAAAGATTTATTTGATGTTGGTGCATACGGGCATCAGTGTAGAAGATAGTCAACTAATACACTTTGCGCATTTTGATGAAGCACATGAAATATGGGAGGCGTTAAACAAGAAATATGAACGATCTACATTTGGCAGACGTCTATATTTGAGAAGAAAGCTATACGGTATTCAGTACAAGGATGGATCAATGAGTAATCATATTGATTCAATCATGGAGGTCGTAAGTTTACTGCGTGGATCCGGTAAACCACTTGAAAACTAGGAAATAATCGCAGTATTACTGGTAAGTTTACCAGAGTCGTATTCAGGGCTTGTTACAGCGCTTGAAGGTAGAGACGAAGCTGATTTGACAGTCGAGTATGTGACCGGTAAAATAATGGATGAATATCAAAGACGAATCGAGTCTGGCGACAGCAAGAAAAATATTTCTGAGACAGCAATGAAATCATCAACTAGGAGTGACACATATCAGGTTGGTCCAGGCAAGAATGAAAAAGGAGGAAGAACAGGAAAAGGCGGGAAAAATAAGGAGTCTCGAGTTTGCTTCTTTTGTAAGAAACCAGGTCATTTAAAAGCAAATTGTTATTCATTTAAAAGGCAGAATACAAAGTCAGCAAAATTTTCAGTGGCTGAAAAAGAAAGTCCTGTCAACTGTCACCTTCAGAACAAATTGGAAAAGAAAAGACGTGAATATGACAGGGTGGTGTATAGACTCCGGCGCGACGAATCATATGACCAATGAACGCGATTTTTTCTCAGAACTGCGTAATACGGATACCTCAGTTTTTCTTGCAGATGGATCGTCGGTAAAGGCAGCGGGAATTGGAGATGGTTGGTTGAAATGTAAACTTCCTGATGGTTGTATTCAACGTATAGAACTGAAAGATGTGCTCTATGTTCCACAACTCGCTGACAGATTGCTATCCGTGCTGAGAATTATGGAAAAAGGTAATCGAATTACCTTCGAGGGATGTATTTGCAATATTTACCAGGGTCAACGAGTAGTTGCACAAGCAAATAATAGAGGAAATTTATTCAAACTCAACGTGGTAGGAAACACAGAATCAGCTAGTACCTACTACAAGTGCAGCAGTAAGTCTCCATCAGTGACATCGTCGTTTGGGGCATAAGAATTTGGTTACAGGTAAGCGTCTGGTTAAGGAAGAACAAGCCACCGGCATCAAAATTTCATCATGGTCAGATGATATCTGCGAAGATTATATCAAAGGGAAATTGGTACAAAAGAAATTTACAGAAAGCAGTAACAGAGAAACAGAGCCGATGTGACTAATTCATTCCGACCTATGTGGCTCCAAGCAGACTAAAATTCCAAGTGGCAACAGGTATTTTTTGACATTCATTGACGATTAGTCTCGTTTTACAGTTGTCAGATTGATTAAGTCAAAAGATGAAGTATCTGGTGTGGCGAAGGAGTATATAGCTGCAATGTCGACGAGAGAAAACTTGTTGCAATACGCACAGACAACAGGAAGGAATATGTTACTCGATAGCTAGAAGAGTATTTGCAGAGAGAAGGGATTCAGTATCAGCTTACCGTGCCATATACTCCGCAGCAGAACGGTGTGGCAGAGAGAAAGAATCGTACCTTAACAGAATCGGCAAAATGTATGTTATTAGATGCTGGATTACATAATCGATTCTGGGGCGAAGCTGTATTGACTGCAGCGTATCTACAGAACCGCACACGAAGCAGAGTAATCAAGAAAACCCTTTTGGAGCTGTTTACTGGACACAAGCCAGATTTGAGCCACATTCGCGTGTTTGGATCAAAAGTTTACTCCCTGATACCTAAACAAAAATGAAGAAAATGGGACGACCGTGCTGAAGAACTCGTTCTTATTGGTTATGATGGAAACTCAAAGGGTTACCGAATTCTAAATCCGAAGACGAATCGTGTTTGGAATAGTCAATCAGTCCGGATTATATAAAATGACGCCAAATAACCAGATATTCGTCAAATTTCACAACAAGAAGGGGCTTCGAATGTAGAAGATGCAGTTCAAAATGTATCTACTTTTGAAATAGTGTTTCCTGACAGCAAGAAAGAAGAAAGAGATACAGTAAGAGAACAATATTCGGCCAGAATTTCCGAAGTTGAAGATAAAGATAATGGGTGCGGTTCAGTGGGTTGTATTAGGCTGTTTTAAGATCTGTATTAAGAGTTGTATTCAGTGCTGTAGTCGTAAAATTAGCAGAGGGTATACGCTGAAAATATATTTGTAAACATAGGGTATATGCAGGGGGTGAGGGAGTGGTGTCAATAATTAAGAAGAAAAAATACGCAGGGGGGAGGAATAACTAAAAAAAAATGGCGCCGCAGGCGAAATTTTTTTTCATTCAAGGTCAAATGCCTTATAATTGAAAATTACATTTTCTCAAGGGATGTGAAGTTGCATGTTTTTTCCCTTTCATGTATAAAAATAAATTGCCAGATCACAGAACATTTTACAAAAGAGAATATATTTATCTGGATAAACTGTCTAAAATCGAAACACAACAACACAACATGCGCGCGACTATTATACATTGTGACTTAATACGAAGTTAATGTCATCTTTTAAATTTTCAACTAAAATTCAAAATACGAAAACTATAAACACAAAGAAAAAATAAAATAATTAAATACTGCCTTACGTATCAAAGTCGCAAACCTGCCTACTACGAATCGTACATTTTGCGAAAACTGAAAACCCTGAAAACAGTATACGGCTTCTATATGTATAACAAAAATCAAAATTAAAATTTCAATAATAGATGGCGACGCCAATCAAATAAAGTACATTTTATAAACATAAAAATTTCAATATAATTTTAAAAAAAATTATATTAATTGTGGGATAAAATTTTCATTAGTTGATTTGATTTTTATAATTTTTCTCTCAAATATTTAAAAGCAGAGGGTACACGCTCGGGCACCTAAAAAATCCAGAGGGTATACGGCGTATACCCGCGTATACCCTCGACTACACCCCTGGTTGTATTAAAAAACCTGATTCAGTGGCTTGTATTAGACTGTTTTAGAGTGTTTATTTTAATACATGTGTATTAGTTGCCTAGGAAATTAAAACACTTCTTAAAATGGGTTATATCTGTTTTAAGTATTGTATTAACCTTAATTCATAATGTCAAATATGAAATATTAAGGTAAAATTATATATTTGACTCTTCATAAAGTATACTAAAGCAAACATTGAACTTAAAATGAAATAATAAAACAGAAAATGAATAATTTAAAAAATTGAGGTTAATATGAATAAATTCAGGCAAGTTACAACAATTATTTATATGTTGTTTATTTTCTAAGTTTGTTTAAGTAAAATAGGTGACACAATACGTACTATTGAAAGAGTTGAGCATGTTTGGCGTGTTGTTGATTGTAGAAGACGAAGAAGGATATACAGAAGACGAAAAACTATGACAATACTCTCTCCGAAAGTGATACCGATTATCAAAAAATGTATTTCAGAATGTAATAAATTTGATTCGAATTGACATATCTGGGTTTGGCGGTGATGTACCTCCTATAGTTTTAGTTATTCTTTTAAATAATGTGCAATTTCACTCTTTGAATTGTATTTCAATCAGTGCCGGATTACCCATTAGGCAGAATAGGTAATTGCCTATGGGCCCCTTCACATTTTAGGGGCCCCGCTACATTGAATTCAAATAATATTGATTTGATTTTGATTTTTTTTTATTACAAACAAAGAAATCCTTAAAGAAATTTTGATTACAACAAAGAAATGCTTATTTACAATAATGGAAACTTGATTACAATAATAAAAAATCTGTTGTGGCCAGCACAAGACCTCTCGCCATTTCCATATTAGGCTATATATGTATTTTATTGCACTTCGCATTCGAACCGTCGTTTTATAATAAAATATTACAGAACTTTACCCAAATATTGTTTTTTATTGTATTTAACATGTCTTCTGCACACATATAATTCTAATTATATCTATTTTATATCATTTTCATGGCAGAGATTGTTCCAATTCATTAACTAGATTGGCGGTATTTCCGATGGATATATGCATTTTACCACAATTTTACCTATAATTTCAAATATTTAATTAATAAAACAAGAAGAAAAATTAAATATACTTCCCAGAAAAAGCTATCAGAATGTCACTAAAAATGTTGATATTTGACAATGACATGTGTCATGTTATAAACATTGGAATTTGTCAACTGGTTTCCTTGGTGCCTTGGCCTCTGCGATTTGTGTACTCTATAAATTATAGTGTCTTTATCTCTAAATCTATACAAGATATAATAAAATTTTTAAGTGTATTAGATGGAGAATTTTATGTTCTTCAATATTTAATAAAAAAAACTCCCAAAAAATTATATTTAGAAATTTTTTTTAAAGAAAGTTCTACTTCCGGTTGTTCAATTGTTACCAAAACCTTTTCAGCTCTTCCCAGGAATGTCAGATTGAAGAAACTGCAGTTAAATATTTTTTAAGTCTTATAGTTTTTGAGGAATCGTCCCTCCAACATCCATACATACACACACACACACACACATACACACATCCACACACACACACAGACATCATCGTAAAAATGTTATAATCGGGTTCTAGGGACCTTAAATCGTGCTTATTCACAAAAATCTGGATATGCGAATTTTGGCATGATTCCAATACCTCTCTTAGCGAGAGGTAAAACTATCAATCAGCACAAACATCACTCTTATTTCTTTGGACATTCCAATTTACCACTCAAAATGATGCAGCTTTTTTATTTTTCATTATTTTAATGTCATTTCCCTTATTTTCAATAATACCGTTCCGTTTAGTAATTGCCTCTTATTAAAATAATCTTTTCTTCATTAAACCAATCGGTTCTGTAATTCTTTTTCCTGACATTTTAATATGTTAAAATTTAAAATATAGGTCATAAAGTAGTGTAATATAACCTAAAACAACACAAATACAAAATATTGACGTTTCAAATGACGCCAATTTCGCACTTTGACAGTTATTACAGTGTTGCCAAGTGTAATTTTGCGTTTTAACTAAAACAGCTTAATACAGACCACTGAATCACCTTTGTTTTAAAATGTGTTTTAAGCTAATACAGTGTTTTAGTTAATACAAGTGTTAGTACAGACTTTAATATAACCCACTGAATCGCACCCAAAGATATTTTACAAGTTGAAGATGAAGGTGAAGATACTTTACAAGTTTCGCCTATCGGAACTGGAAGACGAATTTCAAGAAGAGAAAATAAAGGTATTCCACCCGAAAGACTCATATACAAGATACAAGTTTCGCCTATCGAAACTGGAAGACGAATTTCAAGAAGAGAAAATAAAGGTATTCCACCCGAAAGACTCATATACAAGATACAAGTTGGCGTTATCAATGAACCGAATTCTTGGAATGAGATGTTGAAATTACCACTTCGTGAACAAAATTTATGAATTGCTGCTTCAGAAGAAGAAATAAGGTCCTTGAAGAAATATAAAGTATGGGAAATATTTGATCTTCCGCAGGGAAGAAAAGCAGTGTCATGTAAGTGGGTTTTCAAAGCTAAGTTGGACGGCAAAGGCCAGGTACATACATACAAGGCTCGTTTGGTTGCTCGAGGATTCTCTCAACGTTTTGGCGAAGACTATGACAATACATTTGCACCGGTAGTGCGACATGAAACCATTTAAACATTGTTTGTCGTGGCATCTCAGAAGAAGTTGCATGTGCGCCAGTTAGATGTCAAGAGTGCATATCTAAATGACGAATTAGATGAGGAAATATATATGGAACAACCTCCAGGTTTACGTAAGAGTCTTTATGGTTTGAAGCAGTCTGCACGGGTATGGAATAAAAAGGCTACCGAGGTACTCACTTGTTTGGGTTTTCAAAGAGGAACCGCCGATCAATGTCTTTTTACCAGTAGCGTAGCGAAGGGGGGGCAAGGGGGTCTATCATGCCCTGGGCGCCACTCGCAGAGGGGCGCCAGGCCGGGGTTTTAAATAATATTAAACTACTACTAATATTAAAAAAATATAATTAAGTTACTAATTTTTGTAATATTCATCAATATTTTTCCAGTAATATAACTATATGATTAAAAATACCCATCAGAGCTATTATTAACGGTGGGGGGGGGGGGCAAAAAGGTTTCGTGCCCCGGGCGCCAATTATGCTCGCTACGCCACTGCTTTTTACCAGACAAGAGAAAGATGGCAACCTAAGTTATGTACTACTGTACGTTGATGACATATTGGTGGCTGGTGTATCTGTCAAATTAACCGAAGAAATAAGTAAAGAAATTGCTGGTTATTTTGACATTAAAGATATAGGAAATGTCAGTCATTGTCATTATCTTGGAATAGAAGTGGAACGTACAGCAGACGGATCATTTCTTCTATGTCAGAGAGCAAAGACCAGTAGCAACTCCGATGGAAACTGGTTTTCTGGCTGACAAGATAGAAGACAGTCCAAGATTAACAAACAATTCACAGTACAGGCAAGTAATAGGTTCATTACTTTACATTGCTACTATTTCCAGACCTGACATCTCTTCTGCTGTGGGAATTTTATGTAAAAGTGTAGAAAATCCAACTAAAAGAGACTGGAAGGCAGTGAAACGTGTTCTACGTTATCTAGCATGCACAGTCAACAAGAAGTTTGAAATTATATTCGGAAGGAAATCTAGAACTGAGATGTTATACCGATGCAAATTGGGCTGGGGACAAGAAAGATCGGAAGTCAACTAGTGGCTACATCTTTCTTCTAGGGAATGGAACAGTGGCATGGTCTAGTCGCAAAAAAAAAAACTTCTGTAGCAATGTCATTCACGGAAGCGGAATATGTGACTGCGTCATATGCGAGCAGAGAACTTCTTTGGCTGAAACGATTGCTACAAGACATGGGTGTGCTTGTCGTAGGTCCAACAACTATCTACGAAGACAATCAAGGGTGTATCCATTTAATTGATGTGGACAAGAGCGGAGCTCGAACCAAGCACATAGACGTCTGTCATCATATGCTTCGAGATTTAAAAGAAAAAGCGGTGATCGATGTTAAGTACTGTCCATCTTCAGAGATGGCAGATCTGCTGACCAAACCCTTGGCAAAAGAACGTTTTCTGGAATTAACCAGAAGAATGGGACTACAATAAGTCAAACTTGCTGAAGCGAGAAGGGGTGTTGATATATACGCATTCAACAAGTTTGCTTGATTACACATATATGATGAAAAATATTATCAGAAGTCCATGAAATGTTTTTTGTTACTATTGACTGATGTGTCTGAATTTTATACTTGTCATTTTTCATTAATAAAAAGATTTTGTGTCCGTATTGCGTTGTATTATTGACTATTAAATATCGTCACTGGAATTCCAAGAACTTCAAACTACAAATCAAATTTTTATTGTGTATCTATTTTATGCTTACTAGTATTATGCAGTAACTATTATTATCATTAGAAATTGTTTCAAATTAAAGGTACCGATCTATTTGTAAAAGATATACATATCTTATAACAAATAAACTTTCTATCTATATATGTTAAAAGCGGGCATTTTTTCTCTGTACAGAAAAAGATGACGCTAAAATTGACACTTAGGCCTCCTCCCTTGAGAATGCTTCCATATGAAAAGGCAATGCCGCTCGTATTCCAATGGGGCTCAGGTAGGCTTACTAATTTAGACATAATTTTCCAGAGGGCGTAAGATGAGACTAACCTCCCCAACTAACTTAAGCAAGGAGTCTGGTTGAGCACTCGTACTAATTTGACGAATGATGTAACGCAACTTCGTCGATACATTTTGTAAAAACAAATTCTCGAACGGATGATGCATTAATGTAAAATATGAACCAATGTGCAACTTGGAATTCGTCATTTAGACGAGTCTTTTGTAGTTGTCGACAGACTATAGGAAATCCTACACATTACTCAACCACAAACACAGCATATCCATAAAATAAATAGTACCCGATAGATAAATTCAATATCTTAAACGATCAGGTGGTTGCCTGATCTTCACAAAACGCCTAAGTGGCTGCGATATTGGTTGTAATTCAGGTGGTTCTTCAGTAGGGCGAAGAATGGGTGTAAAATTTTGATAGTTTGACATTAACTTCAAATTTAAACTGTTTTCGTATAGATATTCTAAATCATCTGTTACCTCATTATTTCTTCATTATTTGGCTCATCAGAATATTATAATTTTGGATTTTCATAATAGTGTTTTAAACGATCTTCATGGACAATTAAATCTTTTCTTTTTCCGACTTCTCGAATTTTATATGTTACTGGTCTTTTCTTTCTATAGTATGAACCTTCCCAGAATTCTGAATTTTTTTTATTCAACCCCATTTTCGTATGTAGATTGTGTAAATACAATAAATCTCCAGTCATATTATTTCGATCTTTTTCTTTTTACTTCCTTGTACAAAGTAAAGGAAGTATTGTAATCGCGTAAAATTTCGGTTTCCAGATTTCAACGGAAATATCCATTTTGACCAACCCTGAATCCATTTTGACAAATTTCGTCGTGACGTCTGTACGTATGTACGTATCTCGCATAGGTAACTGAAAAACGGTAAGCCGTAGGAAGTTAAAATTTTGTATTTAGGACTGTTATAACATCTAGTTGTGCACCACTCTTTGGTTATTACATATCTTCCGGAAGGGGTACTTTACTTGAAGCCTATAATAGATTTTAATGAAAAACTATATTAAAATATAATCCAAAACTTTTCAAATTTGGTATTTAAGATTTGTATATCAATGGGAATAACCTAATAGATTTTGGTTAAAATTCTCTAACAGAAAGTGGTACTATACTTGAAGCCTATAATAGATTTTAATGAAAAACTATATTAAAATATAATCCAAAACTTTTCAAATTTGGTATACATATAAGACTTTTATATCAATGGGAATAACATAATAGATTTAGGTTAAAATGGTCTAACCGGAAGTGATACTTTACTTGAAGCTGTTATCAGTTTTTCTTGAAGAAAATGATGTTATTTTGATTTTAGAAATAAATGCTTCAAATAGAGAATTTAATTCTGCGTCGAAAACATCAAGTATGATTAAATTAGCTTCTTGTAAATACGTAAATTTAATAATTATGTACTTTTTAGTTTTTGTAATTAAGTTTGCTATGGATTAGGATAAAAAATAACAAAAAAATGAAGAATTTAATATCAATGCCAAATTATTTCAAATACGTGCAATTTTATGAGTGGGTCTGTTATAATACATATTTTAATTATTAACAAAATAAGTTTAACAGGCGTACAAGGAAGTCATGTGGTGCCCACATCAGATTTTTTATTATATTCTTTTGCCCTACATTCCCCAAATTATCCTTAACATGTGTTAATGATAGAGAGTTGGCAAGACTAAGAGAAGGGGAAGAAGAGAGTGGGTGTGGGTGTGGAATGATGAGAGAACGGAGGTGACGGACCAAAAGTGTAATCGCTGATGTTTGTAGGATATATAGTTACATTATTTGTAGTACAGAGTGTAATTATTTTGTTGTAAACGCTAGCCATCATATTACTGAATAATAAACCATATTTAAACATATAACAAATCAGAAATGGAATAAAAATTAGAACTCCGAGAAAAGTGAGGTTAAAAAAAGTTTTACTGGCAAAATTACGCGAGAAAAACAATGAGTGACGATGATAGTAATAGTGTTGACAGTCTAGAGTCTAGCAGGGGAAATGGTGAGTGATAAACTCGCCAGAGAGAAGAATTAAACATGGCCCAGCTTATGAGGATGATGATGGACGAAAATAGGAGAAGAGATGATATGATGATGAGGATGTGGAACAAATGACCAGTATGACAAATACAGTGACATCATCAGCAAGCAGAAGCCAGCAGCAGTCAACTACGCCGACAATTGATACCCAAACGTACCACATAATGCCCCGGATCTTTAAAGAATATCAGAATGTTCAACGGCGAAGGAGATGCAACTAGTGCGACAGACTGGTTAAACAATATTAGCGGAATGCAGATATTACATATGTTATGTGGCCCAACGCATTTGCCTTAAAAACCGCCAGGACACACTTAGTGGATGGATGGATTGGTACATGACGAGAAGTGCCGAATTGACCTCATGGGAAAAGTTTCAAATAGCTTTTCAGAAGACATTTGGAGGTGAAGTCAGTACAACCATGAAGTGGCGACGAATGACAAGCCGACACCAGAAAAAGGACGAAACCTTGAAACACTATTTTCATGAGAAGGAAAAATTGTGTTCAGAATTAAATTTAAAATTTAATGACATAAAGAAACAAATATTGATTGGATTAAATTCTAAAGAAATATGTGGAATGGTACTCAGCACAATGATGCAGATGATTTGCTTCATGATTTCTTAAGAAGCGAAAGAATAATAAACGAAAGAAGGGAAAGATTTCGCAACGCAAGAGAAAAACCAAGACTTGCAGAAACCACGGAGAAAACGGATGAACGAACGGATAGCAAACCCAAAATGAATAAATGGCATAAACAACAGGAATGTACCCCTCTGTGGAATAAAGATGGTGAACCAAAGTGCCTAAATTGTAGAAAATACGGGCATATTTCTCGTGATTGTAAAGAACCCCGTGAGTTAATTTTTTATTTTTGCAAGAAAAAGGAACATCGCCAAAAACTGCAAGGAAAACCCCACTTCTGAAACGAACAACAAAATAGAGATGAAAATAGTTAGTGCTGGTGCAACTAATGGTTACGAAAAGTTCCTGAAGACAGTTACGATAGATGATCGACACGATGTTACCGCTTTTGTCGATCCAGGTAGTGGGTGTGTATACAATTCGAAAAAGTTGTGCGAATAACTTAAAATTAGTGGGTGAGCAAGCAACCAAAAATTATCCGTTTTCGGCGAAAACTGTGTGAACTGTGAAGCAGAAACTGAAGTGACTTTGAAGATAGATGACATCGATCGTTTACCGAATTGCCGGATATCGCATTTGTGAAACTTGAGAACAACCTAATTTTCGGTTATCGTGATAAAGATCCATTTAAAAATTTGAAAATTGAACCGATAAATTCGCGTGTTAAATTTAATACAACTGAGGAAATAAGTATCGCATCGAATACGATAAATTTTATTAGTGTAAAAAGTGATGAGACTGATTTGTGAGTTCCAAATCGAAACGATACATCAACACCTCAAGTCACACGAGAAGGTGAAGTGATAGGAAAAGGTTATGCAGAAGCTGGACATGAACATGAAATCGCGAGCGCGGATATTACAAAAGACATGATCAATGTGGACAGTGATTTTAGTGCGGAAATAATAGAAAAATTGCATGAATTAATTTACCGATATCGAGAGTGTTTTGCGTTGACAATGAAAGAACTAGGTTGTACACATTTAACTAAAATGAGTATTTCAGATTCCGGTCAGCCAGTGGTGTCTAGACCCTACAGAGCTACCACAGAAGATCGGCAGACCATGGCCAAGATTATTCAAGAATGGAGGGCGCATGGCATAGTCTCCGACACCGAGTTAGAGTAAGCGAGCCCTGTGATGTTGGTGAGGAAAAAGACGGGAGAACCAAGATTAGTAATCGATTACAGAAAGCTTAATGCCAAGACAAAGAAGAAGAACTACCCAATACCACGAATTGAAGATCAATTTGAACATCTTGCAGATTGTACCTTATTTACAACTTGGATTTAGCACACGATTATCTGCAGCTACCGTTAACAGAAGAATCCTAGGCGAAGACAGCATTTATAACACCCGACGAAGTAGGACAGTTCGAGAGAATGATATTCGGCTTGACGAACGCACCCTATGAATTCTTTAGACTAATGGCATTGGTGTTAGGACCATTACTGAATCGACTAGCTATGTGCTATCTTGAAGATCTACTGATTCCTGCAAAAGATTGGACGGACATGCTGGACAAATTGACCCAAGTTTTTGAAGCCTTAAAGAAAGCGAATTTAACGTTGAAATTACGAAAATGTGTATTTGGGAAGAAAAACGTTAAATACTTAGGTTTGCAATTGTCAGCAGAAGGAATAAAGCCAGGTATAGCTAAATTAGAGGCCATAAAATCGTTCCCAAAACCGAATAATTTACAAGAGTTGAAGATATTGTTGGGATTGACAGTTATTTTTAGAAAATTTGTAAAAGGCTATGCAGAGATTGCCAGACCTCTAAGCGACTTAACGAAATTCGAATGGGAAGCAGCCCAGGAGAAAGCTTTCGACATATTGAAGCAGAAGCTCTTGAGTGACCCCATATTAAAATTGTATGATCCACGGAAATACACGGAGCTACATACCGACGCCAGCGCGACTGGATTAGCAGGTATGCTGTTACAAAGAGGAACAGAGGGGAGAATGCATCTATCTAGTCTATTGTGTTTCCAAGAAGACTACGGAAGAAGAAAGCCGCTACCACAGCAGTAAATTAGAATTGATGGCAATCGTATGGAGTATTGACAGGTTATTAAATTTCTTATTAGATATCGAATTTACAATCGTCACCGAATGTCAAGCGTTAGTATATTTAAATACACACAAAACGATAAATCCACAAATCGCCAGATGGAGTCACTTGCTACAAGAATATAATTTTAATACTCAGTATCGAAGTGGTGAAAAAATTACTCTCATTGATGCACTAAGCAGAGCACCTACGGAAGACAGTAAAGACACAATAGAAGCCATCTACGAACGAAGGTTCGATATGTTGACTATTGTATGTGAAGAGGAGCAAGTACTAATTATCCAAAGGTCTGACACAGAATTGAGAAGAATCATCAAATTGCTAGAAGACGGCAATGACATGAGTACGGAAGAAAAGAAGGAAACAACAGGTTTACAAGTAAAAAAAGGAAGATTGTATAAGAAAATTGAAGAAAAAGGTGAAGTAAAATTACTATATGTGATGCCAAAATCAATGAGAAAGAACATATTGGTGAAATTCCATGATGGGATATTTTTCGTTGGAAAGAACATTGAATCAGATACGACGAAAGTATTGGTTCGCGAGTATGCGACGGTATGCACGGCAATATATAAAGTCATGTTTCGAGTGTCTGCTCACGAAACATCCAGCTGAACAACAACCAGGATTCTTACATCCTATTCCACCGGGAACAAAACCCTTTGAGAAGATCTACCTTGACCATTTAGGCCCATTCATCAAGAGTCAGAAGAAAAATGTCTACCTGATGATAATTATTGACAATTTGACACAATTTGTATGTTTGTACCCGATGCGACGCTGTAACACCTAATTGGTATTAAAGGCATTAAAGTCATTCGTATTAGACTTTGGATTACTAATGAGAATCATAACCGATCGAGGAACTTGTTTTACATCTGAAAATTTCCAAAAGTATTGTCACGAAAATGGAATACATCATACATTAAACTCATCTCGACATCCGAGAGCGAATGGAATGGTAGAGAGAGTTAACCGAACTGTAATACCTAGGATAATAATAATAATAATAATAATAATAATAATAATAATAATAATTATTATTATTACTCAAACAGGTACAACCCAAAAACAAATAAATGATATTATAGCAGATTACAGAAATTAAATACGAAATATGTCAATCTCATCAGAAATAGAATTGTAAACATAGCGCATTACATATTGAGACGATACGCTATAAATATTATTATTGATATTATTAGTTATTATTATTATTATTATTATTATTATTAATATTATTGTAGTACGCTAATATATTTATTTGTTTATTGAAAATATATTTTATTGCAATGGCCATTGCGTAAATATTTGTTGTACAGTTGTTTTTTGTGTATCTTGTGTCACTAGGAGAGAAAGGATTCGAGTTCGGCCGATAAGACGAGATAGTGAAACCACTTGAGCCGGCGTCACAGGGCTGGGACATCTGCGAAGTATCAATCACACCTTTGTTGTTCTAGAATTTTCGGGGAGCCACCCATTAACCACCCACACCGGTGACGTAGCGCCTACCCCCGAAACACCCTAGTTTGGGAAGGAGACAAGAGGGATATTTTGGTTTAAATACGAGGGCTGAAGCTACACTCATCAGTCTTGCTTCGGCGAGACTCCCAGATCCTGGACCTCTGGCATGGTTGACATGTTGAGTAACCCGGGCTTCTGGCATCCTAGAGCTTGGACCTCTGGCGTGGTTGACACGTTGGGTAACCCGAGTTTCTGGATTCATCCAAATTTTACTCTTGGCTTGTCCGAGGTAAGTTCTTCAGGTCTCTCCTCGATACCGCTTTCCAAGACCTTCACAGCTCCCCCCCATCCAGCTGCTATGGTTCGCCAGGCACGTTTGGGATCCTACTTTTCCCCCCATCCAGCTGCTATGGTTCGCCAGGCACGTTTGGGATCCTACTTTCCCCCCATCCAGCTGCTATGGTTCGCCAGGCACGTTTGGGATCCTACTTTCCCCCCATCCAGCTGCTATGGTTCGCCAGGCACGTTTGGGATCCTACTTTCCCCCCATCCAGCTGCTATGGTTCGCCAGGCACGTTTGGGATCCTACTTTCCCCCCATCCAGCTGCTATGGTTCGCCAGGCACGTTTGGGATCTTACTTTCCCCCCATCCAGCTGCTATGGTTCGCCAGGCACGTCTGGGGTCCGCCCTTTTTCGTTCCCAACTTCATCCACGGCGAACTTATTTTGGACAAGTTATAAACAATATTTTTGTCTTGTTGTTGTCACAATGATATAATTAATTTTTATATACATGATCTGATATTGGTTGTCAAGCAAACGTAATTTTGCGGGTCTGCTGCTTTGCAACCACCCAAGCTCAAGATGTGTGCCGTATCAGCACCGAACGCTGGCTTGTCCACGTTCACTTGGGTATAACTGACATAATACACAACCGGCGAGTGCGACACAGGTACTCAAAGGTACATACGGCGGGGTGACTCAGTCACACGTCGAGCGAATAATCCGGCTACATCGGTTGTTCTGCCATCAGGGTGAGGCGGCTCAGCCGCGAACCCAAAATAGCGTTGCTGAAACCTCGCTATCTACGAAAAATCGGCATGTAGCGCCATGGTAACCTCGGAGAAACCGAGTTTACCCCACTTACACACTCACATACAAGTACACAATTACGATTGTAATTGGCTCTCAATATCGAGGTCTAATTAATGTCTATTTGCAATGTTGCTCATATTAAATTATTGTGACAACGTATCATTGTTACTAGATTGCATTTGTTATAAATTATTTGTTGAAATTGTGTCTAGATGCCTCTCTGTGCGGGGTTTTAGCTGTGGTTTCCCTCGTACGTAAGGCGAATGCCGGAGAGCGGACCTTTCCACAGCGGGGTGTCGTGTTCAAACCATTACACTCAATTGTATTTTTCATGTTATTTGGTATTTTACTTTCATAATTAATTTTCAATAAATGCACAAGGCTTGACATACTCTGTCTGCTTTTTGGAGAGAACATTATTCTTTAATTTTGTCAAATACCTGTCCCGATTCCCCCACTTTTAACAGCTACTCTGTATTACGAACGAGGTAAGGGTTACTTATTTAATATAAACACAACGTAGGGTAAGTACAACCTTCAATTAGACGAGGTCAGGTATGTCGCGTTACATAAAATTGGTGCCGTGACCAGGATACAGAGTCTTAAAAGCTGTTAAATGGGGGAGTGGGCGGAAATTTGATCTTATTGAAAATGATGTTCGTGCATTGGGTTGAAATATTTGTGGAATAAAAGTATTAAATGCATAATAGTGAAATTTCGGGAGTGTGAGCCTTAGAATATTTGTAAAGCGGACACAGAAATAAATAAATATATCATCACGGCATATTGCCCATTTCTGGGTGTGCCAGTGTCTGCAACACATGTAGACATCAGTAATGATGACGATATACTTTACCGTGTAGGCGCTTACCAGGCGTCACCTTACGGGCACTCACAGCTGCTGTGGAGAGTGCACCACAGGGGTCACTTTTGTGCCATTTAAAATGGCAAAGTGGACACAGGAAAATTGTATAAATAAAAACAAAAGAAGCAGACCAGCCAAAGTTATGGAATAGAACATTGAGACAATCAAGGAGCAACAAATTACCGCCGAGACTTATAAACCATAGTTCGGGGGAGAATCAACTTCCATGGATGGAGAGTTATACCTGTCCAAATTGGGTAAGAAACCACTTTAATAATGTATTTCTATGGAGAGGGATAAATCAGCAGATCTTAGAAGCGACTTGGAAAAAAATTAACAATCCAAATTATTTGCGACCGACTGAAGAACACCATATTCACATTGACAAAATATAAATTCACGTCAGTATGGTCTAAATTTAATTTTATGGAGGTTTTTATACAATACAATGGTAACGGGTCATAAAATACCGAATAGTACGGTAAAAGATAGTTCCGGTCAGTGTAATATGATATTAGAGCAGTTTCAGTAAGGTGTAATGCAGTAATAAGGTTATACAATATAGGTTCAGTGTTGGATGTGCCATAACAAAAAATTACAGTGCCGTATTATCAATATTAAGGGAGTACAAGTGTAATGTATAGTAGCTAGGTGTGCAACCGAGAATAAATACTTATTCCAGCATATTTGCGGGATGTTAAGTGAAACAATATGGGGAGAACTACTAATACTATATGGGGGTTAATAATGTGATATATAATCAGATCAAGAAAATCAAAGAATGAACCTAACTTATCATGTATGAAGATATGTAGAATTGAAATATTTCGAGGAAAGTTGTTCTACACTAAAGAATGAAAATTCTCAAATCTTACATCCCGACCGCATTAAAGAAAATTAGATATTGGAGGAGAGTCTGAAAAATTCAATCATGTAATAGAAGAACTTTTAAATTTGGAGGATAACTTATGAGATGGAAGACAATCAACTTGACAACAAATACTGTGTCACCTAATTTGGGTAGAAACGAATCAAAAAATTCGCTGAAAGGTTCAAACCGCAATCCTTTTCCCAGTCTTGAGTTGGTTGGAAAAAAAAAACAATTGCAGTACACAAGTATCTTGAGGTAATATGATCAAAGGTATTTCATATCGCTATATAGAGGATGTTAACAATTCGACTCCACAAGTCTTGAAACAAAGAAAAAAATTGAGTAACGATATTATGTTTCGAGGGTAACTAAAATTATGAATGAAAAATTTGCAAGAATAGTATTAAAGTCTTGTCAGGGATGCGGCAAACAAACTCACCAAGAAAAATAGATAAAACCTTATAAGGGTACGCAGAGATTACCGCCTCCCTTATACCTGGAACGAAACTTCTTTCACACCACAGACCGCATGGAGACTTTAGATCATCGCTTTTTGAAGAACTACATAGGCGCAGGTAGAAGTTTTCAAAGGGATCTGGTTATACATTATTTAAGTACTAATATGCAGAATATATTCAGATAGTTACATCTTAATTGTTTGAGTGGACCTCACCTGATCTCGGGAAAATAACTGAGAACTGTAACAACAAAACTCTAATCAGTCTTTTCAACTACCCCTTAGCAAACAATTAGAGGTGCACCACTGGAATACCTGACGAACTTATCTATTGCTCCAGGTTATTGTTAAACGAAGGCATCACGGAACAAAACTACTATTTCTCTTTTTAAACTATGAGTTTAATTATTGTTATTATTTTTGTATAAATAAAAGACAGAAAGCATTATTATAATTTCATTTACAATTGTTCCAATAAAAATTATGGCTCATCAGTGTTATTATTATGGTTGGGTGCTTGTAATACGGACGTAGGTCTTTACTAACTTGAATTATCGTACTAAATAAGTAAAGTTGCCAACAGAAATAACATGCACGATCTAACCGGTATGACTGATTTAAACTAACCAACGAACTAACTATGCATGAGATATTTAATGTAATAGCTCACATAGTTGCTAAGACAATTAAAAATCTGGGGGAGCTTGAGACGATACGCTATAAATATTATTATTGATATTATTAGTTATTATTATTATTATTATTATTAATATTATTGTAGTACGCTAATATATTTATTTGTTTATTGAAAATATATTTTATTGCAATGGCCATTGCGTAAATATTTGTTGTACAGTTGTTTTTTGTGTATCTTGTGTCACTAGGAGAGAAAGGATTCGAGTTCGGCCGATAAGACGAGATAGTGAAACCACTTGAGCCGGCACTTGAGGGCTGGGACATCTGCGAAGTATCAATCACACCTTTGTTGTTCTAGAATTTTCGGGGAGCCACCCATTAACCACCCACACCGGTGACGTAGCGCCTACCCCCCGAAACACCCTAGTTTGGGAAGGAGACAAGAGGGATATTTTGGTTTAAATACGAGGGCTGAAGCTACACTCATCAGTCTTGCTTCGGCGAGACTCCCAGATCCTGGACCTCTGGCATGGTTGACATGTTGAGTAACCCGGGCTTCTGGCATCCTAGAGCTTGGACCTCTGGCGTGGTTGACACGTTGGGTAACCCGAGTTTCTGGATTCATCCAAATTTTACTCTTGGCTTGTCCGAGGTAAGTTCTCCAGGTCTCTCCTCGATACCGCTTTCCAAGACCTTCACAGCTCCCCCCATCCAGCTGCTATGGTTCGCCAGGCACGTTTGGGATCCTACTTTCCCCCCATCCAGCTGCTATGGTTCGCCAGGCACGTTTGGGATCCTACTTTCCCCCCCATCCAGCTGCTATGGTTCGCCAGGCATGTTTGGGATCCAACTTCCCCCCATCCAGCTGCTATGGTTCGCCAGGCACGTTTGGGATCCAACTTCCCCCCATCCAGCTGCTATGGTTCGCCAGGCACGTTTGGGATCCTACTTTCCCCCCATCCAGCTGCTATGGTTCGCCAGGCACGTTTGGGATCCTACTTTCCCCCCATCCAGCTGCTATGGTTCGCCAGGCACGTTTGGGATCCTACTTTCCCCCCATCCAGCTGCTATGGTTCGCCAGGCACGTTTGGGATCCTACTTTCCCCCCCATCCAGCTGCTATGGTTCGCCAGGCACGTTTGGGATCCTACTTTCCCCCCATCCAGCTGCTATGGTTCGCCAGGCACGTTTGGGATCCAACTTCCCCCCATCCAGCTGCTATGGTTCGCAAGGCACGTTTGGGATCCTACTTTCCCCCCATCCAGCTGCTATGGTTCGCCAGGCACGTTTGGGATCCTACTTTCCCCCCAATCCAGCTGCTATGGTTCGCCAGGCACGTTTGGGATCCTACTTTCCCCCCATCCAGCTGCTATGGTTCGCCAGGCACGTTTGGGATCCTACTTTCCCCCCATCCAGCTGCTATGGTTCGCCAGGCACGTTTGGGATCCTACTTTCCCCCCATCCAGCTGCTATGGTTCGCCAGGCACGTTTGGGATCCTACTTTCCCCCCCATCCAGCTGCTATGGTTCGCCAGGCATGTTTGGGATCCTACTTTCCCCCCATCCAGCTGCTATGGTTCGCCAGGCACGTTTGGGATCCAACTTCCCCCCATCCAGCTGCTATGGTTCGCCAGGCACGTTTGGGATCCTACTTTCCCCCCATCCAGCTGCTATGGTTCGCAAGGCACGTTTGGGATCCTACTTTCCCCCCATCCAGCTGCTATGGTTCGCCAGGCACGTTTGGGATCCTACTTTCCCCCCATCCAGCTGCTATGGTTCGCAAGGCACGTTTGGGATCCTACTTTCCCCCCCATCCAGCTGTTATGGTTCGCCAGGCACGTTTGGGATCCTACTTTCCCCCCATCCAGCTGCTATGGTTCGCCAGGCACGTTTGGGATCCTACTTCCCCCCATCCAGCTGCTATGGTTCGCCAGGCACGTTTGGGATCCTACTTTCCCCCCATCCAGCTGCTATGGTTCGCAAGGCACGTTTGGGATCCTACTTTCCCCCCATCCAGCTGCTATGGTTCGCCAGGCACGTTTGGGATCCTACTTTCCCCCCATCCAGCTGCTATGGTTCGCAAGGCACGTTTGGGATCCTACTTTCCCCCCATCCAGCTGCTATGGTTCGCCAGGCACGTTTGGGATCCTACTTTCCCCCCATCCAGCTGCTATGGTTCGCCAGGCACGTTTGGGATCCAACTTCCCCCCATCCAGCTGCTATGGTTCGCCAGGCACGTTTGGGATCCTACTTTCCCCCCATCCAGCTGCTATGGTTCGCAAGGCACGTTTGGGATCCTACTTTCCCCCCATCCAGCTGCTATGGTTCGCCAGGCACGTTTGGGATCCTACTTTCCCCCCATCCAGCTGCTATGGTTCGCCAGGCACGTTTGGGATCCTACTTCCCCCCATCCAGCTGCTATGGTTCGCCAGGCACGTTTGGGATCCTACTTCCCCCCATCCAGCTGCTATGGTTCGCCAGGCACGTTTGGGATCCTACTTTCCCCCCATCCAGCTGCTATGGTTCGCCAGGCACGTTTGGGATCCTACTTTCCCCCCATCCAGCTGCTATGGTTCGCCAGGCATGTTTGGGATCTTACTTTCCCCCCAACAAGCTGCTATGGTTCACCAGGCACGTCTGGGGTCCCCCCTTTTTCGTTCCCAACTTCATCCACGGCGAACTTATTTTGGACAAGTTATAAACAATATTTTTGTCTTGTTGTTGTCACAATGATATAATTAATTTTTATATACATGATCTGATATTGGTTGTCAAGCAAACGTAATTTTGCGGGTCTGCTGCTTTGCAGCCACCCAAGCTCAAGATGTGTGCCGTATCAGCACCGAACGCTGGCTTGTCCACGTTCACTTGGGTATAACTGACATAATACACAACCGGCGAGTGCGACACAGGTACTCAAAGGTACATACGGCGGGGTGACTCAGTCACACGTCGAGCGAATAATCCGGCTACATCGGTTGTTCTGCCATCAGGGTGAGGCGGCTCAGCCGCGAACCCAAAATAGCGTTGCTGAAACCTCGCTATCTACGAAAAATCGGCATGTAGCGCCATGGTAACCTCGGAGAAACCGAGTTTACCCCACTTACACACTCACATACAAGTACACAATTACGATTGTAATTGGCTCTCAATATCGAGGTCTAATTAATGTCTATTTGCAATGTTGCTCATATTAAATTATTGTGACAACGTATCATTGTTACTAGATTGCATTTGTTATAAATTATTTGTTGAAATTGTGTCTAGATGCCTCTCTGTGCGGGGTTTTAGCTGTGGTTTCCCTCGTACGTAAGGCGAATGCCGGAGAGCGGACCTTTCCACAGCGGGGTGTCGTGTTCAAACCATTACACTCAATTGTATTTTTCATGTTATTTGGTATTTTACTTTCATAATTAATTTTCAATAAATGCACAAGGCTTGACATACTCTGTCTGCTTTTTGGAGAGAACATTATTCTTTAATTTTGTCAAATACCTGTCCCGATTCCCCCACTTTTAACAGCTACTCTGTATTACGAACGAGGTAAGGGTTACTTATTTAATATAAACACAACGTAGGGTAAGTACAACCTTCAATTAGACGAGGTCAGGTATGTCGCGTTACAATATAAAGGTGATTTGTACAGGACATTAGAGTTGTGAGCGGGAAGATAAAAACTTTGATTGCAACGTGTACGCGGAAATTTAACATGGCTAATAAATCCGGACAGTCAATTTTATTATGTACAATTTTTCCCAGGTAGATTAATGAAATATTTTTGTGTCGAGTTCTAATAGAGTCAATATGAAATGTCTGCAGTAATGTTTCAGTTCTAGTAAGATGATCTGAAAAGACTTGAAAATAAGTATACCATAAATACTTCAGGAATCTGCGCTGTAACTTTTCAAGTTTATTTATATGGATATCATAAGTAGGGAACCATATAATTATGCAGTATTCCAACTTAGATTGTATGAACGCAAAATATAAAGATCTAAGAGCCGCAACACTTGAAAACTGTTTACAGTTTCTGATGACAAAACCAAGAATTTTATTTGCTGATGTTATAAGATTGTCTAGATGAAATGTAAAGGCTAGTTCTGGATCAAAATAAATTCCTAGATATTTAATAAGTTCAGATCGAGATAAAACTTCGGAATTAATTTTATAATTGTAGAGTATGGGAGACTTTCTTTTAGTATATGTTATCACCTGACATTTACTGATATTTAGTGCTAATTTATTGGCGGTACACCACTCTGCCACAATATCTATATTATTCTGTAGTTTGTTACAATCGCGAACATGTCGAATTTCAGTGAAAATTTTTACATCGTCTGCGTAGAGTAAAACATTACAATCTAAGTTATTAACAATGTCATTAATAACAAGCAAAAATAAAAGGGGACCTAGATTTGAGCCTTGAGGCACACCGGATTTAGCAACATAATAGCTAGACTTATAACCATTGTATGATACATACAACTGACGATTATTTAAATAGGATTCAAAAAAATTAATAAGTTTATTATGAAATCCAAAATTATAAAGTTTATTTAATAAGTTAACATGGTTTAGCTTATCGAACGCTTTATCAAAGTCTGTATAGACAACATCTACTTGATCTTTTTTGTCCAAAGTTTCTGAAATGTATTGAGTAAAAATACATAGGTTGGATGCAGTTGAGCGTTGAGGCATAAAACCATGTTGATAGGGAGTTATGTGTTGTTTTAACTGCGGAAAAATTTGATTATAAATAACAATTTCAAATAATTTCGCGAAATTGCATAGAATAGAGATAGGTCTATAATTTTGCACAAGTGATGGATCACCAGTTTTTAATACCGGACAACTTCCAAATATCTGGAAATTGTGTGCTAGATATTGATTTATTAAATATATGAAGCAACGGAACTAATAAAGCTACAGTGCAGTCCTTAACTAGGAAACTAGGTATTTGATCATATCCTGCAGTTAATGTGTTCTTGATCTTATGGCGGGCTTGTAGTAAATCATTCTCTGTAATATTAACATATACGTTATGTGATATATTTAAATTATTGGACATTGCACATTGACGGGAATTAGAAACAGACAAATTTGTATCCTCGTACTCGTAAACACTGCTAAAGTACTCACAGAAAAGTTCTAAAATTGCCTGTGGATTGTCTTCGGTTATATCATGTAATTTCATATTATTTGGAATACGAGAAGCACCTCTTCTGTTCTGTACAAAAGACCAGAAAAATTTAGGATTAGATGTAACAGAATTTTCGACATCAGAAATATAGTTATTGTACGAAGTTTTTATTAAATTTTTAAGATGATATTTAATATTTTTATATTTATTATAGAAATAGATAGAGTCCGTTTTTTATATATATAATGAGGACGATGAGTGAGGAACAAGGATGGGATGTTAGACTAAAGGAAATCGAACAGGATTTGAATAACACAGTAAACCAAACGACAGGAAAAACCCCTTTTGAATGTTTCGTTGATGGAATTTTGCGACACGAAATTGATGCGACCGCATCCGTATAGACGCCACCGAACATACTGCAAGAGGAAATCAGAGAAAACAGAACGTGAACAGAAGAAGTATAAAAGAGGACATGATAAACGAAGATACAAAGGAACCAGATACTAAGTTGGACTGTAAGTACAGGAGAACCGACGAAGACACAATTAGGATACAAAGGACCGTTTGTAGTCATTGAAGTTCTACCGAGTGATATCTATAGAATTGCGTATCTAAATCCACAACAACATAAAAAATATAACAGTACTGTACACGTATACCAGATGATAATGTACAAAAATCATGAAGTCGAAGAAGAAGAAACAAGTGGAGAAGACTCAAGTGATGAACATGAACAGGCTCCAAGCAAAGAACAGGCCAGCCCAAACACCTCGAAAGAAATACGCCCGAAGAGGAAACGCCGGAGACCCCGATACCTCGAGAACTACCATACCGGGCACGAGAACGAGCCCGACAGTCAGGATGTCCGAGTGTTAAAGAAGACAGTTGGCAAGACTGAGAGAAGAGGAAGAAGAGAGAGTGTGTGGAATGAAGAGAGAACGGAGGTGACGTGTGTGACGAACCAAAAGTGTAATCGCTGATGTTTATAGGATATTTAGTTAAATTATTTGTAGTACAGAGTGTAATTATTTTGTTGTAAACGCTAGCCATCATATTACTGACTAATAAACCATATTTAAACATATAACACATGATTAAATACAATAGATAATTTTTTCGCTAATTCTGAAACATAATTCAATCAACATCGTATTTTACACAAGTTGGTTTTATAAATTCATTTATTGCTAATACTGGGTCTCTACTATGTATAATTTAATGAGGACTACATCATGAAGAACTATGAATATGCAAACGGTAAACCATTAATACTAAAGGTACCCACTCATCCCATTCTTGTTGCTATGTAGTTTTTATCATATCAGCCATTAGAGTTCTGTGTAAGGGTATAGGGAGGCATTCTTGATTCAGCAGTGTAATATAACTGTATTTAAACTGCGTTTATAATATGTATTATAATAGTGTCATTGAATACTACATTTATAATTAATTTACGTAAATAACCCAAAAAATTGTAACATCAGAAGTGAGATATACCAGTGCCAATAAAATGCCTAGCCGGTGGTTAAAATGTGTTCTTGACCGATCATATGTCAAATAGAGACTAGGAATTGAATTCAATATGGCTAACCGGAATTGAGTTCAATATGGCTAACCGGAATTGAGTTCAATATGGCTAACCGGAATTGAGAAAATTATTAGCCATTGCGATAATTCACGTCAATTCTAAATTCCTTAAATAATATTATTCCCGAATTTAATCACCAATTTGATAACATCAGAAAATGGTTCCAAACTATAGACGAATATGTTACAATTTATAAATGGAATGGAACTGTTCATTTTGCACTAACAGAATTACACGGTCCTTCAGAAATTTGGTACAGAAGTTTAGAGACACGAATCTATTCATGGGTTCAATGGAAACGTTTACTGTTGGAAACGTTCCCACCGAAACGGGACGTTCATGCCATGCTTTTAAAAATCATTAACTATAAACCAAATGACGCAGAAGATTTATACGAATATTCTTTTCAAAAGTTGGCCCTAATAAATTCATTAAAATTATCTTTCTCAGTAAATTTAATAATGGGCGGTATTAATGATAAACAAATACATTGTTCCTTAGAAACTGAAGGCATCCGTCATTTACAGAAAACCATTTAAAGTTATACATTAGTATAATATGCTGCTTCGGTTTCTCGAGCAATATCTTCAATTATTAATCATATCACGAGCTTATATTTAATGTGAGGATATAATGATTTTTTGTTAAAATTAACTGTCAATGTTGCGAAAAGCCCTTAATAACGAATATAAATAAGGGATAATTTGTTTGTTTTTTATCATGACTGTGATAGACATGAAATTAGGGAGATTCTGAATACTGATTGGTAGAAAATATGTCACGTGATTAATGAATTATATTCTCAAAGATAAATATCCTATTCCGATGATAAAAGACCAGATAGACCGTTTACATGGATACAAGTACTTCATTAGCTTATATTTATTTTCGGGTTTTTTTTTTCAAATTCCTATGTCATCCAGAATCAATTCCATATACAGCATTCGTTACACGTATGAATATTTACCTATGCCATTTGGGTTAACGAATGCACCTTCAGTATTCCAAATAATAAATATAGTGTTCTAAGAACTGGTTTTCGAAAATACTAGTTTAGAATGACGGTCTCTGATACCTGCCAAAACAATAAGTGATGCTTTGACTACTTTACGCGAAGTTTTGCAATTAATGAGTCAACACGGTGATGCTAAAACTGCTTTTTCTTACATATTCATATCGAATATTTAGGTTACATTATTTCAGAATCAGAAATAAAAACCGGTAAATTAAAAATTGATACTGTATCAAAGTTCCCACCACCAAAATATGTCCATCAGGTTCGATAATTTGTTGTCTTAACTGGATATTTTAGAAAACTTATTTTAGATTACGCTTACGCTCGCAAATCAAAGCCTCGAAGTACACCATGTACCTATTAACTAATATATTGCTAATGCTCGTATCTTTCCCATAAGAGTAGGTGAAGGAAACACTGTGAAATGGAAATATCATTTCTGCATAAGTCTATTTCACACAAACACCCAACCGGCAATTATGCGTATGCTCGGAAATCTTGATTACTATTGGCTAACGCTGACAGCGTCGCTGGCTGGGCTGCGTTCCAAAATCCACAATATTTTCAAATGTAGTTGCTCACGATTCTCAACATATGAAAGTAATTTGTCTTCTTGAGGAAGAAAATATGCTTTTGGTTGAAAATAAACATAAGTAAATACGTTGGCGTGTATTACGAGCATACTTTTATAATAAAAGCGCTTTTATGGAGCGTATTTTCACATTATATTGAGGAGAGTGCTCCATAAAAGCGCTTTTATTACGGGCTTGTCATTAATGTTGTACTTATAAGTAGTTTTGTTAGTTTTATAAAATTATTTTTAATTTAGTTTTAATTTTTTACTTCAACAAAACTCTCATTCGTTCCAAAACACAACACTTCATACTCTATGCCAAAACTCGGTATTCCTGGTTTTGGAACGCTGCCCTGGTGATGCAGCGAGCACGTGGTTGGGTGTTTGTGTGAGATAGACTTATGCAGAAATGATATTTCCATTTCACAGTGTTTCCTTCAAGAAAAGCAAAGGATCCGCAATATATTAGTTAATAGGTATATGAAGTACACTCCTACAAAAATATTTTTCTTACATTAAAGAAATGTTTAATCTCTCAACCTATTTTGAGAATTTTCGATCCAAATTTAAATTGCATTCTTTACACGATGCCAGTCGACTTGGTTTAGTAGGTATTAAAAGTAAAGAATGGACTGTTGCGTCAAACTGGCGCTACGGGGCAACAATATATAATTCATTCGAATGAGGTATTCCGATATTTTTTAAAATTATTTTTTTACATTAGTACAGACCAGTAGGACTCTGAATATCTAACTTTGAGTAAGAAAATGTGTGCATCACATGAGATATGAATTTTTAAAAATTTCATCGCAATTCAAATTTTCTTATCATGGCGTGCTTATGACGTTAACTCGATGGTGACATCTGCAACGAACTTCAGCGCCTAAATCCACATGTTCATGACAGCCATTTGCTTGTTTACATATGATTTTAGTAGCAGCGTGTATTTCGGTGTTTGTCCTGTTTGTTTATGGTAAAAATAGGAGTAATAATTATAAAGTGGACGACATGTCAAATAAGAAATATACCAACGCGTGTTAAAAACTGGCACCATCTGTGTTTTTAAACGAAAATATTTACTTTACAAAAAGAAAATATTAAAATTTGGTTTTGTTATCTATAAAAAAACGAAAATTTGGAGGCCAATATTAGATTTGATCAGAGGGGGCTTAGCCCCCTCTGCAATTTTACAAAGGGGGCTGAAGCCCCCTCTGCCCCCCGGCTCCGCGGCCCCTGGCTAAGGTGAGATTTTTAGCAAATCGAATGCTATTATAGAGACAAAAATGTAATTATTGTTATACATAGATGTAGTTTTTAATTATCTACAACCTTTATTTGAAATATTTTTATCTAAAATTAATAGGTATCTAACTACAGATTTCAAGTAGATACCCGGTTTAAAAATCTAAGGATATTGGTAAAAACGCTGTTAAAATCGAATTAGTAGGCAAGATATGGAATTTTGAATGGCTGAAATTATTTGTGAGTTATAGTCCCGAGTTTGTTATGACTCCCAAACAGTTATTTATTGGGGTATTTGTATTGTCTGCATTGAAAACATTACATCGGTACTAAAATATGACGCGAGAATTCAAATAACTTATTCTAGTATACCTCGTCCAGATTTCATTTGAACAAATGACTTTTAAATCCTCTGTGGGGTTCCTGAGAACCATAGTTGACCTGTAAAATTCTTATCCAAGATGTTATGCTTGCTTTAACAATGAACGCTCATTTCTGAATTGAGCAACTGGTAGTGCCAAAATGTAAATATGCACGAGCTACAGGATTGTATTGAGTTATACCCCAATACCCCAATAAAACTGTTCCCCTTTTAAATAGTTACAAGCAATTTGCAACTTTCATAGACATATAATGTACTTTGAGAAGAAACTATATTTGCGTGAAACGTAAAAATATTCACAGTAGCAAAGATTAGGATTAACACAGAGGATTTAAAAGTCATTTGTTCAAATGAAATCTGGACGAGGTATACTAGAACTATTAACATTTTTACGATATAGATCAGTCTCTAATGACAAAGAAAGTTTTTACGGGCTGTTATCTTTAAACCATAACAACATACAGATTTATTTATTCATTATTTATTTGTAATATTAAAAAATGCAAATAGGTATATAAGAATTTAAGAACTGTTTGTTAAGGCTGGTTTATGTAAGTTGTAAACTTAAGAATTTACCTTAGTATTAGCATTATGACTTTGCATTAATAATTCAAGTATAGACAAATGCGTGCTGCGGTATATGTAGCTAAAACCTTAACCTTAGCATTATGCCGTAACCCTAGAATAGGACAATTTCAAAATTTTAAGTCATAATGCTAATGCCGACCAATCAGAAGAGTATGTTCTTAGACGACAGCTTGATTCTGGCGATATTTACGACAGTCAATTGACATCTGTCATCATTTTGTTATTTTTGAATATATATCATATTGTCTTGACTAAAAATGAGTGTCTTGAAAAAGATGTTCAACTAATACAGTTAATTGATCAATGTAGATATATTTATGATCAAAAATACTTGTCGATTTTACAAAAAGTGACATTACCGGCCTGCTCTTATTGGTTTACCCTGACAGCGTAAAGTGAAGTTTAATGCAAAGTCATAATGCTAACGCCAAGGTAAATGCATAAGTTTACAACTTACATAAACCAGCCTTTAGAATGGGGTCCTATACCATAGTCATATTTTAATTATCTTATATAAGAAGACGAAAATATACATAAATTAATGAGTATTAGTGAAAAAAAATTATTTAAATATTGACTAGGTCATAAACTACAAGCGATTGAAGCTGATTACTAATTGGGTATGACGCGTTAGGTACTAAGAATTTGATTGGTCGCCTGATTTTAAAAAAGAGATTCCCGCGTCTGCAGCTGTCACCTTTACAGGTTTATGAAATGTCATGTTGTTCTATAACCTAACAAAACATTTAGCAATTTTGTGTTTGACGAATTTGTTTATGGGCTACTTGCGTACCTTTTTTATTTAATATTTTTGAAAAGAAGGTAAAAACTTGCTACCCATATTTTTTCTTTTGACAAAATTTTTATTAATTAGCCAGAAAAAAAATAATGAAATTTGATTATTTGAATTCCCGCCATGTATGACGTAAATTACGCCACACCAATGAATAGTCGTAACGTCACAGCGTGGTGCCGTCCCATAGTAATGGGCGCGTTCAGTGGCACTCAGCAACTGAGTAAACAACTCAGCAATAACATGTAAGCATTTTAGCGTACTGCTGAACGACATGTTGAGTTAGTGATGGAAAATTTTACCTATCATCTGTCAATATACATACAGTGATAAGTTATTTTCTACTTAATTTATATTTCCAATATTTATTTTTAGTTTGAGTATTAGAAATCATGAAAGATTTCAATCTAATTGTAAATGAATAGTTGGACGACGATGTAATTAATCATTTAAAAATAATAATCGAAAGAATACTACCAAATGTTGTACAATCTCTTCAATTAAATCATTTTGAACGTGGTATACGTATTATATTCATATAAATTATTATTTATTTCCATTTTTGACATCTAACCTACTATAAATTAACACTTGCTGACTTGCTGACACAAGTCAGCGCGTTTCAAATGCGCTGAATTGTTGACTCAGCTGATGACAGTAATCATAAACTCAGCAAATCATTCAATTGAGTTTAGCAACCCAGCAACTCAGTTGCTGAGTGCTACTGAACGCGCCCAATGGTATGTTTGTGCGGGTAATGTAGATCACCTGTTTGACGTTTCAATAATAGTTTGGAGGTTAGTATTTTAGTTTATCTTTTTTGGTATCGATATTTTAAATTACAAGTAACTACCTATGTGTTTATTTATTAAGCAATTAATGTATTTGAGAGACCAGAGAGAGAAAAATGAACTAATGTCAAATTCAAATTAAAACTTTCTCCCCCTGTTCAATATAAAGACGTCACAGAAAATTTTCTTTCTTAATTTAGTAAAAAACAAATAATTATTTTAAAATAAAATTTATATTTTTATATATGTTTCAATATAACATTACATATATACTGACAGAAATCGGATTTTCAGTACCACGCAAGTAGCCCATTATAACGTCTACTTGCTGTCAAATAATTATGGACTGGAGATTTCTACACTGATGCCAAATTTTTTAAGTGTCTACCTTTACAAATATCTGTAATCTGTCAATGTCTTTATATTCTGACATTTTTGTTAGTACTTACGTGCGCTTTTTATTCCCAATCCTATAAATTGCATTATATTTAGACTTTTGAAAAGAAAATGAGTGAAACTCATGAATTAAATAGTCCTGGTTCTTATAAAAAACGTTTAGGAAAATATGATTTAACAGGGTAGGCAAACACAATTATTGCGAATGTACACAAAAAATTGGCGTTACATCCTGAACAAAATTATAATTTATTAAATAATAAGAAAGAACATGTGTTGGCAGATCTACAGTTCACCTTATAATCAATTATTCTTACCTTTTGTTTAGATTTTACCGTTTATCGTATTTTAACGCAAACGCGACCTTAGCTTGATGTGTGGAAACTTTGGTCAAAATATAAATATTCTACAGAGGCAATTTTTATATTTTATATTACGTATTACTGTTTTACCTTACTTATTTGTTATAATATTTTCTTCATTTACGATGTATTAAAATTTTTAATTAGTTTTAAATGTATTATATGACATTTGCGTTCATTCTTGGTCAAGTTACAAGCGGCAACACCGCTGGGCAAGGGACAGGGTGCGGAAAGGGATAAAAGTTAAACATCAGTCCATAATCATTTGACGGCGAGTATAGTAATATTAACAATAATAATTTATTTATAATTAAATCAATTTGTAATATTAATTAAATTAATAATATTAATTAAATTAATATTGACACTTCAGAACAGGCAAACACTAGCGCCATCCGTCGTTATACTTTGTGTAATAATCACCCATATTCTGTAACTCAATCGATAACTTTTATCGATCGATAATAAATTGTAGCCAATAATTACAGCACACACTGAATAAAAAATGAAACTGGCAGATGATACAATTGTTTCTATTTGTCAAAAATTATTATCGATCGACAAATATTATCGACTGAGTTACAGAATAAGGGTGAATATTGTCAAAATGTTTCAATGTTATATATTTCATTAGGAAAAAAATGCTTATTATTTGTTATTTATGTTAATAATAATTTCTTGGTGAATATAACATATAAGTTTTTATATATAACATTTCAGCTATGCAAACATGAAAAAAATTGTTCCCTCTATAACTAACAGTTTGTCACATTGTTTGTCGATCACTGGTCAGTACCTGCTACGTCACGCAACAAATTTTTAAATTTAAAAATTCATATCTCGCTTATTACGTACAATTTTTAAGTCGCGTTTGCACTAAAATTCTTATATTATTCTGTTTTTACAGAAAAAAAAATTAAAAGAAAAATGGTATAGAACCCCATTGTCTTTAATCACCAAACCAGTGGAGCTGTACACGTCATTTGCATGAGTCTGTGGAAAGTACCATATTTGCAACTTTAATTTTGTCCCTTATAGACACTTCTATATATCCCTCTGCCACTTTTGTTGATTTCCAACCTCCAATTTGCTTCAGTGGTAGAATATTTCCAAAAGACTCTGCAACCATGCTAGCACCACTCCGTCTAACCCGTATAGTTTTCAGACTGGTGTACGTGTAAACCAAGGAATTTGCTACTTTTCTTAGTACACCTCCGATAGTATGCATACCAGCTGACTGCGCAACACATTTTCCTTGTCTGTACCCAAAAAAAAAGCGTCTAGTTCCAACATTACACGGACGTAGTTTAGCATATTGTTGGTAAATTTCATAAGGATTAAAAGATTTACTTGTATCAGGAATAATGAATGATCTGGAAGTATATGTTTTGGTAGCTTTATAATTTTTTGATAAACTAGATAGATACACCAACAAAACTGTCTCGCCATATTGATATTATTTTTTCTTCTCCACTCATTAAAATCTCTTAGCTGTTTATCATAATATCGGCTGCGTGATTTCTGTGGGATTAATTTCATGTTAGCTTATTCAGCTTCTTGTAGAATTTTATGGAGAATATTTATAACTGACACCACGTGGACAGTACAAAACAATTTTTTATTTGATACAAATGTTTCCGTAATAACATTCACTATAATGTTTTCAGTTTTCAAATACTATTTCGATCAAATAGTTTAATGTATTGTGCTGTACGTTCCAACATCTTTTTTCTTAATTATTTACGATTCAGTAAATCATAAAATATTGTACAATACTCAACCGTTATCCGAAATTTACGTACTCGCACGGATAACAAGCTCCATTCGCTCGCTCGTGCACACGGCACACCCGTCCCGTAAAGTTCTAAGAGTAACGATCTTACAATGTAAATTACCATTAAAAAATTAACATCAGACATCTATTTTCAATATTAACCGGCATTTTAAAAATGAATTATGTAAATCTAAGTAGCATTTTTTATTCTCTCTTTAAAATAAAAACAAATATTAACAGATTTTAATACCTCATTTTTTAGAATGCAGATTACTATCGAAAGTAGAAGTAACCAATGCCGAATTTTTAAAAATATTAATAGTTGTAGTATAGAACAAGTTATTTGAATATTTTGGTACTGATGTACATAATGCATAAATTTCATTAAATCTTCTTGTCAAATTAATTCCTACTGAATACAGAACAGAACCAAAGAAAAATGTTTAGAATAAATTATTTAAAATAAATATTACTTCATGAAACATTTTGTGAATGTCATTGGGATGATAGTTATGTTGCTATTTTTCTTAACAAAAACAACGAAGAGCAGGTTTAGTTTACCCGAATTTATCGGAAATTGTACGATAATAACGGATTGGGGACTGTAACATTGCCTTGAGAATAATTAAGTATTTTGATTAGAAGTAATATTTCATCATTTTCATTTTACTAAAATTCTTAGTTTGAGGGGTTTGAGGTATGCTACCTTATAATTATTGAAATTTACTATTTCTTTGTAATGGATGAATACCCTAAAAAGATAATAATTTAATACATACATATTTTCAATAGTTTAATTTTTTATTGATAATTTTTGAGGTCTGTCAGCTAAGTAGCTATTAACATACAATAGGTTAGGTATACAACATGTTACATTTTGTATGGTATATTCAGTTTTGTATAGTATTTGAAATATATGTATTTGAAATAAGTATTTGAATTAGATTAACTATTTTAAGTAATTATTTGAAATACTTCAAAATAAAGGTATTTTGTATTTTTGGTTTAAATACTTTTCACAAGTATTTTATATTTTAATACATTAAAATACTATTATTTGTATGAAATACAATTTTTCAATATTTGAAATACATTTTTTTATTTGAAATACATTTTTGTATTTAAAATACATTTTTGTATTTAAAATACACAAGTATTTGAAATAGATACCCTCAGTCATGTGTGGTCTGTTAGTAATATAACTAATTTTTTCTTAAAAAAACAAATGCCTATGTTAATGTAGGAATTTCTTTTTAATATTATTAAAAATACGCGAATAAGTTCAATTCGAAAAACATTTTTATAATATCGTAGTATATCTTATTTATTTAAATATATTTAAAAGTAAAAGTATTTGAAATATTTGAAAGTATTTGAACTATTAGTATATTTGAAATACTAAAAAAATAAACGTAGTTTACCAAACATATGAAATACTTTTATTTAGTATTTTGTATTTTCTATTTGAAATACGTTTTTTCAAGTATTTTATACTACACTGGGTATATTACATTATATTAGATTATATAGCTTTAGGTCCTTTAGAAGCACAAATATTTCGGTTGTAGGAAAAATATTGTATGCAACTCGTGTGTAAATAGTATTTTTTATCTCGTACCTACTACTTTACTCACTTGTTACATAATAACTATTATTACAGATAATTTTCAGCTACTACAACATCAAAATCACCTCGTATATAATTATGACTAACTTCTAACCCAGATATCAAATCAAACAAAATAATTCTGGGTATACTAGACTTCACTAAAATTGCCTGTAAGTCCATATAAGTTTCTAATCTCCTTCCTTCCAGATAATTCCATAATTCTTCCCTCGTGGCAAAAGTTTTGTTTCCATAAATTATACCTGTATCTCCATTTAGCACTAACCATTCTCTTTTCGTTTCAAATTTCCCGCTGAAACCGTCGAAGGAAGCTATGGCATAGAGATTTTGACTTTTGGCAGTTACAATCGACACGATATTAGCAGCAGAATCAGTAAGACAGGTCTCTACTTTGTAGGATTTTGCTGAAGTGAATGTAGGAGCGCATTGCCATAAATTTAATTTGCCATCGTAACTTACAATAAGAACCCTGAAATAGATGTATGTATATTGAAAGATGTTATACTAAAGGCGATGTGCACATTTTAAGCATTAACATCTCTACATAGAGACTACTTTAAGTACTTTGGCATTTAGAGTTTTTCCTTACCAGTAGGTATTAGAGCAAAAATAGTTATGAGTTTTGCTGAAGACAAAATTCCCTACAACTTTGACTTTAAACATTTTTTTACCTCCCGCTAATCCTGGTAAGGGAGGTATAGGGATCGTGCTGAAAATCGCATATCGAGATTTTAGTAAATGACCACTTTTAAGATCCGCAGAATCCAATTTTAACATTTTCACGACGATGTTTGTGTTTTGTGTATGGATTTTGTCTACGCTCTAACTTAAATACTATCATTCAGAACATTCTGAAACCTTGTGTTTAGACCCTATTCTAATACGAAACTATTAGATTTTGGTGTAAATCGGATAACCGGAAATGGCACTTTACTTGAAACTCATAATGGGATTTCTTCAAAAAATACCATTAAATGCCATTTTTTTCGCATTTTGTCATTATAAAAATTAAAGATTACTGAATTTTCAACTGGTATATATTAATAGTTTTTTTATATATTTTACAGATAAATTTAAAAAATAATCTTTTTATAAATACCATAGCCTATGTTTTGAAGACACAATTCTATTGTTACACAGTTCACATTTCAAATGTGTGTAACTAACAGATAAATGTCATTATCAAAATCTATTCACCTTAAATTAATAATGGTGACATTTTAAAACGAAAATAGTTAATAAAGCAACAGTTATATGCAAAGGAACTTAATATAGACTGCAGCATTAGAAATATGGTACGTATTTAAATTAATAAAAATTAAATAGTGGGAGGTATTGCGTTGGCCACATCAGATTTGTACCTCCCGCTACCCATGGTAAGGGAGGTATAGGATCGTGCTAAAAATCACATATCGAGATTTTAGTAAATGATCGTTTTAAGGTATCTGGAATCCAATTTTCACGATGTGTGTGTGTGTGTGTGTGTGTGTGTGTGTGTATGTGTGTGTGTGTGTGTGTGTGTGTGTGTGTGTGTGTGTGTGTGTGGCGTGTTTGTATAGATTTTGTCAACGCTCTAACTTAAATATATTTCATTCAGAAAATTATGAAACTTTATATTTCGTCCCCATTCTAATATGGAAAGAAACCAATAGATTTTGGTGTAAACCGGTTAACCGGAAATGGCACTTTACTTGAAGCTCGTAATGGTTTTTCTTCAAAAAAATGCCATTAAATTCCATTTATTCGCATTTTATGTCATTATAAAAATTAAGAGATTCGTATATGTTCTTTTGTTTTAAACAACAAAAATACTGTTCCCTTATTAATGTAATAAAAACTGTTATGCATCGTTAAAAAGCTGAAAAAATCCACTTTTCAGTTTTGATACCATATAGTATATACTATATCGTCCATATAACAAATCCGGATTTTCATGTAGTAATCCAAAATGTAACAGTGACAAATGGACATTGCCATTTCAAAGTGCCCTAAAGAAGTGTAAACCAAAATTCAATATTGTTTCATACATGGAAGTTATTTGCAAAAATTAGATTCAGCAAAATTAAAATTTACTTTTTTGATAATATCTAATGATTTTAAGCACTGTAGCTCGCCTTGTATTAGCTATAGAAAAAAATGTTCTAGTCTATATCAAAGGTGTTGGGATTTTGCCTTCTACAAAACTGATAATAAATATTTTAGCTCTAATACTTACTAGTGAGATAATATTTTTAAAAAAATTATTATTTGCATCATTTTTCCAAGATGGCGGTGTTTCCGAAAGTGCACCAAGGTCGAAAACCTGGATTTTTTATTAGGGCCTACTACTGAATTATATTACCTGTTATATTTTTGAACATCATATTCATTATTTTCAATATATACTTTATTTGGTAGTGCTGCAAACAAATTCTTTGTGAATATATCACAATAGTGATGTGTTTCGTCTTTTAATTTTAATTTTTCTTCCTTAGTTAATGTATGAATAGCATACATACTTTTGGAGGGAGCCATTCTGTATATATTTTTATCTGAAATAAATATTTATATTAAATAAAATTATAATTTACTGCGCTCACTCATGACCGGTTGCAACAACGTAACTTAAATTTTAAGCGTTCCTTAAATAGACAATATTGCATCAAAATGAAAATATATTTTTTGAAGACCTGCTTCATTTTACATTTTACTGATAGAAGTGTACGAATATTGTGAGCCACTGTATCTTTCACTTTTTTTGCAAACGCACTTGATTTCTATCTGACGTGTCATCATAAATTCTTACAAGTAGTGTTATTTGGTTCACTTTCATTGTTTCCTTATTTTCTGCATTCATTTACGGAAACAGATTGCTGATTTCAAAAAAGCAACAGCACAAGGCTTGGAAGTAATAAGGGCATTGAACTCGAATATTTTTAAAACTCATATCTGTTTTTAAACTTGGATAGCCCCTATTATACAATTTTAAGGTTTAGTTTTAATATAATGACCCATATTCTAATTAATTTGTTACTATGTTACCATTAAGCTACAGATATCATATACTTACGTTTTCAAAATCAATTATTTCATATTTATACCACATTTTTCCAGTAAATTTTATTGTATACATAGATAACATATTATATTTTGCACAAAATTTAATCAAAATCATTTTAAAATATACTTATTATCGTTGTGTTTAAACTTTTGTTTTAAAACATCTACTTTAAACGATTAACATTGAACTTGGATATAAATTGACAGGGGGTTCCCCTGAGTCTGTTTCACACAGGGAAATATACTTGAAACGACTTTTTAATCAATAGCTTATAATTTCAATATAAAATATTACACGTATATTATGTTTTGTAATATATTTTTACATGACAACCGTATTCTATTATATGTTTAATAAATTATAAATAAATTATATATATAAAATTTGAATCATAAATTATATTTAGTTGTGTAATATATGTTTTTAGTTAAAGAGGATATATTTAATTACATTTAAAGTAAGATATTTTTATTGTTATATGTTTATAAAATATTACAATAATGCTTTTACTTATAACATTAAATATATGAAATTTAGTAAACACTAATATTATTAATTAAAAACTGCTCGTTTTATATATTTTACAATATTATTCACTGTAAACTTCGTATAAACTAATAATAATCACAAAATAGGTAATTTAAATATACCAATATTTAATTAAAAATAAAATTATACTTACATTAATTTCTAACTTCAATGCAGTACATATGTATGTCATATACTGACTGTTCTGTCAAATAATTGTTGCCTTATATATCTACTACCTCTACTACTTTCTCATGTACACATGTAATGTTAATAGCAAAAATGTATAGCCCCTGCTTATATGTATACATTATGACGCAGATAAGAAATACAGATATGGTGATATTTATTTAATATCAAGTGAGATATGAAAACAGAAATAATGAGATGACAGATAAAACAACAAATAAAAGTTTGTATTATTTTTATTTATATTGTTTATTTTTTATTACAAATATAAATTGTAAATATACAAGCATATTTATTCTTGTACAAAAACTCATTTTTTGGTAAACCTTCATCAGATTTGAAGTCTTTAATTTAATTTGAAATAGAAATTATAGTAGATTCATAATTAGTATCGTTTAAAATTATTACAACTACTGCGACAGAAAAATGATACTACGTACCTACCACGACCTTAATTGTCATATTTTAACATTTCGAGTGCATGAGTTAAGAACAATTCACAAATAATTATACACATTAAAACGATTATAACTTTAACTTTACTTAAAATATGTATTATAAGATTGATGAAGCCCTAGTGTAAAATAGATATTAGGGATAAGATTTTAAAATAAGACGTTTCAAGTTTTATTTTAAAACCTTATCCCTTAAAATATGTATGTACATATTCCAAAAATATAGAACATGATATGCAGGTGTTTCACGAATTGGGGACACATCGAATTATTTTCTTTATTATTGGGAATAGAACAAAATCATTGAAATAACAGTTGTGGTAGATCAAGGGGAACATTCACTTATTAAAGACAAAAATTAAACAAGTGGTTCTTAAACTATAACATAAAGTTATATATTTTTTAAAGGGCAAATCTATTTTGCTGACCAGCAAAAAAAGTTGCAGACTGGCTATTTAAAATTTATGGGTTGGATTTATAATAGTACTCTTAATTCAGAGTAACATATCTCATCTCTTAGTAACGTGCCAATCTTGTGCTCTCCTTCAGAGAGGTACTTTACTCTGCTGAATTATTACAAAATTTTACTGACTGGCTATTTAGAATGAATCGAGTTGCTTCAAAATTAGTAATTTCCCTAAAAATAATATATGCCACCCTTTGGTAACGTGTCAATCTTGTGCTCTCCTTCAGAGAGGTACTGTACTCTAGTGAGTTATAACAAAATTTTGCTGACTGGCTATTTAGAATGAATCGATTTGGTTCAAAATTAGTAATTTCCATAATAAATAATATATGTCACCCTTTGGTGACGTGTCAATCTCGTGCTCTCCTTCAGAGAGATACTTTACTCTAGTGAATTATCACAAAATTTTGCTGACTGGCTATTTAGAAATAATCAATTTACTTCTATTTCAGTAATTTACCTAATAAATAATATATGCCACCCTTTGGTAACGTGTCAATCTTATACTCTCCTTCAGAGAGGTACTTTACTCTAGTGAATTATAACAAAATTTTGCTGAGTGGCAATTTAGAATGAATCGATTTACTTCAAAATTAGTAATTTACCTAAAAATAATATATGCCACTCTTTGGTAACGTGTCAATCTTGTGCTCTCCTTCAGAGAGGTACTTTACTCTAGTGAATTATAACAAAATTTTGCTGACTGGCTGTTTAGAATGAATCAATTTACTTCAATATAAGTAATTTCCCTAATAAATAATATATGCCACCCTTTGGTAGCGTGTCAATCTTGTGCTCTCCTTCAAAGAGGTACTCTACTCTAGTGAATTATAACAAAATTTTGCTGACTGGCAATTTAGAATGAATCGATTTGCTTCAAAATTAGTAATTTACCTAAAAATAATATATGCCACCCTTTGGTAACGTGTCGATTACAGATAAACATTATTATGCATTTAATACGTGTCGAAATTTCTGAAGAAAAAATGAAAACTAAGCCGATTTGCAGATGTTTCAGATTTTAGAGAAATTTCATATAAGTTTAAATTGTTAATAATTCGTTAACTGCTCATCGGAGCAAAAATCGTTTCACATGACATGAAAGAGAATTCCAAACTGAATTAAAAATTTTAAACCGGGGTATCGCATCTTTAACCGGGTAGAGTGGTTGATGAATTTATGGAAAAGAGTTGACAAAAATTATTTAAAAATCATTGATAATTTACTTCTTTTGATTCCACGACAAATGTAAACTGTTACAAATAACAAAATATATTACACTAAGTAATAAAAACTTAATATTGTGTATATTTTGAGTGATTAAATGTTCTTTCATAAATTGTTGTTCTGGTTACCTATTTTTCCACATAACTCTTTGAGAGTTCATCCTGTGTAAAAAATGCAAGAACGCTTTTTATACAAAAAGTTCTGAGCTTTAATTTTGTATTATTGTAAAATTTTGATACGGGCCACTGTTTTCGAGATAATAGCAAAAACTCATTTTTGCACCTTTGATCCAAGATGGCGGCTCACGCCGAGCATCCCCATGGTCACAAATTTGAATCTTTCATCTCCGTCTCGACCCAAACAACATATGCTAAAATCGTTTTTTCCCACCTTTTGTAGAGTAAAAACCTCTATTGACTGGGCTATAAGTTCTTTTGCATAAATCTTTTGCTTTACATGATCCATTTTGTTAATGTGTAGGTGTAGGTGTAAACTAATATAATTACACTTTAATATTTATCTATTATGGAAAATATATTATTTTTACTAACCTTCATTTCATTACACTCAATACAATTTTTCTAACATGGTTTCATTATTAATTTTAATGTAATTGCTTCCTGACAGTGACATTTGTTTAAATATGTCAAAATTGTTATTGAAATATGTTATTGTTTCACGCATAGGCAAGCTTGATGTACAAAAATAAATTGTATTATAATTTAATATTTAAAGTTATTTCAAGTTACCTACTAAATGTTATTATCGTAGAATTGAAGATTGCCATAATATCCAATTTTTATTAGTAAAAGTTGTTAAACGTTATAATCAATTAATTTTTTACAAGAAAAAGTGTTAAAAGCTTTTTTAAATCATACTTCCGGTTATCCGATATACACCAAAAACTAATGAGCTCTTCCCACATTACTCAAATGGGTACACAAAATTTCAAATTTTTCTGATTGATAATATTCGAGTAATCGTGTACACACGATCCACACGGACACACACACACTCACGCATCATCCCCTATTGTACCGCCTTGAAGGATTATTTTTCAAAACCGCTAAAACATTCTTTATTTCTTACCAAAAGCATAAATAAGAATCTGTATATCCCTAACTTGAGAAATGATGAGTTCTCCATATAAACTTTGAACCGCTACTCACCCCCTTCAAGTTTTATTTTCGCGACAAAAAGTAGCCTATGTGCTTCTCCAAGATCTAACATATCTCTATATCAAAATTCATCAAAATTGGTTCAGCGGGAGAAATGATGGATTCTCCATACAAATTTTCATCCCCTATTTCACCGCCTTCAAGTTTTATTGTCGCGTCAAAAGGTAGCCTATGTCCTCCAATGTCCAATCTATCTCTATACCAAAATTCATCAAAATTGGTTCAACGGAAAAAATGATGGGTTCTCCATACAAACTTTCATCCCCTATTTCACCCCTTCAAGTATTATTTTCGCGATATAAGGTAGCCTATGTCCTTCTCTACGATTCAAACTATCTCTATACCAAAATTCATCAAAATTGGTTCAGTGGAAGAAATGATGGGTTCTCCATACAAACTTTCATCCCCTATTTCACCTCTTCAAGGTTTATTTTCGAGACAAAAGGTAGCCAATGTCTTTCTGCAAGGTCCAATCTATCTTTATATCAAAATTCATCAAAATTGGTTCAGCGGTTTAGGCGTGAAAACGTAACAGACAGACAGAGTTACTTTCTCATTTATTATATTAATAGTATGGATTTAATATTAACAATTAAATAAAGAAAAAAATCAAAATCACAATTAATTTTTTTTTATTACAATAATCAGTATAGTTAACAATGATGACAATAATTTGTGTGATAGTTCTTTTTATTATTGCAATCAGATTTAGTCTACTGTAGGTGAAAATTGTTGTAATCAAATAAAACTACATTGTTATTAACTGTAAAACTTTTCATTGTTGTAATCAATTTTAATCTTTTGTATTTGAACGTTTATTTGTTCTAATCAAATAAAACTACACCGTAATAAACTGTAAAAGTAATAGATGTGAGAAAGAATATGAGAAATACCTGGAAATCAAAATTTTGTTCTTTCTCGGAGAATTTAATTTTGATTCTGGATTATTTAAATTTCTTTTTGTTTTCAGCTAGAATCCTTTTTACTGTACTTTGTGAAATATTTATTGTAGAATCTTGCCTATGCTTTCGATTCATTTTGATTATTAAATTTTGATAATTCAATTATTTCACGAAAGTTTTAACTTGCGCTACACGCCAATGACAAAAATTTCATTGTCCAATGAACCAAAGATAAAAAGTATCCTATGTCCTTTTCCAAGACCCAATCTATATCTATACCAAAATTCATCAAAATTGGTTAAGCGGTTTAGGCGTGAAAACGTAACAGACAGACAGACAACAGACAGAGTAACTTTCACATTTATTATATTAGTATGGATTAGGTAAATTACTAATATTGAAGTAAATTGATTATTTCTAAATAGCCAGTCAGCAAAATTTTGTGATAATTCACTAGAGTAAAGTACCTCTCTGAAGGAGAGCACAAGATTGACACATTACCAAAGGGTGGCATATATTATTTATTAGGTAAATTACTGAAATTGAAGTAAATTGATTATTTCTAAATAGCCAGACAGCAAAATTTTGTGATAATTCACTAGAGTAAAGTACCTCTCTGAAGGAGAGCACAAGATTGACACGTTACAAAAGGTTGACATATATTATTTATTAGATAAATTACTGAAATTGAAGTAAATTGATTCATTCTAAATAGCCCGTCAGCAAAATTTTGTTATAATTCACTAGAGTAAAGTACCTCTCTGAAGGATAGCACAAGATTGACACGTTACCAAAGGGTGGCATATATTATTTTTAGGTAAATTACTAATTTTGAAGCAAATCGATTCATTCTAAATAGCCAGTTAGCAAAATTTTGTTATAATTCACTAGAGTAAAGTACCTCTCTGAAGGATAGCACAAGATTAATACGTTACCATAGGGTGACATATATATTATTTTTAGGTAAATTATTAATTTTGAAGCAAATTGATTCATTCTAAATAGCCAGTCAGCAAAATTTTGTTATAATTCACTAGAGTAAAGTACCTTTCTGTAGGAGAGCACGAGATTGACACGTTACCAAAGGATGACATATATTATTTATTAGGTAAATTACTGAAATTGAAGTAAATTGATTATTTCTAAATTGCCAGTCAGCAAAAAAAAGGGTGACATATTATTTATTAGGGAAATTACTAATTTTGAAGCAAATTACTAATTTTGAAGCAAATCGATTCATTCTAAATAGCCAGTCAGCAAAATTTTGTTATAATTCACTAGAGTAAAGTACCTCTCTGAAGGAGAGCACATGATTCACACGTTACCAAAGGGTGGCATATATTATTTTTAGGTAAATTACTAATTTTGAAGCAAATCGATTCATTCTAAATAGCCAGTCAGCAAAATTTTGTTATAATACACTAGAGTAGAGTACCTCTCTGAAGGAAAGCACAAGATTGACACGTACCAAAGGGTGGCATATATTGTTTTTAGGTAAATTACTAATTTTGAAGCAAATCGATTCATTCTAAATAGCTAGTCAGCAAAATTTTGTGATAATTCACTAGAGTAAAGTACCTCTCTGAAGGAGAGCACAAGATTGACACGTTACCAAAGGGTGGTATATATTATTTATTAGGTAAATTACTGAAATTGAAGTAAATTGATTCATTCTAAATAGCCAGTCAGCAAAATTTTGTTATAATTCACTAGAGTAAAGTACCTCTCTGAAGGAAAGCACAAGATTGGCACGTTACCAAAGGGTGGCATATATTATTTTTAGGTAAATTGCTAATATTGCAGCAAATCGATTCATTCTAAATAGCCAGTCAGCAAAATTTTGTGATAATGCATTAGAGTAAAGTACCTCTCTGAAGGAGAGCACAAGATTGGCTCGTTACTATAGGATGGCATATGTTATACTGAGGTAGTGTCCCAGTTATCAAGCTAATCGGTGCATTCTAAATAGCCAGTCAGCAACTTTTTTGTTGGTCAGCAAAATAGATTTGCCCTTCGAGGTGTTTTTGTTTTGCCTACAATAATTCTCATAGGGTACTAGATAATGACTGTAAACTAAATTTGGTCAATATTTTAATTTTCAAATAACAAGTAATAATACCACCAGGATACCATCAGGATACGTTGGACACATAAAAACAATTGCAGATAAACAGGGTGATGTTTTTATCGAAACAAGTCATAGGAATAAGCCAGGTGAAGAACACATAATTCCAGGTAATATCTGTCATATCGAAGAAAATTTAGAAGCAATAGTGACGATAATTAATATCTCTCATCTGTCTCAAATACAATAATTATTGAAGATAATGTAAATATTGGAGAAGAATTAACATCAGAACAAAGGCAACAAGTACTCGAATTGTTACAATTATATTCAGACCGATTTTCATCTAGAGTAAAAGATTCGGATTGCACCACTGCCGCAGAAATGAACATTCATTTAACAGACGAAATTCCAATTACATCTAGGTACACCATACCGTATGGCACCACAAAACAGGATGAAAGTAAAAGAAATAGTGGACGATCTTTTAGAATCTGAAATCATACGAGAATCCAATTCCGCGTTCACATCACCAGTCTTACTGGTAAAGAAGAAAAATGGAGAGGAACGATTATGTATCGATTATAGAAAACTAAACAAGAAAACAATAGCCGATAGATTTCCATTACCAGGAATCGATGATCAACTAGATCAACTACAGGGTTTCAAATACTTCACCGCTCCAAAGCAAAAACTTCATTCGTTACACCAGATGGACAATACGAATTTAATCGAATGCCTTTCGGACTTACAAACGCGCCAGGGGTTTTCCAAAGATTGGTGAACAGGATATATTCTCCTATGAAGAACATAGCGACTGCATATTTAGACGATATAATCAGCCCTGCTAAAAATTTCGAAGAAGGATTGGAAAATCTAAAGAAAGTACTGAACACACTATACTCATACAAATTAACTTTGAATCTCAATAAATGTTATTTCTTCAAAACAAGCATTAGTTACTTAGGATTTGAAATTAATGCTGATGGTGTTAAACCCGGAAAAGAAAAAGTAAAAGCAATTGAAAATTTTCCCGTTCCAAAGAATCAACATCACGTGAGACAATTTATTGGTTTAACAGGCTTCTTTACACATTTTGTAAATAATTACGCAATGATTGTGAAACCAATAACTATATTAACCAAACAATCACAATCTTGGATTTGGAATGAAGAACAACAAGCTGCATTCACGAAATTAAAACAAATTTTATGTAATGAACCAGTATTAAAACTTTATAATCCTAAAGCAGAAACTGAAGTACATTGTGACGCTAGTAAAATTGGACTAGGAGATATTCTACTACAAAAACAACATACTGGCAAATTACAACCGGTATCGAACTACAGTAGACAAACAAACAAACAAACAAACAAGAATCTGTTTATCACTCGTATGAACTCGAAACATTAGCCGTAGTTGAAACATTGAAGAAATTTAGAATATACTTAATAGGAATTCAATTTAGTTGCCGACTGCAACGCTTTGAAAACTGCTAGTTCAAAAAGAGATATGCTCCCGAGAATTGCAAGATGGTGGTTACAGTTGCAAGAATTATCATTTACTGCAGAGTACCGACCAGGAGTTAAAATGAAACATGTTGATGCACTTAGCCGAAATCCAGACGAAACAGAATTGGAAAGTGAAGAGCCTCTACAAATCTTTCACATAGAAATAGACGAGTGGGTATTGGCGGGACAAATGACAGACACGAAATTGAAATTAATAAGAGAAATATTACTTAAAAGCCCAACGACCGATTATGAACGGAAAATTCATAAAGAATATAAATTGAAGGACGACAGATGGAGCAAAAGGAATGAGACACCAAGTAGTAAAAGAATCTTGTGATAACTTTGGCCACTTTGGTGTTGATAAGACAGTAAACAAATTATCTGAATGCTATTGGTTTCCAAACATGCGACAGTATGTTGGAAAATATATAGAATGTTGTATTAACTGCATTTATCAAAAGAGACCAACTGGAAAGAGGGAAGGACTAATGAACCCAATTGAAAAGAAACCGATACCATTCCACACACTACATCTTGATTACTTAGGACCATTTATTAAATCTAAAAATAGAAATCAGTACCTATTGGTAATGGTAGACGCCTTTACTAAAAATACTTTCCTACAACCAGTTAAGGACACAAAAAGAAACATGTTATTCTGCATCTAAAGAAAACTTTCAATACATTCGGAACCCCTACAAGGATTATTAGCGTTAGAGGAACTAGTTTCAAATCGAAAAAGTTCAAAGAATTTTGCGACAGTAATGGAATAATGCTACTCCTCGAGCGAATGGTCAGATAGAAAGATACAATAGTACAACTTTAAGAGCATTAGCAACAACTGCAATGGACAGCGACCGATGGGATAACGATGTACCATCTGTACAATTTTCCATAAATAACACTATATCCAGCGCAACTGGTAAAACTGCTAATGAATTAATGTTTGGCTATAGACCAAGATCTATAAGTGATGCAAAATTAACAACCGCTATACAAGAAGAACGACCCACTATTTTCGACATCAGCCATGTAAGATCAGAAGTTGCATTAAAAATAGCACAAGACCAGATGAAGCAGAAGACGCGATATGATCGTAAACGAAAACTCCCAAAATCCTACCAGGAAGTTGAAAAAGTGAACCCGAGGTGAAGGTACAAGTAGAAAGCTACGACCGAAATATGATGGACCATTTATCGTGGTAAAACAACTACCGAACGACCGGTATGTCGTCAAAGAACATAAAGGGTCAAGGAGAAGTTGAAGAAAGAAGTACGACAATGTGGTAGCCGTTGACCGTATGAAACTATGGATACCCCCAGGTGGAGTCTTCGATTCATCCACGTCCGATTCGGAAGATTTATAGGTAAGAATAAATAATCATAGTATTTAGATACAAATGATTGTCGGGGCGAGAATTATTGTCAGGATGGCCGAGTTGTCAGAGTAGAATATTTTCGGTTCGAGTGGTACCGTAGTGGCTTGCATTTTCTTTAATTATATTGCATTTTGATATTAAATTCAGTAAAATAAGTAATTGTATGATGGGCAAATGTGTAGTACCGTATTAAGGAGTAAAAAGGTCAGTTGCGGTGCTCCCTGACCCATCGTGGAGATCAAGATAGATTCGTGTGTTACCCTATCTTGGGCCTCCTGTCGAACTCCAACGTGGGAAAGGCTAGTTGTGGTGCTCCCTAGTGCATCGAGGGATTTAGATCAGTTGCTGTAACCACTGATGGGCGTATGTTGTGAGATTGTTTGTTATTGTTATTTAATTAATCATATCTAAGATTTAATAATATTAACCACGTCTGTACTACTCAGTGAATTATTTATATTAACCCAAAAAAGCGGCCGTTAATTCTAAATAATTAATACTATGCTTCTTTTCCTCGTCTGACCAGAATCCATATGAGCGCTTGTTATCACAAACTAGACCCCATCCTGTCAAGGATGCATCAGAAAAAAAATCCATTTCGTATATTGCGTTACGAATTGGATTTTTTGACTTTGATCCAATATCACTCCACCATTTTAATTCTGATATTACATCATCAGTGATGCGAAGATAAGCGTCGTAACACTGATTGTTCTTTTCTAGCGCTAAGTATTTTTGACGCTCACAAGCTTTCGTATATGCCAAGCTGTAATTGACAGCGGGACAGCAAGATACCAGTAAACCTAATGCCTCTGCGAATTGTCTAATCTTGCATTTACTCCCCAATTTGAATTGGCTCGCTAACTTTAAAATTTTTAGTCGCTTTTCGTGTGGTAGAGATACAGACATATCTTCCGAATTGTATAGAAAACCTAGGAATCTCTGAATTTTACTGGGTATTTTGGCACTTTTTTCATCATTGATAATGAACCCCAATTTAAGTAACAATTTATTTACAAACATCACCTTTTTAGCGCAATCTTCAAACGATTCTCCAAAAATAAGTATATCATCTAGATAAATTACTAGTGAGATACCCGATTCCCTCAAATATTTAATAATTGGTTTCATTATTTTAGTGAATACAAATGGAGCTGTACAGAGACTGAAAGGGAGGCAAGTAAACTCGTAGATTTTTCCCTCGAACCTAAATCTGAGGAATTTCCTATGGCTGCTATGGATTGGGATTAAATAATAAGCATCTTTAATATCCAACGTAGCCATAAAACAGTTTTTTGACAACAGTCTACAAACTGTCCTGCCATCCTCTAATTTGAAATGTTGGGTCTGAATAAACTTGTTTAAATTTTTTAAATTTATAATTAATCGACAAGAACCATCTGATTTCGGGACCGTGAAGATTCCAGACAGGAATTGATCTTCGCAAGATGAACATCTCTGTACAGCTCCTTTTGTTAGTAACTGTTTTACCAGTTCTGTTATTGTTGAATTTTCTTTTGGTGACCTCTCTGGTTCTCTAGGTAGTTCATTTTGAACAACCCTGGTTTCGGAGGGTATTTAGTACCCTTTAATCCAGGAAAGGGGAGTTGAGTTGTAGCAGACAGTGAATACGGTCGTGTCGATCGTGCGGCGATAGTCAAATTCGATATACGAAAGATATCACGCATTAATTCGCGGCCATATGATATAAATAAACTCTGGTGAAACAAGATAGTGTTGTGAGTAAAGAAAGTGAAGTGAGAAGTGTCTAGAAGCTCTAAATTAGAGTAAAAAGTGTATACAGTGGCGAGACAGTAGCCAAGGACACACAAATACAGCGGTAAGCAAGCGTAGAGTAGTGGCGGAGAAGCAAGAGCGTGCATAACAAGATAAAAATTTAGTCAGGCCCGTACTCAGGAAAGTTGTGCAAATAAGTCATCGGATAGAGAAGATTACACGTCGGATGACAGTAAAATAAAGAGATTAGAGAAAGAAAAAATCAAAAATAATTTCGTGATTGTAGAGCTAAGAACAGACTCAATCAGCAGAAAAGACCTAAAAAACACCGTGGAAGACTTCATACACAAGAAAATTGGAGTTAATGTACAAGTGAAGGAAGCACTAAAGATAGGAGAGAAGACATGTAAGGTACAAATGGAAAATTTTCAAGATAAACAAAAAGTAATGGCGAATAAAAAGAACCTACGAACCTTAAAGGACAAAATTTTCATAAACAACGAACTAACAAGAAACGAGCGCGAAATACAAAAGGAAATAAAAATGTTAGCGGAGAAGAATAAAAAGGCAGGAGACATATTGAAGATAGGCTATCAGAAAATAACAATAAATGGAAAGGAATGGAAATGGGACAAAACAGAAAAGAAGCTGATAGAGGTCAAAGAAAAAGGAGGTACTGCGTCAAAAAACTAAGGGAAAAACGAGGAAAATTGCAACAAAAAGGAAAGACGTCGCAAGCAAAGGAAAAGCATACGATAAGGAACAACAAAACACATATAATTAAGTACGGGATGGGCAAAATAAAAAATAGAGTAAATAAACCAAGGAAAATAATAAAATTTGGAACATGGAATGTAAAAAGTTTAACAGGGAAAGAATATGAATTAACAGAAGAACTAGTAAAAATGAATATGGATTACGTGGGTATAACAGAAACAAAGAGGAAAGGCAAAGGAATCACAAAGACACAAAATGGATATTGGATGTACTGGGTAGGAGTATCGGAAAAAGAAAACGCCAAGGCAGGGGTGGCAATTTTAATGGGGTCATACCACATTTTCCAATTTATTTTTCTTATGAAAATATACTTAAAACCACTTATAAAAATATATATTTTATGTCACATAAGTTTCTAGTTTTACAGAAATAATTTTTTAAAGTTTATATTAAATTTCAAATGACGTCACGGTTTTGCGACCGTGACCGTAGTCCCTCCTATCGAATAAAAATGGAACTACGTTTGACGTTTATGTTATTTGACTTGAAAGCAAACGTGACAGCAAGTTATTTTGTACTCGTGCTTTTGTTTTTATTGTATATTAAATAATTTGATTATGGAAATTAATTTTGAAGAAGCGAATTCAAATAATTTGCAGAAAATTAATTTTCGGCATCTTCTTCAAGCTATTGAATAAAATAAACAAATGTATATCAACGAAAATTGTTTTTTTATTAAGTTCTACTTGCGTTGAAATGATCTTCACAAACATAAGCAAGACTACCCTTTAAAATTTTTGGAGTATTTATTGCATTATACCATCTTTCCGTTATATCTCGATGTTTAGGAATACGAACAAAAACTTTATTTTTGCTTCTCAACGAGATGTTCTCGCAAGACGGCACAGAATAATATTATACAACCATGATAATATCTAAATCACACATAATTTGTATTTATTTATATTTATTAGAACATTTCGTTATTTGTACTTACATTTAAACAAAAACAACTTGTTGCAAAGATATTTACTTTGAAAATGTTGGTTATATTCGAAAAATGTGACAACTCTGCGCTACATTCATGTACAGTACGTGCACGAGTACATGTGTGCGTGACTATCATTGTATGTGTGTACAAAACCATGACGTCACAAAATAAGACTCAAAATGTTTAGAAACAAAATTATGAATAAAAAGTATAAGAATATTAAATATTTTTCATGTATATATGTATAAAATTATGTATTTTTTTAAATTATATAAAAAAAATCATTATATATTTTTTTTGGTATGACCCCATTAAAGAGGATAAGATGAAATATGTTTCGAAAGAAAACCTATTGAACGAAAGACTACTTTCAATAAATGTTAAGGAAGGAGTCGAAAACGAAGAATACACGCTAATTGTGGGCTATGGACCAAACGAGGACGCAAGAAAAGAAGAAAAAGATAACTTCTTTAAAGAACTACAAGAAATAGTAGACAGAAGTGAAAAGAGAGTAATAATAATGGGAGACCTTAACGGGAGGGTAGGAAATAAGAATGATGGAATAGAGTGGTGCTTAGGAAGGAATAGAGAGAATGTGATGAATACAAACGGGGAAAGAATAATAGAGTTTTGCCTAGAGAATGAGTTTAAAATCGGAAATACACACTTCAAGCACAAAGAAATACATAAAATAACTAGACAAGTTGTAAGCAGAAATGAAAAATAGATTATAGATTATTTCCTAATTAACATAGACAGCTGGAATAGAGTAAAAGACATAAAAGTAAAAAGAGGACCAGAGATTGGAAGCGACCATTTTCTTGTAACAATGATACTAAATCAAGAAGTAATCACAAAGAACGAAACCAAAAGAAAGATAGTAAATAAGAAAATAAAATGCCATGAACTTAGAAGACAAGAGATAGAAGAAAAATTTCAAAAGAACGTCAACGAAGAGTTTAAGAAAAAAGCAAAAGAAAAAGAAGGAAACATAGAAAAGAAATGGAAGAACTTCAAAAAGACAATACTAGAGGCAGCAGAAAAAAGCTGCGGCACGACTAGAATAGTGAACAGAAACACAAACAAAACTAGATGGTGGTCGGAAAGGGTAAAAGTTGCAGTGAAAGAAAAAAAGAACAAGTGGAATAAATATCTACAAACGAAAGAACTTATTGACTATGAAAAATATAAAGAACAAAGGAAAAAAGTAAAAAGAGTAATAAAGGAAGAAAAAGAAAAAGCATGAAGAGAATTTGGTGAAAAAATGAAAAACGCATACAATGAAAACCAGAAATTATTTTTTGGAACACTTAAAAATATAAGACAAAAGAAGACAGCAACAATTACGAACATTAAAGATAAGGAAGGAAAGACGATAGCAGAAGAAGACAGAATAATGGACAGATGGAGACAGTATTTCATAGAACTACTAGAGGGAAATGCCATCGCACACGAACAAAGGAAACAGAAATAACACAAGAAGAAGAAATAAGCTTGAAAGAAATAATAGAAGCAATAAGAAAAACCAAAAGAGGAAAAGCTCCCGGACATGACAAAATAACAGCAGACATGCTGAAAGCACTACCCGAATCAGCACTACAGGAACTTAAAGACATAATGAATGAAGCGCTAAAAGGAATAACACCAACAGAATGGCAAATAGGTATCATAACCAATATTTAAAAAAGGAGATAGCAGAGAGTGCCAGAACTATAGAGGAATTACCCTAATAAGCACAGTGGCCAAAATATATGCAAGAATCCTGGAGAGTAGACTAAGAACAGAGCTGGAAGAATCGTTAGAGGAAACTCAATTTGGTTTTAGACCAAATAGAGGAGTAAATGATGCGATATTCATACTAAGACAAATAGGGGAAAAATAAAAGAAGGGAGAAACGTACATGTGTGCTTCATTGATCTAGAGAAAGCGTTTGATAGAATCAATAGAGAAGACATATGGAAAACGCTAAGAAAAAGGGGAATATCAAATACGTTAATAACAGGAATTCAGAGCCTATATTAAACGACTAAGAGCTATGTAAGAGTGAAACAAGAGACCTCCAATACATTTGAAACTACAGCCGGAGTAAGACAAGGATGCATTTTGAGCCCGCTTCTGTTTACGCTAATTCTTGACGAAGGAATAAAAGAGACTAAGAAAGAAATACTACATAGGACATTGGAAATTGAGAAGAGTGGAAATAGCAGAACTATGCTATGCAGATGACCTGGTCATCATAGCAGAAGACGAAAAAACCTTAATAAGGAATATAGAAATATATGATAAAGCGCTACAAAAATTAAACATGAAGATCAATAAAGAAAAAACGAAAACCATGATACTAGGAAGAAATGAACAACACCACACGATACAACTAAAAAATGAAAATCTACAGTAAGTCCAAAAATTTAAATACGTGGGGTCAATGATCTCAGAAGATGGAAGATTTGATGAAGAAATAAAAGAAAGAACAACAATAGGAGGCAAAATATTCAATATGAAACACAGCTTCTTAGGAAAGAAAGAAATACCGAAAGAGACCAGAGTACAAATATTTAAGAAAGTAGTGACGCCTATACTCATACACGGAGCTGAAACATGGACATTAACGCAAAGACAAAAAGAAAATATTACGGCTATCGAAATGAGATTCTTGAGAAAAATAGAGGGGAAAACAAGACTGGACAGAATTGAAAACACAACCTACAGACAAAACTTAAAAGTAAAAGCAATAGAAGATAAGATAGCAGAAGGACAGATGAGATGGTATGGGCATGTAGAAAAGATGGGAGAGGAGAGAATAGTTAAAAAAGTGTTTGAAGCAAAAATTGGAAGAAAGAAACCACGAGGACGACCAAGAAGAACGTGGCTGGAAGAAGTAAAGGAGGCAGCGCAAAGTAGAGGTCTAACTTGGGAAGAAACGAAGACAGCAACACAAGATAGAGCAGAGTGGAAAGAAATATGGAGAAAACCAACGAACCAGAACTCAACCCCCTCCCCCGCAAGCCGGGGGAACGCCTTACACCCGTGAGGGTAGAAAGGTGCAGGATTAAGTAAAGTAAGTAATCCAGGAAAGGACTACTTCATCAAAAGTTATTTCTTTCCATTCATTTTCGAACCCTCGAAGTCGGCCCGCCATACTTACGCCTAGTATTTCCTGTTGCTCCCTCGTCGTTGATGGTGGCTCTGTTTCTGCTTGTGCTGCTGACGGTAGTGTGACGTTGATGAACGATGTTGAGACAGGAACCGTGTTTTCTCTCCACCTGACCCTGTCTCCTTGTACTTCTTGAATCGAGGTGGAAACTTCTCGTTTTTTGAAGGCTGTCTTTTGCCCGAAGAAGGTTGAAATTTTTTCAAGCCCTTGCCCGTTGCCTGTATTGATTTTGCAGCCTTCAAAACCTCGTCCAGGTCATTACCAAACAGAAAACTGTCGATATTCGTTGCTAAGAGCGTTTCCTTCATGGAGCCATTAACATTTGAAATCACTAAATTTCTTCTTATTACGGACTCATCATGTTGAAGGTCCGCAATCACCTTGCTTAGGTCGCTCAAACTATCCATTGTGGACTTCCATTCCGGCATACTTTTCTCGGGTGCTATCATCACGATTACGTTCGATATTACCGTCAGCGCCGTTGATAACTTTTGCTGCCTTTTCTTAATTCTGTAATCTCTAGAAATGACAACTTCCGGCATAACCATCTTTACTACCTGGTTTAATATGGGCGCGTCAAAGAAGGTGCAATTGCTCGGGGTTTGGTATTTCTCAATGATTTGTTTCAAGATGTCTTCAGGAAGCCCTTTTTTGACAACATCTTCCCACCTGATTGCTAGCTCCTGCCTAATTTCGGGTCCGAGTTTTTTTTATCAGCATGAACTCTGTCGCCAAATACCTCATTGATATTCACATCTGCGAGGTCACTATCTTTCGCGTCTTTATCCTTGAGCAAATAATTGTACTAAGACAAAAGTTGTGGCGACCTTTTCCAATATTTAGTTTTCAAATAACTTCATAACTATTAGAAAGTAAAAAAAAATGTATCTTATAAAATGTTATTGTTTTTTTTTTTTTATGGTCTATTTACTGGTAAAGACAATTTACTCATTTTGGTCAGTACTATATGCCCTCATAATTTGTGACACTTTTTTTAACACCTGTAATAAGTATATATATAATGTTAGAGGCAAAAATTTTAAATTGATACCTTAATGTACAGAATGCCTCATTTTCGATGTTTTTTTGGGGTAACCCGGATAATATTACTGATCTTCTTTTATTTCTGAGCTACATACAAAAACTTGTTTTTCGCTCATTTCGAAATTTTGTAGCGTTTTCTATGTAAAATAAAATGGCGTAATTAGATTTTTTGAAAACTTCATAATTCTCGAGATATAACACAAACTTATGATTTTTTAAATGGCAACCTATGTTGAAAATAGTCTCATCTTTTTGCTTATTTTAAACGCTTTTTAATGATGTATAACAAGTCTACATTCTTTTGTTTTATGCATGAATAAAAGATGAATTAATTTTTTAGGGCGAAAAAATTGAAAATTATTTAGAAAACAAATTAAAAAACAGTTATAGTTCATCATTTGTTTATTTTTAATGTTATTTGCTTGAGTTTTACACATTTTTTAAATTTATTAATTTAAAAGCATATTAAACATTTTTTTTTCGAATTGTGTCAAAGCCAACTGTGACGTCGTTAAATAATAATTTAACTAATCCGAAAATAATTGGTTTAAAATAATTTTGAAAACATAATTGATAGATATGGAATCAAAATAAACAAATGATGAACTATTATTGTTTTTTTATTTGTTTTTTAATGATTTTCAATATTTTCACCCCAAAAAATTAATAATTCATTTTTTATTCATGTATAAAACAAAAGAATGTAGACTTGTTATATATCATTGAAAACCTAATAAAATAAGAAAAAAGATGAGACTATTTTTAACATGGGGTGCCATTTAAAAAATCATAAGTTTGTGTTATATCTCAAGAATTATGAAGTTTCCAAAAAATCTAATTACGCCATATTATTTTACCTAAAAAACGGTATAAAATTTGTTAAAACAATTTTTCTCTAACTACCATAATAAATGAGTTATAAGATATTTTCGAAATGAGCGAAAAACAAGTTTTTGCCTGTAGCTCAGAAACAAAAGAAGATGGAAAATTCCTGTGGTGACTATTAAACTTTTCTCAAAATGTGGAATGTGCAAACGATTTTGGTCTATCATTAATATTTCCCGAGATACCCTAAAAAAGCATCGAAAATGAGACTGTGCTCCGGAGTTACAGAATTGCAAACAGGATTGGTTTTTTAAAAGCCACCCGGTACTTTGTTTATCTCTAAATCTATAGAAGATACAATAAAAAATATACAGGGTATCTCTTAAATAGGGGGACATGGCTTAACCACAGATTCCTGAGGCTAAAATAAGACGATTCAACCAAACTTGCTTCTACCGGAAAGTGTACCATTTAGCCAGAAATCTGCTTCAAAGTTCTTCGAAAAAAAATTAATTTTGCTTATAATAATCGGACGCTTTATTCGATTTGGATGAAATTTGGTATAACCGTTTATATGGTTATAAGTCATCTTTTAAGGTGATACTTGTTATTATTAGTGAACCACTAGTGTATGAAACTTAGGTCTCCCAACATTAATTAGACCGTAACTTTTTAATGGCAATGCCGAAAACGTGAAATTATTTTTCTTCAGAAAGATACATTCAATAGTAAACTTTTCTCTCTCTCTGTGTAATTTGTGATATCTGTTACGGTTCACCCAGAAAAAAATAAAATCTGAGTGTCTACACTGCTAAATTTTTAAAATAAATTTAATCTAGCAGTCTATCCAAATGTCAAACAAGTAAATTTTAATGACAGTAACGAATTGTCAATCTTCACAACTTGTTTAGGAGTAAGCTGAGATATGTAATCGTCTTATTTATAATAATGGTAGTAAAATACTATTAGGCCAAACAAACGGATGTTACTAATTTTAGAATATTGCAAAAAAAAATTTTGACAACCCATAAAACAATTGTTACTGTCATTACAAAAATTACTTGTTTGACATTTGGATAAACAGCTAGATTAAATTTATTTTAAAAATTTAGCAGTGCAGACACTCAGATTTTATTTTTTTCTGGGTGAACCGTAACAGATATCACAAATTACACAGAGAGAGAGAAAAGTTTACTATTGAATGTATCTTTCTGAAGAAAAATAATTTCACGTTTTCGGCATTGCCATTAAAAAGTTACGGTCTAATTAATGTTGGGAGACCTAAGTTTCATACACTAGTGGTTCACTAATAATAACAAGTATCACCTTAAAAGATGACTTATAACCATATAAACGGTCATACCAAATTTCATCCAAATCGAATAAAGCGTCCGATTATTATAAGCAAAATAATTTTTTTTTCGAAGAACTTTGAAGCAGATTTCTGGCTAAATGGTACACTTTCCGGTAGAAGCAAGTTTGGTTAAATCGTCTTATTTTAGCCTCAGGAATCTGTGGTTAAGCCATGTCCCCCTATTTAAGAGACAACCTGTATATTTATCGTATAGAGAACTTTATGTACTTCAATATTAGTAACAACATTAATTTTCATGAAAATATATTTAGAAGCATTTTTTAAGGGAATCTGTCCAATTGTTACCAAAACCTTTTCAGCTCTTCCCATTAATGTCAGACTACGAAATACGTAGTTAAACAGGTCTTAAGTCTTATAGTTTTTGAGGAATCGTTCTTCCAACATCCACACAAGCACACGCACAAACATACATACACACACACACACACACACACACACACACACACACACATAAAAATGTTAAATTTGGATACTAGGCACCTTAAAACGTGCTTATTCACTAAAATCTGAATATGCGAGAGGTAAAAATGTAGTATCTAGTACTGTTACACCATTAATTTTTTTACAATATTTTTAAAATACTATATATAAAAAAAATTGTTGTACCAGCACAAGACCTCTCACCAATTCCATTTTATGTTATATACGTATTGTATTGCACTTCGCTATCAAACCGTCGTTTTGTAACAAAAAAATTCCAGAACTTTTCCCAAATATTGTTTGTCTTCTGCACACATACAATTCTAATTATATCTATTTTTTATTAGGCAAGTTCTTTTATTTATTGACAAATTCTTTGGTGAAATTCATTGCAATTTGATAATGACGTCACCAATGAATATGTGATGGAACAGATAGATGGTGAAAATAGGAACTACTTGATGAAAAGGTGCTGGAAGTTATACATATTGTAGGTTATAGTAAGAATGGTCGCTGTCACAAGAGAAGTTATGAAGAGCTTTTTATTGGGAAAATTACTAAATTGTTCCGATTTGGATTCATTTTCTAATGAAGAAAATTCTACTAATTCGAGTAGTGACAATTTAGAAACTCTATTAATAATTTAAATAATTTTTTAAAAAATTATGTGATAATGGCAATGAAATCATTTCTACAACATTCATAATTCACGACTTTTTTTCACTGATTACTGGCTAAAACATCAACAAACTTGTGAACATAACCTGAAAACTATACCCCCACTATTAATCCATCAAAAATTATCAAATCCATCGACACTCAAACCTGATGGATCCGATGGATTTCTGTTTAACTAATCGGTGAAAATAGGAACGCTATGATGAAATTCATTGCTTTTAAAGCGCTGAATAAAAAGACCCATTGGTGAATTTCTGCTTTACGCGCACGATCCATCGGTGAATAAAAGAACTCGCCTATTGTATGAGGAAATTCTTAAATGTCAGATATTCTTCCAATTCATTAACAAGATTGGCGGTATTTCAAATGGATATGTGCAGGTTACCTATAATTTTAAATATTTAATTAATAAATTCATAAGATTAAATGTACTTCTCAGAAAAAGCTTTCAGAATGTAACTAAAACTTTTGATTTTTGACACTGACATCTGTCATTTATAAATTATGTTATAAACATTTGAATTTGTCAACTGGTTTCCTTAGTGTAGTTTAGCCAACTCGACTTATTACATCCCGATATTTTATATATTGTAGCGTCTTTATCTCTAAATTTGTAGAAGATATAATAAAAAATTTAAATGTATCAGATGTAATAATAAAAAGTAAAAATAATATTTAGAAGAATTTTAGAAATTACTACTTTCGGTTGTCCAAAACCTTTTCAGCTCTTCCCAGGAATGTCAGATTGAGGAATTCATAGTTAAACAGGTTTTTAGTCTTATAGTTTTTGAGGAATCGTCCCTCCAACATCCAGACATACACACACACACATCATTTTTAAAATGTTAAAATCGGATTCTAGTGACCTTGAAAGGTGCTTATTTATTAAAATCTGGATGTGATTTTTAATGATTCAAATACCTCTCTTAGCGAGAGGTATAAACGAAATAGAACAATGTGTTAAAATCAAGTGTGGAATTGTAATTTATAGTATTAAATATAATTTGTATTCGTTAAGTAACACAATATTTGGTATAATCAATACATTGTATAAATTACAAATTCATTTAATAAAACACAAAATTAATGTAAATACAATTTATTGTATTATAACCTATATTGAATTATAGGTGTCTTATCGTATAGCAATATTTTCCTCTTAAAAATACAATATACATTCATAATTCATGATTCTATGATCTAAGCGAGACAAACTGGTGGAATACATCGAGAATGTGGGGATCAAGATCTTGGGTGAAAAGCAGTGTTTCTAGCGTTGAGCTGTATTTTTGCACTTGCTCATGATGCTGAAAAAGAAAGGAAAAATTAAGTACATTTATCAGTAGAAATAAAAATTTATGTAGGTATAGCGTGTCCCATTTAGAACTGCCACCATTGGGATCTCGAGAATTATAGCTGTCGGTTATATGGAACATTTTGTGTGCTTTGGCGGGGCGTTTTCAGATGTGCTTATGTTTTTCTAAAAATTCTCAAAGGGCACTCACTAAGTAATGAAGAAAAACTAAATTTTGTTGATTTTTTTTTTTCAAATAAATTTTAATTGTCAATAAAAGAGGAAATTATTTTTTCTCTTTATTTATCCTGATTTTTATTATTTCCCAAAATAACTTTATTGTTTTTATAAATTACATTTTGACTAATATAATTTATGTTATGACTTTCGTGCTCAATATTTTCATTCAAAATTCATGCTTACAAATAACACCAATAACGGCATTAAATACAAAATATGGAAAAAATAAATGAATTTAGAGGTAAAATAAATATACACCCGTGAGGGTAGAAAGGTGCAGGATTAAGTAAAGTAATAAATATAAAACACAATAGGGGATTCCACCCATATCGAATTTTTATATAAATTATATACATATTTATTTCTTCCCATATAATTATGTTATTGATGTAAATTTCTTTTCTATGTTTTATCACTTTTATAAATGCTAAAATATATTACACACTGTCAAACGCACGGATTTTTTCGGGCCCGATAAAGCAACGGATCCCGGCTCTCTTATATTGGCCGAAATTGTAAGTAGGTGTTCCCATCCCATCATCAAACCAGTGACTGTCAGACTTCCACTGGAATATTTGATTATGGTGGTTATACGGCTACACGCTATTATTTTTACAAATTCTTAAATACTAATAAACTATAACTCCAATAAATGGAATTTTCAAATATAAAGCGATATAACCTTAGCCGCACAACATTCACAAATGGTTTAGAACCTCTGATAACAGCAGCCAAGACAACAGCTGCTGAGAGAGTACGGTATAATGCTTGGATCATATAACTTAAGTTATATGATCTAAGATATAATATGCCATTGCTCTCCACGACTGGGTTCGCTTACGTCGTAACGCGGGAAGTGCTGGAAACCAAATATTTGCCGTTATTTTTCTTCATAGATTAGTAAGAGCTACGGTACTAGTAGGCAAGAAAAATGTTAAAACAACAATACGACTTAAAGAAAGACATAAATGGACAAGAATACTATAACGAGCTAGAAAATATTATAATTAATGCAATACCTAAGCACATCAATAAAAAACACTCAATGAAAATCTCACAAGAAACAATAGAACTAATAAATAAAAGAGAAGAACTAAAAAGGATAAAACGCAAAACAAGTATACAAAGAAAAGAATTTAGTGAAATTCGCAAACTTACAAATAAGAAAATAAAAGAAGATATGAGAAATTATAACAACCGAAAAATAGAACATAGGGATGACATTCTGACAGCAGCTACAGATTATTATAAAAAATTAAATACAAGCAAAATTTCTGCAGAGCAAGATGACAGTATCGAACTAGAAGAAAAATCTGAAGTACCAGAAATTCAAAGGGACGAGGTACTAAAAGCAATAGATGAACTAAAAACAGACAAAAGCCCTGGTAGCGACAAGATTACCAACGAATTAATTAAACTAGGTAAAGAAAAATTGATAGAACAACTCCAATTTCTCTTTAATACCATAATAAAAACAGAAATCATTCCAGAACACTGGCTACACTCGGATATCATTTTACTTCATAAAAAAGGAACTAAGGAAAATATAGACAACTACAGACCAATCAGTCTTTCCTCGTGCATATATAAGATCTCTGCAAAGATTATACACGCAAGGATATATAAAGAAATAGATGAATTTATTACGGTAGAGCAGGCAGGATTCAGAAGCGGCTTTGCTACGACTGACCATCTGCACAACATAAATCAAATAATACAAAAAGTAAAAGAGTACAATTTAACACTATACCTGGCTTTTATAGATTTTCGGAAAGCTTTCGACAGCATCGAACATAAATTTATCATTAAAGCATTATACCAAGCAGGAATTGATCATAAATATATAAGAATAATAAAAAATTTATACGATAGTAGCACAGGGAAAATCATGTTAGAAAAACCAGGTGAGTCCTTCAATATTGCTAGAGGGAGATCCGTTATCCCCAACATTGTTTTCCTGTGTTCTGGAAACTGTATTCCAGAAATTAAATTGGGAAAATATGGGATTCAAAATAAATGGAAAATACTTATCAAATTTAAAATTTGCAGACGACATAATCCTTATAACAAATACTCCAGAATGTTTAGAGAAAATGGTAAATGATGTTAACTCAGAAAGTGAAAAAGTTAGAATACGTAGACCAATATATATATATATATATATATATTTAGGACAATTGATATCGTTCTCAAACAGACAATCAGAGGAAATTAGTCGAAGAATATCATTAGCCTGGAGAAAATATTGGTCCCTAAAAGATGTATTTAAAGGAGCCTTTCCCGTAACCCTAAAAAAGAAGGTACTAGACACATGTGTTCTACCAACTTTAACATATGGTTGTCAGACTTGGAGCGCGACTGAAGCAGATATAAAGAAATTAGCCACTACACAAAGAAGAATGGAGAGAAGTATACTGGGTGTCAGCTTAAAAGATAAAATCAGAAATATGGAAATAAGAAGAACAAACATTACTGATGTAACTGAAACTGTAGAACAGCTGAAATGGAAATGGGCTGGACACATCATTCAAACAAGAAATGGCAGGTGGACAAAAGAAGCAACAATATGGCTCCCACTAAAAAAAAAAGTAGAAGGGGAAGACAATATAAACGCTGGGAAAACGAAATTAGAAAACATGCAGGGGCTACCTGGACAAGAAAAGCCGAAAACAGACAGGAATGGAAGAAATTGGGGGAGGCCTTCGCCCAAACAAGGGTTGGGTAAATTCCATATGTGTAACAAGTAATATTTATAACAAATTATGTAATTAGAATATAACAAATTTATCAAGTATGTTAATGTAATAGGGATTTGCTAATAAAGGGCTATTATTATTAATTGTAACAACAAAAATTTTCAAAAAATTATATTTAGAAGTTTTTTTTTAAGATACTACTACTTCCGGTTGTCTAATTGTTACCAAAATCTTTTCTGCTCTTCCCATTAATGTCTGATTAAGGAAACCTGTCTGTCTTATAGTTTTTGAGAAATCGTTCTTCCAACATCCACACACACACAAACATACGGACTTCATCGTAAAAATTTTATAATCGGATTTTAGAGCCCTTAAAACGTGCTTATTCACTGGATATGCGATTTTTAGCATGAATAATACTTCTCTCAATGACAGGTAAAATCAAAAAAATTCACTTTTTTGTCATATCTAGTGCCCTATGAAAATTTTTGGAAAAAAGGACATCTCAAATAGCCCCCAAAAGTGCACAAAAAGTTCCATTTAACCGACACTGTATCTCTTACAGTTCTCGAGATCTAAATGGGACCCACTGCATAATGTACTGCAGACAATTTTAAAACATTATACTATTGAAAAATAACTAAGGTCTGTAGCAACAGCACGCACTTTAGAAATCTGTCAAATAAAAGCTTTTGTTTTCACTTTTCACCGAGTAGCGAAAATTTAGTAGCATGCGTGTCTCAATATATTCGCCTGCACGCATACGACTCTAGTCTAAATTATTAAACTAACGTAAAAATTCAATTCAAAGCCAATTTATATATTTATTTTATACTGTCATAATATTTTCTTTGATATTAGTATAAAACTCGAAAATTCCAGAAATAAAAAGCAAATATAGAATTCTAAAGTGCATGCTACCAAGATTCGTACAAGTAAACTGGTATTTCTTCTAATAATAATAGTGAGCGAGCTTATTGAAACACTCTGTATAGATACTTATTACTAATTGAAAATTTATATAAATATATATGGCAACATTTTTATGAATAATTGATAAACATATCACTTCCGGTTAAACCGGAAGAGGGCATCAACTTTCATATTTTAAATGGAACACCATGTATATTTTTAAATTCTACGTTAATTCCAAATACAATGATGTGACACGAGTCAAATTTTGCAGCAAAAATTTAAGAATATTTTTTTTTAAATTTATTTAAAGTAACATTAACCTAATTTAAAAATATTGAATTGCATCAAACTTGTTTATTATATTATCAAAATTAACAAAAAATAATAATTTCACACATACAGAAACTGCCAGTTTCCAAATTATACGATTCAATTGTTTTAAAGCCACAGGCAACTTTTTTTGGGTCAATTTGAATTGTTTGGTATTATTTTTTGCTACAAAATTGTGGCAAATCATTGTATTCAGAATTTAACGTAGAATTCAAAAATGTAAAAATATACAGGTGCTCCATTAAAAATAAGAAAGTTAATGACACTTCCGGTAAAACTGAAAGTAATATGTTCATCATTTATACATAAAAATGATGTTAAGTTTATACGTACAAATTTTCAATTATGCTCCAAAAAAAAAAAAAAAAAAAATAAGAAAATTAATGCAATTTCCGGTAAAACCGGAAGTGATATGTTTATCATTTATACATAAAAATGATGTTTAAGGTTATATGTACAAATTTTCAATTAGATATTTTTATAAATAAAGAAGTTAATAGGGGTTTCCCGTTTTCGGTATACACACCCGGTATATTTTTTAAATATATCCCGTCGGTCGGAATTAGATTAATTTATTTTTTAAATAATATACAGTCCAGCAATTATCTCGCGGCACGTGGGGAAAAATACTGCGCAGAGAGAGAACGCACTACTCTCTGTCGAAGTAAACGCTAGTAAAAGGGAAGTCCCCACTACAAATCTTCGCGATGCTACTGCGCATTCTGACGTCACGCGCCACGAGATATTTGCTGGACTGTATCTTGAAATTAATATGTATTTAATAATTCAAATACATACGTAGACTAGTCTAATCTCTAGTCAACTTATTAGTTTTAGCCGATAATTAGCAGGAAATAAGCTATAAGCTTTTACTGGTACCAGTAAGTTTTAAAATATTAAAGATATACTGGGTGTAGAATTGAAATATACAATAGGGACTACAATGTTATTTTTATTGTAAGATGATTGCTGTTTCCTCATTAAATTAGACCAAAAGTGTAAACATAAAAAATGTTTAGATTTAAAAACTACATTCAATGAGCACTTACTTGTTGCTCAATTATTTTTTATGTCCGAGTAAGGCTCGATATTTTCATCTCTAGTTAAATTATCTGTTAAAATGAAAAATCTGATGTGGCCATCACGATCCCTCCGCCATTTATTTTTTATTAATTTAAATACATACCTACATATATACTAATGCTGCAAACTATATTAAGTTCCTTTGCATATAACTATTGCTCTATTTACTGTTTTCTTTTTAAAATATCACCATTATTAATTTTAAATGATTAGTTTTTTGACAGTGACATTTATCTATCAGTTACATATATTTGAAATCCGAACTATGTAACTAAGAAATTGTGTTTATCTTTAAAATATAGGATCCGGGATTTATAAATAATATTTTTTAAATTTATCTGTAAAAAAAATATTAATGCAAAACTGTAGAAAAGTTAATAATCTTTTATTTTTATAACAGAAATTGCATTTCATGGTATTTTTCGAAAAAAAAAAAACATTATGAGTTTCAAGTAAAGTGCCATTTCCGGTTATCCGATTTACACCAAAATCCAATGACGTCTTTCCATATTAGAGTATGGCTGAAATACAACGTTTCAAAGTTTTCCGAATGATATTACTTGAATTAGAGCGTCCACAGGACGGACACACACACACATACACAAACGCGCGCGCGCGCACACACACACAGTATGCCATTTTTCACTCGTCCGCGATGAGTGTTCCTGATCAAATGCAATTCTGACCCTCCTGTTTTCTTTGATAGTACAGGTTTCTTAACGGCTACTTTTCCTAGTAATCCTACATCACATAGCCATCGTATCACAATGCGATCACTCAAATCTACATGAAATTGTTCCCGAATTTTGGCAGAACGTTCATTTGATGATAAAGTATATCTTACGGATAGACGCCGAATGGTTTTTGTCAATTCTAGCACTAGTTTTCTTGGACCACCGACTTTTATATTAATTTTAACACTTCTATACTGCGAATTTTTTTTCAAAATCTTTGATATGCCACTTTTACTAATTTTTAAACAAATTTTAATATTGCGCTGTTTCACAGCATCTTTAAAATCATTTTTTTAATAAGTTTCCATACTTTTGTCCACCGAAAAAACGAGTATAATGTTATTTCACTTAAATCGTACAGTCAATAAATATCAAAAGATTTCTTGTGAATATATTCTTCGATATATGCACTTTAGAAAATACTATTCAAATTTGCGAACATTATAAACATATTTTAAAAAAATGAAATATTTAAAAGTTTCCATACAGGGTGTAAATTTTAAAATGGGTCATAGGGCTATAACATAGAAAAATAGTTTCTATATTAATTTATAGAAAAAATAATTAGTGCATATTATAAAGAAAATAATTACGAATTTTTTAATACCAAACATATTACATTTCTGTTTTATATAAAGCCAGAAAATAAGTTTAAAAATTTGCACAATTAAGAAATAATATCAATAGCCGTGAAACTGACAGAAACAAAACAAAACAATTGTTGACTTTAGACGCTCATTAATAAACGTTTCTTACACTTTATTTGTTAAATTATTATTATTTTCGTTTTATTAAGAAGAAATCATGAACAATTTGTCTCATGAAGAAAAATTACAAATTATTAATGCTGCGCCTGCGCCACTCGCGCACTTCTGACAAATTTTTGCACCTAACCTATGAAAATGTACGACGATGATAACAAAGTTCCTGCAGAAAAAAGCGACGAAATACTAATTGGACTTATTCAACAAATTGTTTTATTTTTTTATCTTATATAAATAAATCGCAATTGCACCTATAAAAGTTAGATTATACGAAATGTCAAACATAAAATTCTGAATTTTAATTTACTGCATAAACGACGTTATTTTAGTTTAGTTTCTTAATTCAGTAGCTTAATTTAATTTCATAATTTACATGCTGCATAAACCCAGCATAAATGGTTTTAGTTTGTTTTCTTGTAGTTTGCAGTTTTCCTCGTTTCTTATAACTTATTTCTTATTACATGTAGATCACCTTTAGTTTGTAAATACCTATTACAATAAATAATAATTGTTTCTGATATAAATATCCTATTTTTTACTTTATTTTGTGTTATTTTGTATTGGTTCATAAATTAATAACTTTAATCTTTAATTGACCCCTATCATGACAATGTTTTGTTACTGTCACTTTCATGGCTAATGATATTTTTTCTTAATTGTAAAAATTTTTAAATTTAATTTCTGGCTTTAAATGAAACAGAAATGTAAGGTGTTTGGTATGGAAAAAATCGTAATTTTTTTCTTTATAATAGGCACCAATTATATTTTCAATAAATTAATATGAAAACTTTTGGCGTCTAAAAAACTGTTTTTCTATGTTATAGCTCTATGACCCGCTTTAAAATTTACACCTGTATATATATACAGTGTGTCCCATTTAGAGGTGCCACCATTGGGATCTCGAGAACTATAAGAGATACGGAGTCGGTTAAATGGAACTTTTTGTGCGCCTTTGGGAGGCCATCTCAGATGTGCTTTTGTTTTTCCAAAAATTCTCATAGGGCACTAGATAATGACGAAAAACTGAATATTGTTGATTTTTTCTTTTTCAAATAACTTCTAAACTATTAGTAATTGAAAAAAACATTTCAAATATAAAAGATAGATATTTTTATTAGCTAACCAGTGACGTACGAAATAAATTTTTATATCCGTAAATTTTCGAGATATAACACAAACTTATATTTTTTTAAATGGAACCCATATCTAATTTTAGTCTCAAAAAAATCAATATTTTTTTCTCATTTCAATGATGTAAGGGTTATTATGTTTTATATTTGTTTTGCTCCTAAAATTTAATTTTTCTCTTTATTTTCCTGAATTTTCTTATTATTTCCCAAAAAAATATTATTATTTTTATTAATTATATTGTATTTGATCAAAATAATTTGTTTTATGCTTTTATTACTTAATATTTTCATTCTAGACTCATAATTACAAATTACACTATGATGAGCCAAGGGCGACCTGATACAAAATATTATAAAAATTAATTTGATACGAATTTTGAGCAAAATTTTCTAACGAAATAAATTATTTAAATACAAAGGAGTATTTCCAAATAGAAATCTACCAATATTTTCAAAAAAATTGTAAATTTAATACAAAATAAGGAAAAAATAATAATTTTGAAGGCAAAACAAATATAAAACATAATAACCCTTACATCGTTGAAAAGAGAAAAAAATATTTAATTTTTTGAGACTAAAACCAGATATGGGTTCCATTAAAAAAAATATAAGTTTGTGTTATATCTCGAAAATTTACGGATATAAAAATTTATTCCTTACGCCACTGGTTAGTAAATAAAAATATCTATCTTTTATATTTGAAACTTTTTTCTCAATTATTAATAGTTTAGAAAATATTTGAAAAAGAAAAAATCAACAATATTCAGTTTTTCGTCATTATCTAGTGCCCTATGGGAATTTTTGGAAAAATAAAAGCACATCTGAGATGGCCTCCCAAAGGCGCATAAAAAGTTCCATTTAACCGACATCGTATCTCTTATAGTTCTCGAGATCCCAATGGTGGCACCTCTAAATGGGATACACTGTATATATATACAGGTGTCTCTTAAATAGGCGGACATGGCTTAACCACAGATTCCTGAGACTAAAATAAGACGATTTAACTAAACTTGCTTCTACCGGAAAGTGTACCATTTAGCCAGTATTCTGCTTCAAAGTTCTTCAAAAAAAAAAAATTAATTTTGCTTATAATAACAGAACGCTTTATTCGATTTAGATGAAATTTGTTATGACAGTCATCATTGTGAAATTGTTAAATTCGGGAGCTTAAAACGTGGGTGGTAAAAATGTTATAACATTGTTGATTATGCTAAAGGTGGGTTTATGCTCGCAAAATTTAAGAATAAAAATAAGAATAAGAATAGTGATAAAGTTAAAACAGTTATAACATACGACTCGGTTTATGCTGCAGAAATAAGAATAAGGAATAAGAAATAAGAATAAGGAATAAGCGAATAAGCCAAAGTTCGTTTACTTTTAACTTTACGCCTTATTCTTATTCCTGTAAGCGAAGAGCGCATGCGTGTCAACTGTCAAATACTTCAAACAAAAAAATTGGTCATTCACATTGACGTATTATAACTAACGTTAGTTATAATACGTCAATGGTCATTCATTATTCATTCATAATAATCGGTGTTGGCGAAACATAATTATGTCAAATTTAGTGATGGATTCTCTTCTTTCCCAATTAATTGAATTAGTGTAGACAAAATAATATTTTGATTGTACTTCATTTTAACAAATTAAAAAATAATAATAATAAAATTATAAATCTTATAAATGTCAAATCAACGCTGCTACCACTATGAGAATAATAAATGTAACTACTTTTCACTAACCTAAAAACTTTAATATCACTACTCTTATTCTTATGCTTATTCTTATAACTGGCAGCATAAACACCACTTATCGTTATGTTTAAAATTATTCTTAACACTATTCTTATTTTTATTCCTATTCTTAAATTTTTCAGCATAAACCCACCTTAAAAACTAACCTAATATTGTAGAAAAAATATCTTCACAGTTTGTGACGTATGAGTGACCATTAACAAGGAACACTTTCTGCTTCTTATTTGTGTTAGTTTCACTACATTTTATATGATTACAAGTTTTTTATTTCTATAATAATTCTTAAATGTCATCAGCTCTCCTTCTACGTCACATCCTCTAAAATTCAAATTATAAAATATTTAAAAATTCATCTCACTCAAATTCAATAAAAAAGAACACAAAATTTTAAATTTATAAATAATATAAATGTATGAAAGTTTCAGAAAATAAAATAAAAATTATGATAGGTATTTTACGCACAACTGCATTAAAATTGTTTTTCTATTTCGGTGTTCTTATGAGTCTATAAAGGCACTGAAAACACTTCGTTAAAAAATGTATAAACGTACTGTTTTTGGCGCTTTTTGTTTTCTAGAAGTGGTATGACGGCTTTCAAAACTGACAGATAAATGACATATAACACTGAATTTTCATCTGTGAAGTTAGCGGAAAGACTAACAACGTAACTAATAAAAAAGAACAACTCATATTTTTTGACAACTCGCATTTTTTAAAAATTATAAAATAGCATAAAAGTCATGTTTAATAAGACCTGTGTTATCGCACTCGTCCTTTGTAAAACTTGGACTCGTGCGTTAACATGTTGCTTTATGAAATTTATTTTTTAATGTACTATTGTTTACATCTTAGTTACCATAAGGGAAACTGAAAGATGACACCCTGCGGACGATAAAGTAGTACATGCAGGCGGTGCAAATACATTGCTATTGTACCATTGGAAATATAATCAACACTCATATTTTTGAAAAATAATATCAGTTCCGCTAAAGCTTCACTAGCTTTTATTAAAATAGCTTGAGTAATTTCTTCAAAAAATGCCTCCAAGCTTGACATTTAAAAAAAATCACATAACCAAAAAGTTAGCAATAGATCAATCCATAACAAATGAAATAAGCAGGGGGCAGCTGTCAAAAATAAACTGCATACATATTTTAGTCAATGATGGAGTCATGGAAAAAATTATGGTTTAATTTTATGAATTAATTCGCGATGCTAGCCAGGTGCTCGCCATCTAGAGGTAAAACTTATAAGCACACACGCGGGTATTGTTTTCGTAGATTGTAAAGAAAAACACATTTACTACCTCTCGCTAAGTGAGATACTGGATTCATGCTAAAAATCGAATATCCAGATTTTAAGTGAGGTCCCTACAATCCGATCAATTTTAACATTTTTACGATGTGTGTATATGTGCTTGTGAATGTGTGTGTGTCTGGATGTAGGAAGAACGATTCCTTAAAAAATATAATACTTAAAACCTGTTTAACTACATATTCATCAATCTGACATTAATGGGAAGAGCTGAAAACGTTTTCATTACAATTGGAGAACCGGAAGCAGTAGTTTCTTAAAAAAATCTTCTAAATTTCACAATTTTTGAAAATTATATATACAAGTGTCTCTTAAACAGGGGGACATGGCTTAACCATAGATTCCTAAGGCTAAAATAAGACGATTTAACTAAACTTGCTTCTACCGGAAAGTGTACCATTTAGCCAGAATTCTACTTCAAAGTTCTTCAAAAAATAATTAATTTTGCTTATAATAACAGGACGCTCTATACGATTTGGATGAAATTTGGTATGACAGTTCATATGGTTATAAGTCATCTTTTAAGGTTATACTTGTTATTATTAGTGAACCACTAGTGTATGAAACTTAGGTGTCCCAACATTAATCAGACCGTAACTTTTTAATGGCCACGCCGATAACATAAAATTATTTTTTTTTTAGAAAGATACATTCAATAGTAAACTTTTCTCTATCTGTTTAATTTTTGATATCTGTTACGGTTCAGACAGAAAAAAATAAAACCTGAGTGACTGCATCGTGAATTTTTTAAAAATAAATTTAATCTAGAAGTCTATCCAAATGTCAAACACCTAATTTTTAATGACAGTAACGAGTTGTCAATCTTCTCAACTTGTTTAGGAGTAAGCTACCATATTTATTCGTGTTATTTATAATAATGGTCGTAAAATACTATTAGGCCGAACAAACGGATGTTACTAGTTTCTGAATAATGCGAAGGAATTTTTTGACAACCCATAAACAATTGTTACTGTCATTAGATATTAGGTGTTTGACATATGGATAGACTGCTACATTAAATTTATTTTTTAAAAATTCACGGTGTAGTCACTCAGGTTTTATTTTTTTCTGTCTGAACCGTAACAGATATCACAAATTAAACAGAGAAAGAAAAGTTTACTATTGAATGTATCTTTTTGAAAAAAAATAATTTTATGTTATCGGCGTGGCCATTAAAAAGTTACGGTCTAATTCATGTTGGGACACCTAAATTTCATACACTACTGGTTCACTAATAATAACAAGTATCACCTTAAAAGATAACTTATAACCATATGAACTGTCATACCAAATTTCATCCAAATCGTATAAAGCATTCTCTTATTATAAGCAAAATAATTTTTTTTCCAAAGAACTTTGAAGCAGTATTCTGGCTAAATGGTACACTTTCCGGTAGAAGCAAGTTTAGTTAAATCGTCTTATTTTAGCCTCAGGAATCTGTGGTTAAGCCATGTCTCCCTATTTAAGAGACACCCTGTATATAGTGTTAATTAAAAATCTGGCCATAGGTGTTTAATATGGGAAAACAGTTTTTCTTTGCGCAAAAGTCCCCAATTAATTTTAGACAAAATGTTTCAAATAGATGTCGTAGATAATTATATTCTACGCCTAAATCAGTAAACAGTTTTAATTTTGCACGTTTTGTAAAATCTAATTTGAAATTGTATAAAAATATTGCTCATTTCTAGCGATACCCATGAAAATGAAACAAAGTTACAAAGAAATGCGTATCGTTTGAACTGTCAGAAATTCAGTTTTCAATTAAAAATTGCAGATAATTCAATTCTGCACCTAAATCGTTACACAGGTATTATTTTTAAAATCTAACACTTAAATAACTTTTATTATTATTTTTTCACATTCTGTAATCTATAAAATTAAATTTCTGACACTAAACGACATGAATTTATTTGTAATTTTGTTTCAATTTCATAGGTATCGCTACAAATGAGTAATATTTGTACAATTTCAAATTAGATTTTACAAGTTACTAAAAGTGCAAAATTAAATCTGTTTAGTGATTTAGGCGTAGAATATTAATATCTACAACATTTATTTGAAACATTTTTGACTAAAATTAATTGGGGACTCTTGCACAAAGAAAAACTGTTTTCCCATGTTAAACGCCTATTCCCATGTTAAACGCCTATGGCCAGGTGTTTAATTAACACGCTGTATATATATATATATATATATATATATATATATATATATATATATATATATATATATATATATATATATATCCAATTCAGTTTTAACATTTTCAAATTTTCTTTTAGTTTCAGATAAAAATCGAAAAATTGGTCCCAAAAAATAAGTTTGCGCTGTCATGGTAATTGCCGTTATTTATTTATTTTCACTAACTGTCAGTTATAAAAATCACCTCTATTTGATATGTAAATATCGGGAAACCTTTGTTTAAATTCTTTGACAACTCGACTGATCGCTTTATTACCTTTGCCCTAGCATTGAATTAGGTAAATTCGTTCGACTTTTGACAACATTTTCAACGATTATGGTTGATTTTTATAACTGACAGTAAATAAAAATAAATAAATAACGGCAATTACTATGGCAACGCAAACTTATTTTTTGAGACTTAGAATAATTTTCAACTAAAACGACCAATTTTTCGATTTTTATCTGAAACTAAAAGAAAATTTGAAAATGTTAAAACTGAATTGGCCGTTTCGGGACATCCAAAAACTTTTATCACGAATACATTTCTTTATAAAATAAAAAAGTTTTTCCTCTTTGGAACTCGATCCGTGGACATACTGTATATATATTAATCTACATGAAAAAATACGTGATCAAATGCTTAACATATTATCTGTCAGACTAGGTTAATGTTAATTGGCATAACGGACATAATCTCAATTAATCTATTCTGACAAATAAAATTTGTTTATCGTTTTGTTCAGATTTGGGAAGGCTACTGCTATTAATAGGAAAATGAATAAATTTTAAAATTAATTTATGGGCCTAAAATATTGGATAGTTTGTACATATTTGGTATTTTCGGATGGGAATTTTTTATTGACACCATAACCATAACCTATGTATACCTTGAAAAAAATCTTCCTGTATAATGTTCACTATGGTGTAGAAAAAGACAAAATATAACTAACATTCAGCCATTCAGCGTATCCCCACAGCGAGTATAACCTCAATCGTATTATTATATTATTTTGTTGTGTGGTTGTAGCCAGAAATCATGAAGCGGTAAGTATTCTATTGTGAAATTTAAATAGATTAAATTTAAAATACATATATTTTATGGCAACGTGAAGAAAATGTGTTTTATACATGATTATTCATTCTGCACCACGAAATACGTCCCATGGCGCATATAGGGGACGGAAGATCACGTGACCTATCATATGTTTTATCGCTTTCACATTTCAGATCGGATCTTGAGCTTTGTCCCATGCTAACTTCAGACTGTATTTTATATAAATATGAAATGTGACAGCTATTCAAACTGACGCATGCGCACTGTGTTATGAATTTAAAGAATGAGTTTGCGGCACGAAGTATTATATAGAGTTTGCGGGTTGCGTCAAATTTGTTGCCATTTTGTATTTTCGTATTTACCCAGCTATTCAAACTGACGCATGCGTACTGCCCGTACTGCGTTATACAATACAGCCTGAAGTTAGCATGGGACATTGCTTAAGATCGATTCTGAAGTGAGGAAGGGGCAAAACATATAATAGCTCACGTGATCTTCCGTGCCCTATTATAATCTAGTCACTTTGCGCTGTAGAAAGTCACAACCGAATTTTAAATAGCGAACAATAGGCTTCTTTTGAATTTATAATTTTAAATATTAAAAAAAAAGTAATATTACTTTTTATATTTCTTAATACAGTACTTATATAATATATTTTCAGTATTTAGTACTAACAATTCAAATTTACATAGTGAAACTCCCCTATTTGACCGCTTGTGGCACTGGCATCTACGTTGGCATCGCCAATTGTATCAAAATCAAATTTTCTCGATATCTGTCATAAGATATAAAATTAATTTTAAAAAATATTGAAAAGTGAAGTTAAAATCACACCTGCCCTCTGCTTATGACGTCATGTTGGATTGACTAATGCAACGCAACTTAATATTTTTACGTAACAAGCTTTAAATGTATTTAAAAAATAATTTAAAAACGTTTCATTTGATTGCCTAAATAGGTACGTTGTATATACCTCAGGCCAAAAGAAGTTTACACCCTTAGACGAATTCAAATTTTGTTCACGGACCTTTTCTTTCAACTCTCTATTTATACGTAAATAACTATTTCGTTTATTTATTACTCGGACAGAAAAACACAATCGATCAACAAGTGAGTACTCACTGCATGCAGTTTTTAACTTATTCTAAACTTTTATATGTACACTTTTAGTCTAAATTATAAGCAACAATCACATATTAAAAAAATCTAACGTGGCTTTCAGAAATTACTTAGATAGATTCGGATAAAGTATACAATTTTATAATGTAGATAAATCGCGCTGTATATACCCTGCCTTGTACAAGGTAGAACACATTCGAGTTCCTTATACGAAAAATTTTCTTATTATGCACACTACAGAAAATTGATGTAGGTCTTTATGGGCCAATTTTTTGAGACAACTTTAATAGGAAAGGAACCACAAGAATTTTCGATCGTCTTTAGTTTTTGAGCTTATTTCGAAAATATCTCATATTTCTCTTATTCTAAAAGATAAAGAAAACATGATGAGATGATTTTTATACGGTTTTTTATTGTAAAATAACATGGCGTAATTAAATTTTTTCCAAACTTAGTAATTCTCGAGATCGAGATGTCACACAAACATAATATTTTTTAAATGCGAACATATGTTGAAAATAGTCTTATCTTTTTTCTTATATTATAAGCTTTTTAATGGTGTATAATAAGTCTACATGTTATTCCTTTATTTTTACTCATTTTTCTAATTTATATACTTCAGCATATTAAACCACATTTTATGATTTGTGTCAAAGCCAACTACAACGCCAATAAAAAAATAATTATCTTATTCGAAAATAATTGACTATTTTTTTGTGAGAATTTAGTTAATGGATATAGAATCAAAATAAACAAATACTGATCTGTAATGGGGTATTCCACCATTTTTTTTTTTTATTTTATTTTATATTATGGAAGTATGGAAGAATTATAGTATATAAATCATAGTTTCACTCAAAAATAATTTGTAATATATGAGAAATTAATAATTAAAATGTGATACAAAATTCAAATTTCGTTCAACGTCATTCTCCCTGAGACCGGAAACAGAGTAAACTGTTACAGACACTAGCGCCTTCAAGCGAGCAGCGATAGATGCTTGTTTGTTTACATACAGCATAACCATGATAATTCTGCAAGTTTAATAAAATATATTGTAAACTTCAGAATATATAACTACAATACAAACTTACCAAACTTATTAAATGAAATAGTTGTATAATAAAAGTCGAATTTACAATGAATACAACTCTCTGTCAGATCACAATTAGTAAACATAAACTCTAATAAAATATCAAAAGTAGTTAACATGGGATGCGTTCCAAAATCAAGAATACCTAGTTTTGGCGTAAAGTACGATGTGTTGTATTTTGGAACGAATGAGAGTTTTGTTGAAGTAATTGAAACTAAATAAAAAATAATTTTAAAAAATTAACAAAACTAGTAATAATTACAACATTAATGTAAAGCCCGTTTTAAAAGCGCACTTTTATAATAAAAGCGCCTTTATCGAGCACTCTTCTCAATTTAATGTGAAAGTACGCTCCATAAAAGCGTTTTTATTATAAAAGTATGCTCGTAATACACGCCAACGTGTTTACTTATGTTTATTTTCAACCAAAAGCATGTTTTCTTCCTGAAGGAAGCAAATTACTTTCATATCTTGAGAATCGTGAGCATCTATATTTGAAAATATTGTGGAGTAATTTCTATACCCTCCTCGTTAGTAGGGTAAGTAGAACGTCACTTTGGAGTAAACTTTGGCTGTTTTGGTACAGGTTGAGTAAACTCTGAGAGTAAGGTATCAGTTGTGAAACGACTTTGAATAATTTCGTACTCTAAGAGTAGGATTTTGGAAGGCAGCCATGGTGGAATGATTCCAGTATATTACTCTCTCTTTCTTAGTACTATAATTGTCTCAATTTCCTATTGCAGGGAGAGTGAATTACTTATAAATTAATTGTAACCTTATTCGAATGCGTTGAAGTGTTATAAAAAGTAATTTATGCCTAAATATTAAAAATCTTATAGTGGTGGAAGACCCAATTCATTTTTTCATTTGTTTCTTAATAAATTTCTTTTCACCCCAAAAAATTAATAATTCATATTTTATCCATGTTTTTAACAATAAAGTGTAGACTTGTTATACATCATTGAAAAGCTTATAAAATAAGGAAGAAGATGAGAATTTTCAACATATACATAAATAAATAGTTTTCCTCATAATCTGAGACAGTATAATTCTACTAACTACAGACTATTTAATCCCCAAACCAAGCAAATAACAATCTCTAAAAATGTAATATTTAACATAAAAGCATCAAATCAACAAGAAGGAGTTCAAGAAGATGACCCAATTCCTATTAATAATCCCGACAAGGTGAACCTGAGTTCCAGAAGAAATATTAAAACTCCACTTAAGTTCAACGAATATTAATTATATTTAGTTGAAGCAGATATGCCACACACTTATGAAGAAGCCATAAATTGCAAAGACTCAAAAGAATGGAAAGAAGCAATTTCAGAAGAAATAAATTCTTTGAAGAAAAATGAAACTTGAGAAGAAACAACTCTTACTCCAGAAAAGAAGACAATCAATACAAAATGGGTATTCACTATTCAGAATTAAAAGGAAGAAAGATGGTTCAACAGATCACTATAAAGCTCGATTATGCGCAAAGCGTTTTCGCAAGCAAATGGAATTGACTACAATGAGATTTTTTCTTCAACAACGAGATTCGACTCCATAAGAGTTTTATTAGCTGTTGCAGCTGAAGAAAATTATCGAATGAAGCAGTTTGACATCAAAACTGCATTTCTTTATGGAGAACTGCAAGATGATATCTACCTAAATCCTCCAGAAGGAATAAAAATTCCAAAAAATATTATTTATAAATTAAAGAAATCGCGTTACGGACAAAAGCAAACACCCAGGTGCTAAAATAAAAAATTCAACGACTTTTTGAAAAATTTTGGTTTCATTCAATGAAAGACAGATAAATGTGTTTACAAGTGCTATATAAATAATGAAAAAGTTTTACTTGTTATTTATGTTGATGATGGCCTCCTTATTTCAAAAAGTGAAACGGCTATAGGAGTTGTAGTTTTTAAATTAAAGAAGAAATTTAAAACAAAAACGTGTGAAGTTGACTATTATGTATGATTGGAGATAAAAAGAAACGAAGAAGACTATTCAATCTTCATAATCAATCTGCCTACATTAAACGAATCATTAAACGATTTGAACTTACAAATGCTAAACCTGTAAGTACTCCAATGGATCCTGGTTGCAATTTGTCCAAAGTTACAGATCAATATCTTGCTGAAGGAGAAGTCCCTTATCATCAAGCAGTTGGTTCCTTAATGTTCGTCTCAGTAATAAGCCGACATTTCATATCAGTGGAAATTGTGAGTAAAGGGTTAAACGCATCATGAAATATCTGCTAGGAACTATTGATTATGGAATTAAGTAAAGGTACTAAAAATATAGACAATCCTACTCAGGTAAAAGACGCTCAACATCTGGTTATGCTTTCAAAATGAATGGAGGACTAGTTACATGGGCAAGTAAAAGGCAAACAAGTATAACATTATCAACCACAGAAGGCGAATATGTTGCAGCTTCAAATGCTACCAACGAAGGTATGTGGTTACAATAGCTGCTGAAAGACATCGATGTTCAAGTCAATATACCAACAATTTATATTGATAATCAAAGCTCCATTAGTTTAATAAAAAATGCATAATTTCACAGCAGAACTAAACACGTGAATGTCCGTTTGGTGATGATGTCTACTTGGCACTGATAAAATGTAATAAATGAAATATAAGTTTACTTTATTTGAAAAACAAAGATAGTGGGAGTGTTAAGATATTTTTGTCTTTCAAAATAAACTACTTGATTCGTTTTGTTATATTTTCGAAGTACGTGACGAACTCGTCGTTTTTATATTTTAATGTCAATGTGTTAATGTATTGATGTGTGTCATTTTATTTTAAATAAATAAATAGTTTTTCTCATAATCTGAGACATACTTTCTTTAAGCTTCCTGGTCCAGGATATAATCAATCCTCATAATAGTTATATCTCACGTATTACTAAGTTTGGAAAAAATCAAATTACGTCATGTCATTCTACGTAAAAACCCGTATAAAAATCATCTCATCATTTTGACTTTATCTTTTATAATAAGCGAGAAATGAGGTATTTTCAAAATAAGGAAAATCAAGTTTTAGCTCAAAAACAAAAGAAAATCGAAAATTCCTGTGGTGCCTATTAAAGTTGTCTCAAAAAATTGGCCCATAAAGACTTACATCAATTTTCTATAGCGTGAATAGAAAGTTTTTCAACTCGGATTTGTTCCACCCTGTAAATTTTCCTAACGTACAAATGAAGATGGAGCTTGGGCAGTGTACATTTCTTGCTCTATACAAATTCCTACTCACAAATTTAAGTACACTCCGGAGTACAAATTATAAATAAAAATAACACCAATAACTCAACCTATTCCGATTAAATTCATTAAACTCATCATCGATTTTTTTGACTAAATATGACGAAAAATAAAACAGCATTGTATTCCCTATTTTACATATTTCAATTCTACACCCGGTATAAGTTTCAAGAAAAAAGAATAGTTTTGAAAAATATATGATTTTCTTCATTCCATTCTATATGAACTTAATACTTACTGCTAGAAATACTTGCTGTAGTCTCCCAATTGTCCATTTATACCAATGTGTATTGTAATCCCTCCCGTCTGTATCACATCTCACCAAATGTTCAGAAAGAATCATAATAAATCTTTGAAAAATAATTAAGAATAAATTCTTTTGATCAGCTTGTGCTGCTTCTAATTTTTCTTCCATTCTTTCCACCATTTCCTCTGTAGGCTTTTCACTGTCATCTTGCTTCTTCTTTGAAGGTGTACTTTCTTCATCTTCAGAACTACTAGAACTCGATTCAGCCCGAGCTAATTTTTCTCTAGCATCCGATAATTCCGCCCCTAATTTAATAACATGTTTATTCATTTTACGAATTGTCAAATGAAGTATCTCCCATAAGTAGAGCTTAGTGAATTCTCCAGTCATTTCTTTGGCGAATATCCAATTAGCTACAGCGGAACATTCAACTATTTGAGTTTTCAACATTTTATCAACCAGCACAATCATCATTTGTTGTTGATTGTGCCAAAGTTCGAACATATTTCGCAAAACACAGATTTGGGCTTCCTCCGATTCAGCAAGAATCTAAAAATGTTAGAAATAAGTATATTTGTATATTTAAATATTTCTTAACTCACTTTAAATACGTAATGAAATTTCGAAATAGCGGCAAAGCTGTGTGAAAAACTCTTTGAGCCAAGGTTGAGAAGAGTTTGAACGAAGACGTCGATTTTAAGAGGATTAAATCTGCTGTCTGCTTCCTCCTCTGATCTGGGATTTGGGAGATCTTTCAGTACTTGAAGAACTTCCTCTGCTGTACATTTTTGTCTGATCGAGACAACAAGCTGATGGGCTGCAGTTGTACCGGGTAATGAGGCTGAAATAATTTTCATTTAAAAAAAAATAATTTTTATCACATACCTAATTCACATTACATTACACACTAAAAATATTATACCGTTTGTTTACTTGGAATCCATCATAGAGTGAATACAATGTTATTTTTTTCATTTTGCTGTAGTTTCTGACCTATTAATTTTATAGAAAAGTTGTAACTAAAAAAGTTGTTCAGAATTAAAAACTACACAATATGGGATTAAAATTAATTACAATTTCTTTTTATTTTGAGCAAAAACGTAAATTAAAATTCGCAATGTACAGCATATTTCAGAGTGTCATTGAATTACTGATGTTTTATTTTTACCTCTCGCTAAGAGAGGTATTGGATTCATGCTAAAATTCGCATATCCAGATTTTATTGAATAAGCACGATTTAAGGTCCCTACAATCCGATTATAACATTTTTAAAATGATGTCTGTGTGTGTGTGTGTGTGTGTGTGGATGTATGTGTGTGTGTGTGTATGTATGTATGTATGTATGTCTGGATGTTGTAGTCACGATTCCTCAAAAACTATAAGACTTAAAAAATATTTAACTGCAGTTTCCTCAATCTGACATTCCTGGGAAGAGCTGAAAAGGTTTTGGTAACAATTGAACAACCGGAAGTAGTAGTTTCTTAGAAAAATTCTTCTAAATATAATTTTTTGGGAGTTTTTTTTATTAAATATTGAAGAACATAAAATTCTCCATCTAATACACTTAAAAATTTTATTATATCTTGTATAGATTTAGAGATAAAGACTCTATAATTTATAGAGTATACTAATCGCAGAGGCCAAGGCACTAAGGAAACCAGTTGACAAATTCCAATGTTTATAACATGACATATGTCATTGTCAAATATCAACAGTTTTAGTGACATTCTGATAGCTTTTCCTGGGAAGTATATTTAACTTTTCTTATTCTTTTATTAATTAAATATTTGAAATTATAGGTAAAATTGTGGTAAAATGCATATATCTATCAGAAATACCGCCAATCTGGTTAATGAATTGGAACAATATTTGACATTTAGAAACTTCCTCATACAATGAAAAATAGATATAATTTGAATTACATGTGTGCAGAAGACATGCTAAATATAGTAAGAAACAATATTTGGGTAATGTTCTGTAAGATTTTGTTATAAAACGACGGTTGGAAAGCGAAGTGCAATACAATACTTATATAGCCTAATATGAAAATGGCGAGAGGTCTTGTGCTGGCCACAACAGATTTTTTTATATTTGACATTCAACTTTTGACACATTGTGATTATAAATAATTTTAAATGTTTTAATAATATTCCATTCTTGATTCATTTTATACTTTCTTTTTGTGTTTAATTACACTTTTAATAATTATATAAAATCATTTTTCGTACTCACTGCCTAGAAACTAATGTTTCCCGCAGCCAACTCACAATCCAAAAGGCCATTTCCCGCTATTGTTTTACTTCCCGCACTAGTGTCTCAATGGAAACTACATACTTTGATCGAGTAGCTTAAAAGTGTTATTTTATTTTTATTTTTTCTGTACATTACAACAAATTTAATATAATAATTTAGGAAAATTATTGAAAGAATAAAAATTATTTAAATAAAATCAGAATCATTTTTTTGACATTTTAATACTACTAACGCCATCTATTAGATACTAATGTAACGCGTTGCTCGCTCGTACTTCAAACAAAGGCTCATGTACGGAAGTTCATGTTTCCGCATTTGTATTGTAAATAACTATATTGACAAGAGTAGAATTATGAGTTCTGTCAAATAATAGATATTTATACACCAAGTGAGCTAAGACAATGTTTATTCATGAGAAGAAAGTTTAGCTCACGAGCCCATATGGGCGAAGTGAGTTAAATTCTTCGAGTGAATAAACATTCTTAGCTCACGTGGTTTATACAATATTTTATTCCATTTTGACATTTTAAAATGTCATTATTAACTCCATAGCAACAACTATAAGTAACACTTTTTTCACATGTGAATTAAATTTTTTCTAAATCACTCACAAAATTTTAACTCACTCTGCAACAAATAATGCATTTAAAATAACATCAGGTACGAAAATAACACCATAATATTTATGACATTATCAGCCATTTTCATTATTTTTCACGGCACAAATGACAGACAATAAAGCATTTTAAATACATGACTTGACGTCTATCAGCGACGATTGTCATGCTCAGCCTACTAACTGATTAGTTTTTCGTTTTGTCAAAATTAAATATTATAATGGTTTTTATTAGTATTTCGTCAAAATTGTACAAACCACGTGAGCTAAGAATGTTTATTCACTCGAAGAAATTAACTCACGAGCCCTTAAGGGCGAGTGAGCTAAACTTTCTTCTCACGAATAAACATTACCTTAGCTCACTGGGTGTGTAAATATCTATTATTCAATTTTGACGAAATAATAATAAAAACCATTATATTTCATTCATCAACGGATGATAGATGTCAAGTCATTTATTTAAAAAGCATTATTGTCTGTCATTTGTGTCCTGAAAAATAACGAAAATGGCTGATAATATCTAATAAATACTGTGATGAGTGTTATTTTCGTGCCTGATGTTATTATCAATGCATTATTTGTTGCAGAGTGAGTTAAAAAAATTGTGAGAGTGATTTAAATAGTCATTTATGTAAAAAATATAGTCTTATTTCACGAATAGGAAAGCTTGACCGAACGAGCCGTAGGCGAGTTCGTCAAATGCTATGAGTGAAATAAGACACTCTACTAGAGTTGCATACAATTTTTTTTACGTCTGTAACAAAAGTGTGAAAAAAAGTGCCGTAACGTTTCATTATTTCACTCCGCAGCGTTAAAAAAAGTGCATTTTTTTCACACTTTTTTGTGTTAAAAAGGACATATTTTATAAATCCATTTTAATGAAAAAAAGTGTACTTTTTTTTAAGAGACGTAAAAATTTTTTTAATTCACTTGTGAATAAAATATTACTTATAGTTGTTGCTATGGAATTAATAATGACAGTTCAAAACATCAAAATTGAATAAAAAAAAAATTAAAAATCAGTAATGGGGTATTCCACCATAACAAAAAATTTTTAAAAAATCAATTTAACTTTAAGTATAGCTCAATAAATAATAGTTAAAACAATGAAAACATTTTTTAAATAATTACTTTACGAGATATTTCACTTTTGCTAAAAGGGGAAATTGACGTCATACAATTGTTATCTTTCTCTCGTAGCGTACTCAGTGCAGTGTGTGTTAGAAAGACAAGTATAGAGGGAATGTAACGTTACACTGATTTCTCGAAAATAAAGTACTGTTAAACTAGGAACAATTAAGATTTTTTAATACTATGCATTGCTCCAAAACTGAATGAAGTTTTATTTAAAATAATAAAAAAAAAAATTGAGTGGAATACTCCATTCAATGGAACTCTGAAATTAGCTGTAAAATGCGATTTTCTTTTTTTGTAAAATAAAAAGAAATTGTTATTAATTTTACTCTTATATTGTGTAGTTTTTTTATTTACAACGTTTCTCTAAATTTAATAGGTCAGTAACTACAGCAAAATGAAAAAAATAACATTCGAGACTATTCTGTAACAAAGTGGTTAATTTTTAACAACTGGTTATAGATATTAAAATCATTAGGCCGCTATGAGGCAACTAACGGACGCGGCTGAGATTTATAATAAGCCGAGTTCGTATATCGGCCGTATGGCGTTCAAGATTTTTCGTAAAAACATAAAATTTTAACATTTAGGAATAATAAAATAATAAAATTCTTCTCTTTCTGTCATATTGAACACTTCTTTGTTGATTTATAAATTTTCCTTGTTATATCGTAGTAACAGTATAGTATTACGAAAAAAAAGAATTATCTAATAGACAACAAAAAATCCATATTTCTTACATATCAACATACTTTATAGGTTGGTTATACTAACCAGTTGCTAAAAATTAACCACTGAGATACAGAATAGGCCTGAATATATTCCCTACATAATGGATTCCAAGTAGACACCCGGTATTTGCATATTTAAATATTAATTTAAATAATAAATCACCATGCTCTAGTAAATTTAAGTGGGTATCCAACCAACGTTAAAAGTTTCCATTTATGTTTGAAAATTAAAAGGAAGTGAGTATTAAAACGAACATATATATATATATATATATATATATATATATATATATATATATATATATATATATATATATATATATATATATATATATATATATATACAGGGTGTTTCATAATATATGCGCAGGACTTCAGGATGTGATAGCTCGTCCAAAAATATGAAAAAAGTACTCTTGGTCATAAGCTCTAAAGTTGACCGTTTTCGAGAAAAATCAACTTTTATGTTGAAAACATGGTCAATTTTTTGAAATAATTTTTTTTTTACTAATTAAATAAAATTTATAAACGTTAGAAAAAGTAACAAAACCAAACGTTAACTTCATAATTGCAAAATTTGAATGCGTTGAAACAAGTTATGGTGTGGTACTCGGCGATCAGGATGTCTTTTTTGATACAACCGCCTTGCTTCTGCTGAATTACCGCTCGCCATTCCGTAAAGGTAATGCATTTCGCACATTTCAGCGTTTGTGTAATTCATTTTTACCTCTCGCTAAGAGAGGTATTGGATTCATGCTAAAATTCGCATATCCAGATTTTTGTGAATAAGCACGATTTAAGGTCCCTAGAACCCGATTATAACATTTTTACGATGATGTCTGTGTGTGTGTGTGGATGTGTGTATGTGTGTGTGTGTGTATGTATGGATGTTGGAGGGACGATCCCTCAAAAACTATAAGACTTAAAAAATATTTAACTGCAGTTTCTTCAATCTGACATTCCTGGGAAGAGCTGAAAAGGTTTTGGTAACAATTGAACAACCGGAAGTAGTACTTTCTTAAAAAAAAAATTCTAAATATAATTTTTTGGGAGTTTTTTTTATTAAATATTGAAGAACATAAAATTATCCATCTAATACACTTAAAATTTTTATTATATCTTGTATAGATTTAGAGATAAAGACACTATAATTTATAGAGTACACTAATCGCAGAGGCCAAGCCACTAAGGAAACCAGTTGACAAATTCCAATGTTTATAACATGACACATGTCATTGTCAAATATCAACATTTTTAGTGACATTCTGATAGCTTTTTCTGGGAAGTATATTTAATTTTTCTTATTGTTTTATTAATTAAATATTTGAAATTATAGGTAAAATGCATATATCCATCAGAAATACCGCCAATCTGGTTAATGAATTGGAACAATCTCTGACATGAAAATGATATAAAATAGATATAATTAGAATTATATGTGTGCAGAAGACATGTTAAATACAATAAAAAACAATATTTGGGTAAAGTTCTGTAATATTTTGTTATAAAACGACGGTTCGAATGCGAAATGTAATACAATACATATATAGCCTAATATGGAAATGGCGAGAGGTCTTGTGCTGGCCACAACAGATTTTTAATTTTGTAACACAAATTTACTTTTTGTAGGTACAAACAAATTGTTATTTTGGCAGGAGGTAGCTTTTGTTTTAAAATTTAAAGCCTACTTGATAAAAAGAAAACTAACGGCGGACATTCCCAACAATTTATTTAACTGAGTATGATTTGTTATTGTTTTTTTTTTATTTTGCAATTATGAAGTTAACGTTTGGTTTTATTACTTGTTCTAACGTTTGAATAAATTTTGTTTAATTAGTAAAAAAAAAATTATTTCAAAAAATTTACCATGTTTTCAACATAGAAGTTGATTTTTCTCGAAAACGGTCAACTTTAGAGCTAATGACCAAGAGTACTTTTTTCATATTTTTGGACGAGCTATCACATCCTGAAGTCCTGCGCATATATTATGAAACACCCTGTATATATATATATATATATATATATATATATATATATATATATATATATATATATATATATATATATATATATTTCGTGATGCAAACGTTTTAAAACAACCATTAACTCATACTGAGTAATCAGTATACGAACAGTTTCCTGTTATAATAACCCGTTGTTATTAATACAAACATTTGAAAAGCAAGTGCAATAACACATCCGGTATTGCGGAAAAGAAGTCAAGTTAAACAGTTTGAATACTCGATTCGGTGTGCTTCACATTATGATATTTACGATCACTCTTCAAGCGAAAATAAGAAAATTAATTTATGTCGTGATCAACCCTTTGTTGTTTAAATGTGAAAGTTTTTCCTTATTTATTATTCGATAATTTTGTCAAGCGAACAACCGTAGAACACGCAATAGAACTGTCATCAAATTATGAAATCATAAGAAATGTTTGCTATATTTGTAGTTGCAACGTAATACATTTTTGCATGTGCGCTCTAACTACTGTTAATTATTTCTTTACTTCTATTGTACAGAAGAAATGTGACCGGTAATACTTCCTCATATCAAAAACAAATAATTCAGGTGAAACTTATGATTTAATAATAGACAAACATCGGCTTATGCAGGCGTTGTTTGATAGTGTCGGTAAGTTTTGAATTTTACATGTATTTTTATTTTTTTATATTTATATTATTTTTTTGCAACGTGTATATTTTGATACTTATAAGTTTTATTGTTGTATTTATTAGTAGGTATTAGAATATGTCTCTGTGTTTTTCTACTTACTTATCTTAAGGTCGGACTGCAAATTTAAATTCGCAAATCTCTGTATGCATTTCGTGGATTCGCAAAATCAAATTACGTCTTTGACCATTGTTACAAATTAAGAAAAAATAAGAAAACGCAGTTAAATATTATTTTTTGAGATTTTATGTTATTATAAATATGGAAGAACGTTTGATTGTCTATACGTATTGATTACACATTTTCCTTCATATTCAATAGATATAGAGTTAAAGAATTTTAAAGAGATTACCTTTTATAAATTAGCCAGGTATGCTTTAACCATGGAAACTGGTGATATATTCAAATATTCTGACAGATGTCAAGTGCAATTTACTTAGTATAATGTTCGTGTTATAATTTTATTGAATCTTTTCTGGGAATTTTCGGTATGGAATTTGTATAGTTACGTTCGTGTTACAGTTTTACTGGATATATAGAATCTTTTCCAAAGAACTTTCGGTACGGGATTTGTGCAAAATACATAGAATTGACCGAAGGTAATGTGCTACACACATTTTTTACTACATTATGTCTCGTTTTATTTTTACCTCCCGCAACCCTAGGTAAGGCAGGTATAGGGATAGGCACGTTTTGATGCCCCCAGAATCCGATTTTAACATTTTTACAATGATGTCTGTAGGTATGTACGTGTGGATACGATTAATCAAATACTATCAATCAGAAAATTGTGAAATTTTGTATACCCATTCTATACTAATGTGGGATGAACTCATTAGTTTTTAGTGTATATCGGGTAACCGGAAGTATAATTTATAAAAGCTTTAACAGTTTTTCTTGTAAAAAATCCATTGAATATAATTTTTTAGCACATTTTACTAATTAAAATTGAATATAATGGTATAATCTTCAATTCTACGATAAAAACATTTAGTAAATAACTTTAAATATGAATATATAATATAATTTATTTTCATATATCATTTTGCCTATGCGTCAAACAAAAACATAATTTTAATAACAACTTTGACATATTTAAACAAATGTCACTGTCAGGAAGTAATTACATTAAAATTAATAATGAAACCGTATTAAGGAGAATATAATAGTAAAATATTTAATGGTAATGAAATTAAGGTTTGTAAAAATAATATATTTTCCATCATACACAAATATTAGATGTACAGGATGATCTGATTTAAATTTGCTATTTTTGCAGCACTATAAATTAATATTAATTTACAACTACACATTTACGAAATGGATCATGTACGGCGAAGAATTTACAAAGAGAGCACATGGAAGTTGATGTTGATTTTTATAAGAATGTGTGTGTGACGATTTTTCCTTAAAGTCTATTAAAATTTGATCCAAAACTTCTCAAATTTGGTATTTAAAACTCATAATTTGAAGCAACATATTAGATTTTAACCATATATGATAAATCGGATGTAGTACTTAAATTCGAGCTCTAACAGATTTTTGAGGAAAAACAATAAAACATAATCCAAAATTTCGTATTAGACTTTTCTATTTATTGGACAACTAATTAGATTTTATTTACAAACGGTCAACCGGAAGTGATACTTTACTTATGGCCGGTTGCACCAACGTAACCTAAATATTAAACTCTGCTTAAATTGACAATATTGAATCGAAATAAAATGTCAAATGATTTATAATATATTGCTGTCAAAATTTCGATTTGCATTTTTTTGCTTAAGTCTAGTTTAAAATTTAAGCCTTGTTGGTGCAACTGGGCATTAAAGCTCACTGCTACTTTAAACATGGAATTGGCGGGATGTTATGTCTGGCCACATCAGATTTTTTATATATTATTTGTTTCATTATCATTAAAGGAGTTTTTAAAAAAATATGTTTCAAATCAAGCTTAAATCCCGAACAGTAGACCCGCTGAAAGGGTCATAACGATGATTTCTGTACAAACTATAATTAAATTTCTCTAAATTTATGGAGGTCTAAATGTACAAAAATGTAGAGACGGATTTCATTTTTTTTTACATATACTCTGCATAAGTCGAAAACATGTTTATAACAAAAAAATTTCGTGGTCCCAAATATAATACTAGCGAAATTCCCTGTTGATATCGGAAACTGTCCAAAGCGGAAACGGAAAGGTATTTCGTCCTCAATACTATCCACCGTCACTCATTTAAACCTTTGCAGGGCGGAAGAGGAAAGATAAATTTCGACTCATGTTCTAGGCCAGTAATTCGGTTTTCAAGTAAAAGTTACAGATAATTCAATATTGCACCTAAATAACTACACAGATATTATTTTTAAAATCTAGCACTTAAATAACAATTTTCTTTTTACATTTTGTAATTCTGTCTAACGATATGAATTTCTTTGCAACTTTGTTTCAATTCCAAGGCTATCGCAATAAATTCGATTTTACAGGTTACCAAACATGCAAAAGTAAATCTATTTATGGCCGATAGTATAAAGGTCAGTTAAAAATCTGTTGAACTGCAGTTAAGCAAACGGAGTTTATTTAGTGAACTTAAGTTAATTATATTTGGATGGTATAACATTAAAATGAACTGGGGTCAACTGAACGTAGTTTATCCCTTACTCAGTCGGTAATATTTCATACAACACACTTCATGTCATTGTATTTGTCAATTTTTTTGAATGAATGTTCTCGGACTTGTTGACCTACGAATATAAAATGAACAAAAAGCAGAGATCTAAGAATTTCGATGAAGAAAGAAAACAGTCATTCGTCATTTTTCTAGATCACCAACTAAATATGAAAAAAAAAAAAAAACAGTTCCTACAATTCTTAAGTTTATTAAAATTTGATTTGTTCCTATTCGTGGCAGGTTCTAGCAGAGGTCCCAAAATATATAGAAATTCTAAAACCGTTCGTTTTTCGAAACGAAACCGCAATTTAAATTCAATATCGTTTCGAAAGGATTTCTCCTTTCCCGAAATATTCGATGGCGTCTATTCATTATATATGCATTCATTATATTCTCGTCGTCACTATAAGAACTTGAATCGAACAACATAATTTTTAATCTAGAATTTAAAACAGCATATAATTTAAATGAATTATAAAATATTTGCTAAAGCACTAAACTTACCAAAATATTAATTATAATCAATAAACTTTCGTACATACTTATTTACAACGTAGACACTTATAATTCTGATGTTATTTAGAATATAAAAACGTCAATTATTATTTAAACTCAATTTGAACGGATGAAATCGGCCGCTAAAGTTAAGCGTAGTTTAAACTCAAGTCAAAAGCTGATTTTGCTTTATACTACAGAAATTTTATTTGAACCTAGTTCAATATTAATTAAACTAAGTTAAAAAACTGAACTATGTTTATACTATCGGGCATTAGTGACTTAGAGCCGCTTTTTCAATATCTGGTTAAAATTTTAACTAAGAGTTAAAAAATCAAAATTGAAACGAAACGAACTGTCAAATGACAGATTTATCATTACTGTCAACAAAACGATGCAATATTGTACTTAACTAGGAGTTAAAATTTTAACCAGACATTGAAAAACCGGCACTTAGACGTAGAATATAATTATCTACAACTTTTATTAGAAACGTTTTTGTTTTAAAAAATTGGTAACTTTTATGCAAGGAAAAACTGATTTCTTATTAAACACTTATGGTCATCTGTCGTATATACATACCGGGTATCTACTTGGAATCCGTAATATAGGGAATACAATGTTATATTTTTCATTTTGCTGTAGTTTCTGACATTTTAAATTTAGTTGTAAATAAAAAAGTTGTTCAGAATTTAAAACTACATAATATGACACTAAAATTAATTTCTTTCTATTTTAGGAAAAAACGCAAATTAAAATTCGCAATTTGCAGCAAATTTCAGAGTGCCATTGAATTACCGATGTTTAATTTTTTTATTTGACATCTCATAAATCTACTCTTGCCATTAAATAATTTTATATAATTATTAACAGTTTAATTGAACACGAAAAGAAAGTATAGATTAATTCAAGAATGGTATATTATTATAACATTCAAAATTAATTATAATAAATAATAATATGAAAGAAGTTTAATGTCAAATAAAAACAAATAAAACATCAGCAATTCAATGGCACTCTGAAATATGCTGTAAATTGAGAATTTTAATTGTGATTAATTTTAGTCCTATATTGTGTAGTATTTAATTCTGAACAACTTTTTTATTTACAACTTTTCTCTAAAATTAATAGATCAGAAACTACAGGACACCCGCTATATATATTTAAACTGGCATTACATTGTTTTATATTTCAGTCTGACGATATTTTACTTTAATCGTTGAAGTAAATATATGTAAATAAAAATTTCATTTATATATATTTGGCGGAAATTTGAAAAATTGTGACCCACCGCTTCAAGTGTCAGTCACATATGCACAATCTTAACCTAACTTTAACAGTGCTGTTTATAATCTGAGAGGTGTTCTACGCGTGTTTTTTTTTTTTAAAAAAAAAAAAGATGTATTATGCCTGGAACATATTGCTCCGTTCCAAACTACAATTTAAATTCATTAAAGGAACTTCACTTCAAAATATTTTTTAAAAACTATTAAACCGAAAAGGCAGTAATAAAATGATTTTTTTATACCAGCGTTTTACAGCAACAACTTTTTGATTGTCATTTAACAACGAATAGATGAACCTGACGTGTGCCTACTTTTTAATTTTGAAAAATTCAAAATGTTGATATTTGAGAATAAATGATGTTTTAAAACGCTATTATAAAAAATCTTGTATGTAATACATTGCGAAATGAGTGTTTAGACACTTTACGTGTTGTACCACTCGCTTATAGGGCAACCTGCAAAATATAGTAAATTATGTGGTCATAATCAAACTTAACAATACTCGTTTTTAAATTATACTTTTCAAATTTGTGTAAACGCCATTGTCTATTTCTCTTCTTTTTGCAGTGATCAACTGTCATATTTAAAAAACAGTTGGCTACCATGGCACTTAATTTTACAGTTAATAAAACTGTCACTAGAGGCGCAGAATTCAGTAATATGGTCTATTCAGGAAGCACCTTCAATTCAAATGCGTCTCCGTGAAAATGAACACCATTTTTTTCGAATTGTGTCAAAGCCAACTGCAACTCCGATAAATAATAATTTAACTAACGCGAAAATAATTTGTGAAGAATAATTTTGAAAACATAATTAAATAGATTTAGTAACAATAGTATATTGTACAACAAGAGTGGATATGATGCTCATGATGGGATATCGGCATTCCACTCGAGTTGTACAGTACACTTTTTCTACGACCAAGATATTTAAAATATATAAATGAAAAAACCTTGAATACAAAATTATATGTACCAGCGAATAGGTTTAATTAATTTTTTTTTTATTATTATTTAAAATTCAGTGCAGTGTACAATCTACTGATTTAGTAGCATTAAAATTAATTTAGTTGTTTTTCATATCCACCCTAGAGTGGATATGACTATCATATCCACACTGTTCAACGTGCGAATTTTTCATATCCACTCTAGAGTGGATATGACTATCATATCCACACTGTTCAGCGTGCGAATATAGCATCATATACAGTAGGGAGTAGGAAAAATAAACAAATGATCTGTATACATTTTTTTTCGTTTGTTGCTTAGAATTTTCAATTTTTTCATCCCAAAAAATTAATAATTCAACTTGTATTCATGTTTAAACAAAAGAATGTAAGGCTTGTTAAATATCAGAAAAGCTTATTAAATAAGAAAAAAAGTTGATTTTCAACATAGGTTCCCAGTTAAAAAATCGTAAGTTTGTATTATATCTCGAGAATTATTGTTTTCAGAAAATCTAATTAAGCCCTTTTATTCTACCTAAAAACAGTTCAAAATTTATGAAAACAATTTTCTCTATCATTATACCTTATTATTTTCGAAATGCGCGAAAAACGAGTTTTTGCCTATAGCTAAAAACAAAAGATCGAAAATTCCAGCGGTGATTATTAAATTTTGCTCTATCGATAATATTACCCGAAATACCTTAAAAAAAAAACATAGAAAATGAGACACCTGTACACAGCAGATTGACACACCCAGTAATGGGTAATTATAATATGCCGTGATGATATATTTATTTTATTTACAGATATAAAAATCTTACCACGGCATATTACCCATTATACCCACACAAATTTTGGTAATAATGATGACATATTTGTACCGTGCGGGCATTTACAAGGCGTCACCTCACGTGCACTCATTGCTGGCTGGTAAGTGCACCACAGAGGTCACTTTGGTGCCATTTAAAATTTCAAATTATTTGGGTGACGTTAGGGACCGAACACAAGTTACCAAATTCGCGACCGAACACTTAGGCACCTCGCGCTACCCTAAGGTATAGAGATCGTGCTAAAAATCGCATATAGAGAATTTAGTGACTATGAACCTTTTGATATCCTCAGAATCCGATTTCAATGAATATAATTTTTCGGTAAATTTTTCAAATAAAAATTGATATAATGGTACGATAGTAGCATTTAGTAAATAACTTTAAATATAAATTTATAAAATAATTTATTTTTATATATAATCTTGCCTATGCGTCAAAGAAATAATTAATACTTTAATAACAATTTTAACATATTTAAACAAATGTCACTCTCAGGAAACAATTACATTAAAATTAATAATGAAACCGTGTTAAGGAAAATATAGTAGTAATATATTTGATTCTAATGAAATTAAGGTTTGTAAAAATAATGTATTATCCATCATACATAAATATTAGATGTTCTATTGATTTGCTTTATTGTCTTCCACGGAACGGCTCTGAAAAGACTTAGTGTAAAAATACGAGTACTATTTTGAATTTTTCTTAAGTTTTTCTATTAGTTTTGTCAATATTTGTGATTTTTTTTTTGAGTATGTTACATTTGTTAAATGTAAAACAAAGATTATTATGAGTGAATGTAAAAATATTTGAACATAATGATTGCTTTATTTATACTGCGTAGTTAAATACGCAGCGGGGGGTTACGTGCTGGCCACATTAGATTTTTTAAATTTGTTTCACATATTTTTTTCTATTTTTTTCTCTCCAATAAATTATTAATAAATTTGTAATTAAAACAAAAAGATGTAAACATATTGAGAAAAGCTTATAAAATCAGAAAAAATATGAGTCTGTTTTCAATATCGTATTACTATAAAATCGGATTCTAGGGATTTAATCTAAAGCAATTCTTAACATGATTCCTACACGTCTCTTACCTATTGTGACGAGCGATAAAAAGAATATTTTGAAAGTATTCATGTTCAAATAAATCACGAAAAGGTATTTCACGCATTTCATACATACAATTGTGAGAAAAATATTTATAAGTAAGTGTGAAACACATGCACTTGACCGAATTCATAAATTTATAACTTAAACTATACGACCGTGACCACTAAATAATTTAAATAATAATTATGGAATAATGGAGACATGAAATTAATGTCACACAACACAAATCCTCCCCTCCAGTGCTACATGTATTTTGAAGAAGACAAGCTGGAAGAGAGAGATAATTGAGTATTACCATGGCCTCTCTCAACGTATTGTCCTAATACGATTTGACATTTGCTCTGTTTTGTTTTTCAGTAGTGTTTGACCACAGGTTTGACGTTTGCATGAATGATCAATTTTGTTATAACAATGATTTATGTGCTAATGATAAATTCTACAAAAATAATAATTTTTGTGGCAAAATAAAAAAACACTGGCAACTTATACTTCATTTCACATAAGAAAATAGCGTTGGTTTAGTTAGGGATATAAATTCTGCCCTTTGATTGGCCAGAATGGAAACCTGGTTCACAAAAACGCGAAAAATATATAACATATCAACTATCAGTTATCACAATAAAATCTATAGTCTTGAGTGATGTTTACCCATGTTTTGTTACAATTTTTAATATTCAGGTCTTACAGTTAAAAACATTTATTATTGATAAAGGTTGGTTCCACGAATTTAAATTATTCATTTAATGCATGTAAAAACGATCGGCTCTCAAGCGCCATATACTATTTTCTTCCGTGAAATGAAGTATAATGTTCGGACGACTTGTAATCAAAGTTGCCATGATTATATGATAGATTTGATGTTTATCAATCTTGTAAATGTTGATTTACGATTATACTTGATTTGTGCTGTTAAGAATGAGTCATGGCAAGGCTACTTCAAAGAACTTTGTGAATTTGTAGTGAAACACTACCATGAAGGGAAAAGCATGAGTATAATTGGAAAAAAATTGAAGTTGGCGAAAAGCAGTCATTATTAAATGTTATGGCGAAATAGGTGACTACGAAATTCGAGGAAAAGTACTGGACAACCAAAGATATTGACTCCTAGATTGAGAAGACAACTTGTGAAAATTTGAAAGAGTCACCGAAGAGCCACTCAAAGGAAGGTAACGGTTCTCTTTAGTGCAGAAACCGGTGTAAAATTTCGCGAGAATGTTGTAGGTAGTGGATTTACAAGTCAGGACTCGGTTTTTAAAAGACATAAAACACAAATACAAACATATTGTCTATCTGAGTTTACTTTAATTATAAATTCTTTTCTTATATGCGAAAGAAAAACAACTGTTAACGAAAGTACAGATGAAAAATCATCTACGTTGGGCTAAGTCTAAATTGCACTGGAAGTAGACGACTGGTCCAAAGTTGTATTGAGCGACGAATCCAAATTCGATATCTCTGTAGATGACTGTAGAAAACGTGATTCGTAAGCTTTTCATAAAGATTGTCTGAAAAGGACTGTGACATTTGGAGTGATGATTTGGGGGGATGAATGTCTGAAAATGGGGTAGGAAAGATAAAAATAATAGATGGCCTACTTAATACCATTAAATTTCAACAAATTCCTAGCGTAAAAGAGTTTTACCCCGACGGAAACTTTATTTTTCAACAAGATGGAGCATTATGCCACACGGCAAAATCAACCGAAAAATGGTTTGAAGACCGCGACATGAGAATTCTAGTATGGCCTTCAAGCAATCCAGATCTCAATATTTTTGAGACCTTGTGGCAACGCATGGAACATTACCTAAGAAATAATCCTCAAAGAACTATAAATGATTTAAAGACAAAACTCGCAGAAATTTGGGGGTCTTTTACACCAGATTACTGCAGATCCCTGCTGGCATCTATAACAGCCAGAATACAATTTGTTATGAAGGCGAAAGGTGATGCGACGTCGTTCTAATTCTTGTAAAATCAGTACTCGTACGAACATTAAGTTGTCACAATAATTTGTTCATTTTTTAATTTGTTTAGTTTCTATGCAATTTGTGTTGAAATAAAATCTATATTTTTGGCAAAATATGGTCTTTCATTGTGTAACAAAACTAAATAGGTAATTCAATATTGAATCTAATTCGTTATTTCAAATAAAATATCAATAAATATTTGTGAAAACTGGTATCGTCCGAACCTTACATTGTTAGGGCTCGTATACATTATGCAGAGTATAAATAAAAAGATAAAATGAACTACGCATTTTTACTAAACCTAAATTACTGAAGTACAGGTGGGCGGTAAGGAAATTTTAAAACAAAAAAAAAAAATGGAAAAGTGGGCGGTAGATTCGAAAAGGTTTAACTACCACTTTAAGGTCTAGTTTTAATATAAATGACCCTTGTTCAAATTTGTTACTACGGTAGAAAACCCATTTTCTGGGAAAAAATTATGTAGGTACATATATTTCTGTAGATGAATGTGATATAGTAATTAATAATTATATAAGGTGAAATAGATAATAGTAAGATTATATATATATGTATTTTAATTTCACAATTAGAAAGAAGAAAATTTGTTTCTTTTTACTAAAAACTGAATAAATTTTACAGAAACATTTCTATAAGTATAAGAATAAGAACCTATTATATTTCCAAACAAAATTAATAAAAAATATTTTTCCTATTTTTATATAATATTTTGAATTATAATAAGTAAAATATGTTCAGGAGAAAGATGAGTATCTTTCAATAAAATTACAATGAATATTTTTTTAATTTAGAATATAATTAAAATGCAAATTTATTTAATTTCAACTCTTTCTAGGCAAATTAGAATAATGAGAGAAAATTTCTTGCATCATTAGTCTTTTTCACAACCACTGTTCATGAAATTAAACATTTACTTTTCATATGTTAAGGTCAGAATCAATTCCCAAGTTATACAAGCAACAAGAATGTTCAGCACACGCTTTTGAGTTAATTAGTATAACTACAACTCAATCCTCTCTAGATGACAATACAAAAAAATTCTCTACGAATGCCAAAACAAATATTATGAAATGCATTGTATAAATAAAGTTAATTAAAAAAAATATATAACCTTGAACTAAAAACACGTTACTCTTAAAGAAAAATTTATAATTATTTCATCTTCATGGACTTGGTTTTGGAAAGTAAATCTGTTAAAATAAGGGAAAGTGCTATAAAAGAAGCGAACAATGCATGCGTCTAGCTCTAGCGTAAATGTCGCTCGAAAATGATGAAAAAAAAAACCGGAAGAAAGTGAATCTGAGTTAACGAAGTGTAGGCAGTTGTTAAACAATGCACTGAGCACCCAACTGTTTACTAAATAACAATAACTGTTGTAATTAGCCTTTATTTGTTGGGACAACAGGTCTACTTTTCGTAATAAATCGATATGAAATCTTTAATTTCCGACTATTGTCGAGGTTTTCATAGCTAATGGAAACATTTGTGCATTGTCACCTATAGACGATGGATAAAATAATACATAATATTTTTCTGGTCATTTGCATTTCAAAGCATAAGATAAAACACAAAAAAAGATCGAAGCAGTCAATGTCAATGGCTTATAAATGTGACTCTTTCTGAAATATTAAGGCCCAATCTTACCATATCTGGTTAAAAATTTTAATTACCACTTAAATAAACAATATTAAATCGGATTAATGACAGCAATTATAAATTTGTCATTTGACAGTTTATTTCGTTTCGGTTTTGTTTATTTAACTGATAGTTAAAAATTGAACTGGAGATGCTAACATTGGCCCTAAATAAACTAATATTTAATTCAAAATAGGCACATTCTGCAGACTTTTGCGTTCACTGAATAATTGACTGCACTATTACTTTTGTATGTGTGTATGTGTAGGGATTTTGTCTTCGCTCTAACTCAAATACTATCATTCAGAAAATTCTGAAACCTTGTAGTTCTACCCTACTCTAGTAGGAAAAGAAGCCATTAGATTTTGGTGTAAACCGGATAACCGGAAATGGCACTTTACCTGAAGCTCATAATGGTTTTTCTTCAAAAAATACCATTAAAAGCCATTTTTTCGCATTTTGTCGTTATAAAAATTAAAGATTATTGAATTTTCTACAGGAATACATTAATACATTTTCTATATATTTTACAGATAAATTTAAAAATAATTTTTTACCTCCCGCTACCCTTGATAAGCGAGGTATAGGGATCGTGCTAAAAATCAAATATCGAGATTTTAGTAAATGACCACGTTTTAAGGTCCCTAGAATCCAATTTTAACATTTTCACGATGATGTCTGTATGTGTGTATGTGCGTGTGTGTGTATGTATGTATGTGTGTGTGTGTGTGTGTGTGTGTGTATGTATGTATGTGTAGGGATTTTGTCTTCGCTCTAACTCAAATACTATAATTCAGAAAATTCTGAAACCTTGTATTTCTATCCTATTCTAATAAGAAAAGAAGCCATTAGATTTTGGTATAAATCGGATAACCGGAAATGGCACTTTACCGGAAGCTCATAATGGTTTTTCTTCAAAAAATATCATTAAATGCTATTTTTTCGCATTTTATGTCTTATGAAAATTAAAGATTATTGAATTTTCTACAGGAATACATTAATACTTTTTGTATATATTTTGCAGATAAATTTAAAAATATTTTTTTTTATTAGTCGCGAAGCCTAAGATAAACACAATTCCTTTTTACACAGTTCATATTTCAAATGAATGTAACTGACAGTAAATGTCACTGTCAAAAAACTAATCACTTCAAATTAATAATAGTGACATTTTAAAAAGAAAATAGTAAATAAATCAATAGTTCTATGCAATGGAACAGTTTGCAGCGTTAGTAAATACGTAGGTACGTATTTAAATTTTAAATTAATAAAAATTAAATAGCGGGAGGTTTTGTGTTGGCCACATCAGATTTTTTTTAATTGATATGCATATTTACTCATGAAACGTAGTGATAAATCCAATCATGTAAGATCTATAGCACAACTTGTTTTTCATTGACTTGTACCCGGATACGTCACAATTTGGGCAACGTTCTGAATGCATAATACTTTAAATTGTTTTTTCTAATCCAAATAAACAAGCTTTCATACAAACTGTTATATTAAATAAAACTATGAAGTTAAAATATTCGTATTAACGAATAAAATAGACATGTTAATATTTTCTGCAATACCTCATTCTTTTGTAAAGTGAGAAATATTTATTTTAATTATACCTGGTTACATTTCCTGCATCCCGGATTGTGATTTAAATTCATTAATTAATAAAGGAAACAAAACGTTTGTCACTCCTGGCACGCTTCTCATCAGAGGCGCTAAAGAAAGTAATATTGTTTATTCTAGGAGTATCTATGTCTACATTAATTAAATTAATTATAGTTCGTTTCACGTAAGAAAATAGTGCTTATATAGGGAAAATAAATTCTGCTCTTTGATTGGTCAGAATGCACACCTAGCTCAAAAAAATATCACTTATCAAATCAAACGGGGTTGCGTGGCTGTGTGCGTATAGTGTCTGGTTGCCAATCTGGTGACCTGGGTTCGATCCCGGCCAGTGCAGACTTTTAATCGCACAAAAGTGATCCCTGTGGTGCACTCTCCACACCAGCTATAAGTGCCCGTGAGTTGACTCCTGGTAAGCACCCACACGGTAAAATATATCGTCATTACCGATTTCTACATGTTTGTAGATACTGGCATACCCAGTAATGGGTAATATGCCGTGATGATGATATCAAATCAAAGAAAAACGATAAAATTAAGTGATATTTAACCATGTTTTTGATTTCGACTTTATAATATTTAATATTCAGGTATGGTAAATTTTTTATAAATAGGAAGTATTGAAAGTTTACTTTAACGAATTTAAATTACTGATTTAATGCAAGTAAAAATTGTCGGCTCCCAAGCGCTATCTGCTATTTTCTTACGTGAAATGAATTATAGTTATAAATAAAGTATTCCAAATAAAAAATATTAAATATAAATATTATTTCGATTTATTTCATGAAACAGTTTGACAATTCTGCTAGGTTAGCGCTAACGTTAGTGTTGCTAGCATGCAAGCGTGCTATTTTTAAATTCAATAGACACTTACAAAATTGCAATTTGCACGAGCGCCTCTAACGGCGAAGCATAGAAATCAAAGTTGCTATGGTTACCCCGTACAAACAAAGACCTGTCATCAGCCGTAGACTTTACACTCTAGCCATCGTTTTAGTTGAATAATCGAATGATCTTCAATATTATCAAACAAAAAAGTTTCCCCAAACACATCTTCTGGTTTTAAACTCATTTTTATTAAACACAACGTACACATCACAATAAAGAATTAGGTTTAACACTGAATAACAGATGCGAATACAATGACAGATAGGAACAGGGAACGGGACGCAAGACAACGAGGGGAGGTTTGTTTGTATGCATGACCTTCTATATCTCTCTTGCAGTGACGTCAATTTTGTAAGTGTCTATTCAAACATAACCAACGAACAGCAGGTCTAGTTCGCCTGAATTCATCCGAAATTTCACGATAAAAATCGATTCGGGCCAGTAACAAAAAGTGATCGCATTTTGTTCTCGTTCTCGCGTTTTCCGAACAGCTTAGAGTGAACAAAGCATTTAGTAGTAAATTGCTGAACACGTTACATGACCACTAGTCTGCTGATTGTATCCTTTTTCAAACAAAATCAATATTTTTGATTGAAGAAATAAAGAATTCTGTTTTACTGTCACATCCCTTGGCTCGTCCCATGGTTGTAAAATATCAGAAGCCACAGAGAGACATATGTGTAGTTTAAAATCATTTTAGCTACCCCCATTAATTAGCAGCTACAGAGATTGATCACAATACGTGAAGTTTGATTTTTAATACCGATGCATAAAATACATATAATCATTTCATATTTTACGATATTATACTTTTGGGCACGGATAATATTTACATATGTATCAAGGCACAGAGGTTCTATTTTTATTTTTTAAGCACGGATGAGCAAAATAAGTCATATGAGATATGACTGATATAAAGAAACGAGTGCCGAGGTGCATATAATTTTATTTGAAATCGAAAAATTGTGAAAATAACGGAATATTTCTTTTATTCTTTTTTAGGTTATGTTTATATATCTGTCAGTCTGACACTCAATGTTGCTAATCTTGGACATTGAAGATATAGTAAAGAACATGTACAATATCAGAAGGTTAACAACACTGAATTTGCATGAAATCTCGTAAAAATGAATTGGATTCCTTTAGTGCCCATTTCTGAACTTTTAATTGCGATTTTTGTGCACTTTAGTGACGTTCCAAGTAAAATTTATGATTTATGATAGAGTGATGTAATTTTTTTCTGACATTTAATTTCGACAGTTTGTTGTTTGACAGCGAAGGCAAAACATTTTCGAGTTTTGTATACTTTTGTTCAATCAATAGTAAAAGCACATAATGTACAACACATACGTGAAAATTTTTTATTCATGCATGGAGTGGCTGCAAAACTCCTTCAAGCCCATAAAGTCAGTTTCATACATTTGTTCTACAACTGTTTGTCAATGGGTTTTAATTAAATAATCTTTTTCTTAAAGTGATATTTGCATCATTATTAAATTGTTGATTTCATAATAAAATAATTGACTTCTTTGTGTACTTTTTTAAGTTATTATTCTGACCAGTTAATTGTGACATCTGAAACATTGCCCAAATATGTATTTTTATCTTGACATTGTAATAATCTTAAATTACCTAAGTGAAAAAGTATTTCGCAAAATTGCTACTTAGTGCTCCAAGTAAGCAATTTTTCGCTTTCTTTAATCTCGAAGAAAAATTCCTTAAAGAGTATGCTCACAATATTCCTGAATTTCAAATTAATTTTAAAAATTATGGACTTTCTATAATTTCATAATTAATTATATATTAAGAGAATAACAGGAAAACTCAAAGAATTTCTTCGTATTGTTTGAATTTTTATAATAAAAGAAAATTAGTTTCTTCCTTTTATTAATTATTATTATTTGTTGATTATTGAATATGCTAGTATGCAGGAATTACAAGAATTTTAAATCTATGTAAGTATAACACTCTACAGCCTTTATAAGAAAATTAAGTATGTATTGAAGTACTCGTTTCTAAAGAGATTCATATTCCGGTTATTTTAATGAATAAACTAATTGGTTCTCGGTTCCGAATCCAAAACTATCTAGATTTGATTTCATTCATTATATTATATTATATATAATTTGTAACCCTTTTTATACATTTCGGTGTAAGGGTGCCGGGCGCACTAAGCTGCAGTGTGATAAATTTTTGTTGCTGAGCGTTCACCCATCCAACATATCGCTGATGTGTAGCCTGCTCGGACTTGCCGATCACAAAGCTGACACTCTAACCACACTGCCGTACTGCCGGCTATATCAGTATGTCCCCGGATTGAGTTTACGAAAGGAAAAAACTCTTACTTTTGATTTTACGAAAAAATGTCAAGGGAAGAAAAAAAATTGCTTGAATTAAAACGCATGTTTCAGTTATTAAAACTTTTAATTAATGCAAGGTTCTTTTATTATAACGTTTTTTCGTATCTTGTCCTCCTAATAATGTAGTTATTACATTGATCTAACACATGATTTTAGTTTGCTTTGAAATATGACAAATGATTATTAATTCTAATTCAATTCAATCCGGGGACATACTATATATATATATATATATATATATATATATATATATATATATATATATATATATATATATTATATTATAATATACAGTGTGTTTCACTTTACATGAAGAGAGCTAAATAAATAGCTTATTAATGACGGAATTAGGGCATCATGATTAATATTTTTGTAGTTATGAATCCGGCCAACTATGATTCAAATAAAAACTAGTGTTTCAAGTAAAGACATATCAGCGATGAAGATAGAGCAAAAAGTATTTTGTTGCTAATCACTAAAATACTCAAAATACGAAGTTTCGCTAAAAAAATTAATTTTGTAATTTTTCTACATTTTTGTGTAAACTCAAAACTCAATGAAATTTTGTTATCTTAAATAACAAGTGTGTAACACACAATCAAAACATGAGTAAATACATGAGTAAATTCTGTTTATTCCTGACGTTTCAAACAATGTTTCATTGTTTTGATTGTGCTGCACACCTGATACTTGAAATAAGATTTTTTTCAATGAGTTTACACAAAAATGTAGGAAAATTACAAAATTAAAATTTTTCAGCGAAACTTCGTATTTGGAGTATATTAATGACCAGCAACAACTTTCTTCAATACATTTTTGCTCTATCTTCATCGCTGATATGACTTTACTTGAAACACTAGTTTTTATTTTAATCATAGTTGACCTTAAAAAAAGTCATCCCTACAAAATATTAATCGTTATGGCCTCTATCACTGATAAAAGTTTTGTAATAATTGCGTTATTAATATACACTTTATTTAGGTGTCTTCATGTAAAGTGAAACACACTGTATTATATTATATTGCAGTATTGTCAATAGGAGAATATCCGAGGATCATATAGGGCACATTTAATGAAACACTGGCGATAGTCTCCCTATAACTAGTTCAGGTTTTAAGTAAATTAGATATTTCGGAGTTTGTGCAGAATGAACACTACCGTATGTGCTATTAAGAATGTCATGAACAATTTTTCATTTTTAACTTTACTCGACAGAGGAATGAAAAATAATTTAAAGATGAATCAAAAGGCATAAATGGTTCACGTGAATTGAAAAATTCTTTATTACGGATGTTTCGGGCTTAAGGCAAACCTATCTTCAGCTAACGGTGAATATACAAAATACTGAACTTTATAAAAAAATCTTAAAATTGTATTAGACACAATGATCTTTATAAGTTACGTCGATAGCATTTCAACAAACCTTCGAATCAATTCGGAGTTGGACATCAGTAAAACCAGTAAAATCGTATTCTAGTGACCCTAAAACGTGCTTATTCATTAAAAACTCACCACCTAAATTTTTGACCAAAGGCGAAAGGTAAAAATACTTTTCTCTCATTCGAATGGTATAAGGGTTATTGTACTTTAAATGTTTTACCCTTCAAACCTCAGATTTTTCGCAATCAATTTTAAATAATTTAAGCATAAAGCACAGTTAGGAGACGATATACCGGGTGTAACACGAAAACCGAGCCATAAGCATTTAACATGGGAAACCAGTTTTTCCTTGCGCAAAAGTGGCCTATTAATTTTAGACAAAAATGCTTCAAATAAATGTTGTCGAGAATTAAATTCCAATAATCACATTTTCTTTTGCATGTTTCGTAACCGAAGAAATTGAATTTAAAATTTTATAAAAGTTAGTTATTTCAAAGTTTTTCAAAAATTTTTTTCGCATTTTGTCATTATAAAAATTAAAGATTATTGAATTTTCTACATGTCTGCATTAATGCTTTTTCTATAAATATTTTACAGGTAAATTTAAAAAATAGCTTTTCTATAAATCCCAGAGCATTTGATAAACACAATTCCTTTGTTACACAGTTCATATTTCAAATGTAATAATGGTGACATTTTAAAAAGAAAATAGTAAATAAAGCAATAGTTATAATAATAATAATAATAATAATAATACTATTTATTTCCAACAGACATAAGCCCAATTACAGGAAAACAATGACAAGCAATTACAAAAATATTACAAAAATATAACATTATAAGTACCAACGTAAATGAATTCGATACAAAAAATATGAATTATAGTATAAATAATGTTTTACAAATAGAATACAGGCATCATTCATTTGATAAAGAATCTAACAATATTTTAAGAGAACAGAAAAATATGTCGGTGTTAGCGGAAATCAAATTATAATTATTGCACATTATGTGTATAGGTGATTTTGACAAAGCGTTTGTACGTGCACAGGGCAAATAGAAAATAAAATTGAATCTGGAGTTGATCCGAGAGGTATAAAAGTTTAACTTAGAGAGGAGATATGAGCAATCAATTTTATTGTGAATAATTTTATAAAGAAAAGTAATAGATATACTTTGTCGTCTATTTTTAAGAGAAGTAAATCGAACAGTGTCTAGTAGTTCGACGTAATCACTACCTTGTGGAGGATAGTGATTCGTGGTTTTGTATATTAAGTACTTCACAAATCTTTTTTGAATTTTTTCGAGTGAGGAACTTTGATATTCAGATTGTGGAAACCAGGAAAGTATACAGTATTCCAGTTTAGCACGCACAGAAGAGAAATAAAGTGATGTAAGAGCAAGTACATTGGTGAATGTTTTACTATTCCTAATAATAAACCCTAATGCTTGATTAGCAGACTTACAAACATTTTTAACATGTTCGGAAAAATAGAACTCGGGGTCGAAAACCACTCCTAAATCTTTTACAACGCTACAGCGTTGTAGTGTTGTGGAATTTATATTATAATTAAATTGTATGGGATTCTTTTTCCGAGTGAAAGACATTACCTTACATTTGTCAGAGTTTAAATACAATTTATTATTATTGCACCAGGAGTGTATATTATTTAAATCGGCTTGTAGAATTTTACAGTCATCGCTAGAAGAAATTGTACAAAAAATTTTGGTGTCATCGGCAAACATGAGTATGTTAGTAGAAATTATGGAGCTTATATTATCAATAAAAATTAGAAATAAAAGCGGGCCCAGGTTCGATCCCTGTGGAACTCCAGACTTTACTGTACAACAGTTTGAGTTAAAGTTATTGTATGAGACATACTGTGCACGATTACTTAAATATGATGAAAAATATCTGATGTGGACAACACATGACTTCCTTGTACGCCTGTTACACTATACATATTTTGTTAATAATTAAAATATGTATTATAACAGGCCCAATCATAAAATTGCACGTATTTGACATAATTTGATATTGACATTAAATTCTTTATTTTTTTGTTATTTCTTGCCCTAATTCATAGCAAACTTAATTACAGAAACCAAAAAGTACATAATGTTTAAATTTACATATCTCGCTTATACAAAAAACTAATTTAATCATACTTGAAGTTTTCGACGCAAAATTCAATTCTCTAAAACTTTTATTTGAAGCATTTATTGTTAAATTCAAAATAACACCATTTTTTTCAAGAAAAACTGATAATAGCTTCAAGTAAAGTATCACTTCCGGTTTGTCTATTTTAACCAAAGTCTATTATGTTACATCCATTGATATAGAAGTATTATATACCAAATTTGAAAAGTTTTGGATTATATTTTAATATAGTTTTCCATTAAAATCTATTATAGGTTTCAAGTAAAGTACCACTTCCGGGTATACCATTTTAACTAAAATCTATTATGTTATTTTCATTGATATAAAAGTATTATATACCAAATTTGAAAAGTTTTGGATTATATTTTAATATAGTTTTCCATTAAAATCTATTATAGGTTTCAAGTAAAGTACCACTTCCGGGTGTACCATTTTAACTAAAATCTATTATGTTATTTTCATTGATATAAAAGTATTATATACCAAATTTGAAAAGTTTTGGATTATATTTTAATATAGTTTTTTATTAAAATTTACTATAGGCTTCAAGTAAAGTACCACTTCCGGGCAGACCATTTTTACTAAAATCTATTATGTTATTCCCATTGATATAAAAGTCTTATATACTAAATTTGAAAAGTTTTGGATTCTATTTTAATATAGTTTTCCATTAAAATCAAATATGGGCTTCAAGTAAAGTACCACTTCTGAAAGTTATGCAAGGACCAAAAAGGGAGGTGCACAACTAGATGTTATAACAATCCTAAATACAAAATTTTAACTTTCTACGGCTTCCCGTTTTTCAGTTATGCGAGATACGTACGTACGTACGTACGTACAGACGTCACGACGAAATTAGTCAAAATGGATTCAGGGATGCTCAAAATGGATATTTCCGTTGAAATCTGGAAACCGAATTTTTTCGCGATTACAATACTTCCTTTACTTCGTACAAGGAAGTAAAAAGTTACAAAGAGACTTGCTAAATCCCAAATTATGAAGTTTCTCAATTAGTATAGAATGGCTAATACGGTCGAAAGCTTTAGCAAAATCAGTAAAAATCACATCGACCTGACCTTGTTTATCCAAAGATTCTAGTACGAATTGAGAAAAACAACATAAATTAGTATGAGTTGATCTATTTTCAGTAAATCCGTGCTGGTATGGCGAAATTAAATGTTTTATTTGATAATATAAATTATTGTAAATACAAATTTCTAATAGCTTGGCAAAATTTGATAAGATTGCAATAGGTCTATAATTTTTGATATTCTGTGGGTCACCAGATTTGAGAACAGGACATACACGCGCGGTTTTCCAACAGTCAGGAAAGGTATTATTTATTAAGCATAAGTTAAATATATAGACAAGCGGTTCAATGAACGCATTTATGCAATCCTTAAGGAGGAAACTGGGTATGTGGTCGCTGCCTGATGTAAATTTATTTTTCAGCTTTTTTGCTGCATTTAAAATGTCATCGCGAGTGATGGTTTTGATGTCAATAAGCGCTGCGTTATTAATGCATATACTAGGGTTACCACAGGTAGTCGGATCAAGGAAGACACTACTAAAATAGTTATTAAAAGCATCAACAATGTCTTGCGGGTTGTCATAAGTAATATTGTCTAGTTTCATTACGCCTGGAATTCTGCTGTTACCTTTCATTTTACGGAAATGCGACCAAAATTGCTTACTATCATTAATAATGCTAGGAACATAGTATAGTTAGCACCCACTGAAATATATACTAACTGGAATGCGCGTACGAACCGTGACTGTGAAGGCATATTGAAAGCCTGCTGCTGGAGTAGTCGGCAAACATCGAGGCAGTTCGTGAGTAGACGGAAATTATTTCGTGTGGCGCAGGTTTAAATAAATGAAGCATAACGTGAAAATAAAGCTATCAGCTATGATACGTGCGCGAACAGGACCAGCCATTATTGTTCAATGAGGCTTCAGTGCAGCGTACGCTGATAGGTTGAGTATGCGAGTTCTAGTTAGTATATATTTCAGCGTTTGCACCACTAGTGAATACCTAGGCAAGTATTTAAATTAATAAGAATTAAATTGCGGGAGGTATGGTGTTAGCCACATCAGCTTTTTTACCTCTCGCTAAGAGAGGTATTGGATTCATGCTAAAAACTGCATATCCAAATTTTAGTGAACAAGCACGATTTAAGGTCCCTATAAACCGATTTTAACATTTTTACGATGATGTGTGTGTGTGTGTGCGCGCACGCGTGTGTGTGCGCGCGCGTGTGTGTGCGTGTGTGTATGGGAATGGTTGTGTGTATGGGAATGGTTGTGTGTATGGGAATGGATGTGTGAATGAGAAAGGATGTGTGTATGGGAATGGATGTGGGTGTGTGAATGGATGTATGTGTGTGTGTGAATGGATGTATGTGTGTATGTGAATGGATGTATGTGTGTATGTGAATGGATGTATGTGTGTATGTGAATGGATGTATGTGTGTATGTGAATGGATGTATGTGTGTATGTGAATGGATGTATGTGTGTGTGAATGGATGTGTGTGTGTGAATGGATGTTTGTGTGTGAATGGATGTATGTATGTGTGGATGTTGGAAGGACGATTCCTCAAAAACTATAAGACTTAAGATCTGTTGAACTATGAATTCCTCAATCTGACATTCCTGGGAAGAGCTGAAAAGATTTGGTAACAATGGGACAACCGGAAGTAATAGTTTCTTAAAAAAAATCTTTTAAATAGGGTCCTATACCATAGTCATATTTTAACTATCTTAAATAAGAAGACGAAAATATACATAAATTAATGAGTATTAGTGAAAAAATTTTCTTTAAATATTAACTAGGTCACAAACTACAAGCGATTGAACCTGATTACTAATTGGGTATGACGTGTTAGGTACTAAGAATTTGATTGGTCGCCTGATTTTAAAAAGAAGATTCGCGCGTCTGTAGCGGTCACCTTTGAAAGAATATGAAATGTCATGATGTTCTATAACCTAACAAAATGTTTAACAATTTTGTGTTTGATGAATTTGTTTAATTATAACATCTAGTAATATTAACAATAATCATGTATTTATAAATAAATCAATTTGTAATATGAATTAAATTAATAAAAATATGAATTAAATTAATATTGAAACTTCAAAACAGGCAAACATTAGCGCCATCCGTCGTCATACTTTGTGTAATAATATTGTCAAACTGTTTCAATGTTCTGTAATTTATTAGGAAGAAATCCTTGTTAAATGCTTATTATTTATGTTATTTATACTTAATAATAATTTCTTCGTAAATATAACGTATAAGTTTTTATATAAAAACATTTCAGCTATGCAAACATGAAAAAAATTGTTTCCAGTATAACTAACAGTTTGTCCCATTGTTTGTCGATCACTCGTTAGTACCCGCTACGTGACGCACAAATTCTTAAACTTTAAAAATTCATATCTCGCTTATTAGGTAAAATTTTTAAGTCGCGTTTGCACTGAAGTTCTTATTTTATCCTGTTCTTACAGGAAAAAAAAAATAAAAGAAAAATGGTATAGGACCCCATTGTATTTTTTGGAAATTTTTATTACAAATATTGAAGAACAAAAAATTCTCCATTTATTACACTTGAAATTTTTATTATATCTTGTATAGATTTAGAGATAAAGACCCTATAATATATAGAATAAACGGATGTAATACATCGCAGAGGCTAAGGCACTAAGGAAACCACTTGACAAATTCAAATGTTTATAACATAGTTTGTAAATGACAGATGTCAATATCAAAAATCAACAGTTTTAGTGACATTCTGAAAGCTCTTTCTAGAAAGTACATTTAATCTTTCTTATTGTTTTATTAATTAAATATTTAAAATTGTAGGTAAAATGGATATATCCATCAGAAATACCGCCAATCTTGTTAATGAATTGGAAGAATCTGACATTTAGGATATACAATGAAAAATAGTTATAATTAGAATTGTATGTGTGCAGAAGACAAATATAGTGTTTCCAATCCGGGATCCCGAAAATCTCGATTTTTTTTTTAAATCAAATTTCAATCTGCTTTATTCCTTTTTTCTTTATCCGCGTATTATTTAGCTTTACTCCGGTAATTTACGTATGTAATATGTTACAGACGTGGGAATCACCTACCGCCGGACGGGGATTCCGCTATCGCGCTGCTCTCAGTATTATGCTTCTTTACCGATGTTTGTTTTAGTTGTAACTTGTCTCGTGTGAGTTGAAGATTAGTAAACAGTAGTTTTCTGTTTCTAGTTCCTAGTTTTATGTTTTACAACCAAAGATGATTTTTTTAAATTTTACTTCTTAAATGTACAAAAATATCTTTTATTTTTGCATTTTTTAATAAAAACGTTCTTTTGTTTGATGTATTTCTGCATTTTTGTTACTTCTGTTGCTAGTGCTAGATTTAAAAAGAATATATTGGGTTTAATCCCAGGATTCCGGATCTAGATTTTTTATCCCGAGATCTCGAAATGGGATCCCGATCCCGAAAATTGGAAACCCTAGTTAAATACAATAAAAAACAATATTTGGGAAAAGTTTTGTAATTTTTTTGTTATAGAACGACAGTTCGATAGCGAAGTGCAATACAATACTTATATAACATAAAATGGAAAAGGCGAGAGGTACTGTGTTGGCCACAACAGATTTTATTTTATTCATGAAACTTCATCTAAATTGAAAGAGATTTGTAGTTCTACAAAGCCATAATTATTATTCGCTAAGCAGTAATCATTTTTTAAATATTCTACGATGCATACATAAAGACGATGTTGTCCTTAAGCATTGTTTTTAACCAAGAAATTGAAAAATTGTTGCCTTTTTGCAGTTTGAAACAAATTAACATAGACATATTATACCTACATTGTTGGAGCATCGCCATTCGAAAAAGTGCCTTAAAAATGTGCAAATTAAAGTCCAGTAATTCCACAATTTTTGCAAAATTAAAAACTTCAATATTTACATTTTTGCCTTTATCTCGTGACATGCACTTTTTCGCAAATAACAAAGTAAATATCATTAAAATAGTCTCCTAATGGAGCAACTTTTGTTTAATTTAACCGACTTAGTATGTTTTATAGAGATCCCTATGTTGGACAAGTTATCCTAAATATAAGAAAAATCATATAAGACCTCATTGGTTAGACAATCTTTTTTTTAATGGCCAAGTAAAGAATGATTTTATTGGCAGTTTCTGCGCAATAAAGTTTGCCGGCGACAGAGAAAGTTACTTTCAATGCCACCGCAAAAGAAAGTATAATTTTATTGCCCAGTGACTGTCAATAAAACATTCAAATTTGTAAAAATGAGTTAACAAAAAAAAAAAGAAATGAGCCCAAGTGAACATTTATCTGAAGACTTATGGACACCAAAATATGTTACAAGGAATGCACTAGAAAGGTCACAAGGCAAGATGTTATAAAAAAACAAATATTGTAAACAGTGGTGTAAGATCTACTAAAACAATTTAGAAAATTAGTCATTTACATTTCATTACCACACAAAAAGTAGGTTTATGTAACTAATAACCGTAATTTAAAACCAAGATTTTATCTGCCCTATTAGGTGTTATACGAATGCGAATGTTAGATAATCACACAATCAAGATGCTAATCATATGCAAAATGACTTCATAACTATTGAAGAATATAGTCTTAATGGAAGACTCTTAGGCGCAGTTCCTTCTGACATTAAATTTCAAAGTGAACTAATTAATGAATCAAAGCAACTATAAATTAAGGCAATTAAGCAATGATGTAAGTAAAACATAAACACGTCGGCCCGTTTTTCGCATGCTCGCTTCGACCTTAAACTGAAGGAAATGTGCAATAGCAAGGGCATCTGATAATAATCTTTAACTTAATTATTGAAATTATAAATAACCAAAAAGAAAACTTACCAAATACAGAAAAGTATTTTACATGGTCTACTAACTCATATATGATCACATATCCCAAGTTACTATTAATTTTTATTACTTATTATTTATTTATTATTTATTTACTATTTATTTATTTATTATTTATTTACTATGTATTTATTTATTTATTATTTATGTATTATTTATTTATTATTTATTTATTATTTATTATTTATTATTTATTATTTATTATTTATTATTTATTATTTATTATTTATTATTTATTATTTATTATTTATTATTTATTATTTATTATTTATTATTTATTATTTATTATTTATTATTTATTATTTATTATTTATTATTTATTATTTATTATTTATTATTTATTATTTATTATTTATTATTTATTATTTATTATTTATTATTTATTATTTATTATTTATTATTTATTATTTATTATTTATTATTTATTATTTATTATTTATTATTTATTATTTATTATTTATTATTTATTATTTATTATTTATTATTTATTATTTATTATTTATTATTTATTATTTATTATTTATTATTTATTATTTATTATTTATTATTTATTATTTATTATTTATTATTTATTATTTATTTATTATTTATTATTTATTTATTTATTATTTATTTATTATTTATTTATTATTTATTTATTTATTATTTATTTATTATTTATTATTTATTTATTATTTATTATTTATTTATTATTTATTTATTATTTATTTATTATTTATTTATTATTTATTTATTATTTATTTATTTATTATTTATTTATTATTTATTTATTATTTATTTATTATTTATTTATTATTTATTTATTATTTATTTATTATTTATTTATTATTTATTTATTATTTATTTATTATTTATTTATTATTTATTTATTATTTATTTATTATTTATTTATTATTTATTTATTATTTATTTATTATGTATTTATTGTGTATTTATTATGTACCTCTGTGGTGCACTCTCCACGCCAGTAATGAGTGCCCGTGAGGTGACGCCTGGTAAAGGCCCGCACGGTACAAATATGTCATCATCGTTACCGGTATATGTAACAAAGCATATTGACGCATCTAAAAATGGGTAATATGCCGTGATGATAAATTTATACTTATTTTATTTATTTATTATTATTATTATTATTATTATCATTATTATCATTATTATCATTATTATCATCATTATCATTATTATCGCCATTATCATCATTATCATCAAATTCAAATTTAGGTTCATTTTGTTTTCTTTTAATATTAATTTCCATATAAAACTGATCCCATGATTCCATTATTTTGCCGAGTACATATTATACCAGGTGACACTGTAAAACGGGCCACTAGAAATAACTTTTTTATTTATAATTATTTTTTAATTTTCTTTATACAGTGTGTCCCATTTAGAAGTGCCACCATTGGGATTTCGAGAACTATAAGAGATACGATGTCGGTTAAATGGAACTTTTTGTGCGCCTTTGGAAGGCCATCTCAGATGTGCTTTTGTTTTTCCAACAATTCTCATAGGGCACTAGATAATGACGAAAAACTGAATATTGTTGATTTTTTCTTTTTCAAATAACTTTTAAACCATTAGTAATTGAGAAAAACGTTTCAAATACAACAGATAGATATTTTTATTAACTAACCAGTGGCGTACGAAATAAATTTTTATATCCGTAAATTTTCGAGATATAACACAAACTTATATTTTTTTAAATGGAACCCATATCTGATTTCAGTCTCAAAAAAATCATTATTTTTTTCTGTTTTCAATGATGTAAGGGTTATTATGTTTTATATTTATTTTGCTCCTAAAATTTAATTTTTCTCTTTATTTTCCTAAACTTTCTTATTATTTCCCAAAAGAACATTATTATTTTTATTAATTATATTGTATTTGATCGATATAATTTATTTTATGCCATTATTACTTAATATTTTCACTCTATACTCATAATTACAAATTACACGATAATGTGCCAAGGGCGACCAGATACAAAATATTATAAAAATTAGTTTGATACGAGTTTTGAGCAAATTTTTCTAACGAAATAAATTATTTAAATACAAGGAGTATATCTAAATAGAAATCTACCAATACTTCCAAAATAATTATAAATTTAATACAAAATAAGGAAAAAATAATAATTTTGAAGGCAAAACAAATACAAAACATAATAACCCTTACATCGTTGAAAAGACAAAACAATAATGATTTTTTTGAGACTATAATCAGATATGGGTTCCATTTAAAAAAATATAAGTTTGTGTTATATCACGAAAATTTACGGATATAAAAATTTATTTCGTACGCCACTGGTTAGTTAATAAAAATATCTATCTGTTGTATTTGAAACGTTTTTCTCAATTACTAATAGTTTAGAAGTTATTTGAAAAAGATAAAATCAACAATATTCAGTTTTTCGTCATTATCTAGTGCCCTATGAGAATTTTTGGAAAAACAAAAGCACATCTGAGATGGCCTCCCAAAGGCGCACAAAAAGTTCCATTTAACCGATATCGTATCTCTTATAGTTCTCGAGATCCCAATGGTGGCACCTCTAAATGGGACACACTGTATATTTACTAGTCTTAGGGCCGGTTTTTCAATCGCTTGTTAAAGTGTTTGTTAACTACCTAGCAGATTAAATTTATCCATCAGATAAACTCCATGGTAATGAAAATGCGTTATTCAATACGAATTTATCTGTCCGGTAAGTAACAGACACTTTTGGTAGTCAACTGTAAGGTTGGCAATAATTATAAGCTGATATTTGCTGTGTTCGTAACGATTCATGTGTCATTTTGAACATAATTTCCACACATTTTGTTTCGAATATGATTGACAGTTATAGTTGTTGACAGAACTGAATCTGTGACGGTCAAGCAAATTTAAAGTTTGCTTTAGTTTGTAGCAATATGTAGTAAGAATACATGAACTGAAGATTGGAAAAAACTATTTTTCTACTGACTGTCATATAATTATGGATTTTATTTTATTACATGTATGCATCTTTCGGGCTTCAAGCATCAAGCAGTTGTAAATTTGTACTGAGATTTGGCCTACAAATGTAAACATACTTGTATGTTCTGTTTCTTAAAAAATATACTGTCTCATTGGTCATGAATTAGAAAAGGTAGCGAATTTCAGTATTTTATAAGAGCAGGTTTGGTTCATTATTAGGATTAAACAATAACTTTGTTGTATATTGACGCAACATTGTTGTGATCAACGTTTTGCTTGTTATTAATTCTTCTCATTCTTGTAATCAAAACAAATTATTATAAAGTGGATTATGTATTATAATTTAATGAAATGTATACATTTTTTAATTAGCCGTGAAAAGTACACTGTCACATTCATTGGTATACAAGACATTTTTAGAACAAATGTTTATACCATTGGAAATATCAGTATTCTCTGAATACATAGCAGTATTTTTCTGCTAAATTTGAACTTTTCAAAATATTGATCGTCACTAGAAATCAACGAGATCTGGTCGACGTCTTTCAATATGTGGTTTTCGATTCACTACCATTATAACAAACGAAATCTTCCAATTTTTCCTTGTCCTTGTCTTTATTATCGAAAAACACATTTACATAAGTCTATTGTATATATATTTCTATAATTTTTTATGAATATTATTTAACTGTCAATGTCAATATGTCAGAACAGCTGAATTTATCCTACTGGTAAAATTTTATCGGTAGGTCAAAGTGTCTGTTACGTTATCCTCTTGTTTAGCTAAGACTTATCCTGTTGGCAACGCTAACATGACATTGAAAAACTGAAATAGGTGTTTACCATGACGATAAATTTTACAGAGACTTAACAGACACTTGCCAGGACATTGAAAAACCGGCCCTTAGGAACTTACAAATCGTAGTATGTACAGTGTGTCTGCTGTAAGCGGGCCACCATTGCTAACTTTCTTATTTGAAGAGATAGAAAGACGATTAAATGGACAAAGTTGGGCGATATTATACGACAAATGTAACCGTGGAAAATACAAAACAATTGAACATCAAATACGCGACTTATTCAACAAAATAACATTTTTTTAAATGGAATGCCATATTGAAATGGTACCATTTAAAAGATTTTTATTATCTAAATATAAAAGTTCATTATCACTATACCTCTAAAATTAAAAACAAAAGAGTTATTTCAAGTTGAAATTTATAGATATTTACACACCAAGTGAGCTAAGGTAATGTTTATCCATGAGGAGAAAGTTTAGCTCACGAGCCCGAAGGGCGAGTGAGTTAAATTCTTCGAGTGAATAAACATTCTTAGCTCACGTGGTTTGTACAATATTTTATTCAATTTTGACGAAATAATAATAAAAACCATTATAATATTTAATTTTGACAAAATAAAAAATTGATCGATTAGTAGGCTAAGCATGACAATCGTCGCTGATAGACGTCAAGTCACATATTTAAAAAGCTTCATTGTCTGTCATTTATGTCGTAAAAAATAATGAAAAGAGCTGATAATGTCTGATAAATTATGTGGTGTTATTTTCGTTCTTGATGTTATTTTTAAATGCATTTTTTGTTGCAGAATGCCAGAATGAGATAAAAGTTTGAGAGAGTGATTTTAAAAAAAAAAATTTCTACTCACTTATAAATTTTTATGTGTGAAGTTTGATTTTTTGCACACTGTGCGTGAAGTGTTATTTCACGCACCTTTCATTATTTTAAATATTACAAACTGAATTGTATTTTAATAAAACAAAGCTGTTAAACACCCGTAACATTGGTAACCATGGTTACACAAGTCGATAACGCAGAGGCTTTACGTTAAAAGAATGACAATGTCAAGAAAAAATATATTTTATTGCAAGGTCGTAGAAAAAGTACAGTATGTAACACGTGTGTGAAGCCTATTTTATATTCGGGTGGTTTGCAACACTCGCCTTCGGCTCGTGTCGCAATCTCCACCCTCATGTAAAAATTCCAACTTCACACACTTGCCACATAATATACTATTAATGCACATGTGAAAAAAGTGTTACTTATAGTTGTTGCTATGGAGTTAATAATGACAGTTTAAAACGTCAAAATTGAATAAAATATTTTATTTCATATTTTAATACACATATATCATTGTTGCTATGGAAACAACAGAAACTAACATTAAACAAAGAACAATTGAAATTTTATTGATAGATGCTGTCAACAAAATGGAAAAAAAATACTAATGATGAATTAGTTGATATGCTTTTTGTTTATGCAAAGTGCAATAAAAATTCTGTAGCCAGTGCGCAAAAGTATTTAGAACTATATCCTAATAGACCTCAACCCAATAGAACGTATTTTACGAAAATTGAAATCCGCTTAAGGGAAACCGCTAAATTACGTGAAGAAAAAAGAAAACGTGATCAAGTGACAGAAAACGAAGAAAATGTAGAATTTTTTTGGCGTATATATAAATGTCGTAAAATTCATCATTTACAAGATCGTGATTTTGAAAGAAGGCTTGAATTTTGCCAGTGGATATTAAACGAGCATCGACGGGATTATAGAATTAGCCATCAAATATTATGGTCCGATGAATCTTATTTTTCGCAAAATGGCTTCTTTAACAGTAATATTCATTATAGGTGGAGTGATCAAAATTTTTGGACCCAACAGACAAGTTTTAAGGTCATTTCGGTGTTAACGTTTGGTTAGGTGTATTAGATACATATTTGATTGGCCCTTATTTTCTTGAAAGAAGTTTGACTCAAGAAGTATATTTACATTTTCTTCAAGATACTTTCGAGAACTATCTTGATAATATGCCATTAAACTAAAGAAAAAACCCCTTAACCTTAACAATAAATTTAAAAACTTTAGTTTAAGGGGTTTTTTCTTTAGTTATAACTTTACCTTAAGACTCCATTTTAGTTTTATAATATGCCATTAAACGTTGCACGAAATATGAAGTTCTTTCAACAGGATGGTGCTCCAGCACACAATGCGCTAGCAGTGAGGCACTATTTGAATGATAGATTCCCTCAAAAATGGATTGGCACATATGGCCCTGTTCCGTGGCCAGCACGGTTACCTGACCTTACGCCCCTAGATTTTTTTGTCTGGGGTTTTATTAAAGATAAAGTATATCAAAGACCAGTGAATACGGTTGATGAATTAAAAAACAGAATTACTGCTGCCTGTGCTCTAATATCAAAAAGGATGTTGACTAAAACAATGAAGTCTGTGATAAAAAGAGCACACATTTGTCGTGAAAGAAATGGTCAACATTTTGAACAATTTTTTTAAGTTTACTAGTTAATAATTAATTTCGTTATTTGTTTTTGTTCTTTCCATAGCAACAATATTGTATTTGTATCAAAATATGAAATAAAATATTTAAATTTCAACTTGAAATAACTCTTTTGTTTTTAATTTTAGAGGCTTAGTGATAATGAACTTTTATATTCAGATAATAAAAATCTTTTATTCAATTTTGACGTTTTAAACTGTCATTATTAACACCACAGCAATAATTATAAGTAACACGTTTTTCACAAGTGAATTAAAATTTTTTAAATCACTCTCACAGTTTTTTTAATTCACTCTGGAACAAATAATGCATTTAAAATACATCAGGCACGAAATTAACACTTACCACAGTATTTATCAGACATTATCAGCCATTTTCATTATTTTTCACGGCACAAATGACAGACAATGAAGCTTTTTAAATATGTGACTTGACGTCTATCAGCGACGATTGTCATGCTTAGCCTACTAATTGATCAATTTTTTATTTTGTCAAAATTAAATATTATAATGGTTTTTATTATTATTTCGTCAAAATTGAATAAAATATTGTACAAACCTCGTGAGCTAAGAATGTTTATTCACTCGAAGAAATTAACTTCTTCTCATGAATAAACATTACCTTAGCTCACTTGGTGTGTAAATATCTATTAAATGGTACCATTTTCAATATGGCATTCCATTTAAAAAAATGTTATTTTGTTGAATAAGTCGCGTATTTGATGTTCAATTGTTTTGTATTTTCTACCGTTAAATTTGTCGTATAATATCGCCCAACTTTGTCCATTTACTCGTCTTTCTATCTCTTCAAATAAGAAAGTTAGCAATGGTGGCCCGCTTACAGCAGACACACTGTACTTGGTATGATGGTAGCGCGGTTTAACCGGAGCTGACATCTGACATTAACTTTCATATTTCAAATTGGCAGCCTATATATTTTTATTGTATTTGGAATCTACGTAAAATTACAAATTCAACGATATGTCTGTAGTGCATTTTTATTGAAGAATAAATTACAAAAAAAAGGAGAAAAATATCAATTATTAACCTGGTAAGCCATATCAGATAGGATGTGATAGGATGTGATTACATATTACTCAATATTCTCAACTGTTGTCACAGCATACCTGATATTATGCCTTAACAGGTTAATTATTCGTAATTTTCTCTTTCGTCTTTGTCATTTATTTCTTTAATAAAAATGCATTTCAAGCATGTCGTTGAATTTGTAATTTTGCGTAGATTCCAAATGTATAAAAATACACATACAGGGCGTGAGCGGCCTTTAAGTGCTTGGAATCAGCTGCTCTGTGTGCGCTTGTCACTTTGACAATAAGAATGTTTTGACTAATTTTGATTCTGAACTACTAAAAAGTTATTATAATTTTCGGGCAGTAAACACATGAAATTATGACTTTTTATTCTTAATAGTACAAAATCAAAAAACCAAAACATTATTCTTGTCAAAGTGACAGTAAATTGACAAGCGCACATAAATCAGCTGATTCTAAGCACTTCAAGGTCGCTCGAGTCACGTGTCTGCTCGATGCCTATATCATACGACATACTATAATTTGTGAGCCCCTAAGCCTAGTATACAAATATATAAAGAAAATTGAACAATAATTATAAATAAAAAAAGTTATTTGCCCGTTTTTCAGTGTCACCCGGTATAACCAGCTGTAGCTCTGACGACCAGAGTTTAAATCTGACCGAAGTCAAACTAGAAAATTATTTCTAATTTTCAAATCGCATAAAAGTGACCCTCGTAATCGACTCATTATGATGGCTTGAGTGCCCGAGAGATAACGCTTGGTAAACGCTCTTTTTGGTACAAAAATATCGTCATTACCGAAATCTGAGGATAAAGGCAGATTAATATTCACAAAAATCGGTATTGCATGAGCATGAGTGAAAACACTAAACAAATAAAATATAATACTTTCTTCACATAAGTATAGAATATCTATGAGAAAGACTATAAATTTAGAAATATTATTGCTACTTTTTTTACCTCCCGTCAATCAAGGTAAAGGGAGATAATGTTTCGGTCCAAAAATTCGATAGTGTTTTCAGTGAATAAGAACGAATTGGGGTCCCAACATCACGTTTTTACTATTTTTACAATGCTGTCTGTCTGGATGTGTGTGTAACGATTTTTTCGTCTCCGATAACTCTTACATCGAACTTCCAAAAATTTCTATTTTCCGTATTTAAGTTTTCTGCATTTATATAGAATTGATTCGATTTTGAGTAAAATTTGCAATTCAGAAGCCGTACTTGACTTGACATAACAGTTTTTAACGAAAAACTATGTGAAAATATAATCCTAAACTTTTCAATTTTAGTATTTGACATTTATATTAAAGGGAATAACATATTAAATTATGGCTAAAATTGATAAATTGGAAGTGATACTTCACTTGAAATTTTGAACAGATCTTCGTAAAAAAATATATTAAGATATCACGCAAAACTTCTCAAATTTGGTATTTACAACTCTTATATGATAGAAAACAACATATTAGATTTTAACTATGTATAATAAACCGAAAGGGGTACTTCACTTGAAACCCATAACAATTTTTAATAAAAAATTCTGATGTGGAGGTACATAAGTACATTAAATTTAAGCAGATAGAACTCGGCAAAAGCAACAATATTTCTTAATAACTTTTTTTTCGAAATCGCAATTTAATTTTTGGAAAAGATATTTCCAATTTAGAGACATATACTGGTAAAATAGAGGAAAGTAAGTGACATTGACAGAACTAGAGAGCAGCAATATTTCTTAGTAACATTTTTCTGAATTCTCAGTTTTTTTTAGTATTTTTAGGCAGGTAATGAATTTTTAACAAAGTTTGAATATTTTTAACACAATATCTAAGTTTACAAAATAAAGTTACTAAAAAATATTGTTGCACTCGACGAGTTCTATCACTGGTTAAATTTAATGTACTTATTTCTGTTACAGCCTGTATTAAAATAGTTTTAATTGTAATTTTTGCTATAGTGGAATACGCGATTATCTTACCAGACTCACCTGTATATGATAAACCGGATGTAATATTTAACTTGGAGCTCTTAACAGATTTTAGAGGTAAAACAATAAAATATAATCCAAAATTTCGTATTATAGACGTTTTTATTTATTGGAGCAACAAATTAGATTTTGTTTACAAACGATCAACCGGAAGCGATACTTTTCATAAAGCTCATTGCTATTTTAAACAAGGAATTGGCGGGAGACATGTGTTAGCCACATCAGATTTCGTTAACAATTAAAGCGTTTTAAATCTTTAGAAATAAGTAGAAAATTTATTTTTTATATTTCACATTTCTTTTTCAAGCTAATTATTACACAAATGACAATTTTTCATTTAAATAATTCCAAATGATTTTGACCGAAATTACTTATTTAAATACAGAATAGTATATTATGCAACGAGTTTACAATAATAGCTATTAATACATGATCATAAAGTTTACAATACTCGCCATGACTCGTATCGTAAATCATGCGAGCATATTAATAGTCATTATACATAAGTTGCATACCCTATTATTTCTACGAATATTCATAATAATTAAAAAAATAAACTATAAACCAATAAATTGCTTATAAAATTAATCTGTATCATAATGAAAAGAAAATCTGTAACATAATAATAATGAGTGTCATTAAAATACAGATGACACATAATGCATATATTAAAGCATAGGAGTAGAAAAATTATATTAAAGATAAATTGTTAAATTCAGGTCTATAAGCACAGAGTATACAACAATGCTTGCTACACTTTCTCACATTTTACAGTAATGAGGTTTTCTTTGAAATACAAAAACAATAAAAGAAACATTTAGTTAAATAGTCATGTTTCATTTAAGAAGATATTAATTTTAAAAAATGACTTTTTTTGCTGCATATTTCAATTAATTTAAAAATTCTACGTACATACATATATTTTCAGTCTCATATAATACTTTTAAAAAATGCCGTAATCAAATTTTATTTACTGAAGTAAAATAATTACTTCCACATGCAAATGCGATTCGGAAATCTAGAATAGTGAATTATTCAGTAAGTGAGCACGAATTAGAAGCTCTAGGTTTGAATCTTGGTGGAACAAAGTGCAATGTAATTAAATAGAGTCGGTGACGAAACCCGACCGCCTCCGCGAAGGCTTGCCCCCGCTGTGGATGTGTAGTGTAAGGAGGGATCGCACCTGACATCGTCTGGTGAAGAAACTCAAGCATTTCAGTGCAACACATAGAGTGATATGTGATTGTTGTTGTTGTGTGAGTGCACTTAACATGGATATTGTCACACTCGTAAGTTGAAATATATTGTTAGCAAATAAGCGCCCCCAATAGTATAGATATTCGTCATTACCGAAATCTACAAATTGACATATCCAGAAATGGTGTAAGCCGTGACAATATATTTAATTATTACTAATTAATATTTACAATATCTTTATTATCTTTTTTTTAATATTTACTGTAACATATTATTATGCCAATAAATAAGCTATATTTTCAATAAATTTACTACTTTACAAAAATATGGTTCTTTTCCAAATAAATACGACAAATATATTTTAAATTATTTCAATTCTGGATATATTTTTTAATTCGTTTAAAATTTCATTTCTCTGTACATTTTCAATATTTTTTATGTTTTCAATAAACAAACGTATATGAATATACAAGGTTCTTTGAAATTTTATAATTATTTTTTCTTAACTTTCATTTTTAGAACAATGAATTATTAAGCGTACTACAAACTTTTATTTTTAATTTCAACACCGTATCATGTTTTATTTAAAATAATAACTGATTATCTTAAAATTATCTATTATTAATTCCTTCCAATTTAAAATACAAATAATTTTCGAAAATAAATTGACCTTATTTTATTTTTATTTTTTTCTCTCAAACAAAATTTAACCTGAACTACAAAATGTAAATAAAGCTACAATGCGTAACATTCCAGATTCTCATGTCAGCATTGTACATAAACCCAGCCGTTTGTATATCAACGCACCACGTTCGAGCGGTTTCACCTCGCGATTATTATCGCAACGGACCACTTCCTCTGGACAAAATCAACTGGGAGACTGGCTTGAAAGAAGCAACTTATCAAGCTCTTCTTCGCGAGCAAGTACCTGATCCTCGACTGAAAGAAGGTGTCTACTCCGCTGAGATAGAGGGCTTCCAAGACTCTGCTACCCCTTTCGGAGATATAGCAGTTATTGCACGAGGGCAACTATATGCAGCTTCTCACGGTTATCATTTTGTTCAAGACCCCTATCAAAATGATTGTGATGATTGTCACACTCCACATAGGTGTGACAGAAGACAATGCGAGCCTCAAAATCATCCAAATTTAAATAATTTACTTGCTCTCTGGACAGTTAAAAGAATTAGACATAGAGATCCTAAATATGGACACAGATATGAACTTCAGTATACTATTTCACCAATGAGTCCAGCAGCCAGTCCGGAATTTGTTGCAAGAAATGGAAGATTTGATTATAATGTTCCTGGTCATGTTTTTATTATTAAAATAAAAGAAAATGAAGACGAAAATATTAGAAATAATAATAATTTCAGATTTGATAAAGAACATAAAAGTACAAATCATAAAGAATTTAAAGTACTTCCATGGGGACACCATATTAACAATGCTGATATTTACCAGAATGTTAAAGCCGCAACTGAAAATCATTATCATCAAACTCCTAACACGATCTTATTAAATACTGGAGAATACTATTTTCCACAGAAAGATAAAATCCCAACTACAACAGATCATGTTTTCAATCCTGGATTTTTAATAGGTATAAGTCCGAATGGATACAAGCATATTATCCATGATATTCCAGGTTTAGTGGCGGACAGACCATATATAAACGATAAACATTATATCAGACCGCAAGAAACAACTCCCAAAGAACCAATAAAACATTTACACCATCATTTCTATATTCCAGAAGTAACTGATATTGACTTAGACAAGAAAGTTGTACCCACAATTCTGACAACCACGAAAGACCAGCAGTATCATAATACTTACAAACCAGTTGTAACAACAGAAAATATTCATAAATTCATTTTCACTACTAATAATGTTCCTGAAATACCTACAAGCCCGAAACAAATTTATACTCAAGAATCAACTAGGGCGCAAGTTGTACCTCCTTTAACTACCCAAGGTTTGAATTTCAAAACAACTTTTAACTACCCAGAAACAAATGTACCTATTACTATTAATCCAACAATATTTGGTGATGTGAAATACAATACCGAACCTAACTATATTGACAATACAAATTACCCGAAGACAACAGTTTTGAAAGTATTTACAATACCAGCTACAAGTCCAACTCACGCAACGCCATTTAACCCTAGTCCATTTTACTTCCAATATTCCGAACCAGATCCTATTTATAATAACAACCAACCACCTACTGCACCAACGTACGTCACTCAAACTATTAACCCAACGATTCAACCAACTGTACCCACATATGTTACACTTCAAGAACATCCGAGAACAGCGACTATAATTGATGTTTTTGATGATTTAGGTAACACACAAGCCGAATATGGTAACACACACGCTACCACCCCGATGTCAATAACTACACCCAAACCACAGAAATTTCCAGACTCTATTAATGCTCAGTTACCACCACCAGACAAAGGTACAGACACTACAGTACCATATGTGGCAAGTACTGCTGTTACTATTTTATCAACAGGTGCAGTAACTGAATCTACCATCAGAGGAAAAGATTCAAATGAAAGTGATGAAAAAGATACTGAAAGCTCCGAAAGGAAAGCTACAACTATTCAAGAAAGGACTCACGTAACAACAAGTACACCAATTTTCACTGAGGATGATAATACTTCGAAATACACAACCATAATTGAAACAGAACAAAAATTCTTGAAAAATACTACACCATATATAGAAATGACGACAATAACAACACAAACTAAAGAAGACAGTAAAATAACAACAGATTCGGCAACAACTTTGACAGGAAAAATTGATAAAGAGAACAGCGATGAAGTTTTTGGAACTGTTAATATACCAAAGAAAACCATAAAACCAAAGACAATTTACCAAGAAGATTTTGATATTTTTGGTGAATCAAAACAAACCACTCACAAATTACCTGAAACGACTAAACAAACAACTCTATCAACTAAAAACCGACCAAATGCATTTGACGAAATATTTTCAGACTACAAATCCAGTACAGAAAATTCAAATAGATTTATTCCACATACGCAATTATCAATTAATAGAACTGATGCATTAAGAAATACTAGAATATCAAAATATTTAAAGTATAAAAGAAATAAAGTAAATAAATTTAGTTTAAACAGATATAGCGCCACAACTGAAAAACAAAATAAAACTGAAAACAATACAGAAAAAATTGAAGGAAGAAGTGACGACGTTGAAACAAAAACAAGTCAGAGTTTCATAACATCAATTAGTTTTAAAGTAAATAAAAATAATAAAAGTAGATCTGGAAATAACAATGAAAATACATTACCAAAATACGAAAATCAAGAGCAGAGACCAAAATTTCAAGAATTTACCACTACAGATAAAAGTCAGACATTTGATGATATAGCACAAACCCTAGTAAATCACGCAAGAGTTGCTTCTTATTTAAATATCAAATCTACCAGACCCACACGTAAATCATATAAACAAAATAGTTCAGAACGGTAAATTTTAATTCAAAATAGATACAAATGAAATTGGTATTTACCATATCATTATTTTTTAAATATTTTCATCATTAAATCATCTATCATTATAAAGTTTCATGAACGCTAACTAGAATTTTTCCTACAATTTTATGTATGTGTTATTAACTGTTAGTAAGTAAATTTTATTTTTGTAAAAAAAATTATATTTAGAATATTTTTTGTATGATTAATTAAAATAAAATATATTTTAATAAAAATAGCTCACCTGCTCCTTCCTGTGAATATTTGTATTTGGGTTCCGGTTTGGCTGGGATAAAACATGAAAACGATTCTGGAAGAATTTCTTTTACTCGTTGATGATACGATAACCTATAAAAATAAATTTCATATAGGTATTTCAGTTTACATGCTATTTACAGATATGTATTTACCTCATAGCTTTGAGAATAGTTTCTCGCACAAATTTTGGTTTTGGATGTTCTGGATCAAGTGATAAACATATTTCCCAATCCTCCCACGACCATCTAAATTGGAAATTACTAAGATGATACGAGAACCAAGTGACAAATCTGTCAAAGCATGCCGTATTCATTGTATCTATCCTCATAAAAAGGATTTCAGTTGCTTGAGCCAATACTTGCGGCATAGTGGAAGGTTGAAGTTTGCAGAGCTCTATTAACATTGCACCATATGCTATTTCCAAAAACCGTGGTGTTGGCATATGGAATAACTCACTAAATATGACCTCTACAATGCAATACTCCAAAGGTATTTTGGTTTTGTAAGGAAAATTGAGTAAATGAGCCGCACAATCTTTTCTTTCTAAATGATACATTTCAATAATAGAATGCAAATGTTCTTCAATAAGAAATCTTTCAATAGAATGAGCTCCTGGCATAATAGGCCCTTCGGGGCAATCTGTATAGTCAAACATTCGGAACACAACCCAAGGCATTGGGTACTCATACCCATCGTGGTGAGGCGGAGGTAAGATAGTTGGTAAACTATGTTGTAAAGCTTCGCATAAGATTGAGTCGAAGGCTAAATACGGCCGTGGAATATGTTTCTCTGCCCAATTATCATTCCGCAATTTCCTAATCTGAGCCCAAAGGCAGTCAAGGTATTCTTCTTGAGGATGAGGCGTGTCTACAGCCCATACTCGCAAGGCATTATGATGTTTTTTGCTTCGTTTGTTCAAAAATACTTCAATAGAAACCATCAAATGTTCAAGAGCAGTTTCTTTTTTCTCGTACAATTCTCGGCCAACCCATGGCAACGTACTGAGAATAGCAAAAACATACCAATCCCTTCTCACTTGTGGGACTGAATCTTCGTTAGCAGCATCAATCATATTATCCAATAACTGTAATAACGAAGTGGCTGATAGTACGTGACAATTAACCAAATCAGCTAAGAATCTTAATGAATATCTAGCTGCATCCCATTTACAAGCTTTTAAGGATTCTTTAAAAGTACGGACCATATACTCAACGAATTCACCACCAAAGTTGTAATTCTTAGCATTAAGCAAACCAACAAGTGTTGTATATATTGTACACTTTTCAGGCATTTTAATAGCACAATCGGTTAAAATACGAAGTATTTTTACTCTAAATGTCCCAAGATCTGCCTCCAGGACGCTAGCTAAACCTTCCAAATTTGACTCCAAAGAGGATGTACTCTTCTCCCCAACACGTAAAATGAGTGATTCCAGTCGATCTTCAATTTCCTGATTTTCAGAAACTCGCCTTCGTTTTCTGAAGGTACGTTCTAGAAGTTTCATTTTGAATTTATATTAAATTACCGCCACTCTTGCCGGTTATATAGAACATGAACAATATATTAACTTACCATATCCATCTTCATCCTCATGAGCCCTTCGACGACTCATGATTGCAGTTTTCACAATATTAACAGATTAGAAATAAATAATAACACCAAAACTTTAATATTTCATTGATTTGAATTGCAACGTATAACTCTACTCCTGGACGCTGTTATCAGTACTACCAAATTAATAAAATCAAAATAGATGTACACACATGTCATTTTAGTAACTTTTTTCCCGCTTTGGCAATATGATAGAGAAATTAAAAATGTCAAAAAAAGTTTTCTCTTCCTGAAAATAGGTTAAGAAAACAAATATGTCATGTAATTATGCTGATGGATTATCAAATTATGAAAACAAAGGAATTTTAGGAGTACCAGAGGTATAAAATACTATAATATGTATATTTTATAATATTAATAACTTTGCCCAATTTTTACATAGAAATTTGACACAGAAGAAAATGTAGAAGCAAAAGTAAATATTTTATCAGATTGGGTTCTTGAATCTAAGCATGTTGTGGTACATACGGGAGCTGGAATTAGTACAACGGCTGGTATTCCAGATTTCAGGTACTAATGAACTATAAACATTAAACATTTTTCAAAGCACAAATTTGCAGAGGACCTAATGGAGTATGGACTTTAGAAAAGAAAGGATTGAAACCAAACATTAATATTTCCTTTGATGATGCAAAACCGACAAAAACTCATATGGCATTGGTTAAATTGGTAGAAGCAGGTTACGTAAAATGTATTGTTAGTCAAAATATTGATGGACTGCATTTAAAAAGTGGAATAGACAGAAATTATATTTCTGAATTGCATGGGAATATTTTTTCGGAAAAATGCAATACTTGTGATAGGTATGTGAATTTATATTTCCATTATACACGATTTCAATAACGAAATCATTTATTCGTTATTTTTTACTTACGAAAAATTCAAAATTTATTATATTACTATAGTTTAGTTCACGTAAAATCATTTATAAGCCGTCATTAATGGTCTGATGTCTGATATAATAATTGTAGATAACTTCACTACATTTCGTACTCATTGGCGTACAAACATGAAATATTCGTGGATATTATTTTATAAAAAAAAAGTGAAAAAATAATTGTATTCAATTTGAAAATGTTGTTTCTTTATAAATGCTTTTCTCAAAGTGTTATCTTCTCCACCTATGTTTTTGTATGAAACAAAAATATAGACTTTGTGAATACCATGTAATAATAATTTGATTTAATTTCAACGTCACTGGATAAATATTAGCGCAGAGAGCAGTGTAGTAAATAATTACTTATTTGTAAGTTTACAAGCATCAAATTGAATTCATTTTTGTTCTAAAGTGTTGCCATACATACCAATGGATATCACTAGTGTGCCATTCGGAGTTTTATTTATGTAAATAAGACCTAAATACTAAATGCCAAAATGCGACATCTGACATAGCCTTAGTGAGTTTGAGTTAGAAAGTAATGTCACCATTTACGTATACATGTCATACAGCATTAATAAAATAAACATACGGCAAATAGTCTTTCTCTTTCTAATACATCTGTTGCTAAAGCTACTGCTATATTAAGGCCCGAGATATCCACCTCCTAATAATTTTATTTGGCGATTAATTTCTATGGTAATAATTGTTGATACAATTGAGTTATTTGCCAAATAAGTTATTAGGAGGTGGATATCTCGGCCTAAAGTGAATCAGACTATACTTCATTTCAAGTAAGAAAATAGCAACTGGCGCTTGACAGCAGACCGTTTTTTACATGCATTATATAAATAATTTAAATTCGTGAAACCAAACTTTAATTTATAATTATGTAGATTTTATTTGATAATTGAAAACTGACAAGTGACATTTTTTTCGCTTTTGCGAACTAGGTTAGCATTCTGACTAATCAAAGGGCAGAATTTATATCCCTATTTTAACCAACGCTATTTTCTTACGTGGAATGAAGTATATACTCCTTAAGAGGAATGGCTACCCGTGCCTACTATAAATGAAGCAAAAATTCAAATAAATTGTTCCTGTAAGAACTGTTAACATTTGAACATTAGAAGAAACATACTTCTGATATAAACCTGCATTTAAAAAAAAACGAGAAATGCCTTTTTCCCATACAATCAAAGTCAAATACTAATAGATTTCAATAATACTATGAAGTATGTTCGTCTAATGATGAATTTTTTAAAATGTTAACAGTTCTAGTTCAGGAACAATTTATTTGAATTTTTGTCTCATATATATGTAGTAGGTAGGGATAACGTAGCCATTCCTTTTAAAACTGAATGTTGTTGTTGGTAGATGACTAGTAACCCTGGAAACGAGTAGAAGAGTAAAAAAATGGCTCGTAATTTTATTTTTACCAGCAATTATTTAATTATAAGTACACATTTAATACAGGCATTTCACTTCAATGTATTTGTTAAATCTTAAATGGGTATTTAAAATTAAATTTCTATTGAATAAAATAAAAGTACTTTCTATGACGGACGTATAACAACGAATATAATGTTTTTATAGACAATTCGTACGCAACAGTGCCACTATTTCCGTTGGACAAAAATGCTTAAATAAATGCTGCCCAGGGCCAAAAAGTTCTGGGCGATCTTGTAGAGGAAAACTTCACGACACCATTCTCGATTGGGAAGCTAATTTACCAGCAGAAGATCTTGACATAGCCTACTATCACTCACAGTACGGAACTATAATTTAATATTAAATTAATTTTAATATTAATGATTTTTAGTGTAGCGGATCTAAGCATATGTTTGGGAACAACTCTGCAAATTGTTCCTAGTGGAAATTTACCTTTACATTCCAAGAAGTACAACGGAAAATTAGTTATAATAAATTTACAGCCAACTAAACACGTATGAATTCATTAATTATGAATTACTCATTATTTTTTATTATAACACTTTTGTAGGATTCGAAAGCAAATTTAATCATTAATGCATATGTAGATGACGTAATGAAGAAACTTATGAAAAAATTAAGTTTTGAAATTCCTGAATATAGTAAAGAGAAAGATCCAACAAAAAATGAAAAATGTTCGAATTCATTTATAGAGTGGACGTTAACATCTCAAGTTGTTAAAAAAATGCAAAAATTATATGATGAAAAATGTAAGGCAAATAAAAAAAGGAAAGCAAGCACAGAATCATCGACACGTAACTTAATTAAAACATTGAAAAAGGAAGAGAATTTCGTTAAAAATGACATACATGAAGAAATTAAAAAGGAAAAGGACGAAGACAAACAAACTATTTAGTTATCCGTCAATTTTGTATAAGTTTAATTATTATTATATTACGAAATGTATTTTTATTGTAAATTAAAATATTACTTGAAATAACACTTTTTAATAAAAAAATTCCTTCAAATAAGATTTGTTTATTATTAAAATACATAAACATACATTTTACTTTAGACGAATGAAACGAGAACTGTGTGTAGCACCAATACCTGGTCTACCGTGCTTGAAGAAGGAATAGAATTTCGTTAAAAATGACAGATGAAGAAATTAAAAAGGAAAAGGACGAAGACATCCGTCAATTTTGTATAAGTTTAATTATTATTATATTACGAAATGTATTTTATTGTAAATTAAAATATTACTTGAAATAACACTTTTTAATACAAAAATTCCTTCAAATAAGATTTGTTTATTATTAAAATACATAAACATACATTTTACTTGAGAGGAATGAAACGAGAACTGTGTGTAGCACCAATACCTGGCCTACCGTGCTTAACAGGTTTGTATGTTACAGAAAATTCACCAAGGTAGTGTCCAATCATTTCAGGCTTGATTTCAACTTGGTTGAAGGTTTTGCCGTTGTAAACACCAACGATGGAACCGACCATTTCAGGAACAATGATCATGTTGCGAAGATGAGTCTTGACAATTTCAGGCTTTTCATTCGGAGGAGCCTCCTTCTTGGCTTTCCTCAATTTCTTGACTAAAGCCATGGGTTTACGTTTCAATCCACGGGAGAAACGCCTTCTAGCACGAGCGTGCATCAGCTCCATAAGTTGCTCACTAAAAGTGTTGGTGTTAGTAATACACAGGCAATGTTTACAAATGTACGTTAAGTGTCAAAAAGTATTTACTTGGGCATATCAAGGAGCTGATCAAGATCGACACCTCTGTAGGTGAATTTCCTGAAGGTCCTCTTCTTTTTAATAGTTTCATCAGTCTAAACATCAACGTGTTATAAGTATAGGTTAACATTCTGTCGCCTTCATTTTTAACAAAAATATTAAAAATAACACTCAATAATATTGTACTTACTTTATCCGCCATGGTTTGTTTAGATAATTAAAGATGCCTTCACTCAATTTAAACCAGAGATGGTTATTAAAAATTAAGATTACTGTCGTAACACGGAAAACGACCAGCCATTAAAAAACATACGGTCGAAAGAGGCAGCACTGGCACCAGGTTGTGGTGTAGTCTTCTTCTTTTCCAAATAAGTATTTAACCGGGAAATTTGATATGGCAAATCGTTAAACTGTAGTATTTAAAATCAATATTAATGTAAAATTAAGTAAATGAAAGATTTTTCTCGATTTTCTTATAAATGATATTTTGAAACTCTTTTCTTTTAGGATCCAGCAACTCCAGCAAGTTTTGTTTACAAATGGCCGATGATTTATTTACGAACTGTCAATTAATTTATTCTTCGTATAATTTCTTCCTGTTTACATTAAGGAACAATGTTTAACGAACGAGTTTATGAAGCTGAAGGTTTTGATTCAACTTGGAAGGATGAAAAGTATGTAAAAGTTGTATTCTATGATTGACCTGAATTCATAAAAAATTTCAGAGAATCTTCGAACCAATCTGCTCAAACCACAGATTTTGAAACCAAAGACCAACATACAAATACAACAAAATCTTCCAGTATTCAAGTAAAACTTAATATTCCATTGAAGTTTGCTTTATTTAATTTGTTGCAATATTATAGACACAAACTGAAGATAATCGTTCTGATATAATCGAATCAGTAGATATGAATAAATTAGCTAAATGGCTTAAAGACATTTGCCCTGAAGTAATGAATGAACTAAAAGATACATCGATCTCAAACGCTATGGCTTCAATGAAACTGGAAGAAAATAATTCTTCATTAACAGCTCATATGATTCAGGAATATCCTATTCATACTACCGAAACAAAGGTATACAGTACAAACTGCAACTTATGTTTTTTATTTGCATTTCGAATATATTCTAGAAACTTGCTGTAAGTTCATTATCTTGGAATTCTACTGGCAATACTCTGGCTATTGCATGCAGCTACTCTCATGATACTTGGTGTCATCATCAAGGTGTTGTACATTTATTTACATTTGACAGGTATAATTTTCTATAAAATTTATTAACTGTGTACTAACCACATATATTTAAATACAGAAATGATGAATTATCTACGGTTCCTACTAAAAAATTTAATTGTGAATCATGTGTAACAACTGTTAGTTTTCATCCTGTTCAACCATCTACTTTGTGTGCTGGAACCTTTTCTGGTAATTAATTCTTTTAACTTTTCATCTTCAATAGGAAAGAAGAGACTGCTGTGGAAATGAGATATTTGCTTAGTGTGTACCGTGTGTACATATACAGAGTGTAAATTTTAAAACGGGTCATAGGGCTATAACATAGAAAAACAGTTTTTTAGACTCCAAAAGTTTCTATATTAATTTATTGAAAAAATAATTGGTGCCTATTATAAAGAAAAAAAAATACAAATTTTTTAATACCAAACACCTTACATTTCTGTTTCATATAAAGTCAGAACTGAGAGTAACAAAACATTGTCATTTTTTACTAACATGATAGGGGACAATTAAAGATTAAAGTTATTAATTTATGATGTAATACAAAATAACTGAAAATAAAGTAAACACTATGATATTATTTAAGAAACAATTATTATTTATTGTAATAGGTATTTACAAATGAAAAATGATCTACATGTAATAAGTTATAAGAAACGAGCAAAACTGCAAACTACAAGGGAACAATTAAAACCATTTAGTAATTTGTAATTTTTCTTCATCAGACAAATTATCCATGATTTCTTCTTAATAAAACGAAAATAATAATAATTTAACAAATAATGTGTATGAAACGTTTATTAATGAGCGTCTCAAATCAACAATTGTTTTGTTTCTGTCAGTTTCACGGCTATTGATATTTTTTCTTAATTGTGAAAATTTTTAAATTTATTTTCTGGCTTTATATGAAACAGAAATGTAATGTGTTTGGTATCAAAAAATTCGTAATTTATTTCTTTATAATATGCCCTAATTATTTTTTGAATAAATTAATATCGAAACTTTTGGCATCTAGAAAACTGTTTTTGTATGTTATAGCCCTATGACCCGTTTTAAAATTTACACCCTGTATATAATATAGGCTGATTTTTTTCAAGGTGTACCTAAGAGATTAACATGGGAAATCAGTTTTTGCAAACCGTCATCCCCCCAACCCCCCCATTTTAACTTACGGCAATGGTTGTGGCACAGTATAAAGCCTATAGGCTTTATACTGTGGTTGTGGTGTCAATACGAAGATAAAAAAATTCTCCATCCAAAAATACCAAATACGTGGAAATTATCCAATATTTTAGGCCCATAAATTAATTTTAAAATTTATTTGTTTTCCAATTAATAGTAGTAGCCATGCCAAATTTGAACAAAAAGATAAACAAATACTTTTCAATTTTCACTATTAGTGATTTTAATGCATTAAGGTTTTTACATTATGTGATGACGTGCATTGGTTGCTTGAATGATTTGGGTATAGAGCAAAATTGTTTGCACATTCCAGGGTCAACTTTTTGAGAAAAGTTTAATAGTCACCACAGGAATTTGCGATCTTTTTTGTTTCTGAGTTACAGACAAAAGTTGTTTTTCGCATTTCGAAAATATCCTATAACTTAGTTATTATGATATTTAGAAAAAAAATGTTTTAACAAATTTTGTACCGTTTTTTAGGTAAAATAAAATGGCGAAATTAGATTTTTTGAAAACTTAACAATTTTCGAGATGTAACACAAACTTATAATTTTATAAATAGAAGCGTATGTTGAAAATAATATATAACAAGTCTACAATCTTTTGTTTTACACATGAATAAAAGATGAATCATTAATTTTTTGGGATGAAAAAATTGAAAATTATTAAGAAACAAATGAAAAAAACTATTACAGTTTATCTTTTGTTTATTTCTAATATTATTTGCTACAGTTTTACACATATTTTTAATTTATTTACTTTAAAAGCACATTAAACCAATTTCTTTCGAATTGTGTCATAGCCAACTGTGACGTCGATAATAATAATTTAACTAATCCGAAAATAATTGGTTTAGAATAATTTTGAGAACATAATTAATAGATATGGAATCAAAATAAACAAATGATGAACTATTATAGTTTTTTTCATTTGTTTCTTAATAATTTTCAATTTTTTCATCCCAAAAAATTAATAATTCATCTTTTATTCATATGTAAAACAAAAGAATGTAGACTTGTTAGATATCATTGAAAAGCTTATAAAATAAGCAAAAAGATGAGAATATTTTCAACATAGGTTTCCATTTAAAAAATCATAAGTTTATCTCGAAAATTGTGAAGTTTTCAAAAAATCTAATTTCGCCATTTTATTTTACCTAAAAAAACTGTACAAAATTTGTTTAATCAATTTTTCTCTAACTACCATAATAAATAAGTTACGAGCTCATTAACAGCTGTCTTGTAGAGAATTAAATTCTACATCCAAACAAATAGTCATGTTTTCTTTCGTATGTTTGGTAACCGAGAAAATTTAATTTTATTAAACTTACTTCTTTATAGTGTTAGCCATGGTATTGAAATAAAATTTTAAACAAATTTTATGACATTTAACTGTCAGAAACTATAAAATATAATTTTCATCGAAATAATACTATGCTATCTTCTCTTCTTGTGAATAATAATTCTTCATTTTCAGTAATGATATCTCAAAGCAGAACGTTTCTGATAGCTAAAATTACAAACAAATATAATGACATTTTACTTGTCAGAACCGTGTGTCAGATTGTGACATATTTTACTTGTCAGAAACGTATCTGTCAGATTGTGATACATTTTACCTGTCAAAAAAGTTCTGTTTGAGTTATCATGATTGAAAATGACGAATTATGCACAGGAAGAGAAGATACAAATCATTGAGTAGTATTATTATTTTTATGAGAACTACATTTCATAATAGGGTCATGCCAAAAAAAAAATGTTGCTAATATTTTTATAAAAATAAAATCTATGACACTTATTATCCATATTGTAACATAAAACATCCCAAAATATAATACTTTTCATTCATAATTTACTTAACAGATATTCGCGCTATAATTTTCTGTGACGTCATGTATCGGCTACTCACACAACGACACTAGTCACACGTACATGAAGGTCACAATTAACCAAATATTTTTAAAGCTGTCAGGGGAAAAGTGCGATCTATTCAATCTTTTTTGTTTCATAAAGATTTAATTACTTCATTAGAGAAATATTATTTTTAATTGCAGGTTTGTGTGCTTGATATATAATTTAATACATAAAAGTGCAATAATTGTATATTTATAATGATAATAATAATAAAACATGGTGAAGAAGAACTGTGCAGTTCCAACTTGTGGAAACAATTTATTAAAAAACCCAAAAAAACTATTTATAAACAATCTTAATTTACATTTTGTCCGCCAGGGTGAACTGGAATCGTTCAGATACATGACGTATGCGCTCACGTGACCTCATTGAGATTTGAAATTGACCCCTATTTTTAAAAAATTATATACATACATACATAAAATCACGCGTTCCCACTTAGTGGGTTAGCAAAAACCCGAAAACAATAAGAAAAGGGATGAAAGTAAGAGCTCCACTGAATCACTTAACTCTTTAAAAACATTATTCTTTCGCCTTGTCCAAAATCATCATAACATTCATACAAAGAACATTAATGTGACCGATTTTCGGTAGCGAATAACCGCATCCGGACCACAATAATAGTTACGCAACAATCATCCTTCGCCACACATTCCTATCCATGCACACTTCTTTCACCTCAGCCACATTCATAAACGTATTCATACATAATAACATATTAAAGTGACCGATTTTCGATAGCGAATAACCGCATCCGGATCACAATAATAGTTACACAAAAATCATCTTTCGCTACACTTTCCTGTACAGACATACTTCGTTCTTCTCGTCCACATAAAAGTTCAGCTATCTCTCCATTCTCATAAAACATTCTTACTAACCATACATCTTCACACCACAATAATTACGAAACAATCATCCTTCGCCACACATTCCTATCCAGGCAAACTTCTTTCATACATGCTCTTCTTCTCTTTCCACTCGGAAACTTACGCTCCTTCAAAACACTACCAATCACATCTATCCACTTACACACTGGACGGCCACGCAATCGAACACCCTCAACTTTACCAACATATATGCGTTTTACAAGTCGTTCACTCATCATTCCCTCCACATGACCAAACCATCTCAACTGACTCACTCCAACTCTCTTAACTACATTCTTCCTAACCATACATTCTTCATACACCATATTATTCCTCACGCGATCCCGTCTTGTATACCCACAAACACCACGTAAATACCTCATTTCCACAGCAGTCAGTTTCCTTTTATGCTTTCTCGTCCATGCCCAACATTCACTTCCATACATCAAAGCAGGCACCAGCACTCCATTATATACACTTAACCGAGCTTCTGTAGATACATTTACGTTACGAGCAAACGTGCCCAGAGCACCCATTACCTTACATCCCGCACTCACCCTCCTATCAATTTCACGGTCAATTCGTCCATCCCTCGACATCATGTTACCCAAATATACAAACTCATTCACCTGCTCCAGTTTTACTCCATTCACCAACACATTCCACTCAGTCACCAATTCACTCCTTTCAAATACTAACACCTTAGATTTATCAACATTCAACATTAAATTCATACTTCTTCCAAATTCGTTTATTCTCTCTATCATTCTTCTCAGTCGCTCTTCATTTTCACTTAAAACAACTACATCATCCGCATACGCTAACGCAGGCACAATACTTTCATCAATATGTACACCATCCAATCCACTCAACGCCTTCCGCAACAACACACCCATATACAAATTAAACAACCACGGAGACATACCACAACCTTGTTTAACACCTACATTTATACGAAAACGAAACCAACTACTCAACCTACCATCTATTCTCACAGCAGCTTCACTACCCTCATACAACGCTCGAATCGCTCCCAACCAGTTTCCATTTACGCCGTACTTTCTTAGTACACCCCACAAAGTATCTCTAAGAACACTATCATACGCCTTCTTTAAATCTAGAAAGCCACAGAAAATATTATTTACATATACTGTGACCGGTAGACTTCCAGGAAAAAAATAAAACAGAAAATGTGGCATGACCTCATTCCTGACAGGCAGGTATTCCCTGCTGACAGGTAAAATGTTATAAAATTTGTTTAAATTTTATTTCAATACCATGGCTAACACTATAAAGAAGTAAGTTTTATACAATTTTAAATTAAATTTCTTCTGTTAGGAAATGTACAAAAGAAAATATAATTTTGAGTTAGATGTAGAATTTAATTCTCTACAATATTTGTTTGAAGCAGTTTTATCTAAAATTAAGAGGCCACTTTCGGGCAAGGATAAACTGTTTTCCCATGTTAAACGCCTATGGTTTTCGTGTTACACCCGATATATATTACAATCATTACAAGAGCTCTCCAAAACTCCTCTCTCCAAACATTTACTTGCAAATAAATTTATTTTTTTGAAACAATATATAAATAAAATAAATAAATATATCATCACGGCATATTACCCATTTCTGGGTGTGCCAGTATCTACAACACATGTAGACATCGGTAATGATGATGATATATTTTACCGTGTGGGCGCTTACCAGGCGTCACCTCACGGGCACTCATAACTGGTGTGGAGAGTGCACCACAGGGGGTCACTTTTGTGCCATTTAAAATTGGAAATATTTGGCGTCTGTCGGGATCGAACCCGGTTCCCCCGGATTCGCGACCAGACACATGCACGCGGTCACGGGAAACAATATGTAATTTTTATTATAATAATGAGAAAATGTAGTGGTTAATTTATATATTTTATGACCCATATAATGAAATTCCATTATGGTTATACACCCCGATGGGGGTATGTGCGACCATTTGATACGATTTTCATGCCTTCTACTTACACAATATCATTCATGCAACCTCATTCATATTTGTAGTTTAAGGGCCGGTTTTATATAGAAATTTAATCTTCACTTAAATTTACTAAAAATAAAATAAATAAATATATCATCAAGGCATATTACCCATTTCTGGGTGTGCCAGTATCTACAACACATGTAGACATCGGTACATCATTACCTTAAATTTACTTCCAAAGTAAATTTAATATCTTTTGACAGCAATAATTAAAATGTCATAAGAGCAGAGAAACTGATTCGAATTTGTTCGCTACATTAAATTTACGTGTCAACCAAATTTTAAATGAACATTAAATTTCTTTATAAAACCGCCCCTAAATGTTTTAATTTATTTGAGAAATCATCATTTCTTAAAATGATTTTTAAGAACAATAATATATTTACTTTATCTATATTTAGGTGAAATTTATCTTTGGAACAACCAAAATGATGAAGGAGATTGTCTAATTGCAATGGTAGCTGACCATGATGATCAAATCAGTTTAATTTCATGGATCATGAATATTGATTCTAAAAATGCAGCATCCACTTTAGCCTCGGCATCTCGAGACGAATATCTTTATCTATGGGATGTTAGCGTAGAAGAAAATCTTTTGAAAGTTAAACAACGGTACACAGCTGGAAAAATTAACAAAAGTATTACAAGTCCAGATGTTTATTCAAGAAAATCTGAAGGAGGCATTGTGGATTTTGATTTTTCTCCCTTTATACCAGGATTATTTGTAATTGGAATGGAAGGTGGAGCCATTGTCAAATGCTCCACATTAGGTGCTAAACCTTTGCTAGGTAAAATTTAATAATTTTTTAAAAACATATCTTTTCCACTTGCATTTCAAAAAGCGACAAACGTATTTTTAGATAAAATAATATTTCCGATGATATTTTTTTGTAATTCATAAATTTACAGGATGTTCATTTTATTTTGTCTACTATTGCTATCTCGAGAACTATAAGAGCTACGAGGTCAGTTAAAGTAGCAACCAGTAGTTTTCAAACTGTGGTAACCAATTTTGTTATTTTAAATGGGACCATATGCTTTTTATTTACTTATTAGATAGAGAATTTTATTCTGAATTCAGGGATATAATACACTTACATGTATAAAAATCTGATGTGAACACCGCATGACTTCCTGGTACGCCTATTATACTATACATATTTTGTAAATAATTAAAATATGTATTATAACAGACCCAATCATAAAATTGCACGTATTTGACATAATTTGACATTAACATTAACTGCCCGATTCACAAAAAGGTTTAAGCTAATCCTCATTTTTTAATTAGCGAATTATACTCTAATTTTGACAGTTTATAACTTAAAATATAACCTAATCTATTCCTAGTATCTACCTTTATTGATAATATCATGAAAATTAAATTTTAAATCTCGGAATAGAATAGAATTCACTAATCAAAAAATGAGGATTAGCTTAAACTTTTTTGTGAATCGGACTGTAAATTCTTTATTTTTTTGTTATTTCTTGTCCTAATTCATAGCAAACTTAATTACAGAAACCATAAAGTATATAATTTTTAAATTTACATATCTTGCTTATACAGAGAGCTAATTTAATTATACTTGATGTTTTAGACGCAGAATTCAATTCTCTAATGGCCGTTTGCACCAACGTAACTTAAATATTAAACTCGGCTTAAATTGACAATATGGCATCGAAATTAAATGTCAAATGAATTATAATATATTGCTGTCAAAATTTTGATTTGCATTTTTTTGTTTAAGCCTAGCTTAAAATTTAAGCTTTGTTGGTGCAAATGGGCATAAAACTTTTATTTGAAGCATTTATTTCTAAAATCGAAATAACACCATTTTTTTCAAGAAAAACTGATAACAGCTTCAAGTAAAGTATCACTTCCGGTTAGACTATTTTAACCAAAATCTATTACGTTATTCCCATTGATATAGAAGTATTATATACCAAATTTAAAAAGTTTTGGATTATATTTTAATAAGTTTTTCATTAAAATCTATTATAGGCTTCAAGTAAAGTACCACTTCCGAAAATTATGTAATGACCAAAAAGGGAGGTGCACAAGTAGATGTTATAGCAGTCCTAAATAAATTTTTTTAACTTTCTACGGCTTCCCGTTTTTCAGTTATACGAGATACGTACAGACGTCATGACGAAATTAGTCAAAATGGATTCAGGGATGGTCAAAATGGATATTTCCTTCGAAATCTGGAAACCGAAATTTTTCGCAATTACAATACTTCCTTTACTTCATACAAGGAAGTAAAAATAGACACCTTGTATTCTTGCATATAATCTTTGTCATACAAAGAAATATAAATAATGTTACTTCATATACACTATTGCAACTATTTATCCAATTTGGTATTAATGAATACCTTATTATTATATAAATATTTACCTGCATATTAAATCCGTTTTTCTTCCTCTTTTTTGTAAACCTCGGCATTCTAACCATCGTTTATAAGCTCCAGCACCGAATAATAAAATAAAGAATTTATACCAACTACTAAGTTTTACTATCAGACAGCAATACTGCTAGGTTAAAATGTTTACTGTTTGTATTGTTAGTTCAAATCTCTCACACGAGCACTAGCGCCGTGACATCGTTCCAAAAATCATCCATTGAGGCACTGTAAATCAGAGTCGCCTTCTAGGTGTGTTTCTTAGGACTGTGATTCGTGATAAAATTGAACAAAGTGAACATGATCAAAAAGCAAATTGTTTCTTCGTTCGTTATTGGTTATCCCCACTCTTTCATTTTGTGATCACAACACGCCATTCCCCTTTCCCTTCTGAATAGAAATGAAATGGTAGAAGAATTACGTCATCAAAAAATATCCCGAAAGTAATTACGTCATGTACTACTAAGTTTACATGGGATACTAATTTATAAGGCGCGAGCAGTCATATGACTTTTTTGGTCTTTCTTGACAAGCAGATATGGGAACCCGTGACAGAATGACAGCTCGTAGTATATATGAATGACAAACGTCATCATTTTTCATTCCAAATTTCATTATTTTCCAATTTCAGGTGGTTTATCTTTATCTTTTAAATTTGTTTGTAATTTCACCTGTTAATAACGCTCTGTTTTTGAGTTATCATTAATGAAAATGAAGAATTATTCAGAGGAAAAGAATTTATTTAATGAAAACTATATTTTATAATTTCTGACAGATAAAATGTCATAAAATTTGTTTGAGATTTTATTTCATCACCATGGCTAACACTATAAAGAATTAACTTTTATAAAATTTTAAATTCAGTTTGTTCCTAAACATGTTTTAAAGTTTTAATGGGAGACAAATATTGAAAATACTCTTATTTCGCATGTTAAATGCCTATGTAATAGATTTCGAGCGGCACCACAGTATAGGTATGTTGCTACGCTGTGTACCTATACTGTGGTGGCACTCGGTATATAGTAAAAAAAAATGATGCAGAGGAGTTACGTGATAAAAACATAATATAAAAAAACTGTACTAATGTTGGCACTATTGGAATTCAATAATTATACGTTTATATGACATATGTATCGTGTCAACCGGCATTTGGTGTTCTTTTGTTCGTTTTTACCTTTTCGTAAGGTAATATTGTTTTACATTGTTCGTTGCCTTTTCTTTGATTTCATCACTGGTGCCTTGTTGCGTATCAAATTTGTATTTTTCAATACAAAAAGTAACTGTTTTTCCAGTTGTGCTTCATTGTTATATTAAATTATAATATCATGTGAACCTAGTAATTCCGCGACGTCATTGTCTAGTTACAAACTTTAATGACTTGACTGGTCTGCATAAAATGTAAAGAGAAATTGATTTAGAACCTTCTTCCGTGAAAATATACCGGTGTTCCATTTAAAAAATCAAAGTAAGATATTTTTCCAGAAAATTTGTAGGCCATGGAACAAATTGTTTATACTAAATTATAGATTAGATTTTATTATATATCTCTTACATTTAACTTTTCCTTATATCGTTAATATTTCAGTAGGTATAATCTGGACAATGAAAAACTAACCTCCCTGAGTCCCTGTATATTCTGAATAACATTTAACGCTTTCTGTAATAAAAATATAGTATAATCTTAATTACAATGGGGTATGTGACTAAATTTTGACTTTTACATATACATGTGATGCTAGGCAAAAAATGCCCGTATTTTTTAAATCGATTAATTGTTTCTAGTTCACGAGAAATAAATTATTAAAGTTTTGGAGAAGGAGTATGTATCGTGACGTCACAGTGTATCGAGCGCGGTAGGCAGTGTCATCACTAAACGACGGTAGATGTAAATAAAATAGAGTCCGTTTTGCAGATCACGCTCCCAACAAATTTTTCAGTGGCGCGCACAATATTTTACTTTAGTCCGAGCGCCAACTATCTTGCAAAAAAATTTAGACCGTTTTGGAAAATATCTCATTCGATTCAGAATTTTGTGCGCTATCTATTCATGAAAAATTTGCAAAAATCCGAGATGGAATAAGCTCAAAAAATATATTTTTCGCAATTTTTGGTGAATTAAAAATTATTTTTTTTTATAGCTTATCTTGTATTATCTCAGGAATCAAATGAGATATTTCATTCAAATTTTACATACATATAACACTTAGGGCCATTTTCATAATAAATTTTATCTTCACTTTATATTTATTATTTATCGGCATTAGGCCGATATGAAGGAAATAACGAACGCGGATGAGGTTTATAATCAGCCGAGTTCGTTATTTGCATATCGGCCGTGTGGCAATGTGGCATTCAAGATTTTTCGTAATAACATAAAATGTAAACATTTAGGAATAATAAAATTCTTCTATATCTGTCATACTGAACAACTTTTTTGGTTCATTTATAAATTCTCCAGACAACAGTCCATCAATATGTTGTTATTTTTCTAGGAATACCTGATCCTTAATTGTAGGCGACTGTTATAAAAAAATAACGACCTAGACCCTTATTTTTATCTTTTCATTTTTGTTTTTAGTACAGTTATGTCATAATAACAGTATGGTATTACGAAAAATTACATTACAGTTGTGTTCGTTTTCATAATACAACTTTAGCACTTTAGCATTATTTTAAGATAAAGTGAAATCATTCATCAATTTAGGTGTACTTTAAGACTTTAACTCTTCTTTGTTAGATTTAAATTTAACGGTGCGATTCTGTAATTTTCTATACCACTATAGAACTATAACTCTCAACAAAAGCGCATCATTTTTTAATGTCAAACGATAATAAATGTATTAGTAAACAATAATTGTTGCGATTTTGTTCACTTTTAAATTTCTATATTGTTATAGAAAATTACAGAATCGCACTATAAATTCATTTTTCTCTTCTTCTAAAAGTGAATATTTTATTTTAAGAAAATCAATAATTCATGAAAATTTTGTTACTAATTTTTATACGTACATGGATTAACCACGAATTTTATTAACGCGCAGACTGCCGGAATGTTTTTAACTGTATTTTACGTTTGAGCCGCAGAGAATCAATCGTGGGATCAAAATTTTCATTTTATTGGCCATGATGCGCAGACATAGATAATCATGAATACTGAAGGCCTGCAAAAAAATTTTCAAAAAATTATCACCTCCGCGAAGAAAATCGTTGAAATTTGTCTCGTTCATATTGACAGAGTCGGCGCTGTGTAACAGGCTACAAGTGTGCAATGCTATAGTTTTTTGTCGTTAAATTTGTACGTCAAACACTGGCACTGCGCAGCATTTCTTCCAGCCCGGCTCTGTCACTCTGCATGGTAAAAACAATTAGATACAGAGCCATGAGCGTATACAGAGGGAGGCCAGGGGGGGCGCTTGCCACCCCTGAGAAAATTAAAATACATTGTATAAATACCTAATTCATTCATATGAAAAAATTGAAAACAATAATCAACGTTGACTTAAAGCCTTAAAGGAAATGTAAATATAAAAGTCGTAATGTACAAGCCCTTCTTTAACAATTTCCTTAAAATTTTGTATGCACAAATGTGTAAAACAAACTGTTTTTCCTAATCCCTAATATAATATAATTAAAAAAAAAATTGGGTAAAAAATAACACATTTCTTTTCTTGTAAAAATCCAATAATGGAACAATAAATTTTACAACGGCCTGTGCTATAAATGCTGCATATTACCAGACAATAACAACCACTTTTAGACATCTGCTAGTAATAAAAGTAGGTAGGTTTGCCCAACCCAAATCCAAATATTACCGAATATAATACTTAGTCAATCTAACAATTTTGCATCCTAAAAATATAAAACCATGTAATAAAAAAAAGTATAAATATAATACAAGAATTAAATGAAACATAACATAGACAATTTTTATGAGGTATCATTATTATGGTTTCATAAGTGGAAAGAGAAACCTCTTGAAAAAAATTATATCCTTTTTTACTCCATACCTTGATTTTATTTTTAAATCTACCTTCTACAACATGTAAAAGAAGTTTTAGTACATAAAAAAACTGTTGTGGCTATCACAAGACCTTCCGTCAATTTGATGTATTTTGTACAAATCCCACATCAAAATTTCCCTAGAAAAGATTCTATATATTCAATAAAATTGTAACACGAACATCACACAAAAGCAAGAACTTAAACTATACTACCTTCCTATCCCTCTTCAACCCACCACCTGCATTTCGGTTGCCCTCCTTCCAACATAGTCTTCATCCCTCCTCATTACATGCCCAAACCTTTGTAACCTTCTCTTCTGAATCTTTCTTGATACCTCCACTACTCCAGCCATTTCTCTTATTGCATTATTCCGAATCCTATCTCTTCGTGTTTTACTCATCATCCACCTTAACATTCTCATCTCAGCGACTTCCAACCTCTTTTTGTGAACTTTCTTTACTGGCCATGTTTCACTGCCATTATCGCACAACAATCCTGTCATCTTCTTCCACTTCATCCATCCAGCTTGGATCCTGTGAGTAATTTCCCTGTCCAGTTCCCCTTTTTCAGTGACATAAGAGCCTAGATATTTCAACTCTGCAGTTCAAGCCAGTCTCTCTTCCAAAAATCTAATATCCCCGTTATTTCTATTTCCTCCGAACCACATGTATTCAGTTTTCGTTCTACTGATCCTAAGACCTCCATCCTTGACGGCCTACCTACACTCCTCCAACTTTTCTTCCACTCTTTTCTTGTTATCATCCACCAAAACAATATCATCTGCAGAGAGCATACTCCAAGGAGCCTGATCTTTCACCCCTTCCATCAGCACATCCATTATTATATTAAATAGAAAAGGACTTAGCGTGGATCCTTGATGAACACCGACCGTCACATGAAAGCGTTCTGTCAAACCTATACTTGTCCTTACTTTGGTGTACGTTTCATAATATCCCTCACCAGCCGCACATACTTTTCCGGTACCCCCTTCTCCCTCAAACATCTCCTCCCTTGGCACTGTATCGTAGGCTTTCTCCAGGTCTATGAAAACCAAATGCAGATATTTTCGTATCTCCCCATACTTTTCTAACTGTCTCAATGCAAACAAAGCGTCTATTGTCCCTACTATACTACCTAGGAAACTTTCTATATAATAAAATTACAATACATACATACATTATATCAGTATTTTTTTTATTAAAATTGAAAGAAAATATAATGTATTTTTATACTATCAGTGTTTGATTATTGTTGGTTGAAATGAAGTATTAAGAATAGTTAATCATCGGATTGGTTATGCAGATATATCATTGAAATATTCTACTAATATGCGAAAAATTCTCTGCCATTTATTTATAGTTTTCTTCAAATTTTCGCAGTTGGTGTCAATATATTTTCGCGCCCTTTTTCATTAAGATTAGAATATGGAATTTTCTCTTTATTCGTTACAAAGCTGTATGTGGATTTGTATTGTTTAATTCTTTCATGATGTCCATGCTTTTTCCTTTAAATAAAACGTGACAATATATTGGCATATTCCAATTATTTAATAGTATATTCTGCAACAAGTAATGGAGTGGCCCATATTCCACACGAGCAAAAAGTTTGTGGTTCGAGCCGAAGGACTACGGTTTGTGAGTGTGGATTTTGCCATTCCAAACGTGTTGTAGACTATACTTTCTCCAACAAGATTTTAGAATTTATACAAAAAATGACGTTGATTCATTACAATATATTATTATATATAATGAAATAATTTTTTTTTACGCCAGTCCATAAATTGCTTATAATAACAGGCCCACTGTATCATTAGCAAGATACCTTATTTCTGAGGGCGTACATTCCATATCTACATCTTCATTACCACTTGAATTTTTTCTATAAAATGTTTAGTTAAATTTCTAAGCAATATATTATTATTTATATAAACTTACTGCTTTAAAGATCTCCAAAAACCTGTAAAAAATAACAGAAAAATCCAAAACGGTTAAAAACTTCAAAACGTCAAACGCTAATTCAGAAATATACCGTGAGTATTTTTTAACGTGAAACATTGGGTTTGTCATATCCATGGTTACGACTTGATATTTGATTGACAGTAATGTATTTGCTCGTTCCATTTAAAATGAAACATAGGGAACAAATCTGATGGAAGTATTATATTTAAATATTGTAAGAGTCAGAAAACCACTCGAAAGCACTAAACATATTTCGGGCATAAGGTTCACACAGTATTTTTTCTACATATAAATTTAATTTTTAGAAAACAGGTATAATTATTTAAACAAAATTAACCTCTAAAGATATCTTGTCAATATGATAGATAACCGTTGAATTTTGCTATAAGTTATGATTTGACATTTGATTGACAGCAATGTATTTGTCTATCTCATTTAAAATGACACATGAGGAATGAATTTAACAGAAGTATTATATTTAAATATTGTAAGAAATTTAGCCTAGTCAGAAAACCACTCGGGCACGAGGAGTACACTATATTTTTTCTACAACTAATTTTAATTTAGATTGCAGGTGTAATTATTTAAGCAAAATTAACCTCTATTGACGTTTTATCAAATGTCAAATTCGTTCCCTATGTTTCATTTTAAATGGAACGGGCAAATACATTGCTGTCAATCAAATGTCAATGACAAACCCAATGTTTCACGTTAAAAAATACTCACGGTATAATAAATCAAAGAGACGTAACCATAGCAACCGAACCAAGATATTTGATACACCGCGCTAATATGCAGCTAAAATGATTCTGATTGGTCGAAAGCCGTGTGGGATTATTCCAAAAGGTGTGCGGAATTATTCCACACGGTTTGTTGAAATGTTATTGATTCCAACATAATTTTTAGTTGTGGAATGTGTAGTTTCCAAAATAGTGTTGGAGAAATTACTTACTCGCTCATATGGCAAAATAGAATAACATAAATAAATATATCATCACGGCATATTACCCATTTCTGGGTGTGCCAGTATCTATAACACATGTAGACATCGGTAATGATGATGATATATTTTACCGTGTGGGCGCTTACCAGGCGTCACCTCACGGGCACTCATAGCTGGTATGGAGAGTGCACCACAGGGGTCACTTTTGTGCCATTTAAAATTGGAAATATTTGGCGTCTGTCGGGATCGAACCCGGTTCCCCCGGGTTCGCGACCAGACACTCAGGCACGCGGCCACGGGACCCCATACCTGTATTATAATTTTATTTTGAAAATTATACTAATTTTTAATATTTTTCTGATTTGTCTTTTGTACACATTATTAAAGACAAAAAACTTGAAAAGTCCCCATGTCCAACGTCAAATTTCGACTATTTATTCGTTCAGGTATACCAACATACTTCAAAAAACCTAAAATTTTACTTTTGAAGTAACTACAGATTTCGATTAAAAAAACCGATAACAATTAAAGATAAAGTCAAAGTAATTTTAATTAATGTCTTACAGTAAGCCTGATTACAAAAACAGCCCTTAGTCTCTCACAGTTTTATTGAAAATGGCAAAATATTTTTATTAACCGATTAAATAAATAAAATATTACTTAGGCAGAAAAGTACTTTGTTATCAAAACTCGTTATTTAAGAATTTTTAGGAAAAAATTTGAAGAAAGGTTCAAAATTTATTTTCAGTGTATTGTTTATCTCACGAGTTAATTAGGCTGTGTGCAATGAAGCGCCTGTAAGTTCTGATTGAATCTGAGGTTCGCATGATAAACATAGATGGTGCTAGTTATAGGAGTATTTACACTGCCGCACCGGTTGCATAGCAATCAGTGGTTGTCGCACTGTACCAGTTGGTCACGAAACGAGAACCTACGACACTTAAGGCCCTGGTCCTACAAGGGCTATCGTGCCATAGATAAAAAAAATTATACGAAAGTACGCAGATTCCTAATACGACGACATTTTAGTAATAGAGTACTTTTCTGACTACATGAATTTTACCAATTTACTGAAATATAATAATTGAAAAAAGTGTATTGTGGATACTCATATTTTGATATTTGTTTGTCCAGGTGAAGAAGATGCGAATATACTCGACCCATCAATTAATAATTACGAGAGTCATGAAGGTGATATACTAAGCATTAACTTTTCCCCTCACCGTAAAGAATTATTTTTAACATGCGGAACTGATAATGAAATCAAAATTTTTCATATCGATCAAGTAAATGTATATTAATCTTTTTAACATTATACTATTTCTTATATTTATTTGCTAAACAGGTTACTCCAACACAAATTATATTTATGGATCTTGAACTGCACAGTGTATCTTGGATCATTCATGAACCAAAGTTAGTGGTAGGATGTGGAATGAAAGGTGCTATACGATTATACAGTCTTTTAAATGGTCAGCTCATACCAAGCGTCACCCCTAATAATAGTAAAAGTTACACATCAATGGCAATTAATAGAAAGAGGTATGTATGTATATTCCGAAAAATATTAATCACTTGTGAAAATGACAGATAATATACTTCTATGTCTTTAAATAAAGCGAAAAAAGTAGTAGGCGACTTCTTGCCCGAACAGGGTAATATTTAAGCGGCTGTCGGGAAAGAGCAGTACTCGACATTAATAGTTATTTGTATCAACTAGAAATGGGGGATTCCACAATTTTTTGTTTTTTTTATCTTATAGTATTTTTAAATTCAGAAATTCCGTAATTTTTCTTTTTTAAAAAAATTCAGGTTCTTATGGAAGATAAAAATGGCAAATATTTGGTATCTAGCGTTTCTCGCCTTACGACGTAAGCGAACCTAGTGGTGGAGAGCAATGACATTATATCGTGCTTTCTCTCTCAGTAGCTGCTATTACCAGAAGTTCTAAACTAAACCATTTGTCGTTGGGAGACACACTACAAAAATTAATGATCATTAACGGTTAGTTATAGTATGCGCACGTGAAGTTGATACATGACAGATGTCAAAATTGCGTCTTTTAACAAACCAGAAAATATTGACTGTACTAAGCACGTGCTATTGTATTGTAATCGTATAGTACAAAACAATAAGTAGCATGTGCTTACTACAGTCAATATTTTCTGGTTTAGTAAAAGACGCAATTTTGACATCTGTCATCAGTCTCAACTTCACTTGCGCATACTATAACTAACCGTTAATGAGCATTAATTTTTGTAGTGTGTCTCGGGTATAAGGTTATATTGCTTTATATTTGAAAATTTATGGGGTCGCGTGCCCGTGTGAGTATAGTGTCTGGTTGCCAATGTAGTGCCCCAGGTTCGATCCCGGCCAGTGCAGACTTTTAATCGCACAAAAGTGATCCCTGTGGTGCACTCTCCACACCAGCTATAAATGCCCGTGAGGTAACGGCTGGTAAGCGCCCACACGGTAACAATATATCGTCATCATTACCGATGTCTACATGTATTGTAGATAATGGCACACCCAGTAATGGGTAATATGCCGTGATGATATATTTATTTATTTTATATTTGAAATTTTTTTTTTTTTCTTCTTTTGCTTATCTTAAATTTATTATATTGTAGTTATAGTTTATTAGTATTTAAGTATTTGTAAAAATAATAGCGTACCATAATCAAATTCTGCAGTGGAACAGTCTGGCAGCCACTGGTTTCATGATGGGAACGCCTACTTACAGTGTCGGCTAATAAAAGAGAGTCGGGTTTGGTAGCGTCATCAAGCCCGGAAAAATCCACGCGTTTTGAAAGTGGATATTTTAGCATTTACAAAAAAAAGTGATAAAACATAGAAAAGAAAATTGCGTCAATAACACAGTTATATGGGAAGAATTAATGATGTATATAATTTATATAAATACTCGATATGAGTGGAATCCTCTATTGCACTTTTGTGAGTGTGAGTATATTTTGATAAGCCTTGAAATACGAGCACTCACAAAACAGTTTCTGGATGTGTGATACACAAAATTTTGTGTACCAACTCCATAAATTTATTAAGGCTGTGCCTGATGTTGCACTTTTATCATCCTAATATCTAAATCCTAAATTTATATGCCTTAACATGTTCAGTGCCACGGACAAAAAAATCGAAGAGACAAAAAAAGTTTTTTTTATTCATGTATTTCTGAATAGTATCTGTAAATATATGAATACAATTATGATCAAAATTAACCTACCGCCCTTAATTGTTTAGTTATGAATTTTTTAAATTAGCAGACACCGGTGGCATTTTACATTTAATGAACTATGAACAGACAGCAGACACATAACTGCAGACACTATATTCGTGTCATACGAGCAAGTATGATCTTGTCATTGCATGATCTTCAAAAAGGAGTGTTACAACTTATTGTAACGACTGTGCAGGTAGATCTTCATATTGTTTAAGATGTTTTAAAGATCTTCACTATAAACAGCAATAGGGTGCAGGTTTTATAAAATTTGTTTTGTATGTTATTTTTATATATTTTGAGCAAGAATTATATTTAATTTATAATAAATTTTGTTTAATTTGAACAATAATATCCTAACTAATAAAAATATAAAAATGTTCAACAAATTTAATCAAAAATTCCCTATGTCTCTACGTGCACCAGAGACTAACAGACACTTTCATATAACGTTGACACGATTTTTGCAGACACAGTTAGCACAGTGGAGTGGAACAAAGTTATTAAAAAGTAAAGCAGACACCGGTGTCTGATTTGGCAACAGCGGACAGACCCAGGAATAGACATCTCTGTCGTGGCACTTAACGTGTTAAATAATGTAATTATTTAGGATATTAGGGTTTTGCAGGAGTACACTAACTATGCCTTGAAGTTGATGCGCACATAAACAAATCATGTTCGTTGTGATAATTTGTGCAAAATGTCAAATTTACTGACAAAGAATAGCTTCTTTGGCTGTGTCCGATGTCGCATTTTGGCACTTAGTATTTAGGATTTAGGTCTTCTTCACATAAATACAACTCCGAATGGCATACTAATGATATCCATTGGTTTGTATGGCAACACTTTAGAACAACAAATATGAATTATACAAATCGACTCAATTTGATGCTTGAGAGTAAATGTTAATATTATATTTCACAAAATAGGAGCTAAGAAGCTATTCTTTGACAGTAAATTTGACGTTTTGTACAAATGATAGCAACGAACATAATTTGTTTAATTAGTGCGCGTCAACTTCAAGGCATAGTGTGCTCCTGCAAAATCCTACAATCTAATTCTCATTTAAGTTACAATTTACAATTTGGTATTCAGAGTTGTATTCATTTCACGTAAGAAAATACTAGCGTTAGTTTAGATAAGGATATAAATTCGGCCATCTGATTGGTCAGAATACACGCCTATACTTAATTTCAGTTGCTACTACTATTACTAGAAATTTAACAGAAAATCGTATTAAATAATACTGTAGTATTATTCAAATTTCAGAAGAAAAAATATGTTTATTTGCAAGACCTCATTTATTTATTTTACCTAGCCTGCCTATCCGGGTAAAATAAAAAAATCGACCGGTAACAAATACTAACAGGGAATCGAAAGCATCAGTGATGCTCTTGAAAACATTGGTATACATTTAATAGGGTAGTTGCGCATTTTTCAATTTTTTTTTTTTTTTCTGAAAGAATTGTTCAAGTTATTCACTTTAATACATGTTTTACATCTGGCAACTATATTTTTCAAAATATAATTTTTTATAAAATAATTCTTATTTCAAATTTTCCCGTGGTGACGTGTTTTATTAAACACCAATCAGTCTTTCTTGCCCTAGCGGTACACTCTCGTTAGTACACTCTGTACACAATACTACCATTTTTATCTGAAAAGATTTATATGTATTGAGAGAAGCACTATTTCAAAAGAAATTATTCATTTTTACATAAATTCATTAGTTTCATTACCTTGTCTTAAATTTGCTGATGTAGAAAAGAAAAATAAAATATGATTTAACACGTAAAACAGATTATGTCACTAAAAATGACATGTACATTCACTGCAGTGTGCAGCCACCTGGTGGCAAAATTATGAAGTTGTCTATATAAGAATTAAATATCTTGAAAATATCTGGTATTCAAGTAAATAATTATAAAATATACGTACTGTTAAATAATACTTTTGCATATGTTATTTTACTTTTAGAATTATACTGTAAATATTTATATAATACAATTAAACCATAATTTAACATCTTCGCTTTGTCGTGGTATTCCAACAAGCTGTATGAGTCATACTGGTCGAACTATATAATTATTAATAGTCTACGTCACAAGAATTTCACCGCGAACTTTATTTGTGGAAATTATGAATGAAAAGTTTTATATTTTCTAAAAGAAATTACATTAATATGTTTAAAATTAATTTATATTTCATAATTAATAGGAAAAAGTAACATTTATTTTTTCGGAACTACCCTATTGTGTAATAATATGTATGAAGTACAAAAAGAACAATCCGGCAATTTGTTTCATATTATAAGGAAAAATTGTTAATGTATTTGTTCGTAGGATTGAAGTGGTAGCATTTGGAAACACAGAGGGAAACGTTGAATTATGGAGTATTCCTTGGAATAATATAGCATCTCAAGACTACTCTAACATTTACGGAAAAAGAGATTTTTAAACGTAATGTTGCACTTAATAATACCATTATTTTTACACTATAGGATGTTTTATGTGTTTTTGTAATATAACATTAATTATTGCAAATAAAATTGTTTACAACCATCTTATAGTTTTGATACATTTAATATTTAATACACTCATCACAGTGACAAAATGTACAACTTGTAGAATATTCACAATTGACAATAGTTCTCAACATATTAAAAACTTAATTTTAAAAATTTCAAAATGCATACAAACTACATTGTCCTATATAAATAGTTGTGCAATTCCAATTATCTTTTTATAGAACAGATCTAGAGCAGTAAAATATTATTTGTTTATGTTTACGCAACAGCTTGATTTTTCTTTAAAGAAGTTGCGTGCACTTTAGTTCCTTCTCTTTATTGTCCAATAAATGTAAAATATGTATAAAACGTGCGCGATAATTTTATTACAAATCGTTTACGCACAAACGCGATTTTTGCCAGGTAACATTGATAAAACATTTGAATATGTAAACCGATAACAAATAAATTTTAGTTGGTGTGAATGAATATACAACTGAGTCCCAATTAAACATTGTTGAAGAAACACAACATGCAATTTGTAAAATTTCATCTGATGATTTACAAGCCACTGCAAATGCTACAATAACAAGACAACTGAAAGGAGTATGCACAACATGTATGTTCCCTAAAAAATATAATATTCTGTAAAATTGTATTAAAAAAATAAATTTCAGCACATTTAGATGATCGTATAAATATTCTAGAAAAAACATTTCTCCTTGAAATAAATAATATTAAAACTTTTTTGGAGCAAACGCTAAATTTAATGTACAAATTGGAAAAACAAAGAAAAACTGATACCAGTATTAAAACGAAAAGTAATAAAATCCAACAAATAAGATCTTTTAATATGCCACATCAAAGTAAAAATAACATTAATAGAGAAGAGGAAATAGCTAAATTTAATATGACTATGCAGAAAGAAGATAACAGAATTACCTTTAGTTATTACTGGAAAATAGAAAATCTTATATTATCTTCCATGAACGCAGTAGATAGTGGCGATTTTTACTTTGCAGGTAAACTATGCAACATTAAACAGCAACATAATGTTCACATAATTATTTATTTTTCAGGAAACCATGTCTATATAGAATTGTACCCGAACTATTTACAAAGTGAGCAAACGTTTATTAGATTAGTTGATTTAGAGGAATTCAAACTTTCCTATCAATTTACTATATTAGATCAAGAAAACGAAGAATTTGATATAATGTCTCAATTACTGCACTGTGATATGCAAACGCAATGTTCCGGTTATAAAATGCCGCACAGTATTTTACTATCTCAGAATTACTTTAAAAATAACAGTTTAATAATAAAATTATCAATCTACTTGCATTATTAATGCAATATTGTATGTATGTACCAAAATAAAATTTTATATACACAACAAAAATAAACATGTAAAAATATAAAATTTAGGAAGGAATTTAAAAAATCTGATATTCAACGTATGAACACCTTTAGGGTTGCAAATGTATTAATATACCAAAACCAGTATTATGAATATAATATTGGTTACTCTATTCTAATAAAATTCAGCAATAAAATTCTTAATTTTAATACAATTTAGTATTATTTCTACCTGAGTAAACTGATCAAAACCACTACAATTTACAGCGGTTTCCTTTTCTTATAATATTAATACATGGTTGTGCTAGTGGATACATTCCATGGCAGCTCTTAAATACTGTTACGTCAGTGATAAGTTTGGCTTTGGAGTTAGATTCTTGTTTCTCAGTTTCGGGTTTATGACCTGCTCCACCATTAGCGGTTGAAAGTACGTGCACTGCTAGTTTGTGACGACTTAATGCATTTTCAGCCAGCAATTCCTGTAAAAATATTTTATTAAATATTATACAGAAAATACAATAGAGTTTTTGTCAAGATGTTATTATAGTGTTATATACCAGCAGATTAAATTGCAGTATAGTTCATTTAGAGAAAGAAATTTGACTTTTAAATTAGTTTCTAAATTCTGTGTGGTACAACAATGCAGTGTAGTATGGTGTAGGGACAACATTTCCTGGCTTGTGATTGGTACAAACGCGAATCAATTTCAAATTGTCGCAATATATGTTATTGCAACTTTTCTTCTGCATTTGTGTACGATAAATTTGGCTAGATAAATTATAATATAACGTAAAAACGTTAATATAAATACAAAACACACATCACCTGTAAAAAAATATTTTATTATTCATGCAATTTTGCATGTCTGATCTAAATAGTCCTTAAATGGATGATACTGAAGATATTCCATCTCCAAATGATGTCTGAATGTTTCGATTGTTGTATTATTATTATAACGAAATAAAACTTAGATTCTCATTCTTATTTAACCTTAAAATATTGCTATGGGCTATCCAGCTAATCAAGCGGTTTACTTCATCGTTTAGGGATTTTTGAAATTTTCTACATATTTTTAAATATATGTTATTATAACGGTATTTTATTGGTTTTTTACCTCTCGCTAAGAGAGGTATTGGATTCATGCTAAAAATCGCATTCTGATTTTAGTGGATAAGCACGATTTAAGGTCCCTATAAACCGATTTTAACATTTTGACTATGATGTCTGTGTGTGTGTGTGTGCGCGTATGTGGATGTTGGAGGAACGATTACTCAAAAACTATGGCATAAGACCAGTTTAACTATGAATTCCTCAATCTGACATTCATGGGAAGAGCTGAAAAGGTTTTGGTAACAATTGGACAACCGGAAGTAGTAGTTTCTTAAAAAAATCTTGTAAATATTATTTTTGGAAATTTATGTTATTGCAAATATTAAAGAATATAAAATTCTCTATCTAGTATATTGAACATTTTTATTATATCTTCTATAGATTTAAAGATAGAGAGTTATAAATATATAAAATAACCCATTGTATCCATCAAAAAGCCCTTGGAAACCAGTTGAAAAATTAAAATATTTGTTAATGATATAAATGTCAGTGTCAAAAATCCAGAGACATTACTGAAGACTTTTTCTGGGAAGTACATTTAATATTTCTTATTTTATATAATATTAAATTTTAAAATATTTAAAATTATAGATATAGCTGCCGCACGTTAAATTGAGACTGTTCTTGAATACGGGAAACTTAAAATTCGTGCTTGGACAAGTATAAACAGAAATGGGATTCATTTGTGAACCAAAGTATGTACAGTAACAGGCATAAACACGCGCTTGCTATACAACTTGTTCATAGAATGAAATGAAAAATAAAGAATAGATGTAATTAGAATATTTTCTGTGTACCAGAAATGTTAAATACAATATTTATAGCCTTAAGGCTGGTTTATGTAAACTGTAAACTTAAGAATTTACCTTAGCATTAGCATTATGACTTTGCATTAATAATAGACAAATGCGTGCTGCGGTACATGTAGCTATAACCTTAACCTTAGCATTTTGCCGTAACCCTATAATATGACAATTACTAATTTTCAATGCCAACCAATCAGAAGAGTATATGTTCGTCGACGACAGCTTGATTCTGGAGATATTTACGACAGTCAATTGACATCTGTCATCATTTTGTTATTTTTGAATATTTCTGTCATATTGTCTTGAATGAATATGAGTGTCATTGAAAAAGATGTCCACCTAATACAGTGAATTGAACAATGTAGATTTTACAAAAAGTGACATTACCGGCCTGCTCTTATTGGTTTGCCCTAAGTACATAAACCGGAGAGCGTAATGTAAAGTCATAATGCTAAGGCTAAGGTAAATTCATAAGTTTACAGCTTACATAAACCAGCCTTTAATATGAAATTGGCGAGAGGTATTGTGCACGCGACAACTTTTTTTTTTTAATTTTTATTCAATTTTGACGTTTTAAACTGTCATTATTAACTCCATAGCAACAACTATAAGTAACGCTTTTTTCACATGTGAATTAATTTTTTTTTTAAATCACTCAAAATTTTAACTCACTCTGGCATTCTGCAACAAAAAATGCATTTAAAAATAACATCAAGAACGAAAATAACACCACATAATTTATCAGACATTATCAACCCTTTTTATTATTTTTTACGACATAAATGACAGACAATGAAGCTTTTTAAATATGTGACTTGACGTCTATCAGCGACGATTGTCATGCTTAGCCTACTAACTGATCAATTTTTTATTTTGTCAAAATTAAATATTATAATAGTTTTTATTATTTCGTCAAAATTGAATAAAATATTGTACAAACCACGTGAGCTAAGAATGTTTATTCACTCGAAGAATTTAACTCACTCGCCCTTCGGGCTCGTGAGCTAAACTTTCTTCTCGTGGATAAACATTACCTTAGCTCACTTGGAGTGTAAATATCTATTATTATGTATTTGAAACCTTTAATAGAAATAATTATATTTGGAAATATTATTATTAAGTAAAATTTTGTTAATTTTTGCAAAATGACGTTTGATTATATTTTTTTTATTATTGGCAATTCTGAAAATGTATATTACTAAATATTATATGTCTACATTATACTTTTCAACCTGTATTGTGATTTCATTTTGTTTTTTGTTTCGTTGTTCATTGACAAAATGTCAAATGCTCTGTTATGTCAAATTCAAGAGCTTGTAGTTAATTTATTGACTTATTTTGAAAATGAAAAATAGAATGTTGGCTCTTACTTACACTGAATTATATTATTGAGGTAATATTTTGTTCTATTTGTTAGTAATAATTTGAAAATTAAATCCATATGTACAGCGTGTAGCAAACGTTATATGGAATGTACAGAAACTGTGAGAAATTGTATGGTTTCATGCAGTATTCTGTACTTTTTTTTAAGGATCTCACATAATACTAGATAGTTTGTTGCATATACTACGAGAATGAAGTATTTATAACGGCGGACGGAGTATCCTTCAGAAAATTTTAAATAAAATTGGATATTTGGATTTAAGAAGGCAACTCGCAGATCATATTTTAATCCGTTTTACATACTCATGTAAACTTTTTAACACATGTCGTCATTGTTTCTAGTGATATTGCATTTATGACGTAAACCGCTTGATTAGCTGGATAGCCTATACGTATGCACAGGAAGAGAATGCCATGGCTAACACTATAAAGTAACTTTTATAAAATATTAAATTGAATTTCTTCGGTTACGAAATAATACTACTCAATGATTTGTATTTTCTCTTCCTGTGCATAATTCTCCATTTTCAATAATGCTAACCCAAACAGAGCTTTCCTAATAGATACGTTTCTGACGGGTAAAATGCCATTATATTTGTAATTTTACCTATCAGAAACGCTCTGCTTTGAGTTATCATTACTGAAAATGGAGAATTATTAACAGAAAGAGAAGATAGTAGTATCATTTTGATGAAAACTATATTTTATAGTTTGTGACAGGTATAATGTCATAAAATTTGTTTGAAATTTTATTTCAATACCATGGCTAATAGGGTAGTTGCGCATTTTCCAATTTATTTTTTTTCTGAAAGAATTGTTCAAGTTATTCACTTTAATACATATTTTATGTCTGACAACTTTATATTTTGCAAAATATAATTAAAAAAAAAATTCTAATTCCGAATTTTCCCGTGGTGACGTGTTTTATTAATACCAATCACAGTCTTTCTTGCCCTAGCGGTACACTCTTGGTTGTACACTCTGTACACAATACTACCATTTTTATTTGAAATGATTTATATGTTTAAGAGAAGCACTATTTCAAAAGAAATTATTCATTTTCACACAAATTCATTAGTTGCATTACCTTGTTTTAAATCTGCTGATATAGAAAAAAAAAATAAAATATGATTTTAACACGTAAAACATAGGTTATATCACTAAAAATGACATGTACATTCACTGGAGTGTGCAGCCACCTGGTGGCAAAAATATGAAGTTGTCTATATAAGAATTAAATATCTTGAAAATATATGGTATTCAAGTAAATAATTATAAAATATACGTACTATTAAATAATACTTTTGTATCTGTTATTTTTCTTTTAGAATTATACTGTAAATATTTGTATGATACAATTAAATATAATTCAACATCTTCGCTTTGTCGTGGTATTCTAACAAGCTTGTATGAGTCATACAGACTTGGTCGAACTATATAATTATTAAAAGTCTACGTCACAAGAATTCCACCGCGAACTTTATTTATGGAAATTATGAATGAAAAGTTTTATATTTTCTAATAATTTTTACATTAATATGTTTAGAATTAGTTTATATTTCATAATTAATAGAAAAAATAACATTTGTTTTTTTTTTTCGCAACTACCCTATTCTATAAAGAGGTAAGTTTTATAAAATTTTAAATTCAATTTTCTCGGTTATCAAACATTCGAAAGAAAATATGACTATTGATTTAAATGCAGAATTGAATTTTCTTATTTGAAGCATTTTTGTATAAAATTAATAGGCCACTTTTGGGCAAGGAAAAACTGATTCCCATGTTAAATGCCTATGACCCGGTTTTCGTGTTACACCCGGTATATTGTAGTATACTATTATACAATATGTAAAATTGTTGATTTTAAGTTAAATTTTCTTTAATTCCTAATTAAAATATTGGTGCAACCGGCCATAATTCCAGTAAAAGTAGAAATAAAAAAAAATATCAATTAAAAGTTGAAATAACAAATAAGAATATAGCCATTTACCTCATAAAAGCGAATAATATCATTCTTCATAAATGTATGCAAATGAGCAACTTCTACATTTGCTCTATCAAAATGATACTGCTGCGAAGTGATTTCCGCCCAAAACTGAGACGTAAGAGCTGATAATCTCTTCGATTTTTCTAATCGTCTAGCTGCTAATGCTTCTTTGTGTCTGGTGAACTCTTCATCACTCATGTTAGCAACGTATTCTAACATTTTACGCAAAAAATCTTCAACGCGCTCGTCTACAAATGAAGGATGCTTGTCAGATTGAACTATGACTCGCAAACCTTGCACTCCATTTGAACGACGAATACCGCTAAACACAATATAGCCTAATTGTTCCTGTTAGGACAAAAGCATGTAGAAATTATTAATTATTTAAATAACAAGCATCTTACCTTAGTTCTTAAAATATCGTAGCATGGTTCATGAATAATTTGTGTAAACAATTCCAATAACATATTACTTTCTTTACATTGAACACCGCATTGATAATATAATTCTACGCATGAAGACTTATGTACGTTATTTTCTACTTGATATAAATAGTTGCAACCTGTAATATTCCATGATAAGGTATTGACATATATACAAATATTCATATTATTTTACACAATGTGGGTTAGCACACATACGAAATTACAAAACCATCCAACCTTCGCCGCACATTTCTATCCAAACACACTATCAGATCACTAACCACTTTCACCTTGTCAACTTTCAAAATCACATTTATACAAGCTCTTTTTTTCTTTCTATTCGGAAACTTCTTTTCTCAATATTATTATTGTTAGACACACCGAGCCGTAGTGTATTACCACTACCATATTGTTACCTTAAGTTGGGCATAAGTATTCTTCACTCTTAGGAAGGAGGAAGGTTCAGCTCTACACTTCCATGCTCAGGGACCCAATCCGATTTGAAAGCGGTGACGGAAAAGACGAGACAGTTTTTCTATTATCGTTAGTTGTCTTGCATCATGTTGACAGAGATATGATGAAAAACACAAATATTCATACCCTGACCGGAACTTTCAGTATACGAAGCGGCAACGATGCCACTTTTAATATCCTCAATTAAGCAACATATGTATATACAGGTCCGCCAACAGCTTTATATGAATTTCAATCTTTCATAACTCATTGCATATTTATCGAACCCGGTTCCCCCAGGTTCGCGACCAGACATTCAGGCACGCGGTTCGAGCCCGATCGGCGCCAAATATTTCGAATTTTAAATGGCACAAAAGTGACCCCTGTGGTGCACTCTCCACGCCAGCAATGAGTGCCCGTGAGGTGACGCCTGGTAAACGCCCGCACGGTACAAATATATCGTCATCATTACCGATGTCCACATGTGTTGTAGATACTGGCACACCCAGAAATGGGTAATATGCCGTGATGATATATTTATTTATTTTATTGCATATTTATTTTTTTAAAAATACACCAAAATACAGCGTGTTAAAAAAAACAATTCGGAGTAGGCTATGAATAGAGAAACGTATGTCTGATCGTTATTCAATTCAAAAGTCAAGTCGTCAAAATTGATCGTAAAATTTAATATAAAAGAGGAAAGATAATAAAAAAGGATACAAAATATTGCCATTTACCGTTTTCTAATTTATTTCTATAATATCGATTCAAGAAGAAAATATTTGATTTCTTTAGATAAAATTTTTGACAGTATCTCGTGTCAAATTGACATTTAATTAAATACTTTCAAATTGACATACGTTTTTTTCTTCATAGCCTACTCCGAATTGGGTTTTTTTGAACATCTATATGTGGTACGATATGCAATTTCTATTGCTCTGTTTTATGTATAAAAATATTATCCAAAGATGACGGCTATTTCCAGAGATGCAGGCAGCTAGGCGCTGTAAACTGTCATAACTCAATGTGTATTATTTTTTTTTTTAAGTAATACACCAAAATATACGGTAGGATATGCAGTTTATAATGCTCTACTGTTTTATGTTTTAAAAATAATATCCAAAAGATAGCGGCCATTTCCAGCGATGGGGACAGCTAGTTACAAGCTACATCGACCAATATCCTCTGAGGAATTTCGGTAATCAGTAGGTGAATCTCGTTCTGAAGCTCTTGAATGGTTCGAGGCTTGTTGCCGTATACGGTGCACAATTTAAAACATAAAACAATAGAGCATTACACACTGAATATCCTACTTGGTTCCGTTAACTTCAAGGTAAGGAAGGTATTATCTTTGATAAAAAAAAATTCGGTGATTTTTAATGAATAAGCACGTTTTAGGGTCCCTAGAATACGATTTTACGATGGCTGTATGTGTGTGTGTGTGTGTGTGACAAAAATTTCTCCGACGATAACTCCAACCTACAATTCTAAAAATTATAATTCTTTCACATTTCTTTATATCCATATGAACAGCTGATCAGATTTTGGTTATAAATGAACAACCGGAAATACCTTTATATGAAGTTCTTAACAATTTTTATTGAAAAAACAGATAAATATAATTTTTTGACATTTTATGTTATAAATATTGAAGAACATTTGATTGTCTATACGGTTTGATTACACATTTTCCTTCATATTCAATAGATATACGGCCGAATTCACCATTCCTTGATCGTGAGTTAACCCACAGATCAACGCTGATTCTGAATCAATTCACCATTAAAAATCAAGCTAATCCACTAATCAAAATCATTGATCAACTGATTCGTCCTATTCCATGACTCAAGCTTTGATCTATCTTTGAATCCAAATTTTTCATTTATAGCTATGTTAGGATTCTGGCTGTTGTACACATTTATTACTTTGCCTCACGCTTCTTCTTTATCTTTATTTAAAACCTCAAAGTTTTCATTATTTTTTAATATTCTCAACTGAAATAACCGATAGAGGCGCTGCAAGCATTTTCAATATGGCGGATGCATGACGGTAGGTGTACAATCTGTTACAGTCATATGATACAATTTTGCTTGTGTTTCTCGAAAATGAAGCTAAGTATTGTTCAGATATTTGACTTTCTAAATACTACTCATCATTCTAGAAATATTGTTGAAGGTATGATTGTATATAATGTTCATTTACTACTTTATTTAAAATATTAATCTTGTAAACAGGCGAAGAAGTTCTGAATGCGAATCACATTATATTATGTGGAATTATAATGTAATATCACTCTGTCTTCAAGCAAGTGCTCTGTCGTCACAAATATGGTACAGCATTTTTTTTTAATTTCTCCTTTGAGAACGAATTTCTAAAAATTTAAACAATCATAAATATGTTTCAAATATAATTATTAATAATAATACCTGGAAGAATAAAGTCATTGGCTGGTAGCACAAGGCACAAGTCCTGTTTTAACTAAAACGCTGTTTTAAGAAATGTCAAATTTCATTATTTAATAATAAAAATAAATAATATCAAATTTATCAATATATAATTTTAAAGCAGAACTTAGTTTATTTTCAAACAAATATTTAAAAAAAGTCGTTCTATACTATACACATAAGGGTGAAATTAAATATTGAAATTTGAATTTGACATTTTTAAAACAGTGTTTTAGTTAAAACAAGGCTTGTGCTACCAGCCACTGTCTTTAAAATGTCTCGAACATACTCTCATATACTTGGAAATTTGTTTTATAGAACGTAAAACATACTTCCAAGCTTGAAATCTATCCAATGTTTGTTGAATGCCTGCATTTGTGGTTATAGTCACTTTATTTTTACCTATTTTTGGAAAAATATGGAAACTTAAATGAGTTCCCCTAAGCGAATGACACCCGTTTACGCAACACATAATATTGGTTTTACCGCGTGTTGCAACATTCATTTTCGTATAAAAGAAATACTTTTAAAAAATGTATGCTAACATTACTCGCACCTACCGTCATGCACTAGTTTAAAATTTAGTCACCAGATGTCATATCGATTCTCTACAGTTGTCAATACTTTTATTTCTTTCATTTTCACTATATTTAAGAACATTTCTTTATTAGAATCTGTGTAAATATCTACCTATATCAAAATAAAAATATAATATTATTATAGAAAAATTATAAAACATATTTTACAAATCAATTAAAAACTTACATATCATACACATTAATACTTTTTAACGGAAAGTACAATTACCACGAATAAAACTATATGACAGTTACGTTAACTGTCAAAAACCAAAACAAAACTGTGAATCTGTTGATCATGATTACTTTGTACAGAACATTGATTTACGAATCAGCTTGATACCCTAACCAGTTGACCATTAATCAACGGAATAATGGTGAATTCGGCCGTAGAGTTAAAGAATTTTAAAGAGATTAATGCCCATATTCATAAACACTCGTAAATTTTTTAAACGGTTCGTTATAATTTTTATCCAATAAAAACAGTCGACATTGAAAAAAAAATCGAAATTTTATTTGTCAAGTTTGATTCTATTTGTCAAAAATTATAACGAACCGTTATGAAATATTACGAGTGTTTATGAATATGGGCATAACTTTCATAAATCAGTCAGTTATGCAATAACCATGGTAACTATGGGCGCGTTCAGTACCCCGGCAGCGCTGGCAGCGATGAGCACCGCTTCGTGCCGATGATTGCCGAATGCAATTGCTGGACCAATTACATTCGTCCATTCATTGTGTTCGTCAAACTTCGGAGGTCAGCGATGCCAGCGATGAGAGGTGCTGAACGCGACCTATGATATATTCAAATATTCTAATTGATAGATGTCAGTGTCAAGTTCAATTTACATAATATATTTTCGTGTTATAATTTTATTGAATATATAGAATCTTTTCCAAGGAATTTTCGGTAGGTATGGAATTTGTAGAAAATAGTTATGTTCGTTTATAATTTTACTGGATATATAGAATTTTTTCCAAGGAACTTTTGGAAATGAATTTGTACAAAATACATAGAATTGACGGAAGGTAATATGCTGGCTACATCAGGATTTTTTTAAATATATACGCAATGAGTTATGGCAGTATTAAATTCGTGTAAAGTTATTGGCGGACCCTGTACATTTACATATATACCTTAATCCGGATCGCAGTTCATAGTTTATACTACAAACCCATCTCTTGGCTTTTGCAGAACAAAATAACAATCTTCTTCACATTAGAATAATGTATCAATATTTAATATTGACATTCTCTTAACTACTTCAAATTGTGATCTAATGATGGCCATCCATAAATCCGAAATTGATTATTACAAAGTTTTATAAATAAATTTTATTAGAAACATAATGCGCTTCAATTAATATGCCTTTACATTTAATTCAAAATGCAAACGCACTCTGAACTTACATTAAATTTACATTATGCCCGCACCAAGGCGTAAATTTTAATCTAGGTTTAAACAAAAAAATGCAAATCGAAATTTTGACATCAATATATTATAATTTATTTAACATTTCATTCCGATGCGATATTGTCAATTTAAGCCAAGTTTAATATTTAAGTTACGTTGGTGCAACCGGCCATTAGCCTTTAATAAATTACTTTTAATATTACTCCAGTAATCCGGTGTTTCTCATAATCCAGATTGAGCTAGTTTTAAATTATTCCGTTTAGAGGTGCTTTACCGTAATATATACGTTAAACGTTCACTCGCCATTTTCCCTGTATGGTCTAAATCGGGAACGGGCAACTATGTGACGAAACAATTATCAATCAATCCGATGGAAATTAGGTCGTTAGATGATATTGACCAATATTTATAAATAAAAAGAATGAAAGATTGGTGAAGTGCATTATTATTAGAAATGTACCGACCGACCACCAGTTAAACCGACCGACGAATAGTCGGTAAAAACACCGATTAATCGGCTTACTATTTGATAAGCTATAATAAGGCACTGAGTTAGTTTTGATTACTAAATTAATTAATAAAAATATTTATTTACTAGAAGTCTGATATAACAAAAAAAAAAACTAAAACACAACAAAAAAATTAAACAATTTTCCTTTTTAGATTTGTATATAGGAAAGTTTACAGTGTAGCAATTATCTCGTGACGCGTGACGTCAGAATGCGCAGTAGCATCGCGAAGATTTGTAGTGGGGATTTAACTTTCACTAACATTTACTTTGACAGAAAGTACAATATGACGCTAAATTTTTGCCGACAAAATATGGCGTTTAAAACGAAGTTAGGAGGCCGAGCTCTTACAAGTCAAAGTCGCGAAATAATTGGAAATATTTTAGAGTCTGTAACTCATGAAAGTGAAAATGACCAAGTGATTATTCCTTTGACGAAAATTAGGGAACGTGTTGCAGCGATGACAGGTGATAAGACGTACATCTATGAATCAGCGAAGAAAATTTTTAAGCAATATATTTATAATAAAAACTGCTGCATTTTATTTATTAAATTCAAATTCTTAATATTTAATTATTTCATTATTTATTAATCAAAAGCAAATTGTGATAAAAAGGCATATTTGATACTAACACACTACGAATTTCAATGAAGAATGGCTTTTAGTGATGCCTGAAATTAGTCGGCCGGGCCGACTAATTGATTTCTAAAATGGCCGAATAGTCGGTAGAAAGAAACCGTAGTTGGTACATAGCTAATTATTGAAGGGAACTTACTTTGAACATATTTAAAATAAAATTTTAAAAATTATGAATAAAAATCTCAATAATTCTAGCGTGACCCACTTACATTATCATATAACAAATCGTTTCTCATTCATATTTCCACTGTAGCCACTCTCTACGCATCGCCATCCAAGCTCAACATTCACTTCCATATATTAAAGCAGGCGTAAGAATTTCATTACGCACATTAATCAAACATCTAGAAAGCATCCAGTACCTTACATCCCCCACTTACTCTTCTTTCAGCTTTCAATCTCTTAATCAACGCAACAATTATATAAACTCATTCACCTGCTGCAGTTTGACTTAGTCACCAAATTACGCTTCTCAAATAATAAAACCTTCCATTTATCAACACCAGGTTCATGTATTCTCTATCTTTGTTCTAAGTTGTCTTCATTTCCACCAAAAAATTATATAATATTCAGATATCTCAGGATTGACGTTACAAGAGGTGTGCGGCACTAAAAATATTTGAATCCTACTGTAACCTTTTGGAAATGTCATGCTTGGTTTCAAACTTATCCGTTACCCTAGGAAGTATAGGAATTGTGCTAAAAATCACATATAGCGATATCCCCAGAATCCGATTTAACATATTCACAATGTGTGTGTGTATGTGTGTGTGCGTGCGTGTGTGTTTGTGTGTGCGTGCATGCGTGTGTGTCACAGACAAAAATTTCCCCGATGATAACTCCAACACTACAATTCTAAAAATTATAAATTTTGTGTGCTTGTGGACACGATAACTTAAAAACTATCATTCTGAAAAATCTGAAACTGTGTATTCTGGCATTAATTAAATATGGAAGGATCCCATTAGATTTTCGTGTAAATCAGATAACCGGAAGTAGCACTTTCCTTGATGCTCAAAAAAGTTTTTCTGCGAAAAATGTATTTAAATTACATTTTTTCGCAATTTATGTTATAAAAATTAAAGATTATTAAATTTTCTACAGGTCTGCATTAATACTTTTTCTGTATATTTTATGTATAAATTTATAAAATAATTTATAAAATAAATCCCGGAGCCTATGCTTTACACACATATCTCCTTGGTTACATCAGTGTAGATCTCAAATGATGTAACTGGCAGTTAAATGTCACTACCAAGGAAACTAATCATTTCAATAATAATGACGTTCTAAAAAGAAAATAGTAAAAGGAACAATAGTTAAAAGGAAAGGAAATTAAGTTTCCAGAATTAGTAAATTTGTAGATATGTATTTAAATTATACTTCATTTCAAGTAAGAAAATAGTAGATGGCGCTTGAGAGCCGACCGTTTTTACATGATTAAATAAATAATTTAAATTCGTGAGGCCAAACTTTGTGAATAATAAAAATATTTTTATCTGTAAAATGTACGAGTCCTGAATATTAAAAAAAAAAAACATCAAAATATAGTTAAATATCACTTAATTCTGTTGATTTTATTTGATAATTGACAGCTGATAAGTGATATTTTTTTCGCTTTTGTAAACTAGGTCAGAATTTTGACAGATTTTATATCCCTATCTAAAGCAACGCTATTACGTGAAATGAAGTATAATAAAAATTAAATGACGGGAGGTTTTGTGCTGGACACATGAGATTTTTTAATTTACTTTAATTTTTTTTCAGTCAAGTAGGCCTTGACAGTTGTGCAAAAACTATTTTCGTTTCAGGTAAAGTACTTTTTTCGTTCACAATACGCTCAAATTTTACGAAGAATAGTTGTTCAGAATGAAAAGTTTTTAATTGAAACGAAAATAGTTTTTGCTCAACTGTCATGGCCTACTTGATTAAAAAAATCTGATGAAGGCAGCACATGACCTCCCACCAATTACATGTTTAAAATAGCATTGAGCTTTAAGTAAAATATTACTTTGGTTGACAGTTTGTAAACAAAATCTAACTTGTTGTTCCAATAAATAGTAAAGTCTGTAATTAGTCCGGTGAACGGAGGCTGTAAAAGAGGGTACCCTGCAAAAGGTCGGGTAGTTCTGAATTTTTGATTTGTTGTATAGGATGGTTGGTTAGTGAAAAATCCAAACTTCCACACTCTCGGTAAAAATTGTTTTTTTTTTTTCTAGTTTAGTGCAGCAACTCTTTTTGGTTTATTATTTCTAATTATAAAAGTATTATTTAAATAAAATAATCTGTATAAATGCAAAGTGCAGTGTTGGCAAATGTCAATGAAGTTTCATGGGACTATTAGAAAAAACTTTTTATAAAACATTACTTGATTGATTATGAGGACTTTTACGCTAAAATGATGTGTTCCGGAGCAATTGCGATGTAAAGTGGAAAGAAACTCAAAATTTTGCTAAGTACGCAATTTTAGCCTTTTTTGTCAGCTTCATAGCTCCGTTGCTATTAATCGTACAAATTAACTTCACACAACTAGTTTGCAGGAAATTTTGTCCTCTACAAGTCAGCAAATAACCTTTTTTGTGCTAAAATGCACCAGAAAGAAGTTATAGGCAATAAACTGAAAAAGTGCCGATTTTCGCGAATGAGGGGGGTTTGTGTAAATTTGGATTTTTCACTAACCTATCTAAATACGAAATTTTGGATTATATTTTATTATGTTTCTCCTTAAAAATCTGTTGGAGCTCCAAATTAAGTACGAAATTCGATTTATCATATATAGTAAAAATCTAATATATTGTTTCAAATTATATGCAAGTTTTAAATATAAAATTTGAGAAGTTTTGGTTCATCTTTTAATAGATTTTAAGGAAAAATCGTCACACACACATTATTATAAAAACAGTAAAAAATCAGCATTAACTTTCTGGTGCTCTAAAACGCAATCTGTGTAAATTCTTCGCTGTATATCATCCATTTCGTAAATGTGTAGTTGTAAACTAACATTTGACACTTTGAAAACACGTGTTTATTGACAGCTGCTTGATTTATAGTGCTGCAAACATAGCAAACTTAAGGTCAATTCTAAACAAATCTGTAAGGCCTGTAACAGCTTACGATCAAAATTCCAATTCTGAACACATTTGTAGCTTACAGAAAATCTGTAAACATTTACAATTCTCGTAAATTCTTACGGTGAGAGAAACCTTGGCTGCAAGCTTATAGATCATTTTTAATAAAAGCTAATGAATAATACCAGTTAACACTTTAATGGGTATTTTGTTATAAAAAGATGAAAATAAGTAAATTCAACTTTTTTTTTACATGAATAGTAGTTTATAGGAATTTGTAAATCTGTTATAATTTCCCATAAATTTAGACGAATTTGGAGAATAAACATAAAGATATCAAAAGTAATAAGAATACCTACGGAGGAAGGATCCGCAAACGTATTGTTAGGAAAGAATGTAGAACAAGTAAGCTCCTTCAAAGAATATGGAAGTTGAAAGTGGGGGAAATTACGAGGGGTTGAAGAAAGACGCAAGACAGACTGGTGTAAAGGCAGCATTTCCGCTGCATAATCGTCTTTATTTCCGATTTTTTTTTTAAATATTAATATTTTATACCTACATTAAAAATATTTGTGACATGTCAAAACGTTACAAGATCGTAAATAATATGTTTGTAACTCGGCTCGTTACAGATGTGTTCAGAACTGCCAGTTAGATTTATCGTAGCCTACAGATTTATGAATTTACGGTTTTACATATAAATGTTCAGAATTGACCTATTAAATCGGATCACCTGTACATCTAATATTTACGTATGATGGAAAATATATTATTTTTCGTATTTTGTAATGTAATGTACTATTTTAATATACTCAAAATCATACAGTAATGGGTTACTTTACAACATAACAACCGTTACTGCATAGCAACGGTTTCGTCATTAAAATAAATTTTGACACAAGGAATTGTTTATTTTTATTTTTTATTGTTTATCTTTTACATCGTATGGCATTTAAGCTTGCCATACTCGTCTGGTAAACTTTCACTTTTCTTAACTTGGAACGTAATATACTATTCTACAAACCTTAATTTCATTAGAATCAAACATATTTCTACTATATTCTCCTTAACACGGTTTCATTATTAATTTTAATGTAATTGCTTCCTGACAGTGACATTTGTTTAAATATGTCAAAATTATTATTAAAGTATTATGTTTTTGTTTGACGCATAGCCAAGATGATGTATAAAAATAAATTATTTTATAAATTTATATTTAAAGTTATTTAATAGTTATTTATTATATGAGTGTGGAATATAACATTAGTCATGAAAGTTAGTGACTAATATGTATTCTACAAGAGTGTAATACATTTTATCCAACACTTTTTCACTTCATTGGGAATTATTTGAAAGAAAAATAAATTAAAATAGGTAAAAATTAGGACCTTCCTTTAAAACATATTCACTTACAAGCATAAACAGTATCGTTGAATTTAATTCCGAAGATGATAACCACGAACTTGTTTCGTTTCAGCAGCCGTAGATGGCAGCTGTCATTGTGTAAAGATAAGTAACCTCGTAAGTAACCTAAGTATCTTTTAACATAAATGTTAATATTGATTTAAATAAATAAGTTTTATAATGTCTTCACGTTATATGTGAAGTGTACGACTACCTGTAAGAAGCATACTTCGCCGCACCGAGAACATACATATCTCATTATTGCATTTAAATACACACATTTAAATTATTCATAATGGTGCCTGTCTTATAATTCGAAATCTTTTTACTTGTCCTATTAGTGTACAAATTACTAACTTAACTTATGGGTGAAGAATCGACTCCGACCAGTATTCACTGAAATACGGGTGAAAGGGTGGTCTTTTGGATCCACCGGTATTCCAAGCACTAATTTTTATTACTAAAAGTTGCTGAAAAATTATATTCACTGTTAAAAGCTTGTATAAGTGATACTTTCGGTTATCCGATATACACTGAAAACTAATGAGCTCTTTCCACATTAGTATAGAATGGGTATATATTTCAAAATTTTCTGATTGATAGTATTTGAGTAATCGTGTCCACACGATCGACTCTCTCTCTCACATACACACATATATACAGGGTGTAAATTTTAAAACGGGTCATAGGGCTATAACATAGAAAAACAGTTTTTTAGACGCCAAAAGTTTCCATATTAATTTATTGAAAATATAATTGGTGCCTATTATAAAGAAAAAAAATTACGAATTTTTTCATACCAAACATCTTACATTTCTGTTTCATTTAAAGCCAAAAATTAAATTTAAAAATTTTTACAATTAAGAAAAAATATCATTAGCCATGAAAGTGACAGTAACAAAACATTGTCATGATAGGGGACAATTAAAGATAAAGTTATTAATTTATGAACCAATACAAAATAACACAAAATAAAGTAAAAACTAGGATATTTATATCAGAAACAATTATTATTTATTGTAATAGGTATTTACAAACTAAAGATGATCTACATGTAATAAGAAAAGTTATAAAAAACGAGAAAAACTGCAAACTACAAGAAAACAAATTAAAACCATTTATGCTGGGTTTATGCAGCATGTAAATTATGAAATTAAATTAAGCTACTGAATTAAGAAACTAAACTAAAATAACGTCGTTTATGCAGTAAATTAAAATTCAGAATTTTATGTTTGACATTTCGTATAATCTAACTTTTATAGGTGCAATTGCGATATATTTATATAAGATAAAAAAATAAAGGTAAACAATTTGTTGAATAAGTCCAATTAGTATTTCGTCGCTCTTTTCTGCAGGAACTTTGTTATCATCGTCGTACATTTTCATAGGTTAGGTGCAAAAATTTGTCATAAGTGCGCGAGTGGCGCAGGCGCAGCATTAATAATTTGTAATTTTTCTTCATGAGACAAATTGTTCATGATTTCTTCTTAATAAAATGAAAATAATAATAATAATACTTTAACAAATAAAGTGTAAGAAACGTTTATTAATGAGTGTCTAAAGTCAACAACTGTTTTGTTTTGTTTCTGTCAGTTTCACGGCTATTGATATTTTTTCTTAATTGTGCAAATTTTTAAATTTATTTTCTGGCTTTATATAAAACAGAAATGTAAAATGTTTAATATCAAAAAATTCGTAATTTTTTTCTTTATAATATGCACTAATTACTTTTTCAATAAATTAATATAGAAACTTTTGGCGTCCAAAAAACTGTTTTTCTATGTTATAGCCCTATGACCCGTTTTAAAATTTACACCCTGTATATATATATGTACACACACACACACACATCATTGTAAAAATGTTAAAATCTCTGTATGTGATTTTTGGCACGATTCCTATACCTCCCTTAGCTACGGTAGCGGGAGATAAAAATTGAAAGTAAACTAAAAATGTTTCAAACTAAACAGGGTTTATTTCCCAAAGATCACATTAAGATTAAAAGATTTTTAGTTCCGCACACCTCTTGCAACGTTCATCCTGGGACACCTTATATAAGAAAAATATCTTTTTAGAATAAAATATCTTACCATTGTCAAGTTTTAATTCTCGATTTAACAACAACTGCCTTGGCAGTAAAGGAGACATAGAAAATGCACCTGTTAATTTATTTTCTACAATACACATTAATTCTAAAGCTTTCTACAATAAAAATAAAGGTTATTGTAAAAATAAATAAATGTCAAATGTGAAATTTACCTGTTTATTGGCATTACCATGTACAAGACTTTCAATATGCATTTTTGAAAGCATTTGGGGAATGAATGCTTCTAACCTATCCAAAGATAATTCTAAAAACAAATTATTACAATATAAATATTTATTTAGATTTATTAATCTACGCACGATTTGTAGCATCCAGCAATTCTTGTTTCGTCCAAGAATGTTCTGTAAGAAGTACTGCTAGATAATAAACCGCGTGCTGATAAGGTTGTTCAGCAGCAAAATTTTTTAAATTACGTATATACTAAAATAAAATTTATTGTATCCACACATTAAATTAAAATTTAATATACTTACGTTTTCTTTTAAAATTTCAAATCTTTTTGGATCAATTTTGAAATTTGTTAATTTATCCATAATTTTTTCTAATAAAACGTGCTGTTTATTACTATATCCACCAATGCCCAACTGCAAGCAAATAATTGTAAATAAGTTAAAATAATAAAAAAAAACTCACAATTAATCCGTATTTGGTATTTGTTAGTTCCCATCTCATGCCAGCTATTTCAGCCGCATACGCATATTCATTCAGTGAATCTCGAAAAAGTTGTACGAACATGTGAGTTAAGTTGCAATTCATAGGATCCAAATAAGCAAGCGGACTACAAAATTTAATGTTAACAAACAATATTAGACATCAATAGACACATAATGTAATTATAATTTAGTTTACCTTACAAAGTCAAATGTAATATTGGTTTTTGGTAACAAAAATTCATCATCTTGTTTAAACCACACTCTAAATAAATCTGTATCTAATATTATACACGGATGTTGAGTGATCTACAAAAATATTAACGATCATAATAATAGTACGAAATATTAAATATGTATATTACTTCTTTGTCTGGAGTCAAAAGATCAAAATTAGTTGGAATAAATTCATTCTTTTCTGGTAATTTAAGTTCATCACATAAACCAGCATTTTTCCACATCTATAATTTAATATGAATTACAAATAGTAATTATACTTGTAAATATTATACCTCAATTTTTTTATCAGATATTTTTTCTAAGTTATATTCCGTCCCATACCAAGGTTCAATTTTATCAGTTTCACCAGCAAATTTCTTCGCAATTACTGCAACTCTAATAACTCATTATGTATCTATTTAACACAATTTTTAATTGTAATACTACCTCATGTTATCTGGATTAAAGTCATTAAGTAATTTTTCAACGATATCCGGCTTCCAGTCTGATAATAAATACGGACCAGATAACACTTCTTCTAATGGATATTCCTATATAAAGATATTTAAGTACACATTTTACGTAAATTCTTAAATAACTTACATGTATATTTTGTACAATATTGGAAATATATTGACTAGGAGACTCTTTATCTTTAAAACGAAAATGCATTGAAAATATATCTCTGTGTTCTTCCTGAATCCATTGTTGTGGACCAACTTTCCGCAACATATTTAAGTACTTAAATAAATAGTAAATTACAAAAAAGGAACAAGAACTATTGTATATTTCATCTACCTGAAATACTAGTGTAATTATATCGTCAATATGATTCATTCCCTCTTCAGTAAGATCCATTGATATCCCGAAAAATCCAAATCCTCTGGGTGATACGCGGTTACCTCCAACTAAACTACTAGACCATCCTCGAGTTTTTAATGCAGATAATAAACTACCTGCACCTTCGTGGCCAACTAAGTGGCTGATATAGCTGCCAGGCTGTAAAGAAAATTAAAATACATACTTCTTAGTTTAGAGAATATACATTAATTATATAAATATATTGAAGATAAACATATGAGAGTCTACAAAGAGTCGAAATTGTCTACATTTCTAGATGCAATTACAAATTGTACATACGAGCCCAAACCCATAACAGAGTTCGGTCGGTTTACATTTTCAACAAATTATAAATCTTACGTAAATGCTGATAAATCTCTTAAAATTATTTATATATTAAAATATAGATTTTAAACATACAAAAACTGAATATGTTATTCAAGTATTCCGCCATTTAATATTGGGTTACATCGCCTTTAATACTTTTATTAGGCATTGTATCCCTAGCCCTGCACATTTTTCTGTGAGTATTGTCCCATATGTCTTGCAAGGTAGGTTTTATTGTATGCCCTGGATTTTTACAAAGATGTTCTTCGTTGTGCCAATAGTAAAGGATCTCAGTTTTTTAAAGTTTTAATAATAATATTCAATAGATTTTATAATTTGTTGAAAATGCAAATCGGCCGAATTATGAGTTTGAGCTCGTATATCCATCGTAAATGAATATACCTTAATAGGTATATTCGTATGACCGGGTGACACTGAAAAACGGACCACCTAAAATAACTTTTTTATTTATAATTATTTTTTAATTTTCTTGATATATTTGTTAACTATACTTCATTTCATATAAGAAAATAGCGTTGGTGTAAACAGGGATATAAATTCTGCCCTTTGAAAGGTCAGAATGCTAATTGCATAAACACAAGTGACAGCAACAACTTTACCAATGGGCGCGTTCAGCACCCCGGCAGCGATGGCAGCGATGAGCACCGCTTTCACCATTAGTGATTTTAATGCATTAAGGTTTTTACACTAAGTGATGACGTGCATTGGCTGCTTGAATGATTTGGGTATAGTACACAAATGTAAAACAAGGCAGTACCGTGTTTAACATGGCTGAACGGGCAATTCGAAATGCAAGACGTACGCGATATGTTTGAAATTTAAGAAATAAGCGAATAAAAGTGTATCAACGACACGCGGATCCGTTTACCGAATTCACAGACAGCGAATTTAAAAGAAGATACAGACTGTCCAAAGAGAGTAGCCAATTTGTAATTCAGGGAAGAATTGACAGGCGAACAAGTTCGCCGTGACTGTGTTTCGCCAGAATTACAAGTTCATGTGTTCATGTAGCATTCAGGTTTTCCGCAAAGAGCGTGTACCAAACAATAACGGAAGTACCTACTAAATATTTTCTTGTATGCTAATAAAAATACAATTTGAATTTTGACTTTGAAGTTAAATTTTATGGTTGTGGAAATGACAGTTTATAATTTAGTACTCATCATAATTTTATATCAAATACTTTATAGGATATTTACATGGTATTAACCAGCAGACAATTAATGGTAGTTTATGAAAAGTTTCTGTAGCGTTGGCTCGAAAACTTGCAAATTTTGTGAACTTCCAAAAAAAATTAAATACCCAAAAATGAAAATTTTATGACCTTGTTTGGATTTCCGGGCGTGATTAGGTGTATGGACTAAACTAAAAATTAAAAATCCTGGCCAATTAATTACACTTCTTTAAATTTTTTTATAGAAATGTCAACATATGTCATTTGATGTTTGACATAATATAATGTATAACTATGACTATATTTGCGATGTTGTCAACTATGTTTTTCACTAGTCACTTGAATTAACTAAAACACGCTAGTATACAGCTCTGAATAGGCAGTGTATTACATATTGTTTTAGCGCTAATACATGATTTAACTAAAACAGCCTAGTATACAACTTTAGTATCAGCAAAAAAAATAAAAAAAAAAACCTGTTCGATGGGCATCTATAAATTTATAACGTGAGATGAGAAATATTTTTCACTTTCTGCTCATCACGCATACGATCGATAATTTCAATTCATGAAAGTATATGAGATTAGCTCGCTGATCAAATTGCCATGGTTTTTCAATGAGATACTTTATGCTCGCGCAGCGTATTAATAGTAATTGGTTAAAATGTTTTTTTTTTTACAAACAGTTCTGCTGAATTTGGTTTTTGCATGACACTATTATACACGGTGGCGGAGACCAAATGAACACATTTGTAAAAGGTGTGGTTTGGGGTGGGTAGGCGGGGTAAAATCATCCTCATTCTGTAGCCTAAGGTGGGACTGGGAAGTTTAGTTACCATTTACCATGACCCGTTGTCCCAAAAAATTCCATCCCTACAAGTCGTCCAGAGGGTCCTTCCAACTAGTGATGTGCCATTTGAAAGTTTCAGTTTTAAACTTTCGAAATTGAAACTTTCAAGCGTTAAATTTCATGAAACTTTCAAAAACTACATTGCACAAGCGCAATGTACTTTGTGCAGGTCAACAAACTTGCACTTATTGCATAAGTTTGACGTTTAAACAGGAAGATATGTTCGATAAATCTACATGTTGAATGTATACTTTGTTGGTTATAAAATTCAGTACAGCTTAAGCGTATTTTGTCTCAAAAAAACGTCCAAGTATTTCAAATTTAACTGACAAGCGTTAATTTACTTGAATTTTTCCATAAAACTTTCACAAAAATTTCATTTAATTTTTTTCTGAGTCGTTCATTGAAATTATAGTGAAACATTTTGTAAAACTTTCGATGAAACTTTCAGCGAAACTGCATCACTACTTCCAACTGACAACGTTCAACGTCTGCAATTCAGTGAGCGCATGTTGGACATTCTTCAGGACGAATTGGTATTGATCATCACATCGGACGACGCTCATTTTCACTTGGATGGCTATGTGAACAAAATATTTGGCAACTGACAAGCCAAGAGGATTGCACCAACAGCCTCTTCACAGTCAATAGGTTACAGTGTGGTGCGCTTTATCAAAAGTTAGGATAATCAGACTTTATTTTTTTGAAGATGAGAGAGTGCAAACGCTGACGGTGACTTCAGAGTGCTACGTGTCTGCGTGAATAGGACACACAGAACATCTGGTTAACAGGACGGAGCCACTGCTCATACCGCGAGAGTTTCAATGAATCTCGTCAGTGAAACATTTCCGGGACGCCAGATTTCCAGAGATGGTGACGTTCCGTGGCCACCCCGCTCGCCCGACCTCACCCCCTGCGACTTTTTCTTATGAGGGTACCTGAAGAGAAGTCCAAAGGGTACGTTGACAAATCACGCACTATTCCAGATTTAAAAGAAGCCATACGACACGTGAAGTCGCACCAATTTCGGTTGAAATGTTGGGAGATGTGATGAGGAACTTTAACGACCGTCTGCAGGAATGCGTCACCATGGAAGGACGACATTTATTTTTCGGACATTAATTTTTCTTCTGTATTACAATAAAACTACCGTTCAATAGCTACAAATTGTGATTATTTTCACCCCGATATCTCAAAAATTGAGGGCATGGCGTCCATTTCAAATGTGGTCATTTGGTCTCCGCCACCCTGTAAAATTGTTTATAGAGAGCACTTTTTACTTCCTTGTACTTGTAGCGATCAAGCTACCATCGTCACTTAAATTTGTAACGTCGCCCTAGACTATTGTTATGCTTTTTTTCAGGAGTTAACTTAGCGACAAAATGAAAAATAAAACAACCAGTTTTTCCTTGTCATTACATGAAGTGAGAAGCAAATCAGTTTAGTTCAAATAAATATTTTTATAAGTTTTACAATTTATCTGTCCCATCGTTTATTTTACATATTGTAGCGGCTGACACCGTTACAACATACTAAAGGAAGTATTGTAAATGCGAAAAAAATCGGTTTTCTGATGTTATACGTGAGAACTGTGTGAGACAAAAGAATTGAATTCAAGAATACAATTTGCATTTCACTGGGCGAGAAATGAATCACGTGACCTCTTTTTTCATCTCACACCATATCTCATACTTCAAGAATCGAGATCCAGGTATTGCAACGTACATTAATTTTATTACTAAATAGTTGATGTAAGTACTGAACATGCAATAATGAACAAGTATTATTTTACTGAGAATATAATTCATTGGTCACGTGACATGTTTTCCGCCAATCAACATTAAGAATTTCCCTAGCTACATGTCTATCACAGCGATGATAAAAAACAAAGAAATTGTCACCTTATTTATATTCGTTACTAAGGGATTTTTACAACATTGACAGTTAATTTCAACAAAAATTCATTATATTCTCTCATTAAATATAAGCTCGTGATATGATTAATAATCAAGATATTGCTCGTGAAACCGAAGCAGAACATTTCACTCGTCCTTCGGACTCGTGAAATCTGCAACTCGGTTTCGCTCGAAAATATCATCGATGATAATCATATCACTTGTTATATTACGTATGAATATTTATTATTTACTAGCTGTACCCGTTGCAAATATTTGCAATATTGCAACAAACAATATTAAGGCGTAATGATATTAAATCATAAATTTTCTGTATTTATAATGTTTAGTTACAGCTATACTAGTTTTTTAAAACTATCCCCCGCTGTTTTTTTGAATATATAGTGAGAACTCTGATTTATTATTCAACACAACACTCTGTTAATAATTAATATATAATTTACGGCTGAATGCAAGGATAAAAATCCCTGACAACAAACTTACAGTTAATAGTAACTTTTAAATAAATTATATAACTGTTACTGTTTATCAATATACAGACTATTTGCCAGTTTGTATATTTGCTGCTAACTCTATTTTAGAAACTAAAACCTTCAAGTGTTGGATGTTAAATTTCAAAATATTTACACAGATAAAAAAATTTGATGTGGCTTATAAAATAGGAATGAGCTTTAAGTAAAGTATTACTTCCGGTTGATCGTTTGTAAACAAAATCTAATTTATTGTTCTAATACATAGAAAAGTCTGTAATACGAAATTTTGGATTATATTTTATTATGTTTTTCCTCGAATTTTTGTTAACAGCTCCAAATTAAATGCCATTTCGGGTATATCATATACAGTCAAAATCGAATATGTTGTTTCAAATTATACCGGGAGTTTATTTTATCAGTAAACATAGGGTATATCATTGCCATAGTTACGGTATGAATGTTTGACAGCAATGTATTGAAGCGTTTATTTTATGAGTAAACATAGGCGTTTAACATGGGAAGCAGTTTTTTGTAAATACAAAGTGTCCGTCAAATAATCAAACCATGCTATTGAACATGATAATAGTACATTACATCTTGTACATTATTTAATATTAATTACTTTAATAATATTGCAAAAATTGCAATAAATTACAAAAATTGTCAAATAAATAATTGTTTCAGTTTTTTATTATGCAATATGAAAAGATTTCCGAATGTCTCCGTAGCGCAGTGGTCATAACACTAGCGTCTGAAATTTTTGGTTGGGGTTCGATTCCCCATTGGGGTAATTATTTTATTTTTTTACATAAAAATTATTGAACTTTTAAAAATCAGTTTATATTTCCATATTACAATCATTTAAAAATAATAATAACATTGTAATAAATAAAGAGAAAGAGAATAATTGATTACAATAATCAAAATATTGATGTAATAACAATGCATTGTATTTTATTTGATAAATACAGTAAAGACATAATATTTGCACAAATTTATTATATTTCAGTTATTTTTATTAATATCAAAGGAAATACAATGCATTGTTATTGCATCAATATTTTGATTATTGTAATCAATTATTCTCAATTATTTTCTCTTTATTTATTACAATGTTATTATTATTTTTAAATGATTGTAATATGGAAATATAAATTGATTTTTAAAAGTTCAACAATTTTTATGTAAAAAAACATAAAATAATTACCCCAATGGGGAATCGAACCCCAACCAAAAATTTCAGACGCTAGTGTTATGACCACTGCGCCACGGAGACATTCGGAAATCTTTTCATATTGCATAATAAAAAATTGAAACAATTATTTATTTGACAACTTTTGTAATTTACTGCAATTTTTGCAATATTATTAAAGCAATTAATATTAAATAATGTACAAAATGTAATATACTATTATTATGTTCAATAGCATGGTTAGATATTTAGCCGGACACTTTGTATTTACAAAAAACTGCTTCCCATGTTAAACGCCTATGTTTACTCATAAAATAAACGCGTCAATATATTGCTGTCAAACATTCATACCGTAACTATGGCAATGATATACCCTATGTTTACTGATAAAATAAACTCCCGGTATATGAGTTTTAAATACCAAATTTGAGAAGTTTTGGATCGTATTTTAATATATTTTTTCGATAAAATCTGTTCAGAGCTTCAAGTAAAGTACCACTTCCGGATTATCAATTTTAGAAAAAATCTAATATGTCGTTCTCATTAATACAAAAGTCTTAACTAAACTAAATTTGAAAAGTTTTGAATTACATATTTTTCACGAACATCTGTTCCGAGCTTCAAGTAAAGTATCACTTTCGGTGTATCGATTTTAATCAAAATCTAATATGATATGATAAGAAAGTCTTAAATAATAAAACTGAAAGTTTTGGATTATATTTTAATATAGTTTCTTACGAGGTTTTTTTTAATTAAAATCTCTTATGGGCTTCAAGTAAAGTACCATTTCTGGTTATCCAATTTTAGCCAAAATCTAATCAACTTTTTATATATGTAGAAAGCTTAAATACGGAAAATAGAAATTATTTAAAGTTTGATATGAGTTATCGTGGACAAAAAATATAAATATGAACACAGTCATCATTGTATAAATAGCAAATACATGTTGTGGGGACCCTAATTCGTGCTTATTCACTGAAATCTCACTATCGAATTTTTGGACCGAAAACATTACATCCCTTTCCTACGGTATGACGGGAACACGGGAAGTAAAAATAGAGGACTGTCTTAGATCTATCACAGTAGCACTGGGATAGGATGGATTTTATTGTTAATTATTTGATGAGGAATTTTGTATATTGTTGTACAAATTTTGTTCTAATGAATTATCAATATTATCCGTATATTCTATATTCATCATCTTTCAGTATATTTTATTAATATAATTATATTATTTTATAATTTATAATTTCTATATAATTTTTTGTCACCATCACCAACAAATATTTACTGTTGTAATCCATATGTTCCATTTTTTAAATTTTAATTATATTACTCATTATTTTAATGTGCGGGCAATGAGTATTTACTTTTCAAATTAACAATTTATGCTAGTGCATGGTAATTCAAAATTAAGTCAAAAGATTTTTGTTCTGGTGTAAAATTTATAACGCAACAATAAGTGGAACATCAAATGGTTTAGCAATAATATCCGTAAATTCAACGTCTTTCAGTATTATACTTATGTTTTAATAATGTAATGGGGGGATTACGGCTCAAACGAATTAAAGGAAAATAGTAAAAAATACGAATGTATATGCTGAATAATGAATATTAATAAAAAAATGAAATGGTATAATTGAGATATTTGGGAAATAAAGGGTTTTTTGTTATAACGCTTCGACACTAATATGAAAATATTTTGATTGGCGACCGAGAGACCACCTATACATGCATTACAAATAGCATGTTAGGAGGTGGGGATTACTACCAATGGAAGTTAAGAAATTCAAATTCGAAAGGAGGGGCTAACATTCCTGTACAGCAGTTTTCAAACAGTTTTTATTTTAACATAAATTTCTTGCATTAAACTTAATAATTTAAATGCACGTGTAATTATAAAGTATGTAGACTTATACAGTGTTATAATATTCATTTATTTTATGTAAATATAACTTAAAATAGCATATATTTCAAGAACATTTAGGTTCATGATGAAAACAGTTTGATATAAAAACACATAAATGTGACGTCACGTCAATCTTTTCAAAATTCGGGAGACCATAACTCGCTTATTAATAGGAATTTTTTCACCGGATTTTCATCAATAGTCTTAGTTTTCCTAATATTTTCAGATGAAAATATAAAAAAAAATCTGTTGTGGCCAGCACAAGACCTCTCGCCATTTCCATATTAGGCTATATAAGTATTGTATTGCACTTCGCTTTCGAACCGTCGTTTTATAACAAAATATTATAGAACATTAACCAAATATTGTTTTTTATTATATTTAACATGTCTTCTGCACACACATAATTCTAATTATATCTATTTTTTATTGTATGAGGAAGTTTCTAATTGTCAGAGATTGTTCCATCTCATTAACCAGATTGGCGGTATTTAATTAATAAAACAATAAGAAAAATTAAATATACTTCCCAGTAAAAGCTATCAGAATGTCACTAAAACTGTTAATTTTTGACACTGACTGACATGTGTCATTTACAAATTATGTTATAAACATTGGAATTTGTCAACTGGTTTCCTTAGTGCCGTAGCCTCTGCGATTAGTTCACTCTATAAATTATAGTGTCTTTATCTCTAAATCTATACAAGATATAATAAAAATTTTAAGTGTATTAAGGTGGGTTTATGCTGAAAAATTTAAGAATAGGAATAAGAATAAGAATAGTGTTAAGAATAATTTTAAACATAACGATAAGTGGTGTTTATGCTGCCAGTTATAAGAATAAGCGTAAGAATAAGAGTAGTGATATTAAAGTTTTTAGGTTAGTGAAAAGTAGTTACATTTATTATTCTCATAGTGGTAGCAGCGTTGATTTGACATTAATAAGATTTATAATTTTATTATTATTATTTTTAATTTGTTAAAATGAAGTACAATCAAAATATTATTTTGTCTGCACTAATTCAATTAATTGGGAAAGAAGAGAATCCATCACTAAATTTGACATAATTATGTTTCGCCAACACCGATTATTATGAATGAATAATGAATGACCATTGACGTATTATAACTAACGTTAGTTATAATACGTCAATGTAAATGACCAATTTTTTGTTTGAAATATTTGACAGTTGACACGCATGCGCTCTTCGCTTACAGGAATAAGAATAAGGCGTAAAGTTAAAAGTAAACGAACTTTGGCTTATTCCTTATTCTTATTTCTTATTCCTTATTCTTATTTCTGCAGCATAAACCGAGTCGTATGTTATAACTGTTTTAACTTTATCACTATTCTTATTCTTATTTTTATTCTTAACTTTTGCGAGCATAAACCCACCATTAGATGGAGAATTTTATGTTCTTTAATATTTAATAAAAAAACCTCCCAAAAAATTATATTTAGAAGAATTTTTCTAAGAAACTACTACTTCCGGTTGTTCAATTGTTACCAAAACCTTTTCAGCTCTTCCCAGGAATGTCAGATTGAGGAAACTGTAGTTAAATATTTTTTAAGTCTTATAGTTTTTGAGCAATCGTGACTACAACATCCAGACATACATACATACACACACACACACACACACACACACACACATACACACATCCACACACACACACACACAGACATCATTTTAAAAATGTTATAATCGGATTCTAGGGACCTTAAATCGTGCTTATTCAATAAAATCTGGATATGCGAATTTTAGCATGAATCCAATACCTCTCTTAGCGAGAGGTAAAAAATGGTGTAATCCCCCATTATGAATCAAACTAATATGATTTGTTGTCACCAACAAATATTCTTATAATCAATAGCTTTGTTCGATGACATGTACTAGGCCGCCCTAGTGTTAACTTTCTTACACTAACATGTTTTATGAGAAACGGGCAGCTTCTGGCAGGCTGTTTGATGACAAAAATTTTAAGAACTAGTGCTCACGTTTCTGACCTGACTCGCGAGGTGGTGTAGAAAGTGCAGACTAGGAGTGGGGGTAACTAAATGTTGTTCGGTAGACATTTTAATTCTATCCTATCTACACATCTGTTTATTAACCTAAAATTTTACATATTGAGAAAATAAAATAATGGATTCAGATATAGTATATTCTCTTTGTTTTGTTATATAAAGAATTAATTAATATATCTGTCTCTGAATCTGATGAAGAATCAAGTGATTGATTTTCGTCAGAAACGTTTATTAGTTCAAACATTATGCTCTTTAAAACAGACATTTCTGCAGTCACTTCTTTGCAGCTTTATGATATGACTGTGTTTATAAACAACCTAACCTTTTACACCTTTGGCTACGCTTGGCTTGATTACTCACAGCTGAGCAAACTTGCCCAAATATACACTAGTGTGTTTTATGAAACCACAAGAATTAGACTGTACTAGTGTACACTACACTGCACTGCACTATTCTGCTCTGCACTTCAAGCACTTCTCATCGAACAGAGCTAATATGTTCCATTTGTGTTTTCAAGTTTAATTATTTTATTCATTATTTCGTAATACCATATTGTTATTATGACATAACAGGACTAAAAACATAAATGAAAAGAGAGATATAACAGTCGCCTACAATTAAGGAGTAGGTGTTCCTAGAAAAATAACAGCATATTGATGGACTGTTGTCTAGGAGAATTTATAAATTAACCAAAAAAGTTTAGTCCAGTGCACGGAGGATGTTGTATGGGATGGTTGGTTAGTGAAAAATCCAAATTCCCACAATCCCCCCTCCTCCGCTTCCTCTGCCATCTTGTAAAAACCACCGAAAATCGGCACTTTTTCTTTGTCTATTACTTCTTTCTGGTGCATGTTAGTTATTTGCCGACTTGTAGAGGACAAAATTTCCTGTAAAATATTTATGTGAAGTTATTTTATACGATTAATAGCAACGGAGCTATAATGCTGACAAAAAAGGTTAAAATTGCGTACTTAGCAAAATTATGAGCTTTTTTCTACTTTACATAGCAATAGCTCCGCAACACATCATTTTAGCGTAAAAGTACTCATAGTCAATCTTGTAGAGAATTTAATTACCTACATAATCCGATTATTTTTTCACGATCAGTTCAACGGAGTGGGGGTCAATATACAAAAAACGATAAAAATAGTTTTTTCTAGTTTAGTGCAGCAACACTTTTTGGTTTATTATTTCTAATTATAAAAGTATTATTCAAACAATAAGAATCTATATAGATACAAAATGAACGTAATTATATGTTGGTAAACGTCAATGAAGTCTCATGGGACTATTAGAAAAAACTTAAAAAAAAACAGCACTTCCTTCTTTTATTTTTCTGCGACTTCTTTCTACTGCTCTTCAGCTCAGAATTATGTTCGTGGAATCCGTATTATGTTAATTCCGTATCATAAAATCAAGTATAGTGATAAAAACTGGAGGGACAACGTTGCTGCACTAAACTTGAAAAAAATCACTGTTTCGTATTATTTTGTAAAGTTACCTCCACTACGTTACATTGTTCATAAAACAAAATTGATACATGGATTTTGCAGGTCAGTAAATTCTCAAGATTTGTCATAAGTACTTTTGCGCTAAAACGAAGTGTTACGAAGTTATTGCGAAATGTAAATTGAAAAGAAACTCAAAATTTAACGAAGTACGCAATTTTGTCCCTTTTTGGAGCTTTATGGCTCCGTTGTCATTATTCCTACAAAACATTTCGTGTACCAAATATACAGGAAATTTTGTCCTCTACAAGTCGTCAAATAACTTTTTTTTGTGCTAAAATGCACCAGAAAGATGTAATAGACAATAAACTGAAAAATGTGCCGATTTTCGGTGGTTTTTACAAGATGGCGGAGGAGGGGGGATTGTGGAAATTTAGATTTTTCACTAACCCACCATCCTACACAACATATCAAAAATTCAGAACTACCTGACCTTTTTTAGGGTAAAATGCTTCGTTCACTGGACTAATTGTTCAGTATGACATAACAGACAACAGATACTATTATAATATAATATATTATAATTGTTCTCTAATCATTTCATTTCTTGTTCTATCTTGTATTTGTGTAATACTCGTTCAATCCAAATTTTGCAAATTTCTTCTTCATAAATCGGAAAATAATGTTTTGTTGTATTTTCAAAATCACAACCTGGCACACAACAACCTCTTGACATTTTGCAGATAGAATAACACTTCACGAAAATACAATTTCAAATTTGAATTGTCAGTATGACTTGCCGCCAAGCCGCTACGATTTTAAAATCACCGAACATTTACGAATTTTAACGAATTAATTCGAACGAAGCACTACTAGCGATGTCTCGTAATACATAACTAAGTCTCAAGATCATGCTATATAGTTGTTTCAAATTATGTATATGAGTTTTAAATACCAAATTTGAGAAGTTTTGAATCATACGAGGTCTGTCCGAAAAGTATCCGACCTTCCTTCATATCTTCACGCCTGACAATTTTAGCGCCCTCTACCGGGTACGAGTGTCAACTGTAAAGCTTCACGAATTCCCTAGATGCCGCAGTTTTGGTCGGATCGCCTTAGTTTACGTGCAGCATGCGTTTGTTTACAAAGTGTTTTTTTACATTTGTCGCATTTTGCTATTGTAAAAAAAGTTCGGAACAACGAATTTGCATTAAATTTTGCTTAAAACTCGAAAAGAGTTGTGTGGAGACCATCGAAATGATGAAGACGGCATTTGGGGACTAGTGTATGAGCAAAACACAAATAAAAGACTGGTATAAACGGTTCAAAGATGGCCGCACATCTGTTGAAAGTAACCCACGTTCTGGGCGGCCTTCGACGACAAAAACACCGGATAATATCGAACGTGTGCAACTTGTGATCAATGAAGATCGTCGATTGACTGTGCAAAAACTAGAATATGATCTGGGAATACCGAAAACTAGTGTTTGGAAGATTTTAACTGAAAATTTGCAAATGGTTCGTGTGTGTGAGAAATTCATTCCGGAATTGCTAACGGTGGAGCAGAAAAACCTTCGCCTTGAAATCGCTCAGGACAATTTGGAAATGGTCAATAATGATGAAAATCTCCCATCGACTTTTGGCTGTTCCCAAGATTAAAAATGTCGCTCAAAGGACACCGATTCGACGACAAAGAAACAGTCGAAACTAATACGACGAATGCTCTAAAGGCAATACCAAAAAACGAGTTCCAAGACTGCTTCCAAAAGTAGAAAGGCCGTTGGAAGCGAATTCTTCAATCAAATGGGGACTACTTCGAAGGATGCCACCAGCCCGATGTCGCAGAATAACAGCAGCGGGGAAATATAAAGGAAGATCGGATTTATTATTATTGTCGGGAGGTGGTTCATTCTTGCCCCTGTACTGCGACCTTTCTGGTCTATTGTACCCTCCGTGTTTTCCTCCTATTCTAGGAGCCCTGTATGTTTTGTAAACGACAAGATTTTCTTTAGACTGATGTCCTTTAGTGTCTCAGTGTGCAATTTCTTTGCTTCTAAAACACTATGTCTACTTGCCATAAATGCTTCGCAGTAACATATTAAGTGTTCAGGAGTTTCATCCTCTTCTCCACATCCTCTGCATGTTGGTTCTTGTTTGAGGCTCAACCTATGCAAATGTTTATTTACTTGACAGTGTCCTGTTACCAGTCCTGTTATTAGTCTGACATCTTGCTTGCTCATTACAAGTAAGTTGTCTGTTCTTTTCTTGGATGGCTCATTGAGGAAGAGCTTGGAATGTCTTTGGCCTGATGTGGCTGTCCAATGCTGTTTGTGCCATTGCCAAAGCAAAGTATTAAGTTCTTGCTTAACTGTTTGCGTAGTTATTCTGCAAGCAGGTTCTGGTCCTATAAAAGGTATATTTGTCCCATCTTTTGCTAGATGGTCGGCTGCCCGGTTTCCTTCAATTTCTGAATGTCCGGGTACCCATATCAATCTTAATTTATTCCTCGCTCCTAAGACATTCAATCTGTGGATGCAGTTCAGAATTAGTCCTGAGCCTACCTCACACGAGTTTAGTGCCTTAAGTGCGGCTTGGCTGTCTGTTACTATGGAGATTCTTCTATTGTGGTAGTTTTTCTCCAATAGTAGTTGCACGCTGGTTAAAATTGCGTGTACTTCTGCTTGGATTACTGTTGCATTTGTCCCAAGTCCAACCGATTGGTTGTGTCTTAGTCCCTTTGCCCCATGTATTCCAGCTCCGGTTCCATTGGTTGTTTTGGAGCCGTCTGTATAGATAACTATGTCATCTCTTTCCACTGGACTTTGAGAGTGTTCCCATGCATCCCTTTCAGGAATTATTATCCTGTAAGTTTTGTCAATGGTGTACATTTTATTGATTCTATCAGGCACCATTTGTAAAATGGAGTGCTTGTTCATCTCTGTGTAAATTTCAGAGTGTCCATTTCCGCATTTATCCTCTTTTGAGAAAACTTTTATCCTATATGCTCCACTCATTGCCCTTGATTTTACCACTAAGTGTAGTGGGGGCAAGCTTAACAGAGTTTCCATTGCCGATGTTGGTGTGGTTGACATAGCTCCTGTAATCCCTAAGCACGCTAGCCTTTGCACCTTGCTGAGTGCATCTTGACAGTGCTTTGTCTTTGTTCTTTGCCACCAGGCCAGGCTGGCGTATTCTATGACGGGCTTGATCATTACTGAATAGATCCAGTACGTCATTGCTGGTTATAGTCCCCAGGTTTTTCCAAACATTCGCCGAGAGGCCCACAAGGATCTAATGGCTTTGTTTGTTGTTTTCTCGACATGAGATTTGAATGTCAGTCTTTTATCTAGTGTTACTCCTAGATATTTGACTTCTTCTCCTATCATGATTTCTTTTCTATACAGATATAACTGTTTTAGTCCATCAAGTTTCCTCCTTCTTGTGAATGGTACAACTGTGATTTTTGTCGGGTTTACAGACAATCCCTCTTTGTTGCACCATTTTTCAACAAAATCTAGGGCTCCTTGCATCAATTCTGATACCGTTCCCTCAAATTTGCCTGTGACCAGTATAGTTACATCATCTACGTAACCGATAGTTGTATATCCTGCCTCATTCAGTTCCCGTAGGAGTTCGTCCACAACGAGACACCACAATAGGGGGGAAAGGACTCCGCCTTGCGGACATCCCCGCATGGCTTGTACCCCTACAGTCTGGTTGTTTGAGGAGGCATAAATTTCTCTTTTTCCCAGCATGTTAGAGATCCATCTACATACTGTAGGATCTACTCCTTTCCTAACAGCTGCTCTATTTATCGATTGGAAGGAGGTGTTGTCAAACGCTCCCTCTACGTCCAAGAATGCTCCTAGAGCGACTTCTTTTCTATGCAGTGTTTTCTCTGCTTGGCGAACGACTTCGTATATTGCCGTTTCGCACGATTTTCCTGACTGATAGGCATACTGATATTTATGGAAAGGAAGTTTCCTCAGCACAGTATCCCTTGTATGCGTATCAATTAGTCTTTCCAGCAGTTTAAGGAGGAAAGATGTTAAGCTTATTGGCCGAAATGATTTCGCTTGGGCGTATGTATCTCGCCCTGGTTTGGGTATAAATACGACTTTGACTTGTCTCCACATTATTGGTATATATGCTAGTGCCAGACTGGCTCTAAACATTGTACACAATATAGGCGCCAAGTGATCTATTCCTTGCTGTAACATAGCAGGTACAATACCATCCTTTCCTGGAGATTTGAAGGGCAGAAACTTTTTAACTGCCCACTTAATTTTCTCTTGATTAACCACTTGTTTGGCAAGTGCCCCGTCATCCTTAGTGGTCCTAGTGTAGGATCCAACCAAGTTTTGCCGTTGTTCCCATCTAGTTTGCGTAAGACTTACTGATTGGGGAAAATGTGTCTGCAGTAAATGCTCCATCGTTTCTTTTTCCCCTTCAGTATACTCTCCCGTCGGTTTTTTGAGGGAGCCAAGCAGTCCCTCTTTTTCTTTTAGTAGGGCTCTTTGGAGTCTAGCACCTTCTGGTATCTGTTCAAGTTCCTGGTAGTACTTCCTCCAAGAGTCTCTTTTAGCTTTCCTTATGGCTTTGTTATACTCGGTTAGTGACGTTCTATAAACGTCCCATTCTCCGGTTCGTTTTGCTCTGTTGAACAACTTTCGTGTTTCTGTTTTCAGACGGGACAGTCCCTCATGCCACCAAGGCACCTTTCTTGAGGTTCTTTTCTCCCGCTCTGGGCAACTGGCCTCGAAAGCTGCTTTTATCGCTTCACGGAGGTTATTTTCCATGAGCTCTAGTTCTGCTGGGTTTCCTGCTCTGGGAGGGCAGTTTTCCAGTTGAATTTTAAATTTTTCCCTGTAAAGGTTCCAAAGGAAGGTCGGATACTTTTCGGAAAATCTGTTCAGAGGTTCAAGTAAAGTACCACTTCCAGATTATCAATTTTATAAAAAATCTAGTTGTTTTATTTCAAGCCACAGTCATGGCTCACTATTCTCTTTCCAATTAGATGTATAAAAAAGTGCCCGCCATTTCACTTTTTAATAATGTAACATATGGATTATTTTACATGATTGTAAAGCAAATTTGATGTACTTTTCAAATTTGTAAAGAAATATAGTATGTTCCATTTTAAATTTCAAAGTTGATATTAATTACTAATAAACCGGAAGTGGTATCATGAATGTACATCCGTCATCAAGTAGCTTACATGTTGCTGTATAAATCATGTTATATGAAAGAAATTACTAACTTAATAAATAAGCGAGATATTTGCTGAGTCCATTAAAATATAACACCCTGTAGACAGAAGATAGGTACTGAACAAATACTCTTTTGCTGAACATTATTATTAATACTGAACATTTATGAAAAATGCTGTACATAAAATATTGTCCATTTAAATACGAGTACAAATAAATTATTCCCAAATTTTTAAAATAAAAAAAAAATCTGTTGTGTCCAGCATAATACCTCTCGTCATTTCCATTTTATGTTATATAAATATTGTACTGCACTTCGCTATCGAACCGTCGTTTTATAACAGAAAAATTACAGAACTTTACCCATATATTGTTTTTTTTTTTTGTTTTTTGTATTTAACATGTCCTCTGCACACATACAATTCTAATGGGGTATTTCACAATTTTTAAAAATTATATATATATATATATATATATATATATATATATATATATTAATCTACATGAAAAAATACGTGATACGCTGAAAAAAAAAATTAAAACTTTAAAATTTTGAATATCGCGCTAATAGCTGAGGAAGTACGTCAGACTTTCGACATAACAATCGTTCGCTGAAAACGAAAGATAATCTTATACCATACTACCAGTGCGTAGTAAGAGATAAAAGAAAATAGTAAGTCCAGAAATTTGTTCTTTGTTGAACGAAGATAGATATATATATTGTTTACCATGGTGTAGAAAAAGACAAAAGACTGTAACGTTCAGCCATTCAGGGTATCACCACAGCGAATATAACCTCATTCGTATTGTTATATTATTTTGTTGTATGGTTGTAGCCAGAGATCATGAAGCGGTAAGTATATATATTTTATAGCAACGTGAAGAAAATGTTTTATACCGAATTATCCACTGTTCACTCCGAAATACGTCCCACTGCGCACATATAATCTAGTCACTTTGCGCTGTCGAATGTCTGATGTCATAACCGGATTATTAATGGCGAACAACCGCTTCTTTCGAATCGGGTATTCTCTCATGATTGCAAATACTAAAAATTTATTAAAAATATTGAAGTTGGTAGGTAAACAAGAGGAATAAAACAAAAAAACACATTATAAATTGATTGTTGCAAAAGATATAAAGCATTGAAATTTTGATGATGGACTAGTTGTACAAGTTGTCTTGTATTATCAATGTCAATGGAAGATGAGTTGAAATCCCTACTCCATGTTTAAATGTGGTAACACACCACATCTTAAGTACGTACATACTCGGGTGTACTTCGAATCGTTCGGGAGTGTTCGTAGCACAGCTGCACAGGTGTTCTGTTTTTTTTCTTCTTTTTTTGTGTTACTGTAAGATACTTGCTTGTTTGTTATTTGATACCCATATATTATAACAGAATATAAAAGTTACTGTGACAAGAATTATTTTTAAAATATGTGTATTTCATTAAATACAAAATGAAGCATCTAACAATTAAGAAAAGACAATAAAATTTTATCAGAACTATATAAATGATTTGATTGTGTACTTATCACAAAGAATTAGGCAAAACAGGTATTTCTTTAAGAAATAATATTAATAAAACTCGAACAGAAGAAACAAAGCAATAAACGTAATAAATGAACCATAGACAAAGAAAGATATATACTAGACCGAGCTTGCATCATGGCGGCAATGTCCAGCTTTGTGCCGAATTGAAAAATATCGAGACGCTAATTCTAGTGTAAAATCTACAACATAATGAAAAAAAAGTAACTATGCAGTAACTTAAAATACGTATTTTACATTATTTTTTCATTTTAAAATAATAAAGCTCAGTCGCCCAATAAAAAGTACGAACAATATTTAATTTACATTATTTTTACAATAATTATAATAAATATTTTCTTTTGTTGTAGTGAATTTTATTTATTTATGTTGGCAGCCCAGCAATCTGTCATTTCTGTTAGTGAGAGTTTTTCAAGTTTATTTCTTTGGTTAGTATTTGTTTACAAGCTTGTTTCGCTATTTGTTTCACGTAGAAATATATTTTATTATTGAATTTGATTGTTTTCAGCCTTTACAGTATACATATGTATATATTTTGTTAGTTTCAGAAAACATATTTTTCTTATTTTTAAATTTCCCGCCTTTCTATTAGCGTCTTGTTATGGTGCCCATCGATTCTATTTGGCACAAACTCCTAACTGTGCTCCTAACATTGTAAACTCGGTCTAGTATATATCTTTCCTTGTCTATGAAATGAACTCCAGCCCATTCAGAACATTTCAAAACAAAACTTACGAGTCAACTTACGATACAAGACAAGCGCCACTAATAGTTTCAGAACGTCAAAATGTTTTCCTAGTACAATGAAAAATATGTAATCAATTACTTAGATTAATTATCTTATAATTTTCTTCAGTTTTTTTGGTAATAGATGTAAGATTGTAATGAAATATATTTTATTTCCTGCCTTTTTCAATACTTGGTCAACACCTTCTCAAAAAGCTATGAACCATTGATTGTACACCACTGGTAGAGTCAGCGCAAAGACTCATGGCAGTGCGCGAAAGACGAAAATTCGTTCAAGCAATAGTCATGTCTATTACGCAGTCTAAATACATTAGCCCCCAATACAGTTCATTTGTGCTGCAGCGGTTGTAGGGTGAAGGTAGTGATAGTGAAAGTGTTAGACAGGCGGATAGTTACCATGAGTTGTAAGAAAGTACTGCATAGCCAAGCTCGTGGAATTATATTGCAAGTTTACCTTTATTTTAAAGTCTTCCAAGGCGATGTTTTCATAACAGTACTACTAAAGTGAAGCAGCACTATATTTACATAGTTGCCTCTCTCTCATTTGACCACGCCTCCCGCGTTTACGACTGCCATGAGTCTTTGCGTTGACTCTACTGACAACTAGTACGTCACTATCACGTGACACAACAAAATCAAACTTTAAAACTGAATATCTCGCTTATTAAATGGAATTTTTAACTCGGGTTTTCACAGGTACTCTTAGATATATCTGTTCTTTAAAAAAACAAATTAAAAAAATAGTAAGATAATACCCTATTGTTACAATTTTAATTTAAAATTTTAAATATTAAAACAAAATTAATAATACTTTTATATTTTTTAATAGAGTACTTATATGATATACTCCCCTATTATATCTATTTTTCATTGTATGAGGAAGTTCATAAATGTAAGAAATTCTTCCAATTCATTTATAAGATTGGCGGTATTTCTGATGGATATATTCATTATACCTATAATTTTAAATATTTAATTAATAAAATAATAAGAAAGATTAAATGTACTTCCCAGAAAAAGCTTTTAGAATGTCACTAAAACTGTTGATTTTTGACACTTACATTTGTCATTTACAAACTATTTTATAAACATTACTATGTTATAAACATATGAATTTGTCAACTGGTTTCCTTGTTGTAGTTTAGCCTCTGCGATGTATTACATCCGATTATTCTATATATTATAGTGTCTTTATCTCTAAACCTGTACAAGATATAATAAAAATTTTAAGTGTAATAAATGGAGAATTTTATGTTCTTCAATATTTGTAATAACAAAAATTTCCAAAAAATAATATTTAAACGATTTTTTTTAAGAAACTACTACTTCCGGTTGTCCAATTGTTACCAAAACCTTTTCAGCTCTTCCCAGGAATGTCAGATTGAGGAATTCATAGTTAAACAGGTCTTAAGTCTTATAGTTTTTGAGGAATCGTCCTTCCAATATCCACACATATACACATCCATCCATACACATACACATCATCGTAAAAAAGTTAAAATTGGTTTATAGGAACCTTAAATCGTGCTTATTCACTAAAATCTGGATATACAATTTTTAGCATGAATCCAATACCTCTTTTAGCGAGAGGTAAAAACGACATAAATAATAAAAAATCTGATGTGGCCAGCACATTACCTTCCGTCAATTCTATGTATTTTGAACAAATCCCATACCGAAAGTTCCTTGGAAAAGATTTTATATATCCAGTAAAATTGTAATTATACTATATTCTAAAGATTCCATACCGAAAGTACCTAAGAAAAGATTCTATATATCCAATAAAATTATAACACGAACGTATACTATGTAAATTGCATTTGACACTGACATCTGTCAATTAGAATTATTTGAATATATCAGCAGTTTCCATGGTTATAGCATAGCTGGCTGATTTATGAAAGTTAATCTCTTTATAATTCTTTATAGCTTATTCATTGAATAAGAGAAAAATATCGCATCAAAATATGACAGGTAGAATAAATACCTTCATTCATTTGTGTTATGGTATCGATGCTGCGAAAGGATATAAGGGAGCTACTTACATCCCGTCGTTAACAGACACCGATATCTTGACAAGATAAAATAAACATACATTCCTACAAACAACCTCCTAATAGCCCATTTACAATATTAGGAGTGGTAAAAATTTATTATTTTATAAATTTCAGGCAATACAACTCAAGAAATAAAAAAAAAAAAAAAAAAAAACAAGTAATGTGCTTATTCTTTGCATTTGTTCTTTTTTCTCATTTTAAATTACCCTCCTAAACCTACTGGTAACTTTCGTTTTTTCATTTACTTATTATTAATAGAAGTATGAATATTTTTTTTTGTTTTATATTTATAAAATGAATATGTAGACGTGTCTGATATAATGGGAGCAGGCGGTGGTGCCAGAGTAACAATAGTGCCACCCAGTGAGGTTCTAACATATACAGGGTGTCTCTTAAATAGGGGGACATGGCTTAACCACAGATTCCTGAGGCTAAAATAAGACGATTTAACCAAACTTGCTTCTACCGGAAAGTGTGCCATTTAGCCAGAAATCTGCTTCAAAGTTCTTCGAAAAAAAATTTATTTTGCTTATAATAATCGGACGCTTTATTCGATTTGGATGAAATTTGGTATGACAGTTTATATGGTTATAGGTCATCTTTTAAGGTGATACTTGTTATTATTAGTGAACCACTATTGTATGAAACTTAGGTCTCCCAACATTAATTAGACCGTAACTTTTTAATGGAAATGCCGAAAACGTGAAATTATTTTTCTTCAGAAACATACATTCAATAGTAAACTTTTGTCTCTCTGTGTAATTTGTGACATCTGTTACGGTTCACACAGAAAAAAATAAAATCTTAGTGTCTGCACTCCTAAATTTTTAAAATAAATTTAATCTAGCACTCTATCCAAATGTCAAACAAGTAATTTTTAATGACAGTAACAATTGTTTTACGGGTTGTCAAAAATTTTCTTCGCAATATTCTAAAATTAGTAACATCCGTGTGTTCGGCCTAATAGTAGTTTACTACCATTATTATAAATAAGACGATTACATATCTTAGCTTACTCCTAAACAAGTTGTAAAGATTGACAACTCGTTACTGTCATTAAAAATTACTTGTTTGACATTTGGATAGACTGCTAGATTAAATTTATTTTAAAAATTTAGCAGTGCAGACACTCAGATTTTATTTTTTTCTGTGTGAACCGTAACAGATATCACAAATTACATAGAGAGTGAAAAGTTTACTATTAAATGTATCTTTCTGAAAAAAAATAATTTCACGTTTTCGGCATTGCCATTAAAAAGTTACGGTCTAATTAATGTTGGGAGACCTAAGTTTCATACACTAGTGGTTTACTAATAATAACAAGTTTCACCTTAAAAGATGACTTATAACCATATAAACTGTCATACCAAATTTCATCCAAATCGAATAAAGGGTCCAAATATTATAAGCAAAATTAATTTTTTTTCGAAGAACTTTGAAGCAGATTTCTGGCTAAATGGTACACTTTCCGGTAGAAGCAAGTTTGGTTAAATCGTCTTATTTTAGCCTCAGGAATCTGTGGTTAAGCCATGTCCCCGTATTTAAGAGACACCCTGTATTATATGTTAGAACCTCACTGGCGCCACCCTAGCTAAGAACTTTCTGGAATTATGTAATAAAATTTGTGCACTTTAGTATGCGCGCGCTAGCTCAAAGTACGCATAATTGGAGAATCCGGTATTAAAAGTGACATATTTACGTAAATCTATCTTGTATTTGGGCTCTTCTTTTAAATAATGCGTTCTTGTTATGTTTTTATAGTTTACCAAAGGATGAAAGAAGAAGAGAATAATAAAAGTTAAGCACAAATATGTGAGGTTTTGCAACGTCACTGATTTAGATCGTGACAAAAATTTTCTTAGTAAAATCACTAAAATCTCCGAACAACCTTTATAATGGTCGCAGCGCTAAATGAAACGGTAGAACCTTTGTTCATTAGTTTATTCATTGCTGTTAGTTCACGCTGCCGCTGCAGTTGAAATAGTTTTTAATACTTTATTCTATTATTCAATTGTTATTGACGCTATTTTGAATTTATTTCAGTTACTATTTTATTTAATGGTATTTTCAAAATTTATTGTGAGTTATTACAGTTGTTTGCTTTGAAAATTATTTCGTTAAATTAGTTGCATATTTTACAATAGGACTTTTTTTATAAATAGCGCTGCGTGACGGACAATCGGCTTCTTGGTGAGCACGCTGTGTGCGTTTAAGTTTTTTTTTTTTTGCATCTTAACCAGAAACTTTGAGTGTTACATTTGAGTTCTCGTTTATCTCATGTATTAAAAATTTTTTATTGATATTTTGGGTGTTTGCTGAGTCTACAATCACAGTTCGGGTAAGTATTCGAAACACATTTTTTGATTTTTGACTAATTAGTTGTTGAGATTTTTAATATTTTTTATGGACCACGTGCTGCTGTGAGTAGCCGTGGGTCCCTGTGGTTCGAGTAGTTACTTTACAGTGATTGCTTCTTTTTAGCAATTATTTTTGAGATTATTAGCTGCTACAGTGATCACCGTTTTATGGTTTGCACTAATTTTGTACACGAGCTCACATCTAGCACCCACTGTTTCTGTGCTTCAAAATTCTATTAAATTCTCTTTCGACTTATTTGGATGTTAAAATTTTGTCAAAATTTATGATTTTTTTTTTTTTGTAGTCGAAAGTAACGTATTAATCTGTTTAAAGTACTTTAAACTACTCTACCTTGTAGTTTCAGTTCCCCCGGGTCATCGCACCCCTACATTTTTTTTGTATTTTCCATTATCGTAATATTCTGTTTAAATTTTATGAACCTGTTAACCGTTGGTTCTTGGTTATCTCAGTGTCCAGTTAGACACTTTCAAATTTTTGCTTAAATTATATTTTTGTAATTCTGCTTAAAATTTCACCCCTTCACCACCCTGTCCTTATCCTGTATAAACGTGGTGTAAATGGTGCGATTAACGGCCATCTTGTTTAATCCTGTTGGATCCACGAGTCGGACGTTGTTTCCTTTTATAAAGTCGTAATTCATTTTTCTGCGCAACTTTTTTTTTTGTCGCGGTACAAGTCTGTTTTGGGGATGGCCCCGTTTTATTTTTGATTTGTTGCGAGCCGCAGCGAGAAAAATTTGATCATCAGGATTGTAAATTTAGTTGAGCGTGAGGTACAAAGTCTTGTTTTTGTGAGATTATTTTTTTCGACGCCTATTTTGTTTTCGCGATTCAAATCTGTTTTTGGGGACGGCCCCGTTGTTTTGATTTGTTGCGAGTCTTGGCGAAAAAAATTGATATTTGAGTTTTGTACGCGCTTTAATTAAATTTTGTTTTGGACTGTAGTCAAACCTTTACCCTTGTCCTAATTTGTGACGTTTTTGTACTGTTTTTTCATTCATCATTTTTTGCGCAATTTTAGCTTTTTTAAATTGTTTAAATTTTTGGCAAACTTAAATTATATTTTATTGACTTGTATAACTTCCGGTTGGAGTGCAGGAGTCTGAATTCTGTTTGTATGATTTTTGTATTGTATCCACACCCTTCAGGTGTCTTTGTAACTCCTTGTGTACAAAGTACTGCGGAGTTTATTTTTGTAGGGAAGTTAGCGACTGTGGTGGTCGGACTGACCCTTGGTCTGGACGTTAACCTTGCTGAACATTGGACATCGAAAAGCAAGACGAGCTCCTCCAGCGACCTCCGAGAGGCAGCATACTGTCTAATTCGACGAACTGGCTGATCACCAGGAAGCAGACAAATCCCACAAAGGGTGTACTTTTCGCCGAACACAGCGACCGAGGTTTACCTCCACTTTGGCGTTGCTGCTCCACTCAGAACAGTCTTCATTGAGCTCCCTGAAGAAGGTGCGCTTGTCCGTTGCTCCAAGTCTTGATCAAGGGCTCAGTGCCGCCATCCCAGTGTTCCACCGGCGTTAGCTACACGACTCCCTACACTGTCTTCCGTTCTGGTATATTTTTTTTGTCATTTTTTATTTGCAAAACTTTTTTAAAAAATTGTAAATTTGTTTTTCTAAATTAAACATTTCATTTTATTTGTTTGTGTTTCCTCTCGAGGCTTATCCCTTTTTCAAGGTGTTGGCGCCGCGAAAAGTAAATTTGTGGTATTCAAAGTTTTGCACCGGCATTGGCCTGGGTCATTTTGTCAGTTGGGCTACTATCTACCACAAACTTATTCTTCGAACCCCGACCTCAGCTCCCGCCCGAAACCCGTGAGTTACCGGTGCTCAACTTATGTGTGTGTGATATGGTAAGTAGCCGTTTTTCTCTTGTGTCACACAAATATTTGTTTGTGCAAATCATTTTGAGAAAAACGAATTTTTAATTATAGAACTGGTAAAAATTATAATAATTAACATTGTATTATATTACAATATAAAAAAGGACAAGGAAAAGGTCGAATATAAAAAGTTTCATTTCTAAATAATCGCGAACAACTTGGAAGAGAGTAACTGCGAAGCGAACTATGTAAAACCTTAAAAGTTTCGACGCACGCCGCCACTGGCTTTTCACTGACACATGTTTTTCTGAGTTTGCGCACTCCTCTAGGTGTCAGTATTTCTGTCTCTCTCAATCCTAAGCGTTCCCTGCTTCTTCCATCCAGTTCGTAAGCTATATGATCTAAGGCTTTCCCCGCCTGCTTCCATTGGATTCACGAAAGATTATTCAAGTACATTTGTTCGAAGAAGAAATACACATCACTTTATAAAGCGTAGCTTAGTAACATTTCGTACTAAAAAAAGATTATTTGACGTATCTCTATTTAATTTATGTTTGTGAGAATATAATTCATTAGTCACGTGACATGTTTTCCGCCAATCAACATTCAGAATTTCCATAGTTACATGTCTATCACAGTGATGATAAAAAACAAAGAAATTATCACCTTATTTATACTCGTTACTAAGGGATTTTGACAACATTGACAGTTAATTTTAACAAAAATTCATTATATTCTCTCATTAAATATAAGCTCGTGATATGATTAATAATTGAAGATATTGCTCGTGAAACCGAAGTAGCACATTTCACTCGTCCTTCAGACTCGTAAAATCTGCAACTCGGTTTCACTCGAAAATATCATCGATGATAATCATATCACTTGTTATATTACGTATGAAGATAAACGTAAGTTGTGACATTACTCTCTAACACACTAAAATATTAATTTAATTATGTTGTGTGGAAGATATACGTAAGTTGTGACATTACTCTCTACCACACTAAAGTAGTGTTGACGTATGTCGTAGAGTTACAGAAATGTACTTGTCTACTACCACAGTATAAAAATACTTAAGTTTAAGTATTTTTATTCTGTGCTACTACATTGCCCTCTATGTTGATGTTACGTTTAAATCAAAATATTATTCGGTGGTTTAGGCACAGAATAAACATATACAGTGTGTCCCATTTAGAGGTGCCACCATTGGGATCTCGAGAACTATAAGAGATGCGATGTCGGTTAAATGTTAAATGGAACTTTTTGTGCGCCTTTGGGAGGCCATCTCAGATGTGCTTTTATTTTTCCAAAAATACTCATAGGGCACTAGATAATGACGAAAAACTGAATAATGTTGATTTTTTCTCTTTCAAATAACTTCTAATCTATTAATAAATGAGAAAAAAGTTTCAAATATAAAACATAGATATTTTTATTAACTAATCAGTGGAGAGCGAAATAAATTTTTATATCCGTAAATTTTTGAGATATAACACAAACTTATATTTTTTTAAATGGAACCCATATCTGATTTTAGTCTCAAAAAATAAATATTTTTCTCTCTTTTCAACGATGTAAGGGTTATTATGTTTTATATTTGTTTTGCCTTCAAAATTATTATTTTTTCCTTATTTTGTATTAAATTTACAATTATTTTGAAAATATTGGTAGATTCCTATTTGGAAATACTCCTTGTATTTAAATAATTTATTTCGTTAAAAAATTTTGCTCAAAACTCGTATCAAATTAATTTTTATAAAATTTTGTATCAGGTCGCCCTTAGCACATCCTATTGTAATTTGTAATTATGAGTCTAGAATGAAAATATTAAGTAATAAAGGCATAAAACAAATTATTTTGATCAAATACAATATAATTAATAAAAATAATAATGTTTTTTTGGGAAATAATAAGAAAATTCAGGAATATAAAGAGAAAAATTACATTTTAGGAGCAAAACAAATATAATACATAATAACCCTTACATCATTGAAAAGAGAAAAAAATAATTATTTTTTTGAGACTAAAATCAGATATGGGTTCCATTTAAAAAAATATAAGTTTGTGTTATATCTCGAAAATTTACGGATATAAAAATTTATTTCGTACGCCACTGGTTAGTTAATAAAAATATCTATCTTTTATATTTGAAACGTTTTTCTCAATTACTAATAGTTTAGAAGTTATTTGAGAAAGAAAAAATCAACAATATTTAGTTTTTCGACATTATCTAGTGCCCTATAAGAATTTTTGGAAAAATAAAAGCACATCTGAGATGGCCTCCCAAAGGCGCACAAAAAGTTCCATTTAACCGACATCGTATCTCTTATAGTTCTCGAAATCCCAATGGTGGCACCTCTAAATGGGACACACTGTATACAGAAGCGACAGTAGGAGAGAAACGAAAATTAGAGAGAGAAAAAGTATGCCAACAAATTTATAAGGCTAATCGGATTGTTTCGGCATATCTCGGTATCTTATGATTTTTTGTTTTTTTCATTATCTCGACCAGAACATTTTCTGTTAGGGGTCAATAAGAAAAGTATATTGAGAAACAGAAATTGATTTCTAATAAGAACAAATATGTTATTTTTTCAAACCAAACACATGTTCTCACTTTTGACATATGTCGTTTTGTAAACTCTTTGTGAATTTTAGAAGTGATGTTAGTTTCTAATATAATGGAACAAACGAAGAAGGTAGAATCGGGAGGACTTGTTTGTTCATATAAAGACTGTACAAGTAGATTTAAAAAATGGAGAAAGGGAAATGCAGTTTTTTTTTGTTTCAGAAAGATCCAGAAATTTAAGTTATGCTAAACAACTACCATATGTAAAATGTATATTCATTTAATAAATATAGGTGTAAAATGTGGCTCAAGGTTTGTGGAAGAGAAGATTTGATGGAGAAGGATATGGGACATATTCATCGAGTCTGATGTTTGTGTTTCACGGTTTCACAAATCAAAGATATAGAAAATTCTGCATTGTAATGAATGTGTAAAATTCATGTAATTGTTTAATAAAAATATAATTATGTGTTTATTTTATTTGATTTCATTTTAATTCGTTAAAATTTTAGTACTTTTATGTTCTAATTTTTCTTTTGTCATTTAAAACAATTTAAATTTCGCCCGTAAAGCCAAATTTAAAGTTCAAGGTCATATGCGTCAAATCGCAACAACAAGGAGTGCCGCTTCTGTATAAATGCCTATTCTATGGTTTAGGTCTAGTTCACCTTTTTGTTTTTGTGCGTAAACATAGGCGAAGAAGATAAAACTTTGAGAAAAGCATTCTTTAAGAAGAAGCAACTATAGGCCGTCCAGCGAATCAAGCAGTTTACGTCATAAATACAATATCACTAGAAACAATGACGTCATAAGTTAAAAAGTTTACATGAGCATGTAAAACGGATTAAAATATATATGATCTGTGGGTTGCCTTCATAAATCCAAATCTTTCTTAAAAAGGTAACACGTCTGGTATAAATTTTTTCCAGCGAAATCCAATTTTATTTCAAATATTCTGAACGATACTGCTTACGCCGTTATAAATACTTCATTCTTGTAGTATATGCAACAAACCATCTAGTATTACGTGAGATCCTTAAAAAAAAATACAGAATACTGCATACCATACAATTTCTAACTGTTTCTGTACATTGCGTATAGCGTTTGCCACACGCTGTACATATAGATTTAATTTTCAAATTATTACTAATAAAAGAACGAAATATTACCTCAATATTACAATTCAGAGAAAGTAAGAGCCCACCAAACTATTTTTCATTTTCGAAATAAGTCAATAAATTAACTACAAGCTCTTGAATTTGACATGACAGATCATTTGACATTTTATCAATGAACAACAATACAAAAAACAAAATGAAATCACAATACTGGTTGAAAAGTATAATGTAGACATATAATATTTAGTAATATACATGTTCAGAATTACCAATATTAAAAAAATATAATCTAACGTCATTTTGCAAAAATTAGCAAAATTTTACTTAATATTAATATTTCTAAATATAATTATTTCTATTAAAGGTTTCAAATACATAATAATAATAATAATAAAACCAATAAAATACCGTTAATAAAATATATTTAAAAATATAAAGAAAATTTCAAAAATCCCTAAACGATGACGTAAACCGCCTGATTCGCTGGATGGCCTATAATTTGAAATGTCACTATTATTTTAATTCATAAATATTACATGTTGCACGCCAGTGAGTTGGGTACGAAAAACTGTGAATTTTATGCAAGTATTATTATCCGATGGCTTATAAATTAACTTGAATAATTATCTTTCCTGAATTAAACTATAACGACTTGTTTCTTTCACCTCAACTTCAATCTACTTCAACAAACTCATTTCCGAACACTCATGGCCATGGCGCTTGGCGTTCAAAACATAACATTAACATAACCTTAAAATAATAAATTTACTTTTTAAAATCAGCATTTTAATGGATTTTCACGATCCTTACGAAGATTATTCAGCTGAAAATGTAATGTATATAGTTGAAAATATTCCAACAAATGAAACTGGAGAATATTTTGAAGATATATTTAGTGAAGGTTGTAAATGCGAAAATATATGTACTTTGGAAACAAATTGTTTATGTATCAAAAAATATGGATTAAACTATATATCTAAGGATATTAAAAATAGAAAAGATATTCATATAAATTATATTATAATTACTGATAAAGTTAGTAATGGTTTATATGAGTGCAATTCAAATTGTAAATGTAAAAGTAATATGTGTGGAAATAGATTGGTACAATTCGGCCCACGAAATAATTTAGAAGTAAAAAGTTGTGGAGATAAAGGACTTGGATTATTTACAACTAAGCACATATTACAAGGAAATTTCATCTGTGAATATGCTGGTGAAGTTATATCCAAGTCCGAGGCAGTGAAACGTTTTAAATACAATAAAAATAATAATAAAATGAATTACATTATTTGTATTCAAGAATATTTTGGTGACAAACTTAATTCCACTTTTATAGATCCGGCTTATTTTGGAAATATTGGGAGGTATTTAAATCACAGTTGTAATCCTAATTGTATTTTAATTCCAGTTAGAACTGATTGTACTATTCCCAAAATCTGTATATTTGCAAACAAAGATATTGACGAAAATAGCGAATTAACTTTTGATTATGGTGATGGAGAATTTGATATAATTAGCGATAGTAAAACAGAATTGAAACAATGTTTTTGTAAAGATTCAATTTGCAGAAAATGGATGCCTTATAATGTTAGTATTGGTAAATAAGATTTATATTATTTCAAAGAATGAGCAATCATGTAATATGCATGTTTTTTGTTTATTAAAAACCGTAAACCTTGATCTTTACTAAATGACTCCTCATTGCTCATTCTTAGAAACAGAATTTTTATGACATTTTTCTTGTAATATTAAGTAATGTTTATTTTAAAACTTACCGAAGACTTGTAATATTCTTGTAAATCTGGAGTAGGAAATACAATATTCAAATTTCGAACATCTTTTACTGGTACAACATATGCACAAATTTTCAATTCATCTTTAGAAAATGGATGTTGTTTCCAAGTCGGTGCAACAACATTTTTATTTTTTACTGCCATAAATAAGTTTACTACCATTTCTTCCAATTCATCTAGACTCTCTAAAATATGTATATTTCATAACAGTAAGTATATGGGCGTATCTTTTGAAATATGTACTTAACAATATTATAGATTATTCTCGAGTTTATTATATAATGTTCATACCTTTTCCTAAGACTGCCAGAGCCATAATATTAGACGAATACCATGTATCATGAAACTTTAAAAGTTCATCTCTGACATTGATTCCTTTTTCTTTTGGTATGATGTCCAAAGTTCTTTTATTACCAGTCCCAAACTTGTGGTAAGGATGAGACGGATTCGACGTATGTTTATCCAATTGATCTAAACGCCACATATCGCTCGAAATATTTTTATCATGCTCAGAATTTACAGCATTTAATTCTCTTTCAGTTGCCGTTTCAGTGAATAATGGATTTAAGAAAAACTGCGCGAATCTATCTAAAGCAATTCCAAGTTGATCAGGCACAACATCAAAATAATAAGTAGTATGATCGGGATACGTAGAAGCATTACTACTTCCACCATGTTCGCTTAAAAATTTGCTGTAGTCGTTTTCTTTGGGGTACTTTTCTGTTCCTAAGAAGAGCATATGTTCACAAAAATGAGCTAAGCCTGGTATTTCATCTGGATCACTTAAGTATCCTAAAATGTACACCACGTTACTGAAATAAAGCTAATGAAACTAGGAAATAATTGACTTACCAACATTTACATCCATAGAGGCAGCAGACTTATCTGTGGTTGGATCACTAACCAGTAAAACCTTCATATAATTTGTAAGTTCTAATCCCCGATAAATCCTCTTATCTTCTACGGATTTTATAACATTGTCAACCCTTCGTATTAATGCTTCAGAACTTGGGCTACCCATCTTCTTGCTGCCTATACTTGCTTGTGCAAAATTACACCTACAATATATAAACAAATCTTTGTATTAAGACAAATGGCAGTACACATAACCCCAAATAATATTCACTTATTAGTTTTCGACACGTTTCGAATCGTAATAAATGCTGATAATGCTAAATTAAATCTTTTATGAGTAATGGACTGCATTCATTTAAATTGCTAATTCTCTGTAAGAGGTAAAAACCAAAAGTAACACACGTTGGGAAAGGTATGAAATGTCAAACATTAGTCACTAACATATTGTTGGTAGAAATGAAAGTGTTTAATTTTTAATAATGTTAACGTATTATTATCATTTATACATGTGTTATAAATTCATAATATGGTAATACATATTACGAACATGTCTAATCATAAAAAAAAAACACAAAAAAATTCGCCCGAACAGGGACTTGAACCCTGGACCCTTGGATTAAAAGTCCAATGCTCTACCGACTGAGCTATCCGGGCTTTATATTCATAAGTTGTTAAAAATATAATAAAACATTAATTCTTACAATATTTAACAATATACATAATAATTATTTATAATATATAAGTATAGATATTAATAATACCAATGACTGGTAGTATTTACTCTTAATCAGGGGTGATTAAGCTATGACTAAAATAACAAATTCGCTTGTTTTTTAATCATTCCAATGTATTTTTAAATGAATGCCATGGTGATTAGTCAGTTACGGTGACTAAAATTTTGAGTAAATACTACCGATCAATTTGTTTATAGCATATTTAGCGAAACTAGGTTTGATTGTCAAAACGAGGCGGTGCGCCGAGTACTGCAGCGATCAAACGAGTTTTGTTTGGCCATAATCAAACGTGTATTGCTCAATATTTGTCATACTTCACTAGTTTTTGAGCAAATATATTGTTAAATATGACTGAATTTGAAATTTTACTTTATTCTATCATTCTTTGTTTTAGAAGAAAACAGTGCGGTAATATTCATAACAGCACTCAGTGCGATAATAAAGCACTTAACGAAACCGAAATTTATTTGTTTAAATATTTATAACAATACTAAGGTAGATAACATTATTAACGAACATATTACATATGAAAAATTGAAAAGTTAGGGTGATATGAAGTTTTTTATCACCGTGGGATTATAAAGTTAAACATTATCGCACGCTTTTTAGATATGTAATAGAATAGTCTTGTTATCCCAATGAGTGCGATAATTAAATTATTACCGGACTAGAATTTTATTATCACACTCATAAGTTGGGATAACACAACTATTATACATATCTACAATGAGTGTGAATTGGTATCTATTGTATCTATCACCGTATACCATATCGCATTCATTTTTGATACGTAGTAGTCTTGTTATCCCACTTGAGTGTGTTACTGAAATTATTACTACACTAGAATTTCATTATCGCACTGGGATAACAAGGCTATTATATAATCAGTAATATGTACTATTATCTAAAATGGGTGTCATATGATATAACTTATCCCGTGGTGTTATATAAAAATATTTGTAAAGCTTTGTATAACATTAAAAATGTTATTTTCTGTAATATCAATAATTTTAACAGAAATTTGTATTTTATAAAACAATTTATATATTTTTGTAACAGTTTCCCGTTTATATTAAGTTAAAATTTGTAAAATTATAGGTCCCATGGTGTAATGGTTAGCACTCTGGACTTTGAATCCAGCGATCCGAGTTCAAATCTCGGTGGGACCTTAACACATTTTTTGAAAATATGTACCTCAGGTTCTGCAGAATAAAAACACGAGCAAAAAGAAATTTATGCACTAAATAAAATATAAAAGAATTGAATTACCTATGAATTTAAACAATTATTGATAAAGTATTTTGGAATAATAATGAACTCAATTTCAAAATTAGAAAAAAAAAGTGAAGAAAAACGGTCTTAGGTCCCACCGAGATTTGAACTCGGATCGCTGGATTCAGAGTCCAGAGTGCTAACCATTACACCATGGGACCTTTTACTAAAAATAATTGTAAATTGGAATAATAATGTATTTCCTGATAACAAATATAATTTTTATTAATTATTTTTTTATCAAATTTTAATACCTCCTTTTACATTTCATAACCACCTAAATTACATATAATCAGTCGATAACCACTACCACCAGCTGAATTATCTAAGTCATATTTCTTCTTTCCCTACATGGTTTGTGTGTAGTGGACGTGTGTAGTCTCACGTCTCACTAAATTATACATTTTCATACAATTCATATTAAAAAATTTAGCGTATTTGTAACAAAAAAGTTATTTATCTTATCATTCATCATAAATTTGTTAATATTAAGGCTTTCTTACAGACAAAACCTTTTTGGTTATAATCGGAAATGAAAGAATAGATGAAATTTTAAAAAGCAAAGATGCCAAAATATTATGAACATATAGCTACGTTTAACTTTACATGGGATCAAGTGGCACAGGCATTCTGGCAACGATATCCAAATCCAAACAGGTAGATATTTTTTGACAATTTGAGCAATCTGGTTAGCCTGACATTTGCATAATCCAACCCAATAATTCTTTGTTTACAGTGCACATGTACTCTCTGAAGACACAGTTTATCGTGAAATACGATCAGGAAAATTATTTTCTAAACGTCTACTATCAAAAACAAATAGCTCGTGTCCAAGATGGGCTGAAAGATTCGTACCTGGAGGAAAAATAGTATGTATTGTTGAAGAATCTATTGTCGATCCAGCTAAGAGGACACTAATAACATATACACGAAATCTAGGATTGGCTAAAATTATGGTATTATAAATTTTGTACTTATTAAACTATAGAAGTTTTAATATTTTTATTGTAGTCTATTACTGAAAAGGTAGAATATCGCGAAAGTGAAGATAATCCAGGATGCACGGTAGCTGTTCGTTCTGCATGGATTGAATCACAAGTCAAAGGTTTCAGTAGAGCAATCTGTGCTTTTGGTTTAGATCGTTTTAAGAAGAATTGTAGTAAAATGGTAAGTAAAAATGCATCATTTTACAATAAATAATATTCAGCTAATAATAGTGTAGAGTGATATAAAAGTTATTAATATTTAATAACAAAAAAATATAAATATAGGCGTGGATATAATTTCGGTTTTAATTCAGGATCATTTGAGTTCGGATACTGTTTTATAAAAATACAGATATTCACCCCAATTCTGTAAGAAAGTTGTTAAGTCTTAACAACGTTGCTATAGAAAATAACCAATAATAATTGCGAACACTGAATAAAACATGAAAATGACAGGCTTTACATTTGTTTTTATTGGTTACAATTTTTAGCAACGTTGCTAAGACTTAACAACTTCTTTACAGAATTGGGGTCATTATGTAATTTAGAATATAATTTAATGTGTACTTGTAACTTTTTGTACAGCCCAAAAATCAAATGTGTAATTTTAAATTTGAACAGTTTATATAACTACTAGGAACTATATTTTTATTAAATATTTTGGAAAATGTCTCATAAAATCACTGTTTAATATACAGGTTGCCATAGCCAGCGTATACATAAGGGTTTAGCATAAAGTCCTATTCATAAATTTTGTCACCTTTCCAAAACTCTTCACTTGAAGTTATCAAAATTCTTTAAAATAACCCTTTGCGTAATTTAGTAAATTTTCTAATAATAACTAATTATTTCAGGTTGGCGGATTCAATTATGTATTGACGTCAATGTTTCCTGGCCAAGGTGCACAACTACTTCATGCCACGACGTTTTCTACAACGAGTAAATTAAAAGACGCCGCAAAAAACGCATCTGAATTGGCTAAGGCAAAAGCAGTTCCAATCTACGCGTCCCTACATCCAAACCAACAGTAGAATATAGACTTAAACTAAACGTTAATTACCTCTATCAAAATGAGAACCGCCCAATGTAAGATTAATGAATTGAACACGTATTGAAAATTAATGTTTAGTTGTAAATCGAACACTCCGGGAGTAAGATATTCGAAAGAAAATGATAAATGCTATCACATTCTTTATCACTTACCATGCATTTTGATGTTCTAGTTATTATCTGTTATTGTTATTACAATTTTCCTGTAGTTATGTATGTACGTCAGTAAAATTACATAAAATAATGGTAATTAAAGTCAACTACACAAGAATTTAGATAATGTAAATAATTAAAAATTATACAAAATATAATTGAAGTTTAAATAATGTATTGGCTTTGAGCTTATGGTGAATCAGTAATATTAAATATAATAATCTTGTAAGCAAGGGATATGTGGCCATTTTTATCCATCTAATTTTAAATTCATCATACACGTTTTTTAAATAAATTAAATATATCGAAAGATAGCAAAACGACAAAAGTGACATCAGACGTTACTTACAATTATATTTTATTAAAAAATAATTTACTAAATATTTAGGAACTTTTAACATTTATAGTAATAAGTTTATAATTAAAAATAAATATGGTCACATCCTATTCCAAGGATTTAAAGAAAAATGAAAATTGTGGTTAATGCGTTCTATCTCACAAGTTCATAATAAAATGGTGGTAGGCAGTATGTATATAGGGTGCATAAAAGGAAAATGGTCCTAGACTTAATTCATTCCTTAATAGTTTGTTATAGTTCACTGCCTTTTATTGTTGAAAGATAACTTAAGATTGTCACATACCATTTTGTACATTAAATACCATAATATTGAAATATAACAGTAATTAAGACATATTTTTTATTCCTTTATTCTTCACCCTCAACATACATAATATAAAATATAAATCTTAATTTACATTACAATATGCAAAACAACATAATATATCAAAATGTAAATGAGAAAAATAATATTGTGAGTATTTTAGAAGTAACACAAAGTTCTGTAAAATAGAGAGAAACTACTGTCATAAAATTCGTTGCATTATTGTCTTTTATATTTATGTAAGCGTAAACGGTAAGCCCAAAACCCACTTAAATGGAATAAGTATTATTCGAGGTATTATTCGTGATCAGCCAATATTCACCTTTATTCGATGATATGCATTAGATAAAATACCTCGTATATTCCAAATATTGTCAAAGGTCTCTGGTTGAGTATTATGATTAGAATCCATTGCTTTTGCCCATATTTCAACCTAATAAAGAAATTAATAGATCAATTATATTTTATATTATATTAACAGTAAGCTATACATAAAAATACATATTTCTGTCAGTTAAAATAGCTATTTATGTATTAAGGGCGAAATGATATAGATTTTGCCCCGCGGTGCAAGATTGAAGCCCGACGCGTAGCGGAGGGTTACAATGCACTTAGGGCCAAAATATATTTCGCCCGTAATACATACAATATTTTTTGCACATCCGGATCAAAGTAAAACGATGTAGTTTATTTGTCATATGTACGTTGTAACGGATAACAATGAAAACAAGCAAGTTAATGATAAATGTGATTATTTTAACTGGGCACGAAAAGTTCTAGGGCGAAAATGAATGTCTTTTCGCCCTTAAAACAATGCTATTTGTCCGACTTTTACGACCGGATGTGCAAAAAGTAGTTTTTATTTCGTTTGAGTGTATTGAGTGCTTTTATTAGATAAAAAAAAACAATTAACTATACATTTTTCACTTTTGCCTCCGTTACTACTTTTCCTACGTGCGAGGTTACCAGAAATTTAAATGGCAGCATTGCAGCAATTATCCTTCGCCACATATTCCTGGCTACACACTCATCTTTCGCCTTGCCCACTTTCATAATCGCTTTCATACATGCTTTTTATGTCTTTCAACTCGGAAACTTTCTCTCCCTTAACACACTACACCCACAGAACACTGCACCTACACATCCTTCCACTTACACAGTGGACCTCCACGCGATTGGACACAACTACACCAACATATATAGGATGGTGACCGGAATTCCCGAACATAAGACTTTAACCTATCAGATCATATTTTCGTAATTTATTGCTTCTCTATTTTAGTTAAAAAAAATCTGATGTGGACACCACATGACTTCCTTGTACGCCCGTTAAACTATACATATTTTGTTAATATGTAATTAAAATATGTATTATAATGTATCCAATCATAAAATTGCAAGTACATAATTATATAGTTTTTCATTAAAATCTATTATAGGCTTCAAGTAAAGTACCACTTCCGGTTAGACTATTGTAACTAAAATATATTATGTTATTCCCATTGATATAAAAGTCTTATATACCAAATTTGAAAAGTTTTGGAATATATTTTAATATAGTTTTTCATTAAAATCTATTATAGGCTTCAAGTAAAGTACCACTTCCGAAAGTTATGTAATGACCAAAAAGGGAGGTGCACAACTAGATGTTATAACAGTCCTAAATACAAAATTTTAACTTTCTACGGCTTTCCGTTTTTCAGTTATGCGAGACACGTACATACGTACGTACGTAACAACGAAATTAGTCAAAACGGATTCAGGGATGGTCAAAATGGATATTTCCGTTGAAATCTGGAAACCGAAATTTTTCGCGATTACAATACTTCCTTTACTTCGTACAAGGAAGTAAAAAGCTTGAAATAGTTTTAGGGCATAAAATTAAACTGAATGCTTTGTAACGGCGGGTATGAAAATCTCGAAAATTGCACCAAAAATATGGAACTATGAAATGAAACAAAAAATAAGGATAATACCACCTTTTAGTTTAAGTTCATATTCCTGATTGATATATTGATGAGACTGGAATTACCAAGGAATATAATTAATTTTATATAGCGAACATTAAATACGCAGCAGACTAATTTAATATGCGGTAAAGAAGGAATTGGACGAGTAAAGATCGAGCAGGGATGTGGATTATTATCATATACCTATTAGACTAATATACTGCTGATCCCCTATCTCGCCAATGTGTTGTGCTTCCGTTAAAGAATATGAGATAGAAGATATATCTCCATCGCTCACAAGCGATACAGTGATTTGTACGCGCATGCTCGTAAAACTAAAATATATTTCTTAGCGGCCAGGAAAATTTCCTTCCAAGTGACAATTTTGTAATTAGAATTAAATAAATAAATATACAAATTTCAACAAAGTAAAGAATTCTTATACATGATATTATCATTATAATTTAATATTGTTTATGTATAATAACATTACTACAGCGCGAAATTTAAAATTCAATGAAATTATGATAACTAAACAAATATTTTAAATTATATTAAATTATGTTTTGTACAATTAAAATTTATTTTATTCAATTTTTACATTTTAGACTGTGTTTATTAATTTCATAGGACCAACTATAAGCAACGATTTATTTGGTACTGACTGAAAAAAATAGCTTTCATTATCATCTAGATAATTAGTTTTTTTTTTTTTTTTGTCAGAATGAAATTCATAATGGTTTGTTATTTCTAAATAAAACCATTCGCCCAATTAATAAATATTATCTTAACTCATTGCTGTAAAAATATGTATTAATATTTATGATACTTTTCAATTCTAATTTGGATTATTTGTCACCGTCTGAACTACAGTTTTTACAAAAGTAAATGAGCACAAATTCACTTGTTTTCACAGTAAAAGTTTCAAATCCCACTCTTTCATTATTTCCGTTAGCGGCACCAGTAGCCAATAGAATTATAGAATGCGAGCATGCGCATCCAAAGCACTGTATCGCTTGTGAGCGATGGAGATATATCTTCTATTTCATATTCTTTAACGGATGAATCGCGGAGGATTAGCAGTATATTAGTCTAATAGGTATATGATTATTATAAGGAGATGCCCTTTCACCATTACTTTTTGTATTAGCTATTGAACCGCTCAGTCGTATATTGAACAAAAATTGTGAGAAAGTGAATATAAATAACATAGAGAGAAATCATTTAATCTTTATTGATGACATCAAATTATTAGGAAATGCGAAAGAAAATCTTCAGGAACTTTGTCAGTACACCAAAGATTGTTTGAAAGGGGCTAATCAAGCAAAATCGGCCAGTAATGTTAATAGTACGGTAGTTTTTGGAGTTTGGAGATAACATGGATGATGCTATTGGTTATAAATATTTAGGTGTAGGTACCTGAAGATGTAATCAAGCTAGAAAATAAAAAAATGGTTGTTGATAAATTGAAAGAACAATCAAACTTTGTCAGACCAAGTTAAATACAGTTAATCTATATTGGGGTTTAAATGAATATGCAATTTCAACAATTATTTATTACATTGGATTGCTTTCGTTTGAACCAAAAGAATATAACGCAATGATAAAGAAATAAATATTTTAAAAGAGTATAAAGTAACAAGAAATGCGGCGCACGTGGATAGGTTTTATATGGATCGGTATGAGTTGGGAAGAGGATTGACGTGTATACAAGAGAAAGCTGAATTAATGTTATTTAAACTACGTGATTTTTTATCTTCTAATTAAAAAATGAGAGCAGTAATAGAACAAGAAAGGTAGAAGCAACAAATTTAGGACTAATTCGAAACTATTTACTGCGGAAATATGAAGTAAATGATGAAGATGTAAATATAAAGATGATAAAAGATAGACAAAGAATGTCGATTAAAGAAAATAAAACAGAAGAAAATACATGGAATCTTATTTTTGGATGACAATGTTTTGGATATAAAAAATTCATATGAATGGCTCGCTAAAGGGAATATCTCTCCTCAGTTAGAAGGTATGCTTACAAAATTGCGGGATAGAAATTTTTACTTTGGAAGCACATTTACACAATTTCCCCACTGTAAACAAGGACCGAAAAGTGTGGAACATCTTGCGACTCATTGTGGCCGAATGTTAAATTTTGATTATAAAAACGCCAAGATGAGGTTGTCAGATGCCTTCACTTTCAATTTACAATGAAATACGGTCCTAAATATAAGAAAAAAAATCTGTTGTGGCCAGCACAAGACCTCTCGCCATTTCCATATTACACTATACAGTGTGTCCCATTTAGAGGTGCCACCATTGGGATCTCGAGAACTATAAGAGATACGATGTCGGTTAAATGGAACTTTTTATGCGCCTTTGGGAGGCCATTTCAGATGTGCTTTTATTTTTCCAAAAATTCTCAAAGGGCACTAGATAATGACGTAAAACTGAATATTGTTGATTTTTTCTTTTTCAAATAACTTCTAAACTATTAATAATTGAGAAAAAAGTTTCAAATATAAAAGATAGATATTTTTATTAACTAACCAGTGGCATACGGAATAAATTTTTATATCCGTAAAGTTTTAAGATATAACACAAACTTATATTTTTTTAAATGGAACCCATATCTGATTTTAGTCTTAAAAAAATAAATAATTTTTTCTGTTTTCAACGATGTAAGGGTTATTATGTTTTATATTTGTTTTGCCTTCAAAATTATTATTTTTTTCCTTATTTTGTATTAAATTTACAATTATTTTGAAAATATTGGTAGATTTCTATTTGGAAATACTCCTTGTATTTAAATAATTTATTTCGTTAGAAAATTTTGCTCAAAATTCGTATCAAATTAATTTTTATAATATTTTCAGGTCGCCCTTGGCTCATCATAGTGTAATTTGTAATTATGAGTCTAGAATGAAAATATTAAGTAATAAAGGCATAAAACAAATTATTTTGATCAAATACAATATAATTGATAAAAATAATAATGTTTTTTTGGAAAATAATAAGAAAATTCAGGAAAATAAGGAGAAAAATTAAATTTTAGGAGCAAAACAAATATAAAACATAATAACCCTTACATCATTGAAAAGAGAAAAAATTATTGATTTTTTTGAGACTAAAATCAGATATGGGTTCCATTTAAAAAAATATAAGTTTGTGTTATATCTCGAAAATTTACGGATATAAAAATTTATTTCGTACGCCACTGGTTAGTTAATAAAAATATCTATCTTTTATATTTGAAACGTTTTTCTTAATTACTAATAGTTTAGAAGTTATTTGAGAAAGAAAAAATCAACAATATTCAGTTTTTCGTCATTATCTAGTGCCCTATGAGAATTTTTGGAAAAACAAAAGCACATCTGAGATGGCCTTCCAAAGGCGCACAAAAAGTTCCATTTAACCGACATTGTATCTCTTATAGTTATCGAGATCCCAATGGTGGCACTTCTAAATGGGACACACTGTATAAGTATTGTATTGCACTTCGCTATCGAATCGTCGGTTTATAACAAAAAATTACAGAACTTTACCCAAATATTGTTTTTTTTTATTATATTTAACATATCTTCTGCACACATATAATTCTAATTATATCTATTTTTCATTGTATGAGGAAGTTCCTAAATGTCAGAGTTTCTTTCCAATTCATTAACCAGATTGGCGGTATTTCTGATGGATATATGCATTTTACCTATAATTTCAAATATGTAATTAATGAAACAATAAGAAAGATTAAATATACTTCTCAGAAAAAACTATCAGAATGTCACTAAAACTGTTGGTTTTTGACACTGACATATGTCATTTACAAACTATGTTATAAACATTTGAATTTGACAAGCGGTTTCCTTAGTGCCTTAGCCTCTGCGATTAGAATATTCTATATATTATAGTGTCTTTATCTCCAAACCTACACAAGATATAATAAAAAATTTAAGTGTACTAGATGGAGAATTTTGTTCTTCAATATTTGTAATAACAAAAATTTCCAAAAAATTATATTAAGAAGAATTTTTCTAAGAAACTACTACTTCCGGTTGTCCAATTGTTACCAAAACCTTTTCAGCTCTTCCCAGGAATGTCAGATTGAGGAATTCATAGTTAAACAGGTCTTAAGTCTTATAGTTTTTGAGGAATCGTCCCTCTAACATCCACACACACACACAGACATCATTTTAAAAATGTTATAATCGGATTCTAGGAACCTTAAATCGTGCTTATACAATAAAATCTGGATATGCGAATTTTAGCATGAATCCAATACCTACCTCTCTTAGCGAGAGGTAAAAAAATTAAAAATTATAAAATTCAAAATGTAATTTCGAATGAACGTGTCAAAATTAAATCAGATATACAAATCTTAACTGAAACCAGAATAGACAATAATAAACTTGACTTAATGATTCATCACCTGACAAAAAATCTGTTGTGGCCAGCACAAGACCTTCCGTCAATTCCATGGATTTTGTACAAATCCCATACCAAAAGGTCCTTGGAACAGATTCTATATAATATCATGTAAAAACACATACTATTTTTTACAAATTCCATACCCAAAGGTCATTTGAAAAGGTTCTATAAATCCAATAAAATTATAACATAAACTACACTAAGTAATGTCCTTCCATCTTCTCTTTGGCCTTTCTCTGCGTGTCACTTGCGAGCAACACTATGACATACCAATTTTAGATCCTATACTTTTTTTGTCCATATTTGGTTTTGCACTTGCAACTGACATCTGTCAATTAAATTTTTTTGAATAATTATGTCAGCTGTTTCCATGATAAACAGCAAAGCTGACTAATTTTTGAAAATTAATTTCTTTATAATGCTTTAAATTTACATCTATTGAATATGAAGGAAAATGTATAATCAAACTGTATAGAGAAGAGTATTTTCTTTAATATATATAATAACAAAATGTCAAAAAATAATATTTAACTGCGTTTTTTCAAGAAAAACTGTTAAAAACTTCAAATAAGGGTACTTCCGGTGGATCAATTATAACCTAAATCTAATCAGCTCTTCATATGGATGTAAAGAAGAGGAATACGAAAGAATTATAATTTTTAGAATTGTAGTATTGGAGTTATCGTCGGAGAAAAATTTGTCACACACACACGGACACACACACACACACACACACACACACACACACACACATACATACACACATACAGACATCATCTTAAAAATAGTAAATTCGTATTCTAGGGGCCATAAAACGTGCTTATTCATTAAAAACTCACCAACGAATTTTTTGACCAAAGACAATACCTTCCTTTTACGGAAGGTAAAAAAGTGTTAAAATAATGAAGTGAAATTATAGATTGCGTTGATAAAAATAGAAAGTTGTATTGACAAATATAATATAAATTAAATGTAATATTTATGATTGATGTATGAATAAAGTGTTGTTAAAAGGACATTTCTTCCCTTTATTTTAACTTAACGTTAATTGAAGTAGGAATAGAGGATTCCACCATTTTTTATATATAATTTATGTAGGGTCCCAAACCTTATTGCACAACTATTGCATCAGCCACTAGTAACTTTCCGTAGCTGAATAAGCAGGTATCTGATGTCAACCTAGTACATGAGATTCACTAGGAATCTCAGTTTGTGGAAAGTCATCTTAGAGATGTCTTGCTTCGTTAAATAAATGTACTTTGTTTAAATAAATAAACATTAATAAACTTTAAAATAAAATATAAATTATTTTTAAAAATCAAATCCTACGGATCCCTGATTTAATTTATATATATATATATATATATATATATATATATATATATATATATATATATATATATATATATATATGTATATACAGGATGTTTCAATAAGCTTGCTCACTATTGGTAGCTTTTTTATTTGAAGAGGTACGAGGTTGGTTAAATAAGCAAAATTGTGCCATTTTATATTAGAAAATTGGTCATGTAGACAAAATAAAATTTGTGTCAGCGGTTCTCAAAATTTGGGGCAATATATATATTTTTTAAATGGAACCATATATTTTTTATTATCTTATTGGAAAGAGTATTTTTTTCTCTTTCCAATAAGGTAATGTTGTTTATGTACAATTTTTTCAAATAAACGAGTTATTTACGGTTAAAAATTTAAATTTTGTAAACTATTTTATTAGTTTTTTAGTCAAGTAAGCCATGGAAACAATTGATTCTTTGTTTGTTTGACGTTTAATAATTTCTCCCGTAAAGTTCTCTGTGTTTAATAATGTTTAATAACTTTACAAATGAAGAAAAGTAAGATATGATCGTGCTCTATGGAAAGTTATATCTAGACACCAGTTACGTAGAACCAGGGATTTGTTAACTACTGGATGGAGCAAGTGTATATCGATATATGTATTTATTGTGTACCCGGCTAGATTAAGAGAGAACATAGGAAGTGTGAGTGAGAAAGATATAGATAATTCCACTTTAGACAAGTGAATTTTATATTCATATCTGTCATATTCACAACTGTCAAATTCACGTCAAAAATTAATTGTGTTTAAGTATATTTGATCATGAAACGTGAAATAAGTACGAATACATCTAATGCAACGCTAAATTAGAACACCTATAAGAATATAAGTCGTTTATTTGTCAAATTACTTTTTTGAAGAAATCATAATTTTAATCATAACTTACTAATGAAACGACACAGCACCGTTCATCAGATATTTTGATACACAATTTTCAACACAACACCTTCGAACCATTCTCATATATTAAAATAATTGTGTTTCAATAATGATTTCAAGAATAACCTAAAATCTGTCAAACCTGTCAAACAAAAGGTTTGACAAGTAACGGAAACAAAGACAACAAATCGGAATTATGTATGACTATCTCTGTCGATCTGGCCGGGTACATGGTAAAGATTCACTCGCTCCATCCAGTAGTTAACAAATCCCTGCGTAGAACGGTCGGCTCTCTTCCCAAAAGAGTTTAAATGTGCGAAAGAAATAATGGCTTTCAATTTGAATATTTTCTTTGTTTTGTTATTACTGTAAAACAAATTAATAAAATAATAATTTTATAAAAGACAATTGTTTCCATAGTTTACTTGACCTAAACTAATAAAAGATAATTTTTATCTTCAAACGTAAATAACTCGTTTATTTGAAAAAATTGTACATAAACAACATTACCTTATTGGAAAGAGAAAAAAATACTCTTTCCAATAAGGCAATAAAAAATATATAGTTCCATTTAAAAAATATATATTCCGTCCCAAATTTTGGGAACCGCTGACACAATTTTTATTTTGTCTACATGACCAATTTTCTAATATAAAATGGCACAATTTTGCTAATTTAACTAACCTCGTATCTCTTCAAATAAAAAAGTTACCAATAGTGAGCAAGCTTATTGAGACAGCCTGTATATAATTGCATCTGAAAATATTAGGAAAACTAAGACTATTGATGAAAATCCGGTGAAATAATTCCTATTAATAAACGAGTTATGGTCTCCCGAATTTTGAAAAGACTGACGTGACGTCACGCTTATGTGTTTTTATATCAAACAGTTTTCATCATGGACCTAAATGTTCTTGAAATATATGCTATTTTAAGTTATATTTACATAAAATAAATGAATATTATAACACTGTATAAGTCTACATACTTTATAATTACACGTGCATTTAAATTATTAAGTTTAATGCAAGAAATTTATGTTAAAATGAAATCTGTTTGAAAACTGCAGTACAGGAATGTTAGCCCCTCCTTTCGAATTTGAATTTCTTAACTTCCATTGGTAGTAACCCCCACCTCCTAACACGCTATTTGTTATGCATGTATAGGCGGTCTTTCGGTCGCCAATGAAAATATATATTGATTTCATATAGCTTGCGGACACTCATGTGACGAAGTGAATTAGCCAATCAGAACTTGGGGAGAAACTGTCACATCGAAGGTCAGAGAGCTGGGCAGCTTTCCAAATTCAAGAGTACCGTAATTTAAGAGTGTAGTGTGTTTTGGAAGAATGAGTTTTGTTGGAGTAAAAAATTGAAATTAAATTTTAAAAAATTAACAAAACTACTTATAATTACAACTTTAATGTCAAGCCCCCTCTGAGAGTAAGGTTATTAGTTTTGGAACGATTTTGAGTAATTTCGTACTCTGTAGTAGAGTTTTGGAACGCAACCCTGAAGTTTGTTTTGGTAGTGTGTTCAGAGATTATGAGTTTTGTTTTCATAGTTTGGCCGTTTTCATATTGAAGTTTTTAGTGCGTATTGAGTTATTTTATATTTTTTTGCCAAACTATGAAAACAAAACGCATAATACGCTATAAACCAAAACAAACTTCAAATCTCCGTCCTTCAATCTGACAGTTTCTCCCCAGGGTCTGATTGGCTAATTCGCTTCGTCACGTGAATGTCCGCAAGCTATTGATTTATGCAATATAGGAAATTCAATGCTAATTTTTTCATATGGCGATATTTCGTTCCCTATTTATTTTAGAGCAAAATGCTTCAAATAAAACTTGTAGATAATTGTATTCTGCATCCAAATCACTCATCACATTTCTGGTTAGTATTCATATAAATACTAAGTTGATATACTTTTAAAATATCAAAAATATTAATTTAATACATCACATTTCATTTTACACTTTTTGTAACGCGGAAAATTGGGATTAATATTTTTATAAAATAGCTCAATTTAAACTATATTACAAACAAATGCAAAATATTTTCTAGTAGTTTGACAGTTCACGCAAGTAATTACTATTAAGTTTATTACTTGATATGTACAATATTCAAGAAAAAATTCAGTGCATAAAATGGTTTTATGAAGGAAACTCCCAAAAGCTGAAGTAAGAGACTTATTTAGTGCTGTAAATCAATATCACCCTATACCTACAATATCTACAATAAACAGAATAATTAAACAGTTCAACACAACTGGAAGTGTTTTTAAACCTTGCAAAAAGTGCTCATTGACAGTAGAAGAGACCAATGAAGCGGAAGCAAATATGAACGAAAATAAATTTAATGTCCTATTGGCGGTAACAGAAAATCCAAACATAAGTACACGTCAAATTGCTGCAGAACAAGGCATCCATCATTCTACAGTACAAAAAAAAATATTGAAACGGGAGAACTACAAGTTCTACAAGTATGCCAAGAACCAAGAAATTTTCGTAAGTGATAAGGAAACAAGGACAGAATTCTGCGAAATCATGATGGAAAAAGCAAATTTGGATAGAACATTTCTAAAAACCATGGGTGGTAGTATGACAAGTGATTAAGGATGATTAGCTAGGAGATGACTAGCAGTGTTTTAGCGCTATCAATCGTTTATGGATTATTTTAGAGAAAAATACTTCAAATAGCAGTTTTAGAAAAATTAATTGTACACAACTTTTATTTGAAGTATTTTTCTCTAAAATAATCCATAAACTATTGACAGCGCTAAAACACTGCCAGTCATCTCCTGCTAATCACCCTTAATCACTTGTTCATACTACCTCCATATTTTAGTGACGAGTCGATATTTACTCTAAATGGTGTTTTGGAAGAATGAGTTTTGTTGGAGTAAAAAATTGAAATTAAATTTTTAAAATGAACAAAACTACTTATAATTACAACATTAATGTCAAGCCCCTCTGAGATTATTAGTTTTGGAACGATTTTGAGTAATTTCGTACTCTGTAGTAGAGTTTTGGAACGCAACCCTGAAGTTTGTTTTGGTAGCGTGTTCAGAGGTTAATAGTTTTGTTTTCATAGTTTGGCAGTTTTCATATTGAAGTTTTTAGTGCGTATTGAGTTATTTTATATTTTTTTGCTAACTATGAAAACAAAACGCATAATACGCTATAAACCAAAACAAACTTCAAATCTCCGTCCTTCAATCTGACAGTTTCTCCCCAAGTTCTGATTGGCTAATTCGCTTCGTCACGTGAGCAAGCTATTCGTGTCGAAGCGCTATAACAAAAAAACCCTTATTTCCGAAATGTCTCAATTATACCATTTCATTTTTTTTATTAATATTCAGCATATACATTCGTATTTTTTTACTATTTTCCTTTAATTCGATTGAGCTGGAATCCCCTATTACAAATAAGAATATTTTGACGACAAAATTGCCAAATCAAGAAAATATGAACTTCTGGCAAATGAATTGAAATGTATTTATCCAGATACAAAAGTAACTATAATACCAGTCGTGATGACATGGGACGCATTGGTAACGAAACATTTCAGACGATATATGAAACAGCTACAAATTAAAAGTAAACTTCTCTAATTGGTCTCCACTAAAGTCATAAAATATAATTTTCATATTTTATATATACTTTATAACATATACTTTATATATATTTTATAATTTATTATTTTATAACCTGAGGACGACTGTTGATATTTACAGTCGAAACGTTGTACTTTAAAGTTTAATAAATAAAAGACAATACAAGTCCTCTATGTTCGTTTTAATAATAATTTAACATTATCTACTTCTACATCCTTTAAACACAAAAAATATAGCAACAGTGTGACGTCACAGTGACTCTGACAAGAAATTTCAAATATTTCCTAGAGAAATTATTAAAAAAATGTTTTTTTTTAATCTTAATCGTTATTTCTTGGGTCTAGAACGAAAGAAAAGTTTAATCCATTCTCATCAACGCATTACAAGGTTCTAACTGCAAGTTTTTGGTAAAATGAGATTTTTGTATGGCTAGGCTCTACCAGCCATATTCTATCTCTTCCTTATATTAGTTTTTCGATATTGTTGTCCATTTTCGAGATAGTACAGAGACAAAGTTCTATCCTCAACATAGTACAGATACAAATACTTCAAAACAAGTATTTCCAGAGCCAAAGAAGTTCAGAAATTAGCGTCGAGAAGCGGAATGCTTTGAAAACAATGATAGCTATAATGACTGAGCAGTATAATATAAAACAATATTAAATTTGATTTTTTTTTTATAAATAAAATAAATATAACATCACGGCATATTACCCACTGCTGGGTGTGCCAATCTGCTTTGTACAGATATCGGTAATGATGATGACATATTCGAACCGTGTGGGCGCTTACAAGGCGTCATCTCCCGGCACTCATTGCTAGCATGGTCGGGATCGAATGATCGAACCCAGTCCCCCAGATTCGTGACCATTGACAGGTCACGCGGCCGCGAGACCTCATTTTTTTGGAATGGAGAAATTTATTATTTTTAATTTGTTTTATTATTAGTAGAGCATGAATTTATTTGTTAATAAAAATTAATAATAATTTTCTGTCGTATTTTTTTTTTAATATATGCACAGATGGAACTTTGATCCCGTCAAAGATGTTAAAAATTTGGGGCACATGGTTCTAACTGTAATATATATATATTTTTTTTTGTATTTTTTACAGTAATGTACTATTTTATTATACTCAAAATCGTACAGTAATGAGTTACTTTACAACATAGTAACCGTTACTGCATAGCAATGGTTTTGTCTTTAAAATACATTTTGACACAAGGAATTTTTATTTTTTATTGTTTATCTTCTAAATCTATTTCCATGTTCTTTTCATCATCTAGATACATCGTTTCGTAAATCGATCTCCAAAAATTAATTTGTTTGGAAGTTGTTAAGGAAAAAAAGACAATAAGTGTCAAGGTACTTTGTTACTGAGAATCTGACTACTTTGTTTTTTTAGATGTTTTTAATTCAGTATATTATGCCGTAAAAAATACTGATATAAAATACGAAAAATAGTGTACGCACCGCGTCAGAAAAGTGATTTTACTGTACCCGTATGGTATTTAAGTACTCGCTATCGTTCGTACTTAAACTTGCCATACTCGCCTGGTAAACTTTTACTTTTCTTAACTTGGAACGTAATATACTATTTCGGTAACTAAGCATACCATTGTAATTTTTCTTCCATATTCTTATAGTTAAATCCATAATTAGAATTAATAAATAACAGCTAGTTAAAACTTCAAATTTCCTGCCCATATTACTTTATTGCAGTTAAAACCTTGTCATTCTAGACCCGCAATTCATTGAGTTGTACTTTACGTACAAACACAGATTAGTACATTAATTAATTTTTGCTCTGTGGTACAAAATGTACAATTTATTATTTTTTGTTATGGTAGAGGACACCGTTATATTTATTCTATGTATTTTAATGACTCAGTTTGCAGTTCAATGGTTGTTTGATTTTCTTTTTTACTAGTAAATTGCAAATAATACATCTTCTCAATCAGGTATCTCTATTTTTAAACACTGAAATATATTGCTAGATTCGTACATTTCATATCGATCTTTACTTACTTTCCATGAAATTTTAGAAGACGTAATTAAATTTCTTGAATTTTTCGTTGAATTGCGACTTTATGATTTTTTTTTTTTTTCAAAAAAGTATACGGGAATTGACGGGAATGAATATGAAGTAATCAAACAGTCGTGTTCCCACCGATATCACCGAGAGCGAATAGTGGGGATACACGATGAGTGTTAGCATATCTTGTATTCTTATATAGTAAAAATGAATAAGCAGAAGATGCATGTCATCACCTTGAAAAAAACCTTATAAAATGAAATATAACTTATTTATTGGGTATTATTTATTTATTTTTTTTAAAAAAAAGAGAAAAAAGATACTAGTATTAAAATACGTATATATTAATTAAATTTACAATTATTTCTAAGTCAATTCATGTTCTTTTTACGGTACCTATATAAAATTATTTGAAATAATTGTAGTTGATTTTCATACCATACGTTGTCATGACCATGTTTACATTGAATTTTATAACGATCCCGTCACTTGTCAGTCTTCTCTGCGTTACGTAATGGGCTACTTGCGTACCTTTTTTTTATTTAATATTTTTGAAGAGCAGGTACAAATTTGCTACCCATATTTTTTCTTTTGGCAAAATATTTATTAATTAGCCAGAAAAAAAATAATGAAATTTGATTATTTGAATTCCCGCCATGTATGACGTAGAATTACGCCGCACCAATGAATGGTCGTAAAGCCATAGCGTTTGTTTGTACGGATAATGTAGATCTTCTGTTTGACGTTTCAACAATAGTTGGGAGATTAGTATTTTATTTTGTCTTTTTGGTATCGATATTTTAAATTACATGTAACTACCTATGTGTTTATTTGTGAAGTAATTAGTATAGTTGAGAGCCCAGAGAGAGAAAAAAATTAACTAATGTCAAATTCAAATTAAAATTTTCTCGCACGCATGCCATCTATACTTTACATTTTTAAACATATGGTTTCCTTTTCCATTTTAATATAATGACGTCACAGAAAATTTTCTTTCTTAATTTACTAAAAAACAAATAATTTTTTAAAAATAAAATTTATATTTTTACATATGTTTTCAACATAACATTACGTATATAGTGATAGAAATCGGATTTTCAGTACCACGCAAGTAGCCCATTGTGACGTGTTATGATAGAAATGAAAAGGCAGAAGACTTATGTCATCAAAAATTATCCCTAAAGTAATGAAGTCATTTACTACAACGTTTGCATGGGATACTAATTTATAAGGCGCGAGCAGTCATGTGACTTTGTTGGTCTTTCTTGACAAGCAGATATGGGGGACCCGTGACAGAATGACAGCTAGTAATCATGTACATAAATTTCAAATGTCATTTTTCATTCCAAATTTACTGAGTTTCCAATTTCATGTGATTCATTTAACTCGCTAAGTAAAGTCCACACTCCTGGTGACAAAGAAACCAGGTATTTTCCTAAAAAAAAGTGCAAAAGTAGAGGAATTTTTCCAAAATTTATGAAAATAAAACCAGGTGAACTTAGAAAATCTTGAAATTTTGAATTAAAATTTATGACATTTTTAAGTTATGTACATAATAGCTGTCATAACTAGCCCCATAACTTCTTTTAAGATTTGCTTATTTGCAGGGCATCTTTTGTTCTCTAAAAATACATAATTTAATAGGGCTGTTGCAAGAATTTTTATTTGACTTCTAAGTATTAAATTTTAAAAGATATTGTTCTTTAAAGAGCCTCAAATTTGAAAATATCACGAAATATTCTTTAGATATTTTACAAATAATTTTTGAAAAAGTCACGTGATCTGAAACAGAATGTGACGTCAGAGTACATACATTTTCAGCGGTTCTAATTGGTCCGTTTATAATGTAAATTTTTTTGTGTTTGGTGTCAATTGCATTGTCAAAGTTGTCAAACAAGTGTCAAATTTTTAAGATTGGTTCAAGTTGTATAATATGTAGGTAACAAAAAGGTCAAAATACAATGAGTAATTTACGATATTGTTTTGTGCCTTCTTACAAAAATACTGTTAGGAACAAACCTACTATAGCTTGCGGACACTCATGTGACGAAGCGAACTAGCCAATCAGAACTTGGGGAGAAACTGTCACATCGAAGGTCAGAGAGCTGGGCAGCTTTCCAAATTCAAGAGTACCGTAATTTAAGAGTGTAGTGTGTTTTGGAAGAATGAGTTTTGTTGGAGTAAAAAATTGAAATTAAATTTTAAAAAATTAATAAAACTACTTATAATTACAACATTAATGTCAAGCCCTCTCTGAGAGTAAGGTTATTAGTTTTGGATTGATTTTGAGTAATTTCATACTCTGTAGTAGAGTTTTGGAACACAACTCTGAAGTTTGTTTTGGTAGCGTGTTCAGAGGTTATGAGTTTTGTTTTCATAGTTTGGCAGTTTTCATATTAAAGTTTTTAGTGCGTATTGAGTTATTTTATACTTTTTTTGCCAAACTATGAAAATAAAACGCATAATACGCTATAAACCAAAACAAACTTCAGCTCCCCGTCCTTCAATCTGACAGTTTCTCCCCAGGTTCTGATTGGCTAATTTGCTTCGTCACGTGAGTGTCCGCAAGCTATAGAGTTTATAAATTTGCCAAAAGATGCGAAGAAAATTGTGGCTACAAGCAGTAGGTCGAGGAGCTGATAATTTGTCAGAAAAATCGTGTCTTCATGTTTGTGAAGATCATTTCAACTTTCATCCACCTTCAAGATAACAGTATATTTTTGTTGCTTCAGGGCAAACTTTACATCTGACTATACAGATATTTTTTCTCGACATAGATCTACATATCCTATAACAGATTCAATGTAAGAATCACGACCAAAACTTTAAAGTAAAATATATTATCAATTTATATAGTAAATTCAATTTTTATATTTTATTTTAACTCAACTCTTTAACATCCCTTATTTCGGTAGCAGTAAAACAATCGTTCTCTGATATAAATTCAGCCACCATCCAGCTATCGACCTTCGATAAATTGTCTGACTTAGCTTGAGTGTAATTTGAATTAGCCATTATTACTTTATTATTCATTTACAATGACCAATGTCAGCGTCAAATATCAATTAAAAGATTTTTTATTAACATGTGACAAACTATAGCCTACGTTTATTTATATGAATAAACGTAGGTGATGCGAAAACTATTATCCTATTGGCTATTAATGACGTAATGTATCTACTTCTACGTCACAGGAGTGGGGGGTAATTTTTCAGGACGCCAATCTTTTTATACTCAAATCATTCAAGCAGCCAATGCACGTCATTAATAAAAATTGAATAAAAGTAACTAGATGTGTGACGTCATGTACTGGTACGTTTGCAGAGGTTTTAGAATCTTTATGAAAAGAGTTATACAGATTGCAATCTCTATTATCGACACGGTCATGAACTGTTACATCTACAAAATAAATACTAAATTTTCGTCACTGTCCAATTCTATTTAAATTATTTTATAATACTAACTTTATTTATACTTATGTATGCCATATAAAGGCAATAAATAAAAGTGAGCCGAATTTCAAAGAAATATACCGAATTCTTCTGATTGATAAGAAGTACTACCTTTGGCAGATTCACAGATTTTGTGTTTGCGTTAACGGTCATGTTGCGTCGTTGCGCTGCGTTTAACATTACTTTATTATAAATAGGTCTTTAAAACGCACAAAAATGTTTCAAACACGATACAAATATTTTTCAAATAATAACTTTGACAGAATGAACATACAAATTATCAATGTTGCCAATTATAGCAACAATTAAACGAATAATATGACGTTGATGTACATTATTTATATATTATTCATGTCATATACGATAAGTAATGAACTCTACTATTCATCTTAATAATAATTATATAAGGCTATACACTTTTTGACGGTTAAAAATTATTAAAATTTTATTTCATTTTTCACTATTAGTGATTTTAATGTATTAAGGTTTTTACACTAAGTGATGACGTGCATTGGCTGCTTAATGATTTGGGTATACTTAATTATTTTCACAACAAATTATTAAAATAAAAATTATTACTAAGAACATTATTGCATAAACTTTCATTTAAAATAGTTTTTGAAAAATGTTAAACAGGCTCATTAAAGATTGATAACAAAAGAAATATTTGACCAAAATACCTTTCGTATGGCTTTCAACAGAATTAATGGCTCATCGTTGAATAATTCCCGTTCGAAATAGTTCACAACATTCATGGTTAGTTTCTGAAATTGCTAGGTTAAAGCTTTTAGGCATTATTATTGATGTATTTATTGAACTTTGAGTTGTGTAATGTAAATGACAGTTTATGTCATGGTATAATATAGATCCTGATATAGATGACAGTTCGTGTCATACCACAGGGAAGTCGCAGCAAACATAAATAAAAACAGATGAATAATAAATAAAATAAATATTCTGACATCTTGTAACATACAGGGTGTTAAAAAATAAGTGTCCCAAATTATGATGGCATATAGTACTGATCAAAATGAGTAAAAAAAGTTTAATCAACATGGGTCCGATCTTCAATAGTTCCCGAAATAAAAGGCAATGAAAAATGAATTTTTTCGGTGTTTACCTCTGCTATCTCGAAAACTGTAAGAGTTACGACTTTGATTAAATGAGACATTTTGTTTACCTTTCAGAGGTCATCTTAGATGTGTTTTTGTTTTTCACAAAAAATCGAATAATTGTACTAAGACAAAAGTTGTGGCGCCCTTGGCCAATATTTAGTTTTCAAATAACTTCATAACTATAAGAAAATGATAAAAATGTTTCATATAATATCTTATTGTTTTTTTATAGTCTATTTATTGGCATGGACAAAATTTTGTTCGACGACTATCTTAGTCTGTTTTTCTTAGATTCTAATACAAAATGGCCTCTTTCTCGAAAACAGTTGAAGATCGCACCCATGTTGATTAAACTTTTTTTACTCATTTTGGTCAGTACTATATGCCCTCATAATTTGAGATACTTATTTTTTAACACCCTGTATAATATCAAAAATCTCAAGAATTAAACTGTTATACCCAAATCGTTCAAGCAGCCAATGCACGTCATTAATAAAAATTGAATAAAAATAACTAGATGTATGACGTCGTGTACTGGTACGTTTTAGAATCTTTATGAAAAGAGTTATACAGATGTATTATCGGCATGTTAATAAACTGTTACATCTACAAAATAAATACTATATTTTAGTCACTATCCATTTCTATTTAAATTATTTTATAATACTAACCTTATTTATACTTATGTACGCCATATAAAGACAATAAATAAAAGAGAGCAGAATTTCAAAGAAATATACCGAATTCTTCTGATTGATTAGAGGTGCCACCTTTGGCAGATTCACAGATTTTGTGTTTGCGTTAACGGTCACGTTGCGTCGTTGCGTTGCGTTTAACATTACTTTATTATAAATAGGTCTTTTCAACTCACAAAAATGTTAATGTTAATAATAACTTAAATAAAATAAATAAATATATCATCAAGGCATATTACCCATTTCTGGCTGTGCCAGTATCTACAACACATGTAGACTTGGTAATGATGACGATATATTATTTATTATTATTATTTATTATTTTTTTTATATATATTTTACCGGTAAATAATAACTTTGACAGTATAAACATACAAATTATCAATGTTGCCAACTATAGTAACAAATAAACGAATAATGTGAAATAGTTGTACATTATTTATATGTTATTCATGTCATGTACGATAAGTAATGAACTCTACTATTCATCTTAATAATAATTATATAAGGCCAAACACTTTTTAATGGTTAAAAAGAAGAAGTGTATGTTTATTACTTTATTAAGAATCACAAAAGTATTATAGTATATTACTTATTAAAACAGACACGTAATACTGTACCACAAATCACAAATACTTAACGCAGAGAAAACTGACAACTAAGTGACAATAGTGACAGGATCGATATAAAATTTAATGTAAACATTGTCATGCCGAAGTATGGTACAAAAATCAACTACAATTATTTCAAATAATTTTATATTCCGTAAAAGAGATTGACTTAGAAATACTTGTAAATTTCATTAATAAATACGTTTCTTAATAATAGTATTTTTCTTTCTTCTGTATTTAAAAATAAATAATTTCTACAAGTTATATTTCATTTTATAAGGTTTTTTCCACGTCGATGACGTAAGTCTTCTGTCATTTCATTTTCACCATACAGCATAACTTGTTTGTTTTAATAAGTAATATGCTATAATGTATAATACACCTACAATTATGCCTAAGGCTTTAACAAAGCAATCTCAAAAGCTAACAATCAATGTTGTGAACTCCGTTCGAGAGGCATCAACTTTAATTGAATTATGTATTTTTAGAGAGCAGCAGATGCCCTCCAATAAGGTAGAAGATATGTACATATTTGACGACGTGCGTCTTCTGCCTAATCATTTTTACTTAGTGCTGTCAAAAGTATTCGTTTAACCGATTAACCGGTTAGCCGGGTTATGCGTTTTTTAAGAAATTAAAAACCAGTTAACCGTGGTTAGCCGTGAAACCGATTAACCGCGGATAACCACAAAACCGTTTAACCGTGAATAGCCAAAAAAATGGTAAACCGCGAATAGTCGACAACAACCGGTTAACCGGCTAGTCTTGAAAAACTGGTTGAACTTTATTCGGCAATAAACCATGAATCAATGAAAATGTAAATCGATATTGATATATTTTCTCACTTACGTTTGAGGTACACTTCTGTGCAATAAAATTAAGCACACAAAACGAAACGCAACGAAAATATGTAAGTTTGTCATTTTTCTTATTAATGTCAAAATGCCGCGTCATTTAGACAGTAATTCTAAGATTAGAATTATAACTGGAATAGAAGATGGTTTCGCCAAAAGACAAATCGTTCGACTGAACATCAGTAAAGACACCGTCTTCAGAATTAAATCGTCAGATTTGCGAAATAGAGTAGCAGCTAAGAAACCCGAATTAAAAAATAGTCGCAAAACTTGGGATTAATTTTATTTCACAGAAGTGTACATTCTGTATGGAATATTTGATGCACAAAATTCAATATTATAAACGTTTTATAACTACTTTAGTAAATAAAATGTTTTTGCTTTAAAAAAAAACACACAATTGATTCTGATTAGTTCATATGATAATTTTGCTTTGAATTATTATTTTTGTATTGTATTTTTGTAAATAATAGTACACTATTCTACTAGCGCCAGCGGTTGTCGGATTATTGACGAGCATGTCCGAATGTACTCTGTAACTTCACTGCTATGGATAATGTGAAAATAATGGGTCAAAAATGATTAAGTATAACAACAAAAACCTCAGCTAAAGCACAAAAATCACTCTTAGAAAACGGTTAATAGTGGTTAACTGGTTAATTGCGGTGAACCGTTAATCGCAATTACCGAGTTAACCGCGGTTAGCTGTTAATTGCAATTAGCCGATTAATTGCGGTTAGAGGATTGACCGCGGTTAGCCGGTTAACCGTGGTATGTTGTCACGGTTAACCGGTTACCATTTCAAAGGTTTTTGACAGCACTAATTTTTACTATACCATGCATTTATAATTTGTTTATTTAATTTTTTAGTCATGTAAATAAAATGGTAATTATATAATATTTTAAATATGTAGTTATTCACGAGTAATATGTATTTATTAATCACAAGCATATTTCCATTCCTACGCTTACAATGCAGTCGTTCGCCTTTCGCTGTGTCGTCACAAAGTCACTAAAAAAGAATTCAGGTTTGTTCTCTCGTGTTGCCTCAGCAGATCCCATTGCGCATATTTTCTATCTCATTAAATTGAAAAGATCAAAAGGTCTATTCATAGAAAACAGAGATACTACGTATGGGCACAGTGTATAAATATAGATGTGACAACTCCTCAATTTTTTGTTGACATATTGATGTTGATTAGTAGGCCGAGATTCTAATCTTACATGTAGCGCCTGTACAATAACGTATATCTCATAAGTTTTGGCACAAATTTTTCAGATGCTATAAAATCAGTAATAACAAGAGAATCATAAGTTGTTATGGAAACAAAAATTTTGTTTAACATCTTATCTTAACTTTGACAGCTCAATATTGTCAGTCATTTATGTAGATATGGCTTACAAATTAGAAACCCGAAAGAGTATATATAATTTAGTTGGGCAAGTTACTAAAGCCGAAATATTACGAATGTATATCCTGAAGAACCATTTATCAGACAATTGCTGAATATGAGCAAGGTATTCCTTGTTTAAACCTGCCAAAAATTGGAATACCTAGAATTTTTACCAGAGTAAGAGCCGAAGCACTAGTAAGAAGAGAGAAAAACAGAGTTGGTACTTCATTAAGAAAACTGGCATGCCAGTATAGAACATCCAAGGACACTATATCGCGGGAACTATAACAGAATGGTCAAAAATTCAGAAAACGAAGGAAAGCCCCAAAATATACCGCCAACCAACTAGCCAGAATCCCGATGTGCTGCTGTAATCTAAGAAGAGTACATTTTGCGAATAACCGTGTGATAATTTTGGATGATGAAAAGTACTTCACGCTAAGTAACTCCGAAATGAAAGGAAATGTTGGATTTTATACTATGTTGAAGAAGTCCCTAATAATGTCAGATATAATCAAAAAGCCAAATTCGCAGATAAGGCGTTGGTTTGGTGCGCCATTTCCATAAGGGGTGTATCCAGGCTTTATGTGGGCCGAGTAAGAGGTGAAGCACTGGATAGTCAAAGGTACATTCATAATTGCCTAACGATATTGGTTAATTTTATTGAAGAACATGCTGGGGACGATATTATGTTCTGACCGACCTCGTATCTTGTCACTATGCAAGACAGACTCAAACTTGGCTAGCAGACCGAAACATACCATTTGTTCCGCGGAATGACAATCCCCCTAACCTTCCCCAGGCTCGTCTCATAGAACATTTTTGGGCTCTTTTATCTCGTAAATTTTACGATGGAGGATGGGAAGCCAAAAATGAGGAGGAACTTCGACGCAGAGTATATAGAAAAGTCCGAGAAATCGATTTAAATGCCGTCCAAAACCTACTGATAGGAGTCCGCAGAAAGTTGCGCCTTGTAGAAGAACACGGGTCTCTTTATTTAAGTTAAGTTTATAATTAGCTGCTAATGAAACTGTTGTTATTATTATGTAGTACAACACTTCAAGTAAAAGTATCATTTTCTGCAAAATGAGACATACGTTATGCCGTACCCGGGGCTGTTCCACATAAGATTCTTGAATTAACATGACAAATGATAAGTTAATCGTGCTGTCAATGTATACTCCGGGTCTATGTACATAATTGCATCAAAATTACAACTACTTTAGAGAATATATTGTCTCTGACGATATCCCTTCTGAAATTTGAAAATAATTTACAATTTCCAACAATTTTTCTTTAACTACCATAATAAAAAGTTATGAGACATTTTCGAAATGAACGAAAAACGAATTTTTGCCTGTAGCTCAGAAACAAAAGAAGATCGAAAATTCCTGTGGTGACTATTAAACTTTTTTCAAACAGTTGACCCTGGAATGTGCAAACGATTTTGCTCCATCAGTAATATTTACCGAGATGCCCTAAAAATACATCGAAAATGAGACACTCTGTACACAGATATCGGTAATGACAGCAAGAATACGTCACTCCAAAACGACGAGTATGGAACTAGTTTCTTTTTGACAGATAGTGTGATGTTTCCTGCCCTTGTCATTCTCTCCACATGTTCAAATGATTTCAACTCACTCACTCTCACTCTGTTAAATACTCACATACACTACGTAAACACCTCAGTTCCACGGCACTCACTTTCCTTTTATTTTTTCCCATTCATCACAACAAAGCAGACCCAAGCACTCCAATACACACTCTTAATCGAGAATATCTAGATATACATTTGTAACAAAAGTAGCCACAACACCAAATACCTTTCATTCCGCATTCACCTTCCTTTCATTTTCATTATGCTACCTAAACCTAAATATACAGAATAAAAACTCATTCCCCTGCTCCAGTATCACTCCATGCACCAACATACTGTACTCCATCAAATCATTTCCTTTCAAACATTAATACCTTGCATTTATTAACATTAACACAAGATTTATATTTCTTCCAACTACATAGATTCTCTGTCTATTATTCTTTTGAGTTGCTCTTCATTTTAACCCAAAACAACTTCACCTTCTGCATACGCCAAGCCAAACAATAGCTATTTATGTAATATGCGAAATGATAAATGTTTTAGGGATGTGACGTGAAATTTGTACGCACGAAGGTAAGCGAGTGGTAGAACACGTCAAGTGCCTAAAACACTTATTTCGCAATGTATTACATACAAGATATTTTATAATAGCGTTTTAATACAGTCATTTATTCTCAAATATCAACATTTTGAATTCAAAATTAAAAAGTAAGTGAACTGTCACTTTTACGCATTAAACTGTCATTTTTAAGCACTAGTGCATAAAAGTATATCATTTAACAACGACAATTACAATCACAAAGTTATAAAACGCTAGTATAAAAAATACTTTTATCTATATCAGATTTTTCATTCAAATTGTTACAATTTCGGACGTACAAAAAATGTTGCATGGAACTCAAGTAAAATAATTATTTATGATACGTGGTCCGAAAGTCCTAATTTCCACGAATGGACAAAATGTCGTTATTCTCGGATAGTAAACACACGTTTTTTCAAATAACATTCTTTGACCTTTGAGACACTGTGAGTTTACGCATTATACTGCGTGATTTTACAGTTGTGTTTCATATTGGATTTCTGTGGTGTAGTTCAATAGGGGATTCCACTCATATCGAATTTTTATATAAATTATAGGTATATACAGGTGGCAATGGCCGCGTTCAGCACCTCTCATCGCTGGCATCGCTGACCTCCGAAGTTTGACGAACACAATGTATGGACGAATGTAATTGGTCCAGCAATTGCATTCGGCAATCATCGGCACGCAGCGGTGCTCATCGCTGCCAGCCCTACCGGGGTGCTGAACGCGCCCAATGAAAAACGGACCACTCAAGATAACTTTTTATTTATAATTTTTTTTTTTAATTTTCTTAATATTTGTAAACTTGGCTTAGACGCTCACAAATCATGGTATTTGACATGATGGTAGCTCTCCCAATTTCTTATTTCAATTGGCGATTCAGATTAACTTTTCCCGCCATTATATATCAGTGTTGTGACGTCACAACACTGTACGAGCTGCCAATCTGTCATTGATATAATGAATTTAACGCTTTTTTGAAAAAGTTTAAAAACATAAAACTTGTGTTAAAGTATGTTTTAAATAACCTGCAATCACTAGAAAGTTTCTGTGAAGGAAAATAAATAATATATTTTAGGCATTTTTTAGTTCAAACTTTGTCCACCAGGTAGAGTTTGCTTAATTTGAATCGCGAATTGAAACACCATATATACAGTATCTCCCCGGATTGAGTTTACAAAAGGAAAAAAATTCTTATATTTCATTTTACGAAAAAATGCCAAGGGAAGAAAATTTTTTGCTTGAATTAAAACACATGTTTCAGTAATTAAAACTTTTAATTAATGCAATGTTCTTTTATTATAACGTTTTTTCGTATTTTTTCCTCCTAATAACATAGTTATTGCATTGAATCTACCGTTATTTTAGTTAGCTTTGAAATAATGACAAATATCGTTTACAGTTCATTACAATTTTAATTGCCACTAATTTCATGTTAGCGGCATATTTCACATAAAAATTAAAGATACACGTAGATCGTTTTTATTTGATTGTATTTAAATCAAAAAATATATATAAATAAAAGCAATTATTATACCACTCGATGAGATTTTTTTTGTGTTAATATATGCTAATCTAGTTGGCAGTATCAGTATCTGTATAAATAATCAACAGCATAATGCTGGATAAATGCTGGATTTATACAGCGTAAGCCGTAACGTAACGTACCGTACTCTAACGTAACGTAAAAAATAAAACAATGCAAACAAATGTGATAATTTATACAGCCGTAACCCGTAACGTGACGTATCGTGCTCTAACGTATTAAAATTCCAAAGATCGCCAACTTTTATCTTTCTACGTTACGGCACGTTACGATACGTTGTGGTATTACGAAAATTATTAGTTCTCTATGCTATTGTTTGTTTTTATGTGGCTAATATGGGTTAAAGTTTAGCTTAATATATTAAATGGAAATAAATATAAAAAATACTTCATTACGAATAGTCTTTTCTTGTGGACTGTGACTGTCATGAGTGACATGTGTCATGTGTCAAAGTTTATATTAATATATTAAATGGAAATATAAATGAAATATAGCGTATTACGAATAAACTAACCTGTGAAATACAAATCTGTCATACACTTATATTGACAGAACATGAGCATACTTTGTACGACAAATCCCCGTAAAGGTTCTGTATAAAATACCTTAGAAAAATCACTCGTTACGATACGTTACAATACGCCACGGCGATGTACGTTACGTTACGGCTTACGCTGTATAAATCCAGCATTAGTTCTCTATGCTATTGTTTGTTTTTATGTGGCTAATATGGGTTAAAGTTTAGCTTAATATATTAAATGGAAATAAATATAAAAAATACTTCATTACGAATAGTCTTTTCTTGTGGACTGTGACTGACATGTGTCATGTGTCAAAGTTTATATTAATGTATTAAATGGAAATATATATGAAATATAGCGTATTACGAATAAACTAACCTGTGAAATACAAATCTGTCATACACTTATATCGACAGAACATGAGCATACTTTGTATGACAAATCCCCGTAAAGTTCTGTATAAAATACCTTAGAAAAATCACGCGTTACGATACGTTACAATACGCCACGGCGTGTACGTTACGTTACGGCTTACGCTGTATAAATCCAGCATAAAGTTGGCGATCTTTGGGATTTTAATACGTTAGAGTACGATACGTGACGTTACGGCTTACGGCTGTATAAATTATCACATTTGTTTGTATTGTTTTATTTTTTACGTTACGTTAGAGCACGGTACGTTACGGCTTACGCTGTATAAATCCAGCATAAGTCCGTTCAATTAGGGTTTTTTTATAAACCAGAGTCCTCGGGGCAGTAAAGCAGTGATAGTTTACCGCAGTCGAGAGAAGCTAAGAAAGAAGAAGCCGTGAAGAAGCCAACTAGCCGATACACCTGGGTAAGAAATACCGTTTACCGTTTTCCATCCGTTCTTAGCCCTTCCGGTTAAACCGATACTAAGAACCGACATTACGACCTGGAGGCCCCTTCTGCGAACAATCCTCGACTCCCCAGAGTGGTGAGCATCCTCGACTCATAAGAGTGGTGGGCATCCTAAACGGGGGATCCAGGTCATAACGTCGGCCACGTCACTGTGTGCACTTCTACCACGATTCCATACATTGGGAACACTCACCGTCAGCTTCGCGACCTAGAAATACCCTCCGAGAGTGCCTACGTCCTCGAGTCTTCGGACTGGAGAGAATCCTCAGAGAGCTAACTAGGTCACGACGCGGGTCCGTAGTCTTTTAACAAACACTAGGCCTCCTACCCTCTCCCGTATCTCTTACCACCATCCTCGACTACTGGGACTTGAGAGCACCGGGTCACGCGGTTCGACGCCGTGCACTGTGACATCACCCGAGGTGACGCCATTTCCGCGTTCCGAAGCATATCGTCAGAACGACGCTCCGTACGGCGACGCAACCAACGGTTTCAGGGCGACCCCTCGACCAACATACTGAAAATAAGTCGTCGCGACGGGCGTCGGTTTTGAGTTAGCACCGGGAACCAATCCTAGCAACTGTCAGCAGTTGTTAGAGACCATCGACGTCGCAACGCCGAGCGTCGTTTTCGAGATAACGGCAGTTTTAGTTTTGACTCCTCGGAAATCGACTCTAGCGCCCCTGTTTAGGCCCCAGCACCGGTCGCCGTCGCGATGCCAAGCGTCGTTTTCAAACAGGACACCGGATCGTGTCGCAGTACTCAGCAACAGTTTAGGGACCCGAGAAAAGGCTATTTAACCCACCGACGTCAAACCGAAGCCGGGCGTCGGTTTCTGGAAAACCGTTGTTTCAAAGTCAGGTCACCCCAAGGAGGTTGCCCCGTACCGTACCCTACCGTACCATCAATCCGAAACTCGCAGAGGACGCGAGTTGCCGGTAACCGAGGCCAGTAAGTCAGTGATCGCTACCGCAATAGGCCCAGCAGGCCTTGTATATCCAGAAAGCCACCAATAAAACTGAAACCTGCACCTAGTCGCTGTGTTTTATTTCTGTCTCCTGGACAAATACCCGACCCAGCTATCCTTAGCGTTTGGCACCCGAGTAAACCACGCCAAACTTCCTTGTGTCCGACCAAACATAGTCACAATCTGTCACTGAAACGTCAAGTTTTTGACAAATATTCGGTATTGCACATGTGCAAATACCCGGGTATTTACATTAGTGCAAATATTCACTGATACTCGATTGTCATTTGTCGAAATTCAAAAAATACTGTAACGTGATTGGTTTAATATTTTCGAGGGATATATTCAATAAAATATTCTTGGAATATTTGTAATACTAAATTTGTTTAAAATATTTTATAAGGGTTATGGTTATTTGTAAGTCTGTATGTGTAAAATGTATTAATAAAGCATGGGGTCAAGCTTTACACAAAAGTCTTAAATACAAAATTTGAAAAGTTCTGGATTATATCATAATATAATTTTCACGAAAATCTGTGAAGTAAAGTATCACTTCCGAGTTATGAATTTTAGAAAAATCTAATATGTTGTTTCTATTGACATTGACTTATAGGTGTTAAGTATCAAAAGCGAAAAATGTTTTTCATTAAAAACACTCCCGGTTATCCAATTTTACCCAAAATCTAAACAACTATTTTTATTAATGCAGAAAGCTTAAATACGGAAAGTAGAAATTTTTGAAAGTTTGATATCGTGGAAAGAAATGTCACACGCACACACACGTACGCACACACATACATACACGCACGCACGCACGCACACACACACACACACACACACACACACACACACACACATATACATACATACATACATACATACACTACATACACTAGTATAAGAGTTATTAAAAAAAAATTTACTGTAAATACAATTAAATTCAAACAAAATAAAAACGATATGAGATAGGTTTAAATTTTTTTACGTAAACTTTGCTGCTAGGGTGAGCTGGGCAGCATAAAAATAATATTGTTATAACATTCCGGAAAATTTATTTTCAAAATTTTTACTGGAAATACAAATACAAACAAAATACAAACGATCTGTGATATTTTTAAATTTTTTCACGTGAACTTTGTTGCTAGCATGAACTTGGCAGCATAAAAATAATATTGTTATAACTTTCCGGAAAATTTATTTTCAAAATATTTACTGGAAATACAATTAAATAAAAACAAAATACAAAGGATCTGTGATATTTTTAAATTTTTTCACGTTAACTTTGCTGCTAACGTGAATTTGGCAGCGTAAAAATAATATTATATTTCCGGAAAATTTATTTTCCAAATTTTTATTAGAATTACAATCAAATACAAACGAAATACAAACGATCTGTGACATTTTAAATTTTTTTCAAGTAAACTTTGTTGCTAGCGTGAACTTAGCAGCATAAAAATAAAATGTAATTTATTAGCATTAATTGCATAATAATATTTACTAAAATACAATGAATTGATGTGAAATTCTTTAAGCTTCCACGGCCATCCAAAGACGTGAATTATGTAAAAGTGGAAGAAATTTAAAAATGGCGATGGTTTGCTTATAATCGGATCTGCCATCTCAACTTCTACATCGTAACACTCTTTCTTGCGTGTGACGTCAAAATCATAACCCTCCATTGATATGAGCCAGACATAAATATTGTCTTAATTTTTTTTTTTTACAATTATTGGAATTGGAATACATATTAAAAATTTTAATTCTGAAAAATTAATTTTCTGCACAAAATTCTTTGGTACAGTAGTCCAATACACATGTGACAGGGCTCGTGTGTTATAAATTTTCACTACTTAGTGGAGAGTTAATCAACTTGGTAAATTAGCGACTTGAATATGAATTAAGATAAAATGAGAATTTCCACGTTTTCTTTTTTTTTTTAATTTGTTAATCTTGATAAAATAGTTTTTTTATAAAAAAAAAAAAATAAACTGTAATTAATTACCTCCTTCGTTCCACGTTCAACTGGTATTTTAACAGTCCAGAGAGCCCAACTATAGTGTTGCGGAGGATCTTTATTTTCAATTTCCAAATTAGCTGAGTACCAAGTAGTTCCATTATCTATAGTTACATCTACCCTGTATATCTGATTTCCGCCTCCTGAATAAGCGTAACCTAAATTTAATATTTTTATTAAAATATTATTTTAAAATAGGTTATTTTACCACCACTAACAGTGACCTCTACATACAAAATGGACCGGCGACTCCTATCTCTTTACAACGGCGTGAACTGTATCCACTCAACTGTCATGGTGGGGTGGCTATCTCTTTCTAACAGTGAGAAGTACGCACGCGTCAGCTAGTACCAGTTCGACGAATTAACGATGAACATAAAGAAGAAATTTTCTGTATATATTTTTTCTCATGTATTTTACATAGGTAGTAAAATTAAAATTTTAAATGAAGGTATTATTAGACACTGCGACTTTATAGTTAAAAATCCTACTTTTGATCTCATGCTTATATAAAATATAAAAAGTTGACTTGTTTATGTACTTTTTTTGTAATAGATAATTTAACAATTGCTTTTAATACATATGAAGACCACCAGCAAAGAGGGGAAATGTCACATTTTAAATGAGTTCAGGTAAGCGTCATGTACATCAAATACTGTAGAATTTTTTGTACAAATTTACAATTACAATGCAATAAGGATGATAGTCTCAATGTTATTTAGCTTTTAAATATAGCTATACAACAGAAAAACATTATTGCTATAAACTTGTTTTTTTTTTAATTGCTCAAAAACTACATACTTATGACATTTTCCCTTTTTGCAGTGTGATTTTCATATGTTAAATCATTTGATGAAAGAATATATCAATCATATTTCAATTAATTTAATCCAGATAACGTTATTAGAATGTAGTAAAATGTTTGAAATTGTTTTTTGGTTTTATTCCCATTCAGTTTAAGCTTAAGTACATTTTCGAATTAAATAAAAATCTGATGTGGCCAGTCATTAGGTAGATTTACCCTGCAAAAGGTCGGGTATTTTTGATTTTTGGATATATTATATATTTAGGGTTCATAATAAAAAATGCAAGTTTTCTCCCTCGGGGGCCCTCGGGAAGCACCGCCAACTTGGGAAAAAAGGCGCAAAAAAACTGTTTTTTCTAAATATCTCTTCACCTATTTGCATTAGGGCAAAATAGTTGTTTCCAATTTGTTGACACTAAAATTTCCTAAATATATAATATATCCAAAAATCAAAAATACCCGACCTTTTGTGGAATAAACCCTTATTTTTCTACCAAATGACTGGACTAAAAACCTCCCGCTATTTAATTTTTATTAATTTAAATACATACCTACGTTTTTACTAATGCTGCAAACTATATTATGTTCCATTGCATATAACTATTTCTTTATTTACTATTTTCTTTTTAAAATGTTACTATTATTAATTTGAAGGATTATTTTTTTGACATTGATATTTAACTGTCAGTTACATTCATTTAAAATATGAACTGTGTACGGGATTTACAAAAAAAAAAGATTTTTAAATTTATCTGTAAAATATATAGAAAAAGTATTAATGTATTCCTGTAGAAAATTCAATAATCTTTAATTTTCATAATGATAAAATGCGAAAAAATGGCATTTAATGGTATTTTTTGAAGAAAAACCATTATGAGCTTCAGGTAAAGTGCCATTTCCGGTTATCCGATTTACACCAAAATCTAATGGGATCTTTCCATATTAGAATAGGGTAGAAATACAAGGTTTCAGAATTTTCTGAATGATAGTATTTGAGTTAGAGCGCCAACAAAATCCTTACACATACACATACACACTTACGGACATCATATCTGCTTGGTCCAACTATACACGAAAGTTAGAGAGAGATAGACAACCCATCAGTCAGGCGGGTGGTATTCTTGGTGGATACACGCAAGTTATTCAAGCCGCCGGTCCATTTTGTATATAGAGGTCACTGACCACTAACTACCTTTAACAGTCATGAAACCATTTTCTAATTTGACTGTTTCTCCTTTTTGTGGCACACAAATAGCAGAAGTAACTGGCAATTTCTGTACAGCTTTGGATTTAGCATAATCAGCATCTTCAAACTGGGTACTTGGATTAAAGCTTTTGTAATCGTTTCTTTGCCAAAATGCTTGACTTTCTTCTTTCGAAACTGTAATTTTACCAAGCCATTTAACATTTCGAGCACCGCATACTCCAGGAACAATAGCTCTAACTGGGAATCCGTGATCTCTAGAAAGGGGTTCCCCATTCATTTCATAAGCTATTAACACTTCTCCGTTCTTATTCATTACGAAATTATACGGTACAGATGCTCCATAAAATCTTCCTTCTATGGCGGGATCAAAATCCAAACCTTTAAACTAAAAACATTACAAATACAAAATTATAGGACGACTTTTAATAGTTATTTATGCAACAAGAATAAAAAGTATAGACTTATTTCACAAATACGAAAGTTCAATCGATCGAGTTGTAGGCGAGTTTGTCAAATCCTATTTGTGAAATAAGAGACTTTTTATTCTAGTTACATACATTTTTTTACGTCTGCAATATAGTGTGAAAAAGTGCCATAGCATTTCATTTTTTACCCGTTTGGGTTTAAAAGTGCACTTTTTTCACACTTTTATTGTATTAAAAAAGCCATACTTTATAAACCCATTTTAATGGAAAAGTGAACTTTTTATAACAGACGTAAAAAATTATATTTTATTTTTACCTGAATGTGTTTATAATTAGCATCATCAGTAAGTCCGAGATCTATTAAAATATCCCTTAAATAAACTCCAGTCCAAACAGCATTTCCAACAACAGTAATGCCCCATTCTAAACCCTTCACTGGTCTAACCTACACCAAATATTTTCTTTCTAATGGTATTTTGCAGAAAGCAATATCTACATTTAAGATTACATTGTTCAAATAAAAATTACCTCATTCATTTCACTTCGCCGATTTCCCGCACACATAAGAGTAGATGTAAGTGTCTGTTTCTTCAATTTTTTCAACTCCTCCAAACTTAAAGTCAATTTTTTATCTGTACCTTCGATTTCAATTTCCAATTTATATGTTTTCGGGTCTATTACTGGTACAGGTAGATGATTTCGCACGTAAAATTTTTCGCTAAAATAATTTTTCAATTAAATAATTAAAAATAAATTTATTTCAAATTTTTAGCACAACAGTGATTACTTGTGAGGTGACGCTAGTTAAGCACTCTCAACAGTACATTATGTATGTATATCATGCCACTGCCAAATTATGCCAGATTGCCATACCCAGAAATGGGTAATAAGCCGTGACGATATATTATTATTATTATAAATTTAGTGGTGCATACCTGGATGTAATAAAATTTTCCACAAGTAGAGATGGAGGATCTGGTTCAGCATTAAATGGTTTTGCTGAAATTACTTTTAAGCAAGGGTGTCGTTCTGGATCTGTATTGTATGGGTCTTGTACATGTTTGGTGAGTTCATAAGAATCTTCTTTACTTAAATTTCCAATTCTCAAACTTTCCAACATTTCATATACTGCTGTACACTTGTGTATACCATATGTTGTCCAGAATGGTTCGATTGAGCTGCCAGCAGCTCTCAAAATAATTTCACCTCCAGGGTGTGATTCTACGAAGTCAGTTATATCATATACTCCTTCTTTGTAATTCACCCATATCCTATTCTTTCTACAAATTACAAAAAAAAAACTATTCCCATGGGTGAAGTAGTAACTTTACACATTGACCACAGTACGTGAAATCTGACTTTTAAGAATAATACATAAAAAAATGCATATGTAATTTATTTTACGCACTACGCCCATAAGAGCTGCCTGCGGTTATCGTCGCAACTCCACTCTCATGTAAAATCACCTTATCATCCATATCAACTGTTATTACATACATTATACATTCCTTTAGGGCACGGAAGATCACGTGACCGATTATATGTTTTGTCCCTTTCTCACTTCAGCTTCGATCTTGAACTTTGTCCCATGCTAACGTCATACTATTTTATAACGCAATACGCATGCGTCAGTTTGAATAGCTGTCACATTTCTAGCGGTCAATACGAAATGTGACAACTATTCAAACCGACGCATGCGTACTGCGTAATACAGTACAGTCTGAATTTAGTATGGGGCAGAGCTTAAGATCGAGTCTGAAGTGAGGAAGGGACAAAACATATGATAGCTCACGTGATCTTCCGTGCCCTATAGGGGACGGAAGATCACGTGAGCTATCATATGTTTTGTCCCTTTCTCACTTCAGATTCGATCTTGAGCTTTGTCCCATGCTAACTTCAAACTATATTTTATAACACCATACGCATGCGTCAGTTTGAATAGCTGTCACATTTATAGCGGTATATATGTTATGAATTTTAAGAAAGGCTTTGCGGGTTGCATCGTATTTGTTGCCATTTTGTATTTTCGTATTTGCCGGTAGAAATGTGACAGCTATTCAAACTGACGCATGCATACTGCGTTATACAAAACAGTCTGAAGCCCTGGTCTGAAGTTAGCATGGGACAGAGCTTAAGATCGAGTCTGAAGTGAGGAAGGGACAAAACACATATCTCACGTGATCTTCCGTGCCCTATTCTCAACTGAAATAACCGATAGAGGCGCTGCAAGCATTTTCAATATGGCGGATGCATGACGGTAGGTGTACAATCTGTCACTGTCATATGATACAATTTTGCTTGTGTTTCTTGAAAATGAAGCTAAGTATTGTTCAGATATTTGACTTTCTAAAGGCTACTAATCATTCGAGGAATATTGTTGAAGGTATGATTGTATATAATGTTCATTTCTACTTTATTTAAAATATTAATCAAACAAACGAAGAGGTTCTGAATGCGAATGGCTAGGGTCTCAACCCACGAAAACTTATACATAACTTTCTTCAAATCACAACTTATGCATTTCTCGACTCCGCAAATCTAGCCCATGAAGTTCGCGAGTATGGAAATGCTCAAATCTTGATTTGTGCACCGTAAAGCTTCATTTCCACCGATTGTCCTAATGCTTAAAAATTAAGAGCAATGCGTAAGAACAAAAGATTGCAAGCTTCTAACCTGAACTGTCAACTGTCAATCTATTTTATAATTATTAAATTTTTAATTTTTCGGTATGGATATAGATACACAAAATTATGTTTTCACATATTTAAAAAAAGATGAATTGCTGCTGCAATAACAGTCTGCTAGACAACAAGTAATAAGGGAAAAAATTGTGACATTTCTGTTGAATTAGTCACTAAACAAAATAGCTGGAAATGGTAAATTGTCATAATGCATTGTCTTATGTACTAATCATTATGCATTAAGCAATAAAACATTCGGTGGAAATGAGGCTTTAGACAAGATGGTTGACAAGTAGGTACAATCCGGAGTATATTTGTTTTAAAAAATACTACCAATAACGTAACCTAATCCTAATTCATTTTATACTCCACAGTGTATTAGTTAGCTATCTTGTCGAACGGTGTATATGTCGAGATTTGAGCATTTCGGTACGCGCCAACTTCATGGGCTAGATTTGCGGAGTCGAGAATTGCATAAGTCGTGATTTGAAGAAGGCTATGTGCAAGTTTTCGAGTGATTCATGCAATCCCATGCGAATCACATTATATTATGTGGAATTACCGATAGTTATCAAGAAATTATAAATGTAATATCACTCTGTCTTCAAGCAAGTGCTCTGTCGTCACAAATATTGTACAGCATTTTTTTTAATTTCTCCGTTGAGAAGGAATTTCTAAAAATTTAAATAATTATAACGTTTCAAATATAATTATTAATAATAATACCTGGAAGAATAAAGTCATTGGCTGGTAGCACAAGCCCTGTTTTAACTAAAACGCTGTTTTAAGAAATGTCAAATTTCATTATTTAATAATAAAAATAAATAATATCAAATTTATCAAAATATAATTTTAAAGCAGAACATAGTTTATATTCAAACAAATATTGATTTAAAAAATCGTTCTATACGCATAAGGGTGAAATTAAATATTGAAATTTGAATTTGACATTTTTTAAAACAGTGTTTTAGGTAAAACAAAGCCTGTGCTACCAGCCACTGTCTTTAAAATGTCTCGAACATACTCTTATATACTTGAAAATTTGTTTTCCAGAACGTAAAACATACTTCCAAATCTATCCAATGTTTGTTGAATGCCTGCATTTGTAGTTATAGTCACTTTATTTTTACCTATTTTTGGAAAAATGTGGAAACTTAAATGAGTTTCCCTACTCATAAGGAAATGACACCCCTAAACGCAACACATAATATTGCTTTTACGGCGTTTTGCAACATTCATTTTCGTATAAAAGAAATACTTTTAAAAAATGTATGCTAACATATGTTGTATTTGCTCGCACCTACCGTCATGCACTAGTTTAAAATTTAGTCACCAGATGTCATATCGATTCTCTACAGTTGTCAATACAATGTGAATGATTTGTCAGTTGTTTATTTTATTTTTTCATATACAGGGTGTTAAAAATAAGTGTCACAAATTATGTAGGCATATAGTACTGACCAAAATGAATAAAAAAAGTTTTATTAACATGGGTCCGATCTTCAACTGTTTTTGAGAAAGAGACCATTTTGTATTAGAATCAAAGAAAAACTGACTAAGATAGTGGCCGAACAAAATTTTGTCTATGCCAGTAAATAGACTATAAAAAAACAATAACATTTTATATGAAACATTTTTTTCAATTTCTAATAGTTACAAAGTTATTTGAAAACTAAATATTGGCCAAGGTAGCCACAACTTTTGTCTTAGTACAATTATTCAATTTTATTTGAAAAACAAACACATCTAAGATGACCTCTGAAAGGTAAACAAAATGTCTCATTTAATCAAAGTCGTAACCATCGACCTTTAAACTAATAGACGCAGCGTACGAGCAAAATGCTTGTCCCGTCATAACGGTGCAGACACAGTATCTCTATCCTTCAACAATACGGAAGTTAAGAAAACGCGGCAAAATAAAAATTTGATTTGTCCCTAACTTGTTATAATTGGTGCATAATCGCTAAGAGTACATATTTAATTTTTTTGTGCATAATTACTTTCAGTATATATTTTTAATACAATATATTGTATACACATATTATATTATAGGGAACAAGTAATAATTAATAACAACTTACATATGAAATGACACAGCTAAACGGCGTACGTACTGCTGACTGCACAAAATACACCGTTTCCCCATTATTTTGTCGCATATACACCTCACAACACATATTCGTATATGTTGACAGAAATAATTGTAAATGTTCTCCAAAAAAATAAAATAATACACAAACAGTTACGAAACGTCAAATAGATTTTGACAACTATTTAGTGATAGAGAGCGATGTATAGAGGTTTACATATGGCTGAAAAAGATGTACAATGAGTACGAACGCATGCGCAGTATACTTTAACTGAGAACTTCCGTATTTTTGAAGGACAGAATATATATTTCTATCCTTTTATGTTGGAGCATTATTTTAACAATAAAAGTATAGGAAACACTTGGTCCATTAGTTTAAAGGTCGATGGTCGTAACACTTACAGTTTTCGAGATAGCAGAGGTAAACACCAAAAAAACTCATTTTTCATTGCCTTGTATCTCGGAAACTATTGAAGATTGGACTTATGTTGATTAAGCTTTTTTACTCATTTTGGTCAGTACTATATGCCCTCATGATGGGCTACTTGCGTACCTTTTTTTATTTAATATTTTTGAAGAGAAGGTAAAAACTTGCTACCCATATTTTTTCTTTTGACAAAATTTTTATTAATTAGCCAGAAAAAAATAATGAAATTTGATTATTTGAATTCCCGCCATGTATGACGTAGAATTACGCCGCACCAATGAATAGTTGTAAAGTCACAGCGTGGTGCCGTCCCATAGTAATAGTATGTTTGTGCGGGTAATGTAAATCACCTGTTTGACGTTTCAATAATAGTTTGGAGGTTAGTATTTTAGTTTACCTTTTTGGTATCGATATTTTAAATTACAAATAACTACCTATGTGTTTATTTATTAAATAATTAATGTATTTGAGAGACCAGAGAGAGAGAAAAATGAACTAACGTCAAATTCAAATTAAAACTTTCTCGCACGCCATGCCATCTATTGATAACATTCTTATACATGCTTCCCCTTCCCCAGTTCAATATAAAGACGTCACAGAATTTTTTTTTTCTTAATTTAGTAAAAAACAAATAATTATTTTAAAATAAAATTTATATTTTTACCTCCCGCTACCCTAGGTAAGCTAAAAATAGCATATAGAGATTTTATATAAGCACGTTTTGATGTCCCCAGAATCCGATTTTAACATTTTTAAAATGATGTCTGTAGGTATGTATGTACGTGTGTGTGTGTGTGTGTGTGTCTGTGTGTGTGTGTCTGTGTGTGTGTGTGTGTGTGTGTGTCTGTGTGTGTGTGTGTGTGTGTGTGTGTCTGTGTGTGTGGATCATGTGGACACGATTACTCAAATACTATCTATCAGAAAAATTTGAAATTTTGTATACCCATTCTATACTAATATGGGAAGAGCTCATTAGTTTTTAGTGTATATCGGATAACCGGAAGTATCATTTATACAAGCTTTTAACAGTTTTTCTTGTAAAAAATTCATTGAATATAATTTTTTAGCAACTTTTACTAATTAAAATGGAATATAATGGTTTAATCTTCAATTCTACGATAATAACATTTAGTAAATAACTCTAAATTACTTTAAATATGAATATATAATATAATTTATTTCCATGTATCACCTATTCTATGCGTCAAACAAAATCATAATTTTAATGACAGGTTTGACATATTTAAACAAATGTCACTGACAGGCAGCAATTATGTTAAAATTAATAATGAAACTGTGTTAATGAGAATATAATAGTAAAATATTTTATTAGGGTTTGTAAAAATAATATATTTTCCATCATACATAAATGTTAGATGAACAGGATGATCTGATTTAAATTTGCTAATTGCTATTTTTGCAGCTCTATAAATTAATATTAATTTACAACTACACATTTACGAAATGGATCATGTACGGCGAAGAATTTACAAAGGTTGCGTTTTAGAGCACCTAGAAGATGATGCTGATTTTTATAAGAATGTACGTGTGTGACTATTTTTCCTTAAAGCCTATTAAAATATGATCCAAAACTTCTCAAATTTGGTATTTAAAACTCATATATAATTTGAAACAACATATTAGATTTTAACCATATATGATAAATCGGATGTAGTACTTAATTTGGAGCTCTAACAAATTTTTGAGGAAAAACAATAAAACAATCCAAAATTTCGTATTACAGACTTTTCTATTTATTGGACAACAAATTAGATTTTATTTACAAACGATTAACCGGTAATGATACTTTACTTAAAGCTCACTGCTATTTTAAACATGGAATTGGCGGGAGGTCATGTGTTGGCCACATCAGATTTTTATATATGTTTTCAATATAACATTAAGTATATAGTGACAGAAATCGGATTTTCAGTACCACGCAAGTAGCCAATTTGTAACACTTATTTTTTAACAGCCTGTATGTATGTTATAGTTTATTATAGTAAATAGCATTTCTAAAAATATCAGTTGATAATACAGATAATATTTTAAATTTGAAATGAGATTTTTATTCTTTCCAATTTCTAGGCAGATATGTAATATTTTCCTAAATGAAAATTGAAAAATCTGTGCAATTTGTTCTGTATATATTTGAAATTAAATGCCCCTAAAATAGGAAACAGGAATATCTCCATTCTAGCCAGCTTGCGTATTGAAAAAAAGTTCTTCTGTGCATTTTAAGCCCTTTGAAGTCAAGCATTTTTTTTTTAAAGTGAAATATATTTTTTCAAATAAATAATAAAAAAATCATATAAACTCAAACTAATAGAAATCAATCACACTGTGAAAGAGAATACTTGATTAATACTTAATTAATAATTTTCAATATTTTATAAAAGTTTAAATGTGGACTACTAAGATCATCATTAAATAAATAAGTTGTAGATATTTTTTATTTTTGTTGTTGATTAAAAAAATGTTTTTTTTTCAAGTCTTGTTAAAAAAGTTCACTTTTTTTATTAAAATGGGGTTTTAAATATAATTTTTTTTTTTAACACAATTAGAGTTTGAGAAAAGCGTATTTTTTAACGCAAACGGTTGAAAAAGTAAAACGTTATGACACTTTTTTCACACTTTTATTGTACACGTAATAAAATATAGCCAATAGTATAACAGTTATTTATGCAACTAGACTAAAAAGTGTCTTATTTCGCGAATGGGAAAGTCTGACCAAACGAGTCGTAGATGAGTTCATCAAACCCTATAAGTAAAAGACGACACTTTTTACTCTAGTTGTATAGGGATTTCCAGCCCAGCAATATGCACTCTGGTGGCATATTTTAAAAACCCTGCCAGAGACATTTGCAGTCCGATTCACAAAAAAGTTTAAGCTAATCCTCATTTTTGGATTAGTGAATTCTATTCTATTCCGGTATTTCAAATTTAATTTTCATGATATTATCAATAATAAAATAATTAATAGGAATAGATTAGACTATATTTTAAGATATAAACTGTCAAAATTAGAGTAGAATTCGCTAATCCAAAAATGAGGATTAGCTTAAACTTTTTTGTGAATCGGGATGTCAGAGATTATAACCTATGTTTACAACGAACGTGTAACTGTATATTTTTCATTTTTATTATTTTATTTTAAGTTCTAGTGGTGTATTTTCGTAATTTTTTATTGTTGTATTAATATATCAGTTTGATATTTACCAAACAGTCTTTTTAAAGACTAATTTTCGTGTGTTTATAGTTTCTTTTATCATATTATATCTTATATACTTTTGCATCTATATTTCTTTTGCAATATAATCCGCACATGTAAATTCTGCCCTTTGATTGGTTATAATTCAAAAGTAATTAAAAAAACGAAAAAAATATCACCAGCTAGGGTCTCAACATATGAAAACTATTCGTGTGTTTCATGCAATCCATAGACAAATAATACTCTTTAGACCGGAAACTTATGTGTACTTGCACTGAACATTACACCTGGTGGTTGGAATAGAACTAAAATTTAAATTAGGCAACCCGCTTTTGAATTTTATACAAAATATTATTTTGTTTGTTGATATAAATTTATTTTGATATTAAAATGCATATGCACACATTTAATAATTAATTTACACTTTTTCATTTATACATAATAAAATTTTATTGTCAAAATAGATTTATGTCATATTCATTGAAATAATTGTAACGGTTTAACAAAACACAAATTGAATTACTTATATGAACTTATCAACACATAAAATTAAACAATGGTCGCGTTCAGCCGCTCCTAGCAGCTATCTAGCTGCTAGCTAGCGCTAGATAGCAGCGGTCGTAGTAACAGGCGTGGTAATTCGACCGGTCCATCTAAAAATAAAACGCATTCTCACCTCATAATAAAATTTTATATTATATGTATAGTATGTAAAGGTTTACCAGATTGAATTTGTTTGTGAATTTCTCAGCTTTCATTTACCAAATATGACATATTTTCATATTTATATTGTATTATTTCATTTGAATTTGAATTTACTAGCGCCATATTTCCTATTTTTGACAGTTACCACCTATAGAAACTTATATGGTGAGTGCCGGGCAGTGATTTTGTACAAAATCACTGGTGCCGGGCCTTTGCCACTAGCACTCAACTCCAATGAATAGATGTCGCGAACGTCGCTTTAAGAACTTGCATTTTTTATTACTATACTCACTAATAATAACAAGTATCACCTTAAAAGATGACATAAACCATATGAACTGTCATACCAAATTTCATCCAAATCGTATAAAGCGTTATGTTATTACAAGCAAAATGAATTTTTTTTTGAAGAACTTTGAAGCAGAATTCTGGATAAATGGTACACTTTCCGGTAGAAGCAAGTTTAGTTAAATTATCTTATTTTATCCTCAGGAATCTGTGGTTAAGCCATGTCCCCCTATTCAAGAGACATCTGTATATAATTCACTTTGATTTTTCATTGAAACATCTGTGTGTCTATTAGGCAAGTAATGTAACATTGTTTAATTTTTTGTGTTGTTGATAAGTTCATATAAGCAATTCAATTCGTGTTTTGTTAAACCGTGACAATTATTTCAATGAAGATGACATAAATCTATTTTAAAAATAAAATTTTATTATGTATAAATGAAAAGTATAATTAAACATTAAATTTGTGGACATGCATTTTAATATCAAAATAAATTTATATCAGCAAACAAAACTACAATATTTTGTATAAAATTCAAAAACGGGTTGCCTAATTCACATTTAAGTTCTATTCCAACCACCAGGTGTAATGTTCAGTGTAAATACACATAAGTTTCCGGTCTAAAGAGTATTATTTGTCTATGAGCAGTACGCTAGCTCATCTAGCGCATTTTGTTTTCGCTAGCCCGCTAGACTAGCAGCTAGAATCTAGCGGTCGGTCAGCGGACCGAGCGAACCAGGAGCGAACCGTTCAACGACGTTCACTAGTTTAGCGAGCTAGCAGCTAAGTGCGGCTGAACGCGACCAATGTTATATTAAAAACTTGCCTAATAGAATAGACACACAGATGTTACAATGAATAATCAAAGTGAATTATATAGAACCGTGATAAAATCGAAAACACAATTCAAAATATGTCAAATTCATAAATTTACGTCAAATTCAAATGTTTCCCACGCATCCTTATTTCCCACCTCAGAAAAAATACGTGGACCAATAGTTGCTTAGTAATAAAAAATGTAAGTTCTTAAAGCGACGTTCGCGACATCTATTGACTGGAATTGAGTACTAGTGGCAATGGCCCGGCACCCCCGGCACTCACCATATTTATTATATTTATTATTGTTTTTTCAAATATTATTTGTCCCGCAAGAGTATAGTGGGAGTTTTTGATATGGTTAGAAAGATTATTTAATTTGTCATTGAAGAGTATCTACATATGTACTCCTAATTTAATGCTTTATTAATGAAATATTTACGAAAGTATAATGCTATTTGACAGTTATTACTTATAAATTACTAAAAACAGTAATCATGGAAATGTATTCGGCAGCTGACAGCTGACTTGGTTAAATCAAGGCTCCATGATAATTTTTCACTAGTTCAAATCTCTTCCGGTTCAAGTTAATATTTTTATTATTTTTATATTTATTTCGTACAATGTGTTATTAAATAAATTACAAAATTAAAACAAATAATTTTTTGGTACATCAAATATTTTATTGACTAAATGTACAAGAAGTGAAATAAATATGTAAATTTAAACCAAATGAATAATTTAGTTTAGTTTTGTGTTCGTCATTAACGCAACCGGTTTTTTCAAATTTTAAAATGATTCGTCTAGTTCGTTCATTGGATGCAATTTGTCTATCAGTATATATCCTAACAAAAAGTCTCGAATTTCTCGTAAACTCATCCCTTGATTGTAAAATTTAATATACTAATTTTTTCTTCTAATGAAAAATCCATTGGATTTATAAAGTTTTCGGAAAGAATGTATCAAAAATTACAATAAAAGTCTAATACGTCCGACAAACCTGTGTGAATGTTTATTTATTAGTGATTACTCTTTGTTTTTTGCTTAATACTATTAGCAGTGATACAACAAAGAAATAGTATAGTAAATTCAAGAAAATACTTATGTACCAAACTATTTACGTTTTAATTTTGTAATTTATTTAATAATACATTGTACAAAATAAATAAAAAATAACAAAAATATTAACTTGAACCGGGAAGGATTTGAACCAGTGAAAAAATATCATGGAGCCTTGATTTAACCTAGAGCCCAATTCTCAATTTTCACCGAAGTGATATGCAGCGAAAAATTTTCACTTTATCACTTGGAGCTATTCTCAATAATTACAAAGTGATGTGATATAAATGAGTGGGAAAGTTTAATATTGTATGTATTGCTGGCTTCCCACGGCCCGTTATATTGCGGGCCGCGCCGCGCCAGCTCGCGCCAATACGCCGTGGGAAGGGTTCCGTCTGAATCGGCGCGGCCCGATCTGCAGCGGCGCGTCCGATCCGCAGCAAGTCGGTAACATCAAAGGCGCGAAGCGAGCGCGCGCGTGGCCATCCGTCGCCCGTGATGGTTTCAATTGTTATTGGTGAGCATTTCAGTTCTATTCCAGGTTGTACGGAAATATGGAGTGGTCCAACGACGTTATTTTTGAACTTTTAACTTTATATGAAAATGAACCAGCGTTCTGGAACACGGGGACTGCTGAATATAAAAATAGGAACGACCTGCACGATGCGTGAAGTAGAATACAGAGAACATTAAAATATGGTAGCATCCCGATGAAAGACATAAAAAAGGAAAGGGACAACTTAATGTCAACATATAGGAAATTGAGAAGCAAAATTAAAGATTCTATGAAGACAGGCAGTGGTGTAGATGAAATTTACAAGCCTGATTGGCCGTTTTATAATGTCATGTCCACATTCTTAGGTGATATCTTCTCCACGCGGCATTTTGGAAAGGCACTTCAAACCAAACTAGGGATCATACCACGGGCCTACACGCGTTGTGGGTAGGGTTCAGCGCGGGCTTGTCTGTGGCGTGTGCTCGTCCGCATATATTGGCGCGGCGCGACGCGATCCGCAAAATCAAAGGCCGTGGGAAGCCAGCTTATTGACCATATGTTGATAATATTAGTTGTGCATAACCAGAAAATACGAATTCGGTGCATGTGTTTGTTGACATTTGTCAAATTATATCATGGCACTGACAAGTGATGTGATATAAATTTGTCATTTCATATCATATCACAAAGGTGAAAATTGAGAATTGGGCCCCTAGTCAGCTACCGAATACGTTTCCATGATTATTGTTTTTAGTAAATTATAAGTAATAACTGTCAAGAAGGATTACACTTTCGTAAATATTTCAATAATAAGGCATAAAATTAGGAGTATTTAGATACTCTTCGATGCCAAATTAAATAATCTTCCTAACCATATCGAAAACTCCCACTATACTCTTGCGTGACAGATAATATTTGAAAAAAAAAACTGTTTTCCCATGTTAAACGCCTATGACACGGTTCTCAGTGTTCACACTGTATAATATTTTACGATGGCGATATATACAATTTTTATTGTGATATATAGAAATTTTCATTGCAATATATATAAATATCATTGAATTTTCATTGCGATATATAAAATTTTCATTGCGATATATAAAATTTTCATTGCGATATATAGAATTTTTAGTACTATAAAATGCCGCAGTATAATGAGGGCGCTCACTTTTTTACGGTCTTGTACATACAATTAAACTTACGTTGGCAACTTGTGTAGATATCTTACCGACTCAAGGACGCTGGACACTCGATCCAGTTGTTTCAGGATTGACATTTCCCTTATGGTCTGTGTCACATTGTATTAATTTACATTAAATCTACAGATTTCTTTACTATTTCTACAGATTTTTCTGCTTTGTAAAACAAACTTTTCTAGAATAGTGTTGGTAACACTGGAAGTTTATGGGTAAATGCATATAAAACTTTAAATACTGAAAGAAATGTGTTGTACATATATTATTTATTGAAAAATGATATTAATGTGTTTTTATATACATTTTACTTATTGAATTTAATTATTTAAATTTTGTAAGATTCAAAACACACGTGTTTTAATCAAATATTTTTATTTAATTAATAAAACGTATTGAAATGCACTCTAAAACGATACAACACAAACGTAAACAAGCCAAACAATATGGCTTTAAGGTCAAAGAAGTTTGACAGATAGGCCCAGCCTGGAGTGGGGGAAATGGCTTCACTTTTACAGCCACTTGCTCCCTCCTTATTTATTCCTACCTCCATGGGTAAATGTCAATCCTGAAACAACGAGGTGCGAGAGGCCACGTGACTTTGACAAGTGCTTGTGGGGCCCAACATGGTTGCCAAGAATACGGCTTGTGTACGTTGCCTGTGTTGCCAAATAAATTTGAGTGTAAAATTAATAAATAAAATTGTAAAGCTAGTTATTATTAATGAATATCATGTTGTTTTACTTTTTAACACATAAACTTAATTTTTAAAACATGCAAGACGTTCAACTTTCATCTGATTGTTTTCTTCAAATTTAGTGCGCCAAGAAATCTTTGTATCGTAGATGGCAGCACAAGTCGCATAATTTTTAAAAAATATTTAAAAAATTAAGTTTATATGTTAAATAGTAAAACAACATGATATTCATTAATAATAACTAGCTTTACAATTTTATTTATTAATTTTACACTCAAATTTATTTGGCAACTCAGGCAACGTCCGCCAGCCGTATTCTTGGCAACCATGTTGGGCCCCGCAAGCACTTGTCAAAGTCACGTGGCCTCCCGCACCTCACTGATCGAGTGTCCAGCGCAACGACGAAATATAACTAGACAAAACATTCCCTATCCCTCTTCACTGATTGTTTTGATTTCGGCTGGCCAGAAAGAGACAGGGATATATTTTATCTAGTTCGTGAACTTCTCACTAGAGGTCACTTGAATATATCAGTGTAATTTGACATTTGCGGTTTTGTTTTTGAGTGACACGTTGGTTTTTATTTAATATCAAAGCTTATAAATAATTAGATAAACAAAACATATTGGATATTATTATAAATTAATTTTACGCTTAAATTCATTTGGCAACACAGGCAAGGTACACAAGCTGTATTCTTGGCAACTTTGTTGCGGTGGGCCATACAAACAAATGTCGAAGCCCGCGCCTCATGCAAAAATGGATGCGTTTTTGTAAGTTTTTTACAGATTTACAGCTTTGATATTAAATAAAAACCAACGTGTCACTCAAAAACAAAACCGCAAATGTCAAATTACACTGATATATTCATGTGGCCTCTAGTGAGAAATTCACGAACTAAATAAAACATATCTCTGTCTCTTTCTGGCCAGCCGAAATCAAAACATTCAATGAAGAGGGATAGGGAATGTTTTGTCTAGTTATATTGAAATAAAAATAACTCGATGTCGGTACTATCCGTACCAAATCTGTAAAAAAACTCGCGACAAAATTTTATATGGAAAAACAACGATCATGTAGGAAATCTGAAAAAAATCTTGAAACAAAATTTTGTATGGGAAAACATCGATTTAAAATCTATAAAAAATATTAGTTTTTAAAAACTTAATAATTGACGAGGTATAACACAAACTTATGATTTTTTAAATGGGAACCTATGTTGAAAATAGTTTCATCTTTTTGCTTATTTTATAAGCTATTCAATGGTCGCGTTCAGCACCTCTCATCGCTGGCATCGCTGACCTCCGAAGTTTGACGAACACAATGAATGGACGAATGTAATTGGTCCAGTAATTGCATTCGGCAATCATCGGCACGCAGCGGTGCTCATCGTTGCCACCGCTGCCGGGGTGCTGAACGCGCCCAATGATATACCGTGAGTATTTTTTAACGTGAAACATTGGGTTTTCATGTCCATGGTTACGATTTGACATTTGATTAACAGCAATGTATTTGCGTGTCCCATTTAAAATGAAACATAGGGAACGAATTTGACGGATGTTAGCTAAGTCAGAAATTTAGCTAAGTCAGAAAACCACTCGAGAGCACTAAACATATTTCGGGCACACAATATTTTTTTTGCAACTAAATTTAATTTTTAGAAAAGAGGTATAATTATTTTAACAAAATTAACATCTAATGACGTCTTGTCAATATGACCGATAACCGCTGAATTTTCCTATAAGTTACGACTTGACATTTGATTGACAGTAATATATTTGCCTGTCTCATTGAAAACATAGGGAATGAATTTTACAGAGTATTATATTTAAATATTGTAAGAAATTTGGCCAAGTTAGAAAATCACTCGAGCACAAGTTACACTAAATTTAATTTGGAAAGCAGGTATAATTATTTAAACAAAATTAACCTCTACTGACGTCTTATCAAATGTCAAATTCGTTCCCTATGTTTCATTTTAAATGGGACACGCAAATACATTGCTGTCAATCAAATGTCGAATCGTAACTATGGATATGACAAACCCAATGTTTCACGTTAAAAAATACTCACGGTATAACAAGTCTGCATGAGGTGCGGGCGTGCGGGAGACCACGTGACTTTGACAAGTGCTTGTGGGGCCCAACATGGTTGCCAAGAATACGGCTTGTGTACGTTGCCTGTGTTGCCAAATAAATTTGAGTGTAAAATTAATAAATAAAATTGTAAAGCTAGTTATTATTAATGAATATCATGTTGCTTTACTTTTTAACACATAAACTTAATTTTTAAAATATACAAGACGTTCAACTTTCATCTGATTGTTTTCTTCAAATTTAGTGCGCCAAGAAATCTTTGTATCGTAGATGGCAGCACAAGTCGCATAATTTTTAAAAAATATTTTAAAAATTAAGTATACGTTTTAAAATGTAAAACAACATGATATTCATTAATAATGACTAGCTTTACAATTTTATTTATTAATTTTACACTCAAATTTATTTGGCAACTCAGGCAACGTCCGCCAGCCGTATTCTTGGCAACCATGTCCGCCCCACAAGCACTTTTCAAAGTCACGTGACCTCCCGCACCTCATTCTTTTGTTTTAAACATGAATAAATGATGAATTATTAATTTACTAGTCAAAAAAATTAAAAATTATTTACTATGTCTTTAAATTAGGTTTACTCGGCCACCAGAGGCGTATATTTGAAAAGTTTGACATCTAAAAATTCAGAATTTAATCTTTATGTATACAGCATTACATAATGTTTTACGGGACAGGTAACATTTGAGAAGAACTGTTTTTCCATGTTAAACGCCTATATCACGTGTTCATCTAGTATGTCATTACGTAAAAGGATAATATGTAGGTAAAATTTAATAAATAAGGTTTCTATTAATTATAAAACATACCGTGTAGTATGACTTTGGAGTTCTTTTAAAGAATAGAGAGGCAAATCTGGTCTGTAACCACCAGCATTGATACCATCTTCATCTTCACTTTCTGGGCTCTTGGAAGGAACATTTTTACTATTTTCGTTATTATCTACAAAAAAAAAATGTATTTATATATTTATTCTTAAACTATTTAAATATTTACCAGCTATAACTGAATTTCCTCCTTTATATAAAAATTTATAGAACCCCGCTCCTGCGCCTGCAATGGCTAGTGCTACGAAAAGTTTGCAATTTCCTTTCTTTTTATTTTGATCACTTGAAGATTTTTTTCTCTTATCATCATCTGCAGGTGGTTTTGTTCCACATGCATTTTGTAATTTATTTCTATTATAAGTACTACAGTCTAGGCGTGTAGCATAGGAAATTCTTACAATCTCATTAATATTTTTGTAGCCGTGTATACTCCTATAAAAAAAAGCAATTATTGAAAGCACTGTTACCCTATTTTCAATTACCATTTAAGTATGTTATTCATGATAATAATGCTTGGAATTTAGGACATATTTGTTTGAACTGAATGTAATGAATTTGATAAACAATTGCTGATTAATAAAATTTGTAAAAAAAACATGACCTTCGCGCTACAAATTTATTCATTGGAAAATATGTAAAATAATAATAAATGTTTAGTTTTTGCAAAAATAATACATTGTATAAATGTTATATTAAATATATCTATTATAATTTTTTTATAGATTTCTTATGACTACAATAAACAAATTAAGTCAGTAATTAACACCTTTTCAACTATTTAAGTAAAGAATGAATTAACCTAAAACTAAACTAATTTGAAAAATTATTGCACATGTGTCAGTGTCAAACTTCATATCTTTCTCTACTCTCTACCACCGTGCCATCTACCGTATGAATGTCGTATTAGATAAAGTTTAGCAAAATGTAAAATGATGAATGGAAAATGGCAGAAGTGGAACGTAAAAAAATAGTTAATGCAAAGTTGATGAACATTGAAATGCCGTATAAATATAAGGTTGCAAAATGGGTGGATGCATAGGAATCACTCGAAGTAGAAGTGGAGCAATTGATGATGCCTCTGGAACTCTTTCAAGACCTAATTCTGGTAAACATTTTACGAAATTAACCTTGGACCTTTATACCAAATAGGTCAAAAAATAAATATCACAAATAATACATATTTTTCGGAGATAGAATATTAGTATGAAAGTTAATTAAACTTGAATTTGCAGGAAGCACTAGAAAAAATCACCCCTTGTGCCATGAGACAATACGCTGGAAATCCGACGTGCCATTAACAGAGGGCCAGTTACGAAGTAAAAGAGATGAATTTTGGGACACAGCCCCAGCATTCGATGGACGAAAAGAAATCTGGGATGCTCTACGTGCAGCTGCGGTAGCTGCAGAATCCCTTGACTTTGAACTGGCCCAGGCAATTTTGGATGGGGCTAGTATATCAGTTCCAAATGGTTACTTGACAGAATGTTATGACGAACTGGGTGCACGATATCAAGTGCCTATTTATTGTTTATCGTATCCCATAAATATAGTAAAAGAGGACAATGGTAGAGACTCACCTGCTGATTGTTCTGAACCTGTTGATGGCGGAACAGAAACTACTTTGAAACTACGTTTATCACACAATTGTACAGATGTGAAATTGTCTGTGTATTCTACCGATACTATTGGTATTTGTAAAAAGAAATTGCAGGTATGTAAATTATTTCTATAAAATTAATATACTTTAAATATTTGTATTCTGTTAATTTATTTAAAAGAATTGTACATTTCTATTTATCATAAATGAGAATAATATATTTTTAACCAACTAAATAAATATATTTAACTTTAAACATAGTTTCACCAAAATTTCGTAATGTAATAATTATTTAACTGTGTTTTACATAATCAGAATTTCTTTATCTAAATGAAATTCTAATCTTATCAGTTTATATAAATTATAAATTTCTGTAAGTGTAGTAACCTAGTATATTTAACAGTTAATTAGCTACATTTAACATTTATATTGAAAGTTTATGCAATATATTAATCAAAATCTCTTTTAAATATTTTACATGCAATGAGTAGGCCTGTCTACAGGTATTACTATTCTAGGCAATATTGTGCCAAGTTTTACACATTAACAGGAAAAAGCATGAATTTTGAAAGAATGACTGCATATACTAAACCAGCTTCTTAGACGTTCAATAATTTTGCACAATATTTAATATTGGGCATTATTATTGATTGTACGATACTCTGGTTTAAGAACAGTACATATATTGAATCTGTTTATTACTACAACAATTAATATAGCTTAAGCTTCAACACTCATATTTAGAGCTATTGGCCCGTACGACGAAGATTAGTTCTGATTTGCCTGAGTTTTTGGCGAGCTTTAAAATTAATTTTGCGTAATTTTTGAAAAATCCTTAATTGTATACCTTTCTTAAGTAACCCAGTTTGCTTGGCCTCGGCTAACACCTCGGCCGCAATAGCTGGGTTCAAGCACAAAAACAACTCCTTTTACTCCTACTAACATATTATTGAATTCTCGGTTTGATATTAGAGAATGCAGTAATAAATTAGCCCTTCATTCCTATCATTTTTGTATGTAACATAGCCACGGGTTCGCAAAAAAAAAAAAAAACTAGTTATAAAAGGAACATTCTGTATTGCAGAACAATTCATTTAAATGTATTGACCGATCTACGGAGAAAATCAATATTACTGTACAGAGTGTCTCATTTTCGATGTTTTTTAGGGTATCTCGGGAAACATTACTGATAGAGAAAATTCGTTTGCACATTCCAAGGTCAACTTTTTAAGAAAAGTTTAATAATTACCACAGGAATTTTAGATGTTGAAAATAGTCTCATCTTTTTGCTTATTTCATAAGCTTTTCAATAATATATAACAAGTCTAGATTCTTTTGTTTTACACATGAATAAAAGATGAATTATTAATTTTTTGCGGCAAAAAAATTGAAAATTATTAAGAATCATAAGTTTGTGTTATATCTCGAGAATTATGAAGTTTTCAAAAAATCTAATTACGCCATTTTATTTTACCTAAAAAACGGTACAAAATTTGTTTAAACAATTTTTCTCTAACTACCATAATAAATAAGTTATGAGATATTTTCGAAATGAGCGAAAAACAAGTTTTTGTCTGTAGCTCAGAAACGAAAGAAGATCGAAAATTCCTGTGGCGACTATTAAACTTTTCTCAAAAAGTTGACCCTGGAATGTGCAAACGATTTTGCTCTATCAGTAATATTTCCCGAGATACCCTAAAAAACATCGAAAATGAGACACCTGTATAATATATTTGTCATATTTAAATATACGCATTAATATGTTAATTTCAGAGTCAAGAAGGTGTGGAAGCAAGTCGACAGCGATGGTTCTTCGGCGGTAAACTTCTCGGGGATAAGTTGCACGTTGAAGAAGCGAAGATCCAGCCTGGTTACGTCGTCCAAGTGATAGTCAATACCGAGTTGCTAACCCCTCCCCCTAGACGTGCTTCGTGAATAGCATTCACGCCCTGGATTCGAAACTGGACCAGTCGTTGCCTTTGTCGAGCCAGAGAAAGACAAAATCGCGTGTGGTGTGTATGTGTGTCACTAAATGTGCTTTGTGGCTGTGAGTGTGTGGAAGACGTAAAAAGACGCTTTTATATTTGTTTCGATATGAGAACATCATATCATTTATACAAATACGCAGGTCAGCGTTTATATTTAAGATATATCATAGATGAATAATGGTAAGCAGTTGGTGTATCTGCACATTACAACACAATAACAGTTCTAACGGTAATCACCTTTAGTACTTAATTTTTTTTATTATCTAAATTTATTGCAGAATTTTAAATGTAAGAAAACTGATTAAAAATATGTTTTAGTCACTAGCTGGTTTTTCGTCTTTGAAATTATGCTTAAGCATATTTTATATTATTTTGTATAAATATGAGATCGAAATTATTATTTGAAATAGTTTGCCTCTTCTATTATGAAATAATTAGACTTAATTGTCCAAACTTAAAATATTTGCAAATAAAATTGAAAGTAACTAGGAAATTAAAAATTTGTTTTAGTTGTATTATATTGTACTTGTATTTACATTTTAATGAATAATTTGGCAGTATACTATAAGAGTGGATACACCACTGGCCTATGATACAATGTAAAGTATATGGTTTATCTAACAAAATAAACGGGTGTATTTACATACAGAAAATTGATCACTCGCATTTAGAGTTGATCATTTATATTATTTTCGCATTTATTTATACTCAAATTTTATTGAAAATAATTAGACTGATATATACAGTAATTATCATAAATAAAATCAAAGATGTTGAAGTAATGATAACGTACCGTCATTTCAACTTGCAATAAGCACGTACACAGTCGAATTGGCTCAAAGAACTATAATAGTAATAGAAATTGTTAAATATGAAATTAAATTCTACTACATATCCGAATAAATCTCTCCTAAAATTTTCTACTTTTTCAAAAATGTAAAATATTACTAGTATTGGTGAGACTGAAAGTTTTAGAAATGATTAATTCGAATATTGACCTTGTTATTAAATATACTATAGAGCAAAATAGAATAAGCCAAATAAATCTAAAAAGAAAAGAGTCAATTCGATAAAATATTTTGTTCCTCACACAGTGTGTCATGACATTTGCTTCAAGAAAAAATGCTTTAGTTTGTGTTAATTCCCTTCTCAGTAAAAGGGCACAAAATATTAAAATCACAAATTTTTGCTGTGAATCACTTAAATTTCTATCCCTACAGGACTTGTTTCTTTATTAATTGTATCAATTCTTTTTGTTGTAATTATTATAAAAAAAGCGAATTGATTTAAATATTTTTCTACACTTCTTTGGAAGTGTGTAATAGTTAACTGTGTGTGGTCTTAAGCTGTGTTCTAATATCAAGTTTGTATATGTAAAGTCTGACTAGTACAAACATTATTTTCTGTTATTACAATATTCAATTAAACATTGTAATTTTTCAGTTTTAAATATTTAGTATATATTTCATTTAAAATAATTAATACTCAAATAAATATTGTTTATTATTTTCAAGATTTTAGTTATTTAGACCTGTTTTAAGTTTTAATCAAATAATGACAATATGAGATTTATAAAGCTAGTTGCTTAATTATTTTTATTATTCAAATTTATTTAAAAACTGGTAAGTAATAAGTGGTTTTCTGTAATTTTGCATTTCTTATGCAATTTGTAAATATTTAACAACAATAAACAATATGTTTACCAAGAAATATTTTAATTATGTTATTAAAATGTATTGAACAACATTATTATATCACAAAATTGACAAGATATATTCAAGTTTCTCTTACAATTGAACTTAATTTTATCTTTCTTACAATATAGATAATTTATAAAAAAGTACAGGATTATTTATATTTTAGGTAATCGCTTCAGTTCATGAGTGAGCCATACTGCAGTGGATAATAAAACCAGAGATCCACTTTGGTGACTTGCTGCTAATGGAACTGGTACATAAGTTAATAAAGTAGATATGCCCAACAGTACCTATATATTTTGTAAAATGAATATAATTTAATATGTAATAAAATAATTTTAATTTACCTGTATCCAGGCTATGACACCAACTGCTGTGGCAGCTTTATAAGCTCGGACCGGTAATTGCCTTTTCCTTGACATAAGCCACATTCCAGAAATAAGACAAAGTGTTGTTGTTCCCAATATTCTGTGATCAAACTGAACTGTTGTAGGATTTTCAGTTATATTACGAACTGCAGGTTTAAATACAAGAATATCATCCGGAATCCATTTATCACCCATTTTTGGAAACGAATTATATACTAGACCTGCATCCAAGCCCGCAACAAAAGCACCTAAGACAGAATAAATTAGTTATTTAAAATTTGTGCCAGTTACTCGTATAATTAAATAATGTACCTGACAAAGCAGTAAGAAAAACCATTCCTTTGCAAGAATGAGCAATCATTCTAAATTTTCTAGCAGCTTTCAGAGCTGTTGCACTAATGTTAGAAATAGATTCAGCAGGTAATAAATGATCTAAAGCCGACCATAAAAATAAAGTGTAAAGTAGAAATGCCGCGCTTAAATGAGCAGCCAGTCGATACTGTGAAACTCTAGGTATATCATTTTCTCCAGCAAATCGATCTTCCAAACCAGATTTCACCATATACCATCCTAATAATCCCTATAAAATTGTTTTTTTTTTTTTTGAATCATTCCAATACATATTTGTTTTAAAATATTACTTGTAATCCAATCAACGTTCCAAAAGCAAGAACTCTAGGTTTCATCCCAGGTTTTAGCATTCCCTTAGCCCAAAATACTGTTGCAGGTATTAGGAAAAATGCACCTATCGCACGACCCCACATTCTGTGCGCAAATTCCATGTACCAAATCCATTTAAATTCAGTCAGCGTTATATCACGATTTTTTCTATAAAATAAATATATAATGTAAAATATAAACTACTGAGATAATTAATTGTTAAATGTTATTTACATATATTTGCATACTTACATTTTAAATTCTGGAAACTGCTGATACTTTTGGAATTCCGCTTCCCATTCTGCTTGGGATATAGGCATTTTTTCCCCCAGAAGTTTCCATGTCACCATTGAAAGACCAGATTCAGTTAATCGAGTTACACCACCTTTACAAAATTAAATAGTGTCTGATTTTACAAAAAAAGAAAAGCTTAAATTCGACGAAAAATTTATTAATACAATTATTACATTTAGCGAACTGTGTGTTTTATTATTTCATCCAAAACAATACAGATTAAGAGGAAAACTATGTAATAAACAACTACTATACCTAAAACAACTGCTACGAAAACCATTCCGCTACATCCTAACAACCAGCAGCCGACTATTTTTTTGGCTTTAGGGGTAACTTCCGATGATAATCGAATGGCAACAGTTCCGCTTCCACGAAATACATTTTTTAACTGAAACATACATGCATACATCTTAAAATGAAAAGTAAATCATTGAATCCTAGTTTTAATTATTCATTTTCGCATAAAATTAATAAATTATAATAATATATGTAGGTATTATTATTAAAATTTTGAGACAATTTTAAAATTTTTCCAAAAAAATCTGATGTGGCTAGAACATAATTTCCAGCCAATTCCATTTTTAAAATAATAGCAATGAGCTTTAAGTAAAGTATCACTTCCGGTTGATCGTTTGTAAACAAAAACTAATTTGTTGTTCCAATAAATAGAAAGGTCGGTAATACAAAATTTTGGATTATATTTTATTGTGTTTTTCCTCAAAAATCTCTTACGAACTCAAATTTAAGTGTAACTTCCAGTCTATCATTTGTAATCAAAATCTAATATGTTATTTCAAATTATATATAAGAATTAAATACAAAATTTGAGAAGTTTTGGTTCATATTTTAATATTTTATCAGTCTGTTTAGAGCCATTTCCGGTTTATCATTTTGGATAAAATCGGATATGTCGTTCTCATTAATAAAAAAATCTTAAATACCAAATTTGAATAGTTTTGGATATCAATATATTTTTCACGAAAATCTGTTCAGAGCTTCAAGTAAAGTATCACTTCCGGTTTATCAGTTTTACCCAAAATCTAGTATATTGTTCCCGTTGACATAAAAGTCTTAAGCTCTATAATTGAAAAGTTTTGCATTATACTTTAATATAGTTTTTCATTAAAAACTGTTATGGGCTTCAGGTAGAGAACTACTTCCGGTTATCCAATTTTACCCAAAATCTAATCAACTTCTTATATTAATGCAGAAAGCTTAAATACAAAATAAAGATCATTTTGGAAGTGTAATATAAGAATTATCGTGGAAGAAAAAAATCATCACACACACACACAGACATCATTGTAAAAATAGTAAAAACGTGCTGTGGAGACCCTAATTCGTGCTTATTCACTGAAAACTCACTATAGAATTTTTGAAGCGAAAACATTACCTCCCAACTATATGTCGAGAGTTAAAAATGGGTAAATATGAAAGTAACATTACCTATACGATCATGCAAAAGATTAGTTATTCATAAAAAACGTATTTTGGTCAACTTCTGATATATTTTTCTTAATTTAAATCAAATTTTCATCAATTTTTGCGTGCCTATGTCTTGTCGCGAACCTGGGGGAACCGGGTTCGATCCCGACAGACGCCAAATATTTCCAATTTTAAATGGCACAAAAGTGACCCCTGTGGTGCACTCTCCACGCCAGCTATAAGTGCCCGTGAGGTGACGCCTGGTAAGCGCCCACACGGTAAAATATATCGTCATCATTACCGATGTCTACATGTGTTGTAGATGCTGGCACACCCAGAAATGGGTAATATGCCGTGATGATATATTTATTTATTTTTTTGTAAATTACATTGATGACATATTTTATTCGATATCGAGGTAAATATTATAAACTACAAGGATCAAGATTAACTATTTTCAAAATTCATTATACTTACATTTAACAACCTTGAGGATGTTTGTCGTCGCCATAATGCTGACTGAGTGTACGTTTTAATAAAGTTTGTTTTATTTATCGACTGAGAAATTAATAAATTACTTGATCTCGGTATAATTAGTTTGGTACAGCATTGCCTTGCAAGACTTAACATTTTTTAATAATCTAGAAAAAATAAAGACTAATAATAAAAAACATACAAATAGTAAATTGCGTTGTCAGAAAATAAGAAGTAAATTTTCCTGTTTGAATCATTCTTGAAATTAATATTTTGTGGTTTTTGATAGGGGAAAACAGATTTTATAAGGCGATAATTTATACAAGGTCAAGTCAAATGTATTTATAAACTGATAAATCAATGGTGTAAGCTGTATACTGTTCAAGATAAACAGCTGTTTTTTAATATTTCTTTGAAATCTTGCATTTATCTCAACATTATATATGATAATAACAGTACTTAAAATTTTGGTATTATCCGGAAAACTGTACTAACGATGGCAGTAAAATTTGAAACCAGATCAGTGAAAGAAATATTCGAAAATATGAATTATGGTACTGTACAAGAAAATTTCGATTTAGCTAAGGTAAAATAATGTATAATGTGTTATTACCTATGTTAAAATGTGTTTTAATTTAGACCTGGATAGAAAAACATGGACTTAAAGTTCCTAGGTCGGATGAAGAAATTGAAAATGCCATACAAAATAGTGAAAAACAAATTAAAACTTGGGCTGCCGTTTCTTCAAGTGAAAAAGCTAAACTAATAAACAAGTAAATATTTTAATTTTAATCATTCTTTCTAGTACAATAATAACTTTCAGGCTTGCAAGCGAAATTGAAAGACATGCAAGTCTAATATGCCAAATTGAACTCTTTGTTCGTCAAATACTTACAAAAGATTCAAAAAGCAAATCAATTAGTTTAATTAAAGATTATCTTCAATATTATTCCAGTTGGGCTTACATAATTGAAAAAGAATTTGCAGATTATAAACCATACGGTATTTATCTATAGCTCAACAATGAACAGTTTATAATAAAATAAATTTGTAGGTTTTTGTGCAGCGTATTTATCTGATTCAACACCGTTGGCTATGTTAGGAGCAATATTAGCACCAGCAGTAGTAGCAGGAAATGGAATAATGTTTGGAGTTTCTTCTACTTTAATTCCTATAATGTGCCTCATTTTAGAACTGTGCGAAAATGTTGGGTATGGTAGATATTTCTTTTAAAAAATATATTAATCTAGTAATCATGCTTAACTACTGATTTCCAAGTGTACAACAATTTTTTTCGTGTAAACTTTTTCTTCCCTGTACTGTAACTAGTTTATTTGAAGAGCTCAGTAAAAAAAGCGTTATTTACCAAAATCTAACATATTAGGTAGCTAAAGTAAAATTCAGAATGGTTCTAAACATTAAAATGGGATATCATCCATATTTAGAGGGGAGATGCGTACAATTTTCTTTCTCCAAACAAATATGAATATTGACTCCTTTCCTACACTTATCTGATTTTCTTAAAAATGTAACTGTACCGTTCTTCCAGAGTCCCTCATTTTTAATCACTTTATAACATAGTTATGTTTGTTACAAATGCTAGTTTTGGAACTTGCATGAAGCTTTAGCGTTTTTCGCATGTGTTACGAATGTAATCAATATTTTTTCTAAGGAGAGGATAATTTCTTGGCTGGAAGGAATTATAGAATTGAAACAAGTTCCTGGTTTCAGCAAAATTTTATTGCATCAAATCTTTACCGGTTTCTACGACACATGCATCTTCATCACGAGCTACAATGAATTTTGAATAAAATTTTTTACATATGAATACACATATTTTTCTAAATAAAGTAACAAAATATACATACGAGTACATGATACTACGAAAATGTAATATTAAAATATTCATTGCTACATTTTGGTACACTCCATGTTTCATCAGCAAATTTTTAACAATCATGTATATTTTGTTCTTATTTATAATAGTTATTTATGTAACAAGTGTGTAAAGTAGTACTTTTCTGGTCAGCCGAATGCGGAAATTAGCACGAGATAAAAAATACTATTTACACACGAATTGCGTACAATATTTTTCCTAGAACCGAAATGTTATTGCTATTTCAAATAATACTAAGTGTGAGTATACAGGCATCTTCAAATGTTGCTAGTGTTAGTTGATAAATAAATTAATCGAATGTGCATGTTACCTAGCAACGTATTTACTTTTCACGCACTAGTGTTTGAAATGTGACACTTTACACATTGTAAAGAGTGCATAAAGTATGTACTTTATGTACGGTTATAGGAAAAAAATATTATGTATCCATTAATCCATATGTAAATTTTTTTGTTCAAAATTCATTGTAGTTCCTGTTGAAGACGCATGTGGCGTAGAAACCGGTAGAGATTGGATTCAATAAAATTTGGTTAAAATCCAGAAACTTATTTTAATTCAATATTTTTTTTATATTATCCAAAACTAAGAAAAATTACAAAATGTATTATGACATTTGCTACCACGACACCAAAACGAAAATTCGTATGTTTTAATTATTGGAATTGACTATTTCCCGTATTCATTTAAGTGCAGGAAATGAGTGATTTTGAAACTAATACAAGCGCAGCGCATGTTTTTCGTATGTGTTCCAAACAAGATTTTTTTTCTGTAATCGTTCAAAAAATAAGGAAAATTAAATTTTTGGCATATCTGTTACTTGGGCGGCTATACATAATATTTTGAAGCGATCATGACAATATTATTTTCATGACAATAATCATTTGACACACTAGTGCGGGAATCGGCTATTTACTCATTTTGACTTTCAGACATCTATTTACCACACGATTGTAGAATTTTTTTTTTAAGTATACAAGCATTTTTTTGCAGTTTCCCTAAAGGATTAATTTCGATTGTGGAAGTGCAAAATATTGAAATATTCTTATCAAATAAAAAAATTAAAAAACTAACTTATATAGGAAATTTGTACAATAAATCAAATTGTGATATTCATATTACAAATGAAAAACACTTAACAATGTGTAAGTTATGAGATCTGTAGTTATGAGTAGGTATTTATAAATATTAACATTACTAATGATAACTTTTAGTGCATTTAAGGAAATCTTCTTCAGTTATATTCGATACAACGGATATAGATTCGGCCATAGATTCTATCGTGGAATCAGCGTGGGCTTACAAAGGAACGGTTAGTTCAAAATTCTGAAATTAATATAAAACATTACAATTTTTTTTTTTTTAGTTTCCATGTGGAATTAACAAATTGTTTGTACAAGAAACCATATTCACTGAATTTGTAAATCGATTCAAAACACGAATATCTAAATTAAATGTTGAATATTTCGAGAATTCAACAGGAAAAACTATTGACGTTCTTATTCCTTATGAAATAATTCCAGATACTATAAAAGTAGAAGTAATTAATAAAATTCCTTTACAAATTGGTCACAAAACTTTTGGTCAAAATATTTTATCTGATGGAGAAAATAGACATATTTTATCTATTTTAGCATTTAGAACTGCTAACGAAGCAGTTGCTCTATTAAATAATAATAGATGCGGATTAGCAACTTCTGTTTGGACTGAAAATATTAGTTTAATCAATGAAGTTACTTCTAAACTGAAGGTAAATGTTGCATTATAGCTTATTTTTTTTATACTAAAAAAATTATATCATACAGAGTAGAATTATATGGGTAAATATGCATGGATATATAGATGCAAATATTGCATTTTCGCCTACAACACGAAATGGTCAAGGTTACTTCGGAGGAAAAGAAGGTAAAATAAATGTATAAATTTAAGTAACAATTATTTTTATATAAACTATATAACAATACTGAACAAACAGGAAACTTTTGCATTTAATCTTATAATAAAGATTTGGAATCATACCTATGTAGCTTTTTATAATTTTAACAAAATATAATAGTTATGTTTGTAACAAATGGGGAAAATTGGTAATTCAGTATTTGCCTAATATGTTTACTTAAAATTACAAAATTCTCCCGGTAGGGCAATCACAGATTCAGCCTAGGAGTCTACAGATCCTAAATACGGCCCTGCATATCTGCTACTTGGGCGGCTCTACGATATTTTGAACATGACAATTATTTTCTGCACTAGTACGTGAATCGGATATTTTCCGCACTCATTTTGAGTATGAGAACACTTGCACGATTGTAGAAAAAAACAACAACAAAGTAAATATACAAGGTATTTCACAACTTCGGGTACACACTTTAAACGCATATATAGTACTGACAAAAATGAATAAAAAAGCTTAATCAACATAGGAGCCCAGGCTCATAATAGTTCGACTGGCTTACACTTTCAATAGGTATAAAATCTAAACAAATGGTGAGATAATTCTACAAACTTTGGCTATTTTAAAATTCAGTCTTTAAACTTACAAAAACTGAATATTATATTCAAATTTTTATTAATAATAACAGCTTCAATTTTATTATATTCGCCGTCAAATAAATTTGGACTGATGCTCAATTTTTTTCCTTTCTCCCCACACTGTCCCTTACCATGCAATGATGCAGCTTCTTCATAACTTAGCATTTTCAACATGATCAACGGAATTGGCAACAGTGTAGAAATCTCCAGTTCATATTTATTTGACGGCAAGTATATAGACGTTATTTCCATAAGTTTCTCCTGGTACTAGATGCGCTGGATTGTTACGAAATTATTTTTTCATATTGTTCCAAAAGGTCTAGATAGAAATTAAATCTAGACTAGAAGTTGTTTATTTTAATACTGATATTTCATGCTTCTGTAACAATGTTCGAATAATTTTTACGGCATGACACGGTGCACGATAAAATCACCTTCGCCGTTTCACAATTCGAGATCGATGGTAAAAATCTTTTTTCAAGAATATATATGTACATATTTCTGTCAGTTAACTATGCCATCAATTACATGTAATTTACTCACACCATTTCCAGATAATATAAGCTTCAGATCATAACATACGCTTCAGATCATAACATACGCTGGGAACTTACTTTTTTTTTACCAATCATTATGCTAAAGCCTCTGAAGATATAGGCAAAACTTGTTTTTGTGTTCAACTTCACTAACGTCATATTTAGCTTCTTCACTCCAAAGAATTCTAATTATTTAATTATTATACTAACTGGACTGAAGGACATTTGTATTGGTATACGCAGTTTAATACCTTATAATCTTATAGAATTTGAGAAATCGTCCTGACTAATCCACAAACAATCGTTTGACCCTAAATTACAGTTTGGTCCTCATTGTAATTACATAATTGATAGTGCATATAGAAATTTAGGATTCGTGATTAGAAATTCACATTGTTTCATTAATCCAAATACTCTTATTTCTTTGTATAATTGTTTTGTAAGGTCTAGTCTTGAATATTGTCACATTGTTTGGAACTCAATTTATGATATATATTGTAATCGAATTGAATGGGTACAGCGTTTGTCAGATATTGCTCACGTAAAATTTCATCTTCATTCAATTCTTCATCATATAGTTACTCCGCTGCTTTATTCACTTTCGGTATGTGTACACTTGTGGACAGACGTGTGATATATTCATGTTTATATCTTTTTAAACTAATACATAATATGGTCAATGATAATTTAGCCCTTAATCAAATTGGTTTTGTCGTACTTCGATTGCATTCCCGTTCTTTTAAGACTTTTTACATCCCCGTGTTATGAAATAATTATGAACTTAAAGATCCAATTAGATGACTATGTTTCATTTACAATGATATGGAAAACAAATGTTTAAATGAACTTGATATTTTCAATTTTTCATTTAAAGACTACAGAAATGTTATTTATAATATGTTTAATTACGAAATGTTATATTTTGCTTCTTTATTTCGAAATATTTGTATTTATATGTTTCTATATAGTTTATATTATACATTTATATACTTCTCATCTGTTCTCGCCATTATAGTTTTGTTTTATTTTGTACTATCTCCCATGTTTTTGGGATACTTTTGTATCCTGTTTTGGGTGATAATAAGTAAATAAATAAATAAATAAATAAATAAACATAGACACAAAAAACGCTCGCGCCTGCATATAGTAACAATGTTAAAATTTGATTCTAGGGTCACTCGCTACCATAAGAGAGATAAAAATTCATTCAGCATTTTTTAAGATACAAATTTGTTTACATTTAAATGCTCGTAATCGTGTACCTGTATACTCGTAACTGTCTAATTTATATATGATTTTACGCAGGTCTATTAGAATATATAACTCATAGTAAATCAAATGAAAATGAATTCCCGGTATTAAAAGAAAGTACAATTGAATCATATTTACCAAATGGAAAAAATAAGAAAAGAATCAACTTATTTTATGGAGGATCATTTAAAAAATCCGAAAGTGGAGTACCAGAAGCAGATTACGAACACCTAAATAAGTAAGACAAATAGAATTACTTATATTATAATAATTAATATATCTATATTATTAGGAAAGATATACGAAACTGCGTTGAAATTTCAAAGAAAAGTTATCAAATTTGGAATAGAATTAATCCAAAAACACGTTCACAACTTTTATTAAAATTGGCAGACCTGAGGTAAAATTCATTTCTTTCTTTGAAAAAAAAAAAAAACTATATACTTTTGTTTTATTTTTTAGCGAATCTATTAAAATTAAAAATACAGCATTAATTGAAAAATGGATTGAAAATTTACGTAGTTGGGCAGTGGTATATGATTCCAGAAATTCTTCGTTTCAACAAGGAAAACCAGAATTAAAAATAACTAAAGAACCATTAGGAATAATTGTACTCGATATTTACAACGATGTAAATTTCACATATTTAGAACTTATTATTAGTGCTGTAATTTCTGGAAATGTAATAATAATTATAAATTTTAATAATGATTTGGAAGAATTTTTGATGGAATTATGTAAAATACTTCCATCAAGCGGTATTATTGCTGGATGTTTCAATGTAATATTTAACCCAAATAATGAAGTTATTGAAACTTTACAAACACATAGAGAAGTTCAAAGATATTTCAATTTGTATATAAATCAAATTACATTTAAACAAATGCAAAGCATAATACCTTTTAAAAACGTCAAATATAATACATTTGATATTTTAAATATTGTTACAAGTAATAAATGTATTTGGACCAGTGTTGGTGAATCCTTTTTATGATTGCATAATTATACATTAATTTCGTAATGAAATTATTTTAATAAAAAAAAATAATTTTAATTTGTCTTTTTTACATTTACAATTTTCTGCGCATGCCCTTCTTCTCTTGCACGTACAACAGCGCCATGTAGGAAATGGCGGTTAGCAAGCGAAGTGAACGTGTTATTTGAAGTAAACAAGGAGAAACATGCGCCAGGTGTTTTGATTTTAGTTGTCAACAAATAACAAAAAGTAAAAACTTTTAAAAAGTTTTTCTATTAAAAATATAATATTTATTTCTTTATTAAATAGGAAAAAATGGAAAACAATACTTCAAAACTTGTTGATGACTTGGAGAAAGGTGATTTTTTAAACGATGTTATTGAAAGCAATTTGGAAATGGATAATTTACTTGTTGAAAGTGATTTTGCGTTAGAAACAGCTGAAACGGAGCTAAAAGCAACAATTAAAGATAATCTCCCACTAATTTTAGAAGACGATGATACTAATTCAACACTGTCAATAGAAGTTTCTGAAGATTTGTTTAAAGGGCTTTCTTCTGATATTAAATTTTCCCCAATTCGTTATGTACCGGATAGTGTTGATTTAAGAGTAAATGAACAATATGCACAACTAATGCCAGGTAACTTAAATAACCTCTTGGAAGAATTTAATGAAAATTTAAAAAATTATAACGAAGCTTTTCAACATCAACAGACAATAACTGATACTTGTAATGAAACTGATAACGATTTAAATAAAACTTTAGTTGCAGACAAGCAAAATATTGACTTGCCAAGTACTAGTAAAACTGTAAATATTAAATCCTTAGTTCCTTTAGATTCGGAAGAAGAACATGACTATTTATACACTGATATATTTAATACAACATTAGAGATAACAGTTCCAAATGTAAATGAAAATAAAAAATCATCACTGGTAGAATCAAAACTGAAACACCAAGATCACTTTGAAGGATGCTCACAAGAATTTAATTCTGAAAATGTTGGAAATGATTTTACTATTATTCTAAACACAAAACCCACTTTGGAACCAATTATACAAAATCAGGAACAAACGAGTGCTTGTCCTGAAGATGACAACGTAGAGGCTCAAACTTCTGGTTCTGAACAATCAAAAAATAATAATGAATTCACAAATGATATTAACGTTACTTTTGATCATATCACGGAACCTGAGTTATATAATATTGTTGATCAAACTAGTGCAATAAATAAATCCAACGATAAAATTACTAATGAGGATTTTAATGCTACATTTGAAAATTTCATCAATTCTGAAATGCATAATGAAATTGATGAACATACGTCAGACGCTGAAATAAAAAATAATACAGAACTAAACATGAATAATGATACACTTTCAAAAACCAAAGAAAATGCAATAGACGAAAATAAAACTATCAAAGAGTTTCGTATAACTGATAATAAAATTATCAATGAACTTACTTTAAATGAGAATAACAATATAGTAACAGAAAATTTAAAACGACCTGGTGAAGATATATCTAGTTTAGAAAATGATACGAAAAAACTAAAAGCAGCTGATACGCATGAGAAAACTAATACAGAAAAAATAAACATTGATGAAATCCTTTCTGTACCTGATGATCCTAGTTCCTCTGCTAATGAAATTAATTTTACTCAAGCAATCTTCGACCCTGAAGAAACTGCAGACCACAATGATCCAAAATGGTCAGCTTTGAAAGACCTGGAAACAAATGAAGACTATTTTAAATCAGTTAGAGAACAATGGCGTTCTTTGGCTTTACCCAATCCGCACAAAACAAACACTACACGCTATGTTCCTGAAAGCATTGCAAAAGTCAAACCACACACTGTAACTTCTTCAGAGAATGAAAGAGCAACTTCTTGCAATCAATATTTAGACAATAGAATTCAAAATATAACTAGGGAAATAACTATTTTGATTAATAAATTAAATGCTCATAATCATTACCAAAGAAGATCTGAAAGATTTAAAATTCAAAGAGAATTAGAAGATTTAAGAAATTTAAGACATGAAGTAGAAAAAAACAAAGAGGAGCTCAAACATATTAACATGTTTTATTATAACGATCAGCAAGGATGGAATGCGAATTATTTGACTCGATCTGAACTTTCAGAATTACAGGAACAAGACCGTATCCTACAATTTCAAAAAACATTTTATAAATAACAAAACCAGTAATCTAAAATATTTTATTACTAAATTAATGAAATATGACAAATTACTAAACTGCAAATAATTTTATATTTTCTTAAGATACAGAAGATATGCCCATATATCCGAAAGAAATTGTATCGTTTTTTTTGTTGTAATCTATTTTTTTGTACCAAAGAATTTGTTTTTGTTTAAGAATTGTTTATCATTTCAAATGGTCAGTCTATAAACTTTAAACTTAAATTAACTAATATTTCCAAAGGTTAATGTAGTTAGTTAATTTAAAAATTATTAAAACCACTAAAATCTTTTATTTCAAGTTAATTATTTGTTTAAATTTATAAACTGATGTAAAGAAAGTAAATAAATAACTATGAGTATTATCAGTATTGCAAATTTTAATGTTTGTAATACAATATAGTAAAATACATTTATTGTTTATGTAAAATGAAAAATTAATAAATCTAGTCTATAAAACATGTTCGTACTAAGGCTTCACAGATACGATATGGATCGGCGTTAGCAGCTGGGCGTCTATCTTCAAAGTAACCTTTTTTGTCTTCAAAAGTGGCTCTAGGAATTCTTACACTAGCTTTACGAGATGCAACGCCTGAAGAAAATTTATCAATGGATGCTGTTTCAAATTTACCGGTAAGACGAGCCATATTATCTTTTCCTCCTCTAGGATCGTACCTTTCAATGTGATATTTTTGTCTTTTAGATAGTTTTTCAATGCACCTTTCTATTTCTTTAAGTCCTCCATCAGCTCTCATTTTTTTAGTGGAGAAATTGGTATGAGCACCTGATCCACTCCAACCTTCTATTGGCTTGGGCTTAAATGTTACAATACAACCAAATTCCTCAGAGATTCTATGTAATAAAAATCTTGCTACCCACAAATCATCTGCACATTTTATTCCCAATCCAGGGCCAACCTGAAATTCCCATTGGGCAGGCATGACTTCCGCATTGGTGCCCCCTATTTGAATACCAGCATATAAACAACACCGATAATGTGCTTCTATTAGTTCCCTACAAATTACTTTTTCTGAACCAACTCCACAATAATATGGCCCCTGTGGTGCTGGGTATCCAAACGAAGGCCATCCAAAAGGTCTATGATCAACATCTAGTAATATGTATTCTTGTTCTATACCGAACCATGGTTCTTGTTCTGCTATGCATTCTAATGCTTCTACACAAGAAGCCCGATGATTAGATTTTGTAGGTTTGTGATCATGATAGTACGTATCACATAAAACTAATTTATTATTCCCCCGTCGAATCGGATCATCATACATAGCTCGTGGACAAAGAAACACTTCTGAATCACCAGTCTGAGCTTGGTAAGTTGAACTTCCATCATATGCCCAAATTGGCAGTTCTTGTACACATTTTGGAATAAAATCTAAAGTTTTAGTTTTGGATCTCATATATTCTCCGGTTCCATCTATCCATATATATTTGGCTTGACACATGCAGTCTGGCATCGGAAGATCCCAATACTTATCCAATGGTGTTTTTGGAATAAGTGCATTCGGTTGATACTTGTTTGTAATATTTTGCATAAGACATGTTGTACTAATTTTACGAACACTTAATTTTGAAATTGGTAATTTACTGATGGTTGAAATGATACGGAGCGCACAGCACATTTTCAATTTAAAAATTTGTAAAAGCCAAAATTAAAAATGAAACAAAAGCATTCAAATGTCATGAACACAAGTAATTTGATTTTTCATAAAAAAAGTAACTACCTTATAATTATGAATTATTAGTAAAATGAAAAATTGTACATACCTTTATATTATTAAAATTAACCTTTCTCAAAATTGTTTGACGTTAGGGTTAAGTTTTTGACAATCAAGAATCGGTAAAATATAAAGAAGAGATTATGCATTTCTCCAATAACTTGAAACAAAAAAAAAAAAACATAATTTATATACATATATTGCTAATATACAGATATCTAGGCTTAAACACCATTAACAATTTACATATTGTAATTTGAAATACTTAATTGAGTTTAAATAGAAAATAATACATATTACATTCATGGAAAAGAATTATGTACTTGATAGGACGATAATATACAATTTCTAAGATGTACACAATAATGAATTAATTCTCGATTACACAGTAAGATATTTAGCTTGGCACATAGCCACTCTGCAACAGAACAAACCGGTTAATTATTGTAATAATCAAATTTAATTTTTAACATACCCATTGTTTAGCAATGAGATACACAGCATGATCGGATAGTTTAGGACCAATTAATGGATTCATTTGAGCCATGTAACAGCATAACCAACTAAAATTATTTTTTTTTAATCAATTGCAACCTCTAATGTAATTAATACTTACAACAGCCAACAAGTAGATGCAGTTAGTATAAGAACAACCTGAATTATACTGAAATAATATAAAAATATGTAATATCTGAAAACTAGAACGAAAATATTTATTATTTACCCTCTGTTTGGTCCTTTAGGAACAAGAAATGGTAAAATTATACCAACAACTCCCCATAATAAAGTAAAAATGATTACTGGTACAGCAGAGGCGCCCATTTTATAAAATTATGTTTTAAAATTCACTGACAGATCTTTAACCACTGCACCACTGGATCTATCATATGACTTTTCACCTGAATTTAATCACATGATCAAGGCAAATCTCTTCTTCGCCTTTTCAACATAATAATTTATTAAAAATAATACTATATGAGAAATTATATATTTAATTGTGTATACACAACTTTATAATATTACAATAAACATGTGCAGTTTTGTATATAATTTAAAAAAAATATATCTGCGATCTGCGAAATTAACAGTGGTTTGTGTTTAGTTGTGTACGTTGTTCTTGTTTAACAACATTCTCGATCTCAATTTCTCAATGGATAATAGTAAACATTTAGTTCCATTCTATTATGATTTTGAAAGTTATAGTAAACGATTTGATTATCCATTTAATGTGCTTCATGCAAATTCAGTAAATGAGTTTGCCCATATAATTATAAAGTCTTTGCAACTCCCTGTTTATCTGGAAACTGATGTAACTGAAAAGTTAAATGATTTCGTTGATAAATCTGCTGCAGATTTCTATGATTTAGGATTGAATAAATTGATTGAAGACACAAAATCCTCCACTCACGATGTTGAAGATACAATTAAATTTTGGGAAAGAACATACAAAGACGAAACATTGGAATTTAGTGAAAAGAAATGTGCATCTGATGAAGAATTATTTGCAATGGCATATCATAAATTGGTTCATTCCCCTGTTCTCGATACAATGTTAAAATTAGAACATAGTTATGCTAACACTGTCAGAGAAAGAATTAAGAAAAGGGATAGACAAGAACAAGCCTTAAAAGACAGGCAAACTGAAGAAATGAATACTGCTATAGATAATCTAAATATAACAACAAATGAAAAAATTATTAATGATTTAGTAGCTAAACATTTCGAAGACTTAACATTATTACAAGGAAAATGGTCAAGTGAACTAGATACAATGAAAGAAGTTCAGAGAAGGGAGTATAGGGACTGGATTATGCAAATGCTTGAAGAAAATCAAACAAATAGTTCTATAACAACACCAAGCAATTCGCCATTAAATTCAGGATTAACTACTCTCTTTCCTGATAGTAAGAGTAGCTCTAAACAAGAATATCCTGAAATGCCAAAATATGAAGAAAGTTTCACAATTCATTTGGGATCCCAATTAAAACAAATGCATAATATTCGAATCATGTCATCAAATGTTATGGACTTTTGTTACGTTAACAGCATGAATGACTCTTCAGAACCAACTCCACATTTACTACAAACATCTTTGGCATTATATTCAAATGATTTATGTGGATTGGTATTATTAACAGATAATCATATAGACAGTTACTCTAAAATGCTTAAAAAATTTACTCAAGTTTGTCAATATTCCACTGAATTTCACTTTTTGCACTTTGAAGACCAATTAGAGAAGATTCGCGAAAGTGCAAAGTTAAATATTTCAGTGATGAGTCCGCAAAGAAGAGATTCAGACAATTCGAGAAATTCTTATAAAGGTAGCAAAAATCTTCAAACTGGCGACATTTTTATAACGCGGCACTCTAACTTAGCACAAGTTCATGTTATTTTTCACATAGTAACTGATGATACGTTGCTTTCAAAAGAAATTAATTCAAGACATCCTGTATTATTAGGGCTTAGAAATATACTGAAAACTGCTTGTTCCAATGATATTACTTCTATAACAATTCCGTTATTATTACAGTATGATATGACAGAAGAAATGACTGTTAGTTGGTGTACAAAAAGAGCAGAACTTGTATTTAAATGCGTGAAAGGATTTATGATTGAGATGGCATCTTGGGGAGGTTCTGAATTGAAAAATTTACAATTCGTGTTACCTAAAGGAATTTCAAATGAAGTGTTTCAGTCATTAACTGGAATGTTACCAAATATCTTTAAAGTTTCCAATCCACTTGTTTTAAAAACAACTGACTTACAAAAGAAATAAATGTACCTATATATATAAAATAGATTATTGTGATATGTATTGTAATCATATATTTACTTATATGTATATTTTATTTTGAATATTTTCGAATATATGCATATATACTAATTAAAATTTTTGTAGTTTAATTTTACATACAATATTTCTAGGTCAAGCTCCAAAATTGTTCTTCTATAAATAATGTCACGTCCACAGAATAACGGATTTATCCACATCCGAATCCTAAATTTATATTTTGAAATAGATTATAATTGATTATAAAAACTCAATTTAAATGTCGTTAAACAAATAGTACGGAATAATACTGACGAAGTTATTTTTAAATAATAATAAAAAATATTTAGAATCTAAAAATAATAGTTCTGAAACATTAATTTTTTTATGAAATAAATAAGAAAAATAATTTGAAACGCATCCTTAATTTCAATATTTTAGATTATAAAGCCCTTCTTAATTCAAAGTTTATTCAGATCGTATTTCAATGTCCGCATTGTTTAATGCTTCTCGTTTTGCATACAAATAATATTAACTAGTTCAGTTAAAAGGTAGCCAATCAGTGATCGCTATAAAAATGTCAATCGAAATTTAAATTCAACAACAAACTTAAATCAGAACAAATAGTTTTCAATGAACAAATCATTGTTCAATCAATCAGTCTTCGTCAATTCTTTAACCGAGTCAGTTCTAACTAATAATGCTTCGGTTAATTATCATCTTATTAGTTTTAAGTTGTGGGTGTTATTCGGAAGAATTAAAAGCTGAAGCACGAGATTCGTATATTGATGCTTATCATGAATCGCACGGGTCTACTGAGAATATTGTACCAAATAAAAATGACAGAGAGTCGTATTACGATGGCCCAGAACAATTTTATGGACCATCTCATTCAGGATATCCGGAACCAAGTTTCCCTTCATCGAATTATGGACCACCTGTGTATGGACCTCCTAGTCATATTCCAAGGTATAGAGCGTACGTATACATACACAATTTAAAATTGAATGCACGTACAAATCTAACTTTATTATTAGGTACTACAATTATAAATTATTTCATTTGTAATTTATTTTACATATTTTATGAAAATTAATAAACCTTTTCCAGTTTTCCAGCTCCATTTTATGGAGTTCCGCACGCAATGATGGGATTACTTGATAAACTACATTTAAAACTAGATATTTACACAATTCTAAAAATTATTCTAAAACTAGTTATTTTCAAAAAAATTGTTAGTTTTATCGCATTAATATGTTTATTATTATTTATCCCTAAATTTAAAATGCCGAAAGGAGATGCAGATATGGAGGAATTAGATGATTCTAGATCTTTTAAAGATGAAAAATCGCAAGGTAATTACGAATAATTATCAATTTAGTTAACAATTAATATTAAATTTATTATTTATAGATAACGCACGTCTTAATACCTTAACGCAATATGTATTAGAATCTATAGAAAAATACTCCAGTGACAGAAATATTACAAGCGGTGGAATCCAGAGTTATGCAGCAAGAACGTTGAATGAAATTGATAATAATTTCACTTATCAGAGGTAAATATAAAATAAAACAGAATATTTACACATCTTTATGTTTTCTAATTTTTAGGCTTCTGTCAATGTACGTAAATGAAAATAGTTAAAAATATTGGCTAACAATAAATCGTCAAAAGGACACATACAGATGCATTAACAGTGTATATAAAAGCATCACACCCACAATCGTGGTTCAAAAGGTGCGCTTGATTGTAGGTTAACGAAAATATGAATTTATTTACTATATTTATGTACATAATAAAATAAATTTTAATTTAATAAATAATTTATTTGCATAATAAATACACTTATGACAACAAATTGTTATTATTTCTTCGAAGTTTTGTTAAAACTTTATCTAATCGTTTTATAAACAAATCAACATCAGTTCTTTTCATTCCAACGGCGGCAGCGCACGTTAAATACGAAGTAAAATATTTTTTGCAATGCGTACCCCAACCTATGTAAGTTTTATATAAAAATCGTTTTACAAAATAATACAATACTTACCAATAAAATCATTATTCGAAATTTGTTTGTAATCCGTTGTCAGCACAACTCTTGCACCAGATACATTTTTTGTGAATAACATAGAACCAATTTTTGTGCGTTGCTCTTCTCTAAAAGAGTTCAAACTCATACCTATAACATATTACATATTTTATAATATTTAAAATCTACACATTAAATTTGTAATACCTATAGAAATTGGATTTCCTGGCGTATGCAAAATTCTTTCTTGGTATTTTTCTGCTATTTCTCTTAACTTTTCTTGAAGATATGTGAATAATTCATCTCTTTCTTTTACAAGTTTATCATAACCATTCTTTCCAATATTTAAAAGAGTTATAAACGTATCTACAGTCGGAGAAGACGATGCACGACCTAATTTATTTTTTTAAATTAGTAATTAAATTGATTTAAAAACATATTCTAATTACCAGGATACATTTGTGAAATATTTTCTACTAATATTTTGTCAAATCCAGCAATAATTGTACCTCCTACAGGTACCATTAGATTTTTATCAGTACTTTGTATAAAAATATCAACACGTCCTTTTCTATAATAAAGTATTCAGTGTTTTAAGTTTTATCTAATTTCTTGCTGTTCTTCGTATCAAACATGTCCTACAAAGAATCTAGAATTTTTGAAAAATATCACATTCGATTATTATGAAACATAAAAACATTTATCACGTATTATACATACGTAGAATGAGTATAAGATAAATTCTAAAATAAACAATACCGAGTTCACATGTACCTAGTCGCTTAAAAAATCTAAATTTTAATTTAAAAATCAATTTTAAAATTCATTAGTTATCCTTGAATGTCATCTTTACTACATGTAGGTGAGTTTTTAATATTTTTATGTCCCGGCATCACAGTAGCAAATATTCATCACAAAATTAGTTACAAATATGACTTTATGAATTAAAGTTAGTAAGAATTTTTTGAACATGTTTGACACACTGAAATAGATTAAAATATCTAACTAGTACCTATGTGCTTTTTGAATACAATTCATGCAATAGCGACTTTGCAAGCCATATGCATTATTGATCAAATGCGGAACAGAATATTCCTTACATAATTTGGCAACATCTTCGACAGAATCACAAGATCGTGGTGCAAAACACGATGTTGTTGTCATTATACAAGCAACATTATCTGCACCTAATTCATTTACTTTGGATTCAAGTTCTTCTACATTTGTTACTAACTGGTCTCCATCAATATAAGTGTCAATTATGATAGGAGTAAATCCTAATAAAAGCATGTTACAGTTTAGGCAACAAAGTTAAAGAATAATTCGCTATACCTGCTGTAATAATACTTTTAAAACAAGCTTTTTGATCTATTCGGGACCATATAACAAACTTAGCATTTGGTCTTTGAGTTCTTATTGTTAGCATTGTTAAAACTAAACTCATACCTGTAGCTACAGGTGCTAATAAACAATGAACTTGATCTTCAATGCCTTCAAAAAAAAAAAAAGATAATAAGTAGTTCAATTGCAAGTCTTATCATACCCATGAAGGTTAGTAGATCTCTCAGCATACAATTTGTTAATTTGGCTACAAGACTGGAGCCAGCAGCTTTTGGCTGAATTTCCATAAGGTCTCCCGACCGGCCAATTCCATGTCCAAATCTAAAATGTCTTTTAGCAACGATCTCTATAATAGTAGAGCTCAAGTTTAACATGTACCAATTAATTTATAATAATATATACCAGACGCAAATCTCGCTTCTCTTTCTCCAACTCCACAATTTGCAGGAAAATTATTGCTATCCATAGCAGATAACTGGTTTAAAAATATTTCTATTGTTTGTTCGTCCCATCCTTCATCAGGGATCTTTTTCTGAAATATGTAATTGTTAAAGAACATGTATGTAGATGATTATTAAAAATACTAAAAATTACATGTTGTATAAGTTGTTGGATAAAACTTTCTCTATTACGTGCTGCATCAACCGCTTGTTTAAAATATGACACTGGCAATAGATTTTCTATTTGTTTCCAATTTTCCAGATTCATTTTCTTAGTTTATGCGTCTTAAACTGACATGAGAGACATCAGCTTGACAGTTCATATATGATTGTCGTCCTTAGTCATAACCTGACTTATATAAGAAAGTTTTGTATTTAAAGAATGTTTTATTGTTGACATTTTAACAATAAATCTTTAGAACATTAATAATGAGTAAACAAATGAAAAAAATAAAGGTATGTAATAATTAATAAAGAGGAAAATAAATTTTACACATGTTTGTTTACAGGTTAATACCAAAACTATATCAACTATTGCAAATTTAATTAAAAAGGAAACATTGGATGCAACAAATACTAAAAAAAAGTATAAACGAAAGAAAAGAACGCAGGCAACTAATAATGAGAGGATTGAACCTGTAGGGGACTCAACTAAACAACACCCAAATTTGGGAAATGTACAGAACATGAAATCTAAAAAGAAAAAAAATAAATTAAAGCGTTTGCAAAATGCATCAAATAATAGTACAGAAATTACAGTTAATATTAATATCGCTTTAAATAGCTTAAACTTTAAAGAAGTGAAAAAAGATCGCCTTGGTTCAAAATCACCTAAAATTGCAATCATAAAAGGAAATTCGAAAAATAATTCAACTAATTCTTTGCGAGAAAGAATGCACAATCAATTAAAATCGTCTCATTTTCGGTTTTTAAATGAACAGTTATATACTACTGAAGGTAAAGAGGCAAAACTTTTCTTTCAAACAAATCCGGAATCATTTGAGGCGTATCATGAAGGCTTCAGAAAACAGGTTTCAAAGTGGCCAATGAATCCGTTGAACAAAATTATCACAGCTATTAAGAAAATGTACGGTATAGTTTAATTCACGAAAGATGACTATTCAAGGTCATTTGTTCTAAGAAAACACCAGTATGGGCCATCCAGCGAATCAAGCAGTTTGCGTCATAAATACAATATCATTAGAAACAATGACGTCATATATTAAAAAGTTTACATGAGCATGTAAAACGGATAAAAATATGATCTGTGGGTTGTCTTCATAAATCCAAATCTTTCTTAAAAAGGTAACACGTCTCACGTCTGGTATAATTTTTTTCCAACGAAATCCAATTTTATTTAAAATATTCTGAACTATACTGCTTACGCCGTTATAAATACTCCATTCTTGTAGTATATATGCAACAAACTATGTAGTATTATGTGAGATCCTAGAAAAAAATACAGAATACTGCATACCATACAATTTCTCACTGTTTCTGTACATTGCGTATACCGTTTGCCACACGCTGTACATACCAGGAGTTTATTTTATCAGTAAACATAGGGTATATCATTGCCATAGTTACGATATGAATGTTTGACAGAAATATATTGAAGCGTTTATTTTATGAGTAAACATAGGCGTTTAACATGGGAAGCAGTTTTTTGTAAATACAAAGTGTTCGGCAAAAAATCAAGCCATGCTAGTGAACATGATACTAGTACATTACATCTTGTACAATATTTAATATTAATTAATTTAATAATATTGCAAAAATTGCAATAAATTACAGAAATTGTCAAATAAATAATTGTTTCACTTTTTTATAATGCAATATGAAAAGCTTTACAAATGTCTTCAGTGGCGCAGTGGTTATAACAGTGGCGTCTGAAATTTTTGGTTGGGGTTCAATTCCCCGTTGGGGTAATTATTTTATTTTTTTTTTACGTAAAAATTGTTGAACTTTTAAAAATCAATTTCTATATTACAATCACTTGAAAACAATAATTACATTGTAATAAATAAAGAGAAAATAATTGAGAATAATTGATTACAAAAATCAAAATATTGATACAATAATAATGCATTTTATTTTATTTGATAGAGACAATATCTACAAAAATTTATTATATTTTAGCTATTTTTATTAATATCAAAGGACATACAATGATTATTGTAATCAATTATTCTCAATTATTTTCTCTTTATTTATTACAATGTAATTATTATTTTTAAGTGATTGTAATATAGAAATTGATTTTTAAAAGTTGAACAATTTTTACGTAAAAAAAAATAAAATTATTTTCCAACGGGGAATCGGACCCCAACCAAAAATTTCCACTGCGCCACCGGAGACATTTGTAAAGCTTTTCATATTGCATAATAAAAAAGTGAAACAATTATTTATTTGACAATTTCTGTAATTTATTGCAATTTTTGCAATATTATTAAATTAATTAATATTAAATATTGTACAAGATGTAATGTACTAGTATCATGTTCACTAGCATGGCTTGATTTTTTGCCAGACCTTTATATTTACAAAAAACTGCTTCCCATGTTAAACGCCTATGTTTACTCATAAAATAAACGCTTCAATACATTGCTGTCAAACATTCATATCGTAACTATGGCAATGATATACCCTATGTTTACTGATAAAATAAACTCCCGGTACCTATAGATTTAATTTTCAAATTATTACTGACAAATAGAACGAAATATTACCTCAATATTACAATTCAGTGAAAGTAAGAGCCCACCAATTTATTTTTCATTTTCAAAATAAGTCAATAAATTAACTACAAGCTCTTGAATTTGACAAGACAGAGCATTTGACATTTTGTCAATGAACAACGAAACCAAAAACAAAATGAAATCATAATACAGGTTGAAAAGTATAATATAGACATATAATATTTAGTAATGTACATTTTCAGAATTACCAATATTAAAAAAATATAATCAAACGTCATTTTGCAAAAATTTACAAAATTTTACTTAATATTTAATAATATATCCAAATATAATTATTTTTATTAAAGGTGTCAAATGCATAATAATAGTAATAAAAAAACCAATAAAACACCGTTAATAAAATATATTTAAAAAAATAAAGAAAATTTCAAAAATCCCTAAACGATGACGTAAACCGCTTGATTCGCTGGATAGCCCATAGATTGGCAACATAAATGGTGACATTACATTACTTTCTAACACATTACAAATAATAATGACGTATGTCGTAGAGTTAAAGATATCTAATTATCTTATCTACTATACTGCCCTCTGTGCTAATGTTTACCCATTGACGACGTATAATCAAATTATTATTCCATGGTTTATGTCAAGTTTATGTTTTTGTGTCTTGCAAAAACATAGGTAATGAACATAAATAAATCTTTAAAAAGAAACATAATTTTGCAATTAATATTATGTCAGACGGTTTATAAATGACCTTGAATAGTCATCTTTCGTGAACCGAAAGTATATAGGGCACGAGTAGACACGTGACGCGGGCGACCTTGGAGTGCTTGGAATCAGCTGATTTGTGTGCGCGTATAAACAATACTTTGACTTATTTTGATTTTGAACTACTAAAATGAAATTATTTCACAATTTTCAGGTAGTTAAAACACATAATATTAAAAATAATAACTTCTTAACAGTTTAAAATTAAAATGAGTCAAAACATTGGTCTTGTCAAACTGACATTGTTCTTGTCGAAATGACATGCACAATGCGAGCACAAATCAACTGATTTCAAGCACTTCAAGGTTGATCGAGTCATGTGTCTGCTCGCGCCCTGTAGAGTTTGTCATCCATGATCCATATTATATTGATATGAACACAAATGTAAAACAATCCTACATTTTTTTCTTTTGTTTGCTATTTCGTATAATTTTAATATTTTTTATTCAATTTTGACGTTTTAAACTATCATTATTAACTCCATAGCAACAACTATAAGTAAAGGCTGGTTTATGTAACCTGTAAACTTATGCATTTATCTTAGCATTAGTATTATGACTTTGCATTAAACTTTACATTACGCTGTCCGGTTCATGTACTTCTTAGGGCAAATCAATAAGAGCAGGCCGATAATGTCACTTTTTGTATAACCGACACGTTTTTTTTATATTAAATATATCTACATTGTTCAATTAACTGTATTAGTTGGACATCTTTTTCAATGACACTCATTTTTAGTCAAGACAATGTGACAGAAATATTCAAAAATAACAAAATGATAGCAGGTGTCAATTGACTGTCGTAAATATCGCCAGAATCAAGCTGTCGTCCACGAACATATATTTTTCTGATTGGTTGACATTAACATTATGACTTGAAAATTAGAAATTGTCATATTCTACGGTAACGGCATAATGCTAAGGTTATAGCTACATGTACCGCAGCACGTTTTTGTCTATACTTGAATTATTAATGCAAAGTCATAAGTTTACAGCTTACATAAACCAGCCTTAACACTCATTTCCATTATTTTTCACGGTACAAATGACAGACAATAAAGCATTTTTTATTATATACAGGGTGTCCCATTTAAGGTACGAATGCATTGGTATCTCGAGAACTGTAAGAGCTACGAGGTTGGTTAAGTTAGACAAAAGTTGCCCCATTAGGAGGCTATTTTAATGGTGTTTTGTTATTTGCGAAAAAATGCATAGGTCACTAGATACAGGTGAAAATGTAAATTTAGCGATTTTCTTTTTTTGCGTATAACTTTGTTATATGAAATAATACGAGATTCTGGTTTGCACTTTCTTAAGGCACTTTTGTATGGTGAATTTGCAGAAGTTCTCAAATTTTTTTTATATCTAACCATTTACGAGTTACTGATAGCAACTTTTATTTTTCATATGGAGGTCATATTAAGCTATGGCATTTTTAAATAGAGATTTTTTTTAGCTTTACAATGATATAAAACAATAATGATTTATTTTCATAATTAACAGAAAAATTAATAAAAATTGTTATTTATACTAAAATTAAATTGAAAAAAGTAAATCGAAAGCTGCTATGGAAACAACGAACAACGAAAAAGTGCAACAATTGAATTTTTAAATTTTACTTGACAATAGTAGATTATTACGAGTAATGAACGAATTTTGACAACGAATGTAACAACTCAACATATCATATTTTTCCCAACGAGAAAAATTAATTTTTATTACTCGCAATAATCTACTATTGTCAAGTAAAATTCAGAAATTCAATTGTTGTTGTTTGTTGTTTGTTGTTTCCAATAGCAGTCTTCGATTTACTTTTTTCAATTTAATTTTAGTATAAATAACAATTTTTATTAATTTTTCTGTTAATTATAAAAATAAATTATTATTGTTTTATATCATTGTAAAGCTAAAAAAAATCTATATTTAAAAATGCCATAGCTTAATATGACCTCCATATGAAAAATAAAAGTTGCTATCAGTAACTCGTAAATGATAAGATATAAAAAAAATTTGAGAACTTCTGCAAATTCACCATACAAAAGTGCCTTAAGAAAGTGCAAACCAGAATCTCGTATTATTTCATATAACAAAGTTATACGCAAAAAAAGAAAATCGCTAAATTTACATTTTCACCTGTATCTAGTGACCTATGCATTTTTTCGCAAATAACAAAACACCATTAAAATAGCCTCCTAATGGGGCAACTTTTGTCTAATTTAACCAACCTCGTAGCTCTTACGGTTCTCGAGATACCAATGCATTCGTACCTTAAATGGGACACTCTGTATACATCATAATCGCTCTTTAAAACACGCAAAAGCGTGCGTAAATCGACCATTAAAACACGCTAAATTTTTGAGTTACCTAGGTAACGAAAAATGACAATAAATATGAATAACAACTAAAACAATGGAAAAAAAATATTGTCTTGTTGACTTAACGTAAACAATACCAATAATAGCTAACTGTCTCCTTGGAAACGTTCAAAATACTCACTAGATCAAAAATCAAAACCGTATGATTTGCAATAATTTTCAGTTTTAAATAGTTATGATGCATTTATAATAAAAAATAGCGTATGATACACGTGTATAAGCTAGCCTTTAAAGCACTGCGACTTTAAACTTGTGCGTGCTTTAAAGGGTAGCTTATACACGTATCATAATATATTATTAAATACATGACTTGACGTCTATCAGCCAGTGGCGGCTCGTCCAGGGTGGCAGAGATTTTTTACATCAATATATTATAAATTAATTATTATAAAAGTATCAATTTGATCCTATAGTTATCATTAAACAATGTACTGTTTAAATTGAAATTGGTGCTGTGCCGCTCAACAGCGCAATATGCATGAAATTCTGCTTGAGGGGGCATGCCCCCTTCAGAGAAAAATTATGGCATTATACTCCGCGATACGTTCCAAACTTGTGCAGTAACTAGCGCAGCGCTCACCAGTGATGAACAAGTAAGACGTACGTCGGGTCACGCAGCACACAGAGGCGGCAAGCCCCCCCTGGCCATCTATAATACTGATTTCTTTACTTATGTTCTACAGTAAATTACTCGTGCTAATGGGTACACTATATTTTCAGTATTCTTATTATTTTCTTATTCTTATGAAAATATGAAATCTATTTACCGGTTTGTTCGCATTTAAACATTGGATTTATTATTTAAATAATAAATATGTATATTATATTTATAATAAATTCTATGATATTAATGATTAATATGGAGTTATACAGAATTAATTTGTATAAAACAAATTAATAATTTAAAGTTAAAGTAAACATTCTGTAAAACTGATATAACAACATACATAAAATATTTTCAAAAAAAATTATTTACGAATTTTAATAAATAAATATGCATGTACATATTTAAAAAAATCATCGAAGAGTTTTTTTTAACAAAATTGATATTTTAATTTCCAAATGAATGTTTTGCTTATTTTTCAAGCTTGTAAATTAATTCATAAAAATAATCCCAATATCTGAGTGAGAGAGCCGCAGAGGTGGCAAGCCCACGTTGTGAATCGGAAAGAATCGCACGTACTCGGAGCACTTCGTACCTCGCGTTTCGCGTAGTAAGAGCAAGTCTCACAAAGCACCTCAGTCTCAGGTCTGTCGTAAGAAACGCGTTACTCAAAGCTTGAATGTGTAGTACTGTAATATTCCAATTTTACTATTTATTCTTATCTTGTTACTTCTACTTCCTTCTATTGTAATATATTTTTGTATCGTTATCTCTTGTTTTTGGAGGTCTTCTTCTAGTTTTTTCTATTGTATTTATATTCTTGTTGATAATTAATATTAAAATTGTTAGTAAGCAAATCGGATTTCTAAATAAAGTTCCATGACCACAGATTAATTTGCCCCCCCGCTCAAAAATACCACGAGCCGCCACTGCTATCAGCAACGATTGTCATGCACAGCCGACTAACTGATCAGTTTTTTTATTTTGTCAAAATTAAATATTATAATGGTTTTTATTATTATTTTGTCAAAATTGAATAAAATATTGTACAAACTACGTGGCTAAGAATGTTTATTTACTCGAAGAAATTAACTCACTCGCCCTTAGGGGCTCGTGAGCTAAACTTTCTTCTCATTAACATTAACTTAGCTCACTTGGTGTGTAAATATCTATAAATAACACTACAAAACAATCCATAGCACAAGTACCTACTCATGATTTCTTGTTATTTGTAGTCACAATTTTTTAAAGTAATTAATGCTCAGTTGCAACAACAAGGCTTTCCTCACCAACGGCAAACTATCGCAGTTAATCCCTTGAAGTATAAAGATGATTTAGAATGGTATTTACGTAACCATGAAAAAGCGATTGTATTTTGTCTCCTTTTTTTATCACATGGGGTCTCGTGGCCGCGTGCCTGAGTGTCTGGTCGCGAACTTGGGGGAACCGGGTTCGATCCCGACCGACGCCAAATATTTCCAATTTTAAATGGCACAAAAGTGACCCCTGTGGTGCACTCTCCACACCAGCTATGAGTGCCCGTGAGGTGACGCCTGGAAAGCGCCCACGGTAAAATATATCGTCATCATTACCGATGTGTGCATGTGTTGTAGATACTGGCACACCCAGAAATGGGTAATATGCCGTGATGATATATTTATTTATTTATTTATTTTATTTATTTTTTATCACAATGACTTGAAAAGTTATAGTATAGGTTTAATAAATTCAAGAAAATAACTGAAGTGTAACAAAATTATTCGTAAAATTCTTGGCAAAAGAGGGCAGTGGATCAAAAACTACCCATTAAAGGATTGTGGGTTTATTTTATATTTATATTGTATACAATAGGCTATTCCCGATATTTAAAAAAAAAATTTTTCTTCAAGTACATAAAAATATAAGACCACATGTGAAACTCCGAGTTAAAAATTCTTCCAAATAAGCGAGATATTAAGGCCCTAATTTTAAATTAGCTTTGTGACGTAGGTAATGTGGATATACCAGAAGTAAACAAACAGTGGTTCACAAGCCACGAAAAAATGTTAAACAAATTACAAAATAATGTTTATTTAAATTGCAATATTATAATTTATTATTAGAAACATAAAATAAATTATTATACTTAATTTATTTCACTTTTTTTGTCATTTTATAAAAACAAAGAAATTAGAATGTCACCCGAACAGCAACCGAACAGATCCGACACACCCGAAGAAGTATATTTTTAGTTAAGGCGGAGTTAGGGCGTGGCTTCTCAAAGTCGGTGGTCATACTTGGATCCTATTTGCTCAAACACTCGTGCACATGTCCTGCATCATCAAAAGCAAAACTCCCCGTGTTTTCTAGAAGGAATAATTTATAATGAAATACATATAATTTTCCTTATCCTTTAACTATTATCATTCATATTTTCAATAAACTTTTACTATTTTTGATTACGGTGGAATAGCCTATTCCGCTTACAAATTAATTATTAAAAACTGAAAATTCAAAATAATAGTTATTTACGATATAAGTGGGATATAAACGCTATTAATATTATGTACATCCCACGGTGATATATAAAATAATTTATTATTATCCAATTTTTCATAGTAACCAATTTTACTAAGCACTCACGAGGGTTGTGTGTGAGTCGCATGGATTGTATTTTACCAGCCCTCTGCTTTCCCTCTTGAAAGATAAATAAAATCAGTAGAAGTTAGGAAAGTGTTGCAATTTTGATGGGGCTGAGGCCGAAACTAGATTAAAAGTGTAGAAGCAAGAATGAAGGAAAACATAAAAAACGGTTGAAGATTTGATTTTAATAGAACGAAAGATTTGTTTACCTTCTTAGCTGGGTAGAACGCTTAGATCACATGATCCAAAATGCAGAAGGTCTGTGGAAACAAGATTAAAGGAAACAAGTTGAAGATTTGATTTAACAGAACAATTTGTTTTCCTACATGGTTAAGTAGATAACATTCTAAGGCCCAGTATTTTCATCTCTGGTTAAGTAGCCTATTAATTTAACTGTCAGTTAAAAGAAAAACAGCATAGAAATTACAGCACAAATTGTTAATATTACACGTCATTGTTTCGATGCCACATCGTTCTTATAACCGACAGTTAAATTAACCAGCAGTTTAACCATAGGTGAAAATATCTGGCCTAAATCATGTATTTATAGTTGATAAATCTTAAATAAATATAATTCATTCAAGAAATATTTTTCGAAGTACAACTCGTGACCATTTTTTTCAAATACTTTTTATTTTAGGCAACATCCTTTGAGTTATACATAGTTCTCGTGATTAGGGCCATTTTCATAATCCAGCTCACTTTAAGACTTTAATTAAAATTACTTTAAGACTTTATCTTTCATTTGAAGTAATGCTAATTTGCTCGCTAAAGTCTTAAAGTTGTATTATGAAAACGAACACAACTTTAATTTTAATTTAAAGTGTTAAAGTGAAGGTAAAGTTTATTATGAAAATGGCCCTTAATCGAAGAGTTGACTTAACAATGTTGCCAGGTTAATAGATTTCATTTTTTTCTCTCTCTTTGGCAATTTGATATGGATCTAATTCTAATGTAACATATTTAATCTATGAATAAATATTCTTCATGGCAGGCCAGTTGATCAAATAATCGCAGATTTTGGATGTGGAGAAGCAATGTTAGCTCGATCTGTTCCGCACAAAGTATTTTCTTTTGATTTAATTGAAACTATCCCTGGCGTTATTGCTTGTGATATGGCACATTGTAAATTACCGGCTTCTTCAATCGATGTTGCTGTGTATTGTTTGTCTTTAATGGGGATAAATTTAAAAGATTATTTAGCTGAAGCAAATAGAGTACTCAAAATGGGGTAAGTGTTATAATTTCGGTTAAAGTTTAGTATGCATTAATTTTTAAATTTAAACTTTCAGAGGTATTTTGAAAATTGCGGAAGTGGAAAGTCGTTTCGACAAAATTGAAAATTTTATACAAGGCCTGCAATGTTTTGGCTTTAAGTTAATTTGGAAAGATTTATCTCACAATTTATTTTATTTTTTAGACTTTAGAAAAGAAAGAAATATTAAAAATAAAAATAAATTACCTACGATGCTTTTACATCCATGTATGTATAAAAAAAGATGAAATAAAACTTTCTTATGAATTAATTCTTGTAAATAATTTTAACACTTAATATTAATTTCAAGGCATCGAAGCAAACCGTACATTTTAAAGAACCCAACCCAAAACTGAACCTCAGAAATATTTTTCATTTGTACCGGAGTTGGAACCGAACCGAGTATTAAAATTCGGGTTCAGCTCCGGTTCAGGTTCATATTCAGTTCGAAACGTAAACGTTATCGATATACTTATAGTCGCCTGCGTCTGCGTTGCTGACTTTGTTGAATGTTCGTGTTATTGTCATGCGTTGAATTATAAATTGCGGCTCGAATTTTAAATTATTTTTATATACGGATTGTTATTTAAAAAACATTAATTCTATTTCATTAGTCAAATCGAACCTGAATCCACAAATTTAATGCTTAAACCAGAATCGCAATCGAAACCATCTCTCAAAAAATAAATTAACCTGAACCCAACTCAATTTTTGTCGGGTTTGATGTCCTGAATTAATTTTTAAGTTCAACTCTGTATTAAATGTGATGGGTGTTCTTAGTTTTACAAATACATTCCGTGTACAAAATACAAACTATTTTTACTACAAACTGTACCTTATCTCATGATTTTATTTTCTCACTAAATTCTAAATAAGATATGTAAAATTAAAATTTTGATTAACGCGCCATAATAAGCCTGATAAAAATCTAATGCCCAGTTGCACCAACAAAATTTAAATTTTAATCTACGTTTAAATAAATAAATGCAAATCGAAATTTTGACTGTAATGTATTATAATTCATTTGATATTTCATTTCGATGCAATATTGTCAACATTGTCATTTTAAACTATGATTAACGATAATACGTTGGTGCAATTGGTCATACGTGATGGTAAACCTGATAAAAGGCGACGTATTAGTTATCGGTAGAAAAATGAATAAAAAGAGTAATTTTAGGTACACATGTGTTAATTGCGGCACAAAAGTTAGTGAATTGTATAAAATGTATAGTCCATCTGTTCTCAAGCTCAATACATGTGTAAGAATCTAAAAATTTTCTTTGTCACAGTGAATGTCAAATTATGTTGATAATACTAAAAATCCCTAAAAGATTCGCGCGAATTACGATTTTGTTTTAGGAAGCTTGTAATGAAGTATCGGATAAATATATAGAATATGATCCTGTTATAATTATGATCGATTTAGTTTTGTTACGAAAAGAAGCATACAGGCATTTTTTATATAATACAGAGTTTAAGGTAAATATAAATTATAGGTGAAACTGTAGAAAACTGTCCTCACTTTAGAATTGAACGAAACATTTTGTATCCCATTCTTTTTCAAATCCAATCAATAAGCAAACTTAGTTAAAAGTAGCGCTCTGAGATAAGGACATTTTTCTTCTGTTTCACCAAATTACCTAATAAATAATAATCGGATATTTGTAGAATCATTGGAAACTTGCAGTATTGGTACAGTTAATGGAAGCTTATTCAGAATGGATGTTTAATATTTCTAAACATAATAATGTAAAATATACAGGAGAGGTTGGCGAATTCTTCAATCAATATGATCTACAATTTTATGTGATCTGTGTGAAAATTATGATAGGTAATCATACTTATTTATTTTTAAATTTATACAGGTGTCTCATTTAGAGGTGCCACCATTGGGATCTCGAGAACTATAAGAGATACGATGTCGGTTAAATGGAACTTTTTGTGCGCCTTTGGAAGGATATCCCAGATGTGCTTTTGTTTTTTCAAAAATTTTCATAGGGCACTAGATAATGACAACAAACTGAATATTGTTGATTTTTTCTTTTTCAAATAACTTCTAAACTATTAGTAATTGAGAAAAACGTTTCAAATATAAAAGATAGATATTTTTATTAACTAACCAGTGGCGTACGAAATAAATTTTTATGTCCGTAAATTTTCGAGATATAACACAAACTTATATTTTTTTAAATGGAATATGTATATGATTTTAGTCTCAAAAAATAATTATTTTGTTTTCTTTTCAATGATATAAGGGTTATTACGTTTTACATTTGTTTTGTTCTCTTTATTTTCCTGAATTTTCTTATTATTTCCCAAAAAAACATTATTATTTTAATTAATTATATTGTGTTTGATCGATATAATTTATTTTATGCCTTTATTACTTAATATTTTCATTCTAGACTCATAATTACAAATTACACTATAATGTGCCAAGGGCGATTTGATACAAAATATTATAAAAATTAATTTAATACAAGTTTTGAGCAAATTTTTCTAACGAAATAAATTATTTAAATACAAGGAGTATTTCTAAATAGATATCTTCCAACATTTTCATAATAATTGTAAATTTAATACAAAACACGGAAAAAATAATAATTTTGAAGGCAAAACAAATATAAAACATAATAGCCCTTACATCATTGAAAAGAGAAAAAAATAATCATTTTTTTGAGACTAAAATCAGATTGGGGGTTCCATTTAAAAAAATATAAGTTTGTGTTATATCTCGAAAATTTAAGGATATAAAAAAATATTTCATACGCCACTGGTTAGTTAATAAAAATATTTATCTTTTGTATTTGAAACGTTTTTCTCAATTACTAATAGTTTAGAAGTTATTTGAAAAAGAAAAATCAACAATATTCAGTTTTTTGTCATTATCTAGTGCCCTATGAGAATTTTTGGAAAAACAAAAGCACATCTGAGATGGCCTCCCAAAGGGTTCCATTTAACCGACATCGTATCTCTTATAGTTCTCGAGATCCCAATGGTGGCACCTCTAAATGGGACACACTGTATATATAAGTCCTTGTCCGACTAAAAATAAACAAGCAAATATGTCGCTTATTATTAATTTAGCGATATCAACTAGACAGGTGGTAACTAGCTTTTCCGAACACAGGAAAGAATGTGTAACTATTTGGTGAACAGAAACAAGTCATTCTACTGGGTCGGTTTCAAAATTAACCTCTTTTGACCAAAAGAATGACATATCTCTCTTCATGAATTAGTTGCACATTCTCTCGTCTCAGCGAATAGACCATAGCCATGGAATAAAATAAATAAATGAACAAATATTTTCGCCTTGATTTAAATGTTTATGAGTAGAGTTAGGTTAGATTATTTTTATTAAGTATTATTTGAATTTCTGCTACAATTATCTATTAATTTAAATAGATAATTCTTGCCTTGAACAAAAATTAAAAATAATAAACAAAATAAACTATTTTTATACTTGATTTCTGTCGTTACATTAGTTACTAACAGTTAAGAAAAATCATTCGCTGAAGAAGACACATGTAATGTCGAAACTACTCGGGAATGATAATAATAGACTAATCTAGAAATATTGACTGGTAGTATTTACTCTTAATCGGGGGTGATTAAGCTATGACTAAAATAACAAATTCAATTGTTTTTTAATCATTCCAATGTTCCAATGTAATTTCAAATGGTAGTTATTTAGGGTGATTAAAATTTTGAGTAAATACTACCGGTCATTATCTTTAATATAAATTCTATCCTCTGATTGGTCAGAATGCTTAGTTTATAAAAACAAAAACATATCACTTATCAGCTGTCAATTATCAAATAAAATCGACGGAATTAAGCGATATTTAACCATGTTTTCATGTAATTTTTAATATTCAGGACTACATTTTGCAGATAAAATATTTTTATGTCAATTTCCCCTGAAGAAGGCACCAGTTTCGGCACGAAACGTTGGATTTTTTAATAATAAATAAATACAGAACTTAAACTAAAAAAGGTAGTATTATTCCAATTATTAATATGAGTTCTGAAAGATATTTTAATAATTTAAAATATTTTTTATTCAATTTTGACGTTTTAAACTGTCATTATTAACTCCATAGCAACAACTATATGTAACACTTTATTCACAAGTGAATTAAAAATTTTTAAATCACTCTCACAAAATTTTAACTTACTCTGCAACAAATAATGCATTTAAAATAACAATCAGTTACGAAAATAACACTTACCATAATATTAATTATAGACATTATCAGCCAGTTTCATTACTTTTCACGGCACAAATGACAGACAATAAAGCATTTTAAATGGATGATTTGACGTCTATCAGCGACGATTGTTATGCTCAGCTTACTAACTGATCAGTTTTTTATTTTGTCAAAATTAAATATTATAATGGTTTTTATTATTTCGCCAAAATTGAATAAAATATTGTACAAACCACGTGAGCTAAGAATGTTTATTCACTCGAAGAAATTAACTCACTCGCCCTTACGGGCTCGTGAGCTAAACTTTCTTCTCTTGAATAAACAGTACCTTAGCTCATTTTGTATGTAATTATCTATTATTATTGATAAAGTTTGATTTTACGAATTTAAATTATTTATTTAATGCATGTAAAAACGATCGACTCTCAAGCTTACATGAAATGAAGTATATTACAAAGAAAAACATATCATATGAACTGTCAGAAATTCTGTTTTCAAATGAAAGTTGCAGATAATTAAATGCTGCACCTAAATCACGTAACAGATTTTATTTTTAATTTCTACGTTTAAATTAATATTATTTTTTATATTTTGTAACTTATTAAATCAAATTTCTGACAGTTCGTGGTATGCTTTTTTGTAAGGTCCTCGCGTTTTGAGAAAAAACAAATCAGCACAGTAGTAGTAGTTGTACTACCCACCCCACATATGTTTACTGTACAATATCAATCGCAATATAATAAACAATAAAAATCGAAATCTCTGGGCATGCGGACTCTAATTTGTGTCAATATCATAGTTAAATAATGAGCAATATACCAAACGTGCAAAATGAAATCTGTTCACTGATTTATGCGTAGAATTTAATTATCTACAACTTATATTATAAACATTTTTGTTCAAAATTAATTGGGAACTTTTGAAAGGGAAGAAAAAATGATTCCCTATGTTAAACGTTTATGATCCGCTTTTTAATAAACACCCTGTATATACTCCATTCGCTGTGACGAGAGCAACGACCAAATATAATTAGACAAAACATAGTTTCATTTGTTTCGATTTCGGCTGGCCAGATAGAGATATGTTTTATCTAGTTCGAGTATTTCTTACTAGAGGTGCAATATCGTTGACATTTTAGAATAGAAAGTTTTTTAGAATATACATCAAGTTATACATATATTTCGATTACATGTCAAAGCTGTAAGTTTTACAGATCTGTAAATCTGTAAAAAACTTATAAAAACGCATCCATTTTGCATATGAGACATGAGACGTGGGCTTTGACATTTGCTTGTATGGCCCACCCCAACAAGGTTGCCAAGATTACAGTTTGTGAACCTTGTCCGTGTTGCCAAATGAAGTTAAGCATAAAATTAATTTATAAAAATATTCAATATGTTTTGTTTATTTAATTATTTATAAGCTTTGGTATTAAATAAAAACCAATGTTTTACCCAAAAACAAAACCGCAAATGTCAAATTACACTGATATATTCAAGTGGTCTCTAGTGAGAAATTCACGAACTAGATAAAACATATCTCTGTCTCTTTCTAATAATAAAATTTGTGCACTTTAGTATGCGCGCGCTAACCCAAAGTACTCATAATTGTAGAATCCGGTTTTAAAAGATAGATAGTTTACTTCATTTACTTATAAATGATATAAACTGTGTGTTAATTAACAATCTGTCCATAAGCGTTTAACATGGGAAAACAGTTTTCTTTGCGCAAAATCCCCATTTAATTTTAGACAAAAATGACAAATAAAAGTTGTAGATAATTATATGTACTTTGTTTCAATTCCATGGCTATCGCTATAAATGAGCAATATTTATCAATTTCAAATTAGATTTTACAAGTTACCAAACGTGCAAAAATTAATACTGTTTAGTAATTTAGGCGTAGAATATAATTATCGAACGACGAAATATAACTAGACAAAACATTCCCAAGCTTATAAATAATTAAATAAACAAAACATATTGGATATTTTTATAAATTAATTTTACGCTTAAATTCATTTGGCAACACAGGCAAGGGCAAGGTACACAAGCTGTATTCTTGGCAACCTTGTTGGGGTGGGCCATGGCCATACCACAGACCATCTACACTATCATATACCATACAAGCAAATGTCAAAGCCCGCACCTTATATGGAAAAATGGATGCGTTTTAGTAAATTTTTTACAGATTTACAGAGCTGAAAGACTTCCAGATTTGTGCTGTAATCGAAATATATGTATAACTTGATGTATATTCTAAAAAACTTTTTATTCTAAAAAGTAAAATTCCAATGAAATTGCGCCTCTATTGAGCAATGTTCAAACTATATTAAATATATCTCTCTCTCTGGCCAGCCAAAATCAAAACAAACCAAATGAAGTTTGTCTAGTTACATTTCGTCGTTAATAATTATCTACAACTTGGGGGACAGTTGGGGACTTTTACGCAAATAACAAATTTTCCCATGTTAAACGCCTATGGTCAGATTTTTAATTAACACACTGTATATTATACTATCTTGTATTTGGATTATTCTTTTAAATAATACGTTCTTGTAATGTTCTTATAGTTTACCAATATAATAATTGTACTTTTACGTCAGAAACAATCAAAAATTGTAACTGTCAGTAACGACAGTCAAAATTATCGGCGGCAACAGTTCATAGCTATGATGCTGCCATCTACGTTGAGCTTTGCCCGCCTGCTCCCATTCTTAAACAGAAAGAAGTCATGCTATTGGTTCGGCTCCAATTTTTTTTTTGTCTTTTGACCAGTAGAATGGCTTGTCTCTGTTTAAGAATTTTTAGTTCCACATTCTCTCTTCTCAACAAATGGACTATAGCAGAAATCGTGCAAATAATAAGCAAGATATTTGCTGTTATACAGGGTGTTAAAAAACAAGTGTCCCATATTATGAGGACATATAGTACTGACCAAAATGAGTAAAAAAAATTTAATCAACATGGGTCCGATCTTCAATAGTTTCCAAGATAAAAGGCAATGAAAAATGAGTTTTTTCGGTGTTTACCTCTGCTACTGTAAGAGTTAATGCGTGCTGCGGTACATGTAGCTATAACCTTAACCTTAGCATTATGCCGTTACCCTAGAATATAAAAATTTCTAATTTTCAAGTCATAATGCTAATGCTAACCAATCAGAAGAGTATATGTTCGTAGACGACAGCTTGATTCTGGAGATATTTACAATAGTCAATTGACATCTGTCATCATTTTGTTATTTTGGAATATTTCTGTCACATTGTCTTGACTAAAAATGAGTGTCATTGAAAAATGAGTTAATTGAACAATGTAGATATCCCTGGTAGATATATTTATGATAAAAAAAAAGTCTCGATTTTACAAGAAGTGACATTACCGGCCTGCTCTCATTGGTTTGTCTTAAGAAGTACATAAACCGGACAGCGTAATGTAAAGTTTAATGCAAAGTCATAATGCTAATGCTAAGGTAAATGCATAAGTTTACAGCTTACATAAACCAGCCCTTACGACTTTGATTAAATGAGACATTTTGTTTATCTTTCAGAGGTCAACTTAGATGTGTTTTTGTTTTTCAAAAAAAAATCAAATGTACTAAGATAAAAGTTGTGGCAACCTTTGCCAATATTTAGTTTTCAAATAATTTCGTAACTATTAGAAAGTGAAAAAAATGTTTCTTATAAAATGTTAATGTTTTTTTATAGTCTATTTACTGGCAAATACAAAATTTTGTTCGACCACCATCTTAGTCAATTTTTCTTCGATTCTAATACAAAATGGCCTCTTTCTCAAAAACAGTTGAAGATCGGACCCATGTTGATTAAACTTTTTTTACTCATTTTGGTCAGTACTATATGCCCTCATAATTTGTGACACTTATTTTTTAACATCCTGTATTAATAGACGGACAGTCTGTATATAAAAATATTTTTAGGTACTTTGATATATAACTTAACGCTTTATTTTATTACACTAGTAATAGAAAAAGTATTACATAAAACAAGTTCAATCGACCTTAGAATGGTATTAAAAATATATACTATATCAAGTTTTGGAAAATTTTTCTTGTTACCTGCATTGATATGGTCTGATCATACAAGTGAATATTTAAACATTTTATTTGTATTTATTTATACTACTTTGTGTCAATTTTTAGTCTATTCATGTAAGTAGAAATTAGTTTTACTGTGAATTTATTATAATAACGAATGATATATTATTTCAGTTGTATCTAGAACTTCAATGTTTTGGGCTATTTTCATCATCATTATTGCAAATACAGCTAAAATTGTATCTACAGATATATTAAATAGTACACTAATATTAAAATTATAAACATCATTAATACTGGTATTATTATTTATTTCCTACATCTATGACCTATAGTCCGGGAGGTAGCGTTGCATTTTAGCATATGTTAGATAGTGTTTTTACGCCGATCGATTGTTATCTTTTTCGATAGATCTCGAATGACTAATAAGTGAACCAAGCGTCAGCTGACACACCCGCGGTGGGTGCAGGATTAGTAGGTTGCGAAAGTGGTAAAAAAAAATAAAGTAATAGTACGCCGTAAGTAGTTGACTTCATAGTGAGTTGAGAAAAAGTTATCAGCTGCAACGTGGAGGGGGGACTATGCGTCAGCTGCTCGCATGAACTTGTAAAAAAAAAAACACGTAAAATAAAGTAATAGTACGATGGATGAAATTTTACTAGATGATTGTTTAAATAATTAAAAGTACGAAAACAACAATTAGCTGCGTGCGTAGCGGTGGAAAGACCGTCAGCTGACGCAGTAAAGATAAAGATTATTTATTCGAGAAATGCACAGTAACTTTCTGGGTCCAGCTGACAGAACTCCCCCATGCCCGCACCCAGCTGATTGATAATTTTCTCAAATGTAACTATTAAATTTACAAATTGTCAAATTTCAACCGGCATAGTGACAACTGAATGGTAATCTCGGGAAGTATAACATGCGTAAAACAATATCGTACGAAAACATTTTGTGTTTTTTCCTTGTTTTATATATATATTTAACCAACATCGTATCTCTTGAAATAAAAAAAGTTACCAATAGTGAGTAAGGTTATTGAGACATTCTGTATACAGGATGTTTGATTTTTCATTGTCCAGCTTACATCTTCTGAAATATTAAAGATACAAGAAAAAGTTATGTAGAAAAGTTTATTTTATACAACCTGGTCTATAATTTAGCACAAACATTTTTTTTCCAAGGCCTACCAATTTTCCAGGAAAATATTTAACTTTTGAGTTTTTAAATGGAATACCTGTATATTTTTACGGAATAAAATTCTAAATAAATTTCTCTTTACAATGATGTTTAACAAGTAAGGGTTTACCTTTAAATTATGTCTAATAAAGCAAATAGAAATACGATAAAAGTAGGCTGTGATATTCTATTGTTTATACCAGTAACATCTGTCACAGATTTAATAATATTGATTATAATAGTGAGAAAGGTGTTAAGATTCTTATTTAACTAAGAAAAATAAACGTCGGTTACAGTAATAGCGAAAAAGTTGATATGCTTTGCTGTTTCCACAGATCAAATAATAATAACGTCGGGCTGCTATCCTGTATCAAAATTTATAATAATATTATGTTGTATTAAATTTTGCTACTTGATATTTAAATAAAAGGATTAATAATTTTGTAAATCATCAATGCTAGTAATTCTATTACTTGCTTTATTAGACATAATTTTATTCAAAGGAAAACCCCTACGTAGCCAATGTTCATGTGTGACAGAAGTTACAGATATAAACAATAGAATATTATAGCCTAATTTTATCATATTTCTATTTGCATTATAGGACATAATTTAAAGGTAAATCATTACTTGTTACACATCACTGTAAAGAGAAATTTATTAAGAATATTATTCTGTCAAAATATATAGGTGTTCCATTTAAAAAATTAAAGTTAAATATTTTTCCAAAAAAAATGGTAGGTCTTGGAAAAAAATTGTTTATGCTAAATTATAGATTAGGTTGTATTAAACAACTTTTGTATTTAACTTTTTTTTGTATGTTTAATATTTCAGAAGATATAAGCTGGAATATATATAACAAGGAAGAAACACAAAATGTTTTCGTACGATATTGTTTTACGCATGTTATACTTCCCGAGATTACCATTCAGTTGTCACTATGCCGGTTGAAATTTGACAATATGTAAATTTAATAGTTACATTTGAGAAAATTATCAGTCAGCTGGGTGCGGGCAGGGGGGAGTTCTGTCAGCTGGACCCAGAAAGATACTGTGCATTTCTCAAATACTCTTTATCTTTACTGCGTCAGCTGACGGTCTTTCCGCCGCTACGCACGCAGCTGATTGTTGTTTTCGTACTTTTAATTATTTAAACAATCATCTAGTTAAATTTCATCCAGCGTACTATTACTTTATTTTATTTTTTGCAAGTTCATGCGAGCAGCTGACGCATGGTTGCAGCTGACGATTTCTTTTCAACTCACTATGAAGTCAACTATTTATAAAAAAAAAAGTTTCAGCCGGCGTACTATTACTTTATTTATTTTTTTTTTACCACTTTCGCAACCTCCTAATCCTACACCCACCGCTACTTGAACAGCTAACGATCGGTTCACTTATTAGTCACACGAGCACGAGATCAACATCAACTATCAATGTCAAAATCAGCCGGCTTACTATGACTTTTGTATTTGCAACGCTACCTCCCGGACTACTATGACATTATGATTGATATGAATTTTCATTTGTTTACGACAAATTTTAGTCGATTTTAGACCTCTTTTATTTGATTTGACTGACATTTTAAAAATGGAAACTGAAAATCAGTTTCTATTTGTGGGTGGCCTTTTTTATTGGGATAATGTGTATAATGAATTATCATATTTTAAGTATTATTGAACTATTAATAATTGAAATTCAGATAATTTATAATAATTTTATTTTTAGTTATGAACAACAGAGGACGTCGACCCCAGTGGTTATTAAAAGTGTTCAAAGTTTTGAAATTATTACAGACAAATATGATATTGAATTTAAAGATGATATTGATTTAGGGGAAAAAGTATTAAAAAGAACAGCATTTATATAGTTTATTAATTCTTGATAAATTACACTATAGATTAAATTTAGAAAAAATTATCGCAGAAAAATTAGTTTGCATGAGGATAAAATTATACTATTACAAGATATAAAAGATGTTGCATTGTATACAGCAAATTCAAAATGTATGACTTCAGAATTTGTTTCATTTCTTCATAAACCAGAAGTTGATCGTTTTTTTCGTGCTCTTATTGTGTATTTTCAGTTTTTCTTTCAGGTATATCATATATGATAAATTTAGCTAATGAACTTAAAAAAAAATATATAGGGCACCTGCACGTGACGTTTCAACATGGCGGCCACCAGCTGATCTTGGACAACCAAACCTTTAGTTTGCATTGTGTCTTACGGAGAAATATCGTGCCGTAAGATTTTATTGTGTTTTTACGGCACTTATTGTTTTATTTGGGAAAAACTTATTAGAGTGTGTAAAAGTGAGTATATGAGGAGTGTTTTCCGTAAAAAATAAGTCACGACATTCTTATTGTTTAATGAGTTCCAGGTTATATTAAATTAAAACTAACCCAATCCTATTTTCTTGTGTATACTTTTATTGCATATAAAATAATTTAAACATAATCGGATAGAAACATATTGTATAAATGTTTAAATATATGTAATTTTTTTTAATAATATGTATAAAAAACATGAAAAAATATTTTTTAAATGACAGAATTACAAATTTTGAATGAAGTCTTTTTTAGTAACAGAAAAATATATATATATATATATATATATATATATATATATATATATATATATATATTGTGTCTGTTTCTCACAAAGGTTTAAAAATTAGATAGGTAATCAATGGGGGAGTTCACTTATATTAAATTTGTAGATAAGATTTATTTATAACTGTTTTTAATCGTATTAGTGAATTATTAAATATAAAAAAATATAATTTTATTGTAACACTTTTTTTTTAATTACGTAAAAGTGTAGCATACATTTAAATCGTCCGCCAATGACGTCACGGGATTCAAAGGTGCTACTTCCTTTTATGCAGATGGCGCTGTTGTCTTAATAAATGACATTTGAACAAACATTAACACAAACATAACCTTTGAATTAAATGTCATGCCTGTATGTATAATAACAATACTGCAAGAAAGAATAATAATGTAACAACATATAAACACAAGAACATAACCTCTGATAACGTGTGACAGTAGCGCGTATACAGAAACAGAACAAGTAAGTTAAGACATACGGACATATACTTGTCTTTATTAATGCGTGCTCTGTACGTCGATGATATCACTGGCACCGGAAGTGAGGTCGGTGACGTCACAATTGCGGGAACGGTCATAGTAAAATATTCGCTGCTATTTATCTCGGGTTTGAAGCAGAATTTTCAAGAAAAAAAAAATCGGGAATTTCTGAATTTAAAAATACTATAACATAATATAAAAATTAAAAAATCATGAACTCCCCCATTATTGATTTCATATTGATTTTTAAAAGGCATTTATAATCCTCGTCAAAAAATGTCAATGTATAAGGATCCACATTATGTATCCACTTAAAATTATCGATTTAACGTACTTTGGCTTCCAAAGATAAGTTTTTGACGTATAAACTCAATAAGCTCATTTATATACAATAAAAATACACAATATGACAATAAGAAAAATGAACTCGAAGATAAATATATATATTTCAAATTTAATTTTCTTTATAAATTAAAAAAATCTAATAATTCAATTTATTTCAATATTCATGTTTTCATTTAACAATACACATAAAAAACTTATACAAACTCAAATGAATGTAATACAACCTAATGCTACAAGCTACTTATTTCAATTTAATATTTTTAAAAATATATTTATAAATACGACTGCTTTGTTTTCACTAGTAAATAATTCATACACTTATCTTTAATTATGGCTAATTACATTTTAAAATAGTATGTATAAATTTAGGAAAAACTGAATTTCTTGTACAGAAAACACATTCGTTGCATAAGACGCAATATTAAACTGAAGCTTGGTTGCCCGAGATCAGCTGATTATCCGCCATGTTGTGACGTAGGTGCAGGTGCCCTATTACAGAATGTATTGCAAGTAGTATAGTTTTAGGTATGGGATGAATTAAGAACACGTAGAGAAGAACTTGAACGGAAAATACCGCAACCAAATGTAAAAAATACTGCTTGCGAAGATTTGTCTGACATGAGAAGTATAGTAGCAAAGGAATATTTATTGTTATTATCCTTATTAAATGCCGTGAATAAAATGAATATGCAAGAATTAGACAGAAAACTAGCGGAGCAGTTAATACAATTTTCAACTAGAGTTGTTTGGTATGCATTAAATAAGCCCTTGATTGTTGTTATTGGTAATTGAAATCAAAAAGAAGTATATCATCATATTTTCTACTTCAATGTGGCACATGCCCAAAAACAATTATTTTTTTACCCAGTTGTTTTTATTAATATATTTCTCATTTTAATATAAATAGTAAATTTGATGATATCAGTACGTTTTAAATGCGTAATACAGTTTATTATTTTTTTTTATTAATATGCAGAACAAGAATGCGACAGATTAATGCGATCAAGCCATTTCAATAAATCTGAACATAAACATGCTTTGCATCATAAATCACTAATAAATTATACAAAAGGAGAAAAAAAAATATTAAGGGGGCGGACAGATTTTACTCAAAAACGTTTAATGGCTCAATCTGCACTAGCAAAAGAACTTTTGTATGATACTCATGACCATAGACTTTTGGCCATCGGACAACTCACTTTCCCTCCGTATGATTAACTTGGATGATATAAAAAATACTTCTTATACACATTTTTTTCAGAGATGATGAACGCTTACAATTTTTTGAAAAATTGTATTTACTCCCGGAAGAAGATTTTGAAAAAGAAGGCGTAGTTGTTGGAATTTTGGGGATGTGTCGTGATAACTTTGATGTAATGTTTAAACCTAAACGCAAGAAAATTGGTTCCGAAACTATGCCCCAAGAACTTAATTTTAATTTAAATATTCCGCTATACATAGAATACAGGTAAAAATAGTAGTTTGTTTTTTATTATAGTATATTACTCAATATTCATTGAGCGTGTAATGAAGATTGAATGCTATAGCTCAGGAGAAAGAGAATAAAATTTACGAAACGTGCTGTAAGCATTGTAATTAGTTCGAATCTTTGATAGACATGTGAATAGAATACTAATTTTATCTTTGTTTCAATAGCATATTTCATATCGGTTTATATAAATTTATGAATTTTGTCATTTTGAAATAAGTGATATGAAATCACTATTGTTACTACTTAAGTGCATTTCACGTAAGAAAATAGCATTGGTTTAGATAGGAAAATAAATTCTGCCCTCAGAATTGGCACCTAAGTTCATTCGCGTAAGAAAATAGCGTTGGGTTAGGTAGATAAATAAAGTCCGCCCTCTGATTGCCTAGACAAAAGCGAAATAGTATATTCTATAACCAGTATGGAATAAATAATTTCCGCTCGAGCGAAAAGTTTGTAGGCCGAGCCGTGGGCGAGGTCTACGGTTTCGCGAGCAGCGGAAATACTACTCTATACGAGTTTTAGACTATACTTTCTCTAACACAATTTTCAAAAACTGTTTTCCTCGACACTTGACATTTTTGCTAAAAAAAAAAATATTGGTATGTTACAAAAGCAAAAATTTGTTATTTAACTTACCTACTCTGTAAAATACTACAAAAAGTGTAAAGCAAGGCGTATTAATCAGTTTTTCTAAAAATAACTTTTATAATTTAACAGTGGGGGCAGTGACAAAATCAAAGAAATAATACGCCAAGCAAAGCCAATTTGATTTTGAAAACAACTGCATTTTCCCATGTATTTTAAATGGGTGAATTAAAAAACTAGTTATTTCGTAACAGTATGACAGAATCTGTACAATCTGTAACAGTTTTCAGTTACAGAATGTGTAAATTCCATAATAGTGTTAGAGAAAAATTTTACCTGTCAGCTGTCTGTTTTAAAATAAAATCGAGTGAGACAATGGCCGCGTTCAGTACGTCGCAGCGCTGAGTGCTGAAGTTTGCCGAACGCAATGAATGGACGAATGCGATTAGTCCAACAACTGTATTTGACAATCTACGGTGCACAGCGTTGCTAGCGCTGGGATGTGTTGAACGCGGACACTGCGCAAAGCCACCGCAAGGCTTGGTGTAGATGGCAGCAGGGAGCTATTCTCTTAAGCCCGTATTACTAGGTACATATTTTTGTAACAATGAGAAGTATGTAGATATTCTTGTCTGTAATCATGACTTTTCATGGTTCATGAATGATCACTTTTACAACCTTACATCCAAATAACTATATACTGTCTTGGCAGTAAAAGTGACATTTTGTAGACTGTTATTGTGTCAAAAAAATCGCACTTTTAAACAAATAACAAATGTCTATTTTATTTTGTCTCCCATTGTTATATTTTGTCTATTTTCACAAAGCCACTTAGAATATTTGATTAAAAATTATTTTTTTTCATGTTACTGATATACAAACTTTTCCGGTGATCGTGTATTAATGGGCTATATTAATGTATAGGAAATCATTCATTAATGACCCCTATTAATGCATGATTTTTTATTAATAAAAGATTTTAGTACGTTGCCAGAGATACCACATATACCATTGCTGAAAAATTGTCAAAATTTATTCGTCAGACGCTCCTAACTCAAAAATTTCTGTTATGAAATAAAAATAGATTTTACCTTGGATTTTACAATAGGGTTGTTCACGCTTTTCTGGTTTTTTAATATGTTAATCTATATAGAAAAATAAGAGATACGTATTTTTTTATTTTGGTAAAAAATACTCCATATAGTCATAAAAAAATCGCGAAGTTCAAAAAATATCATCTCACAAAAAACACTAGTATTTGCTGACGTCACACTCATGGCTTAGAAAGAGAGGCCTAGAATAAGTGAAACGGACATAGTGAAAATGCCTGACGTATTTCGTTTCTTTCTAAACACATCCGCAGCAAAACACATGACATAAACATAACCAAGAAAAGATTGATTCTTTGTTTTTGTTTTGTATGTTTAGGTATAATGCTCTTTTGTTTTTAACTGTGTATTACATACAGCAGGTAATGTTTATGAAATACTATATAATTATACTTATAAATAATAATTGCACCGTATAAAACGTATGAATCATGACCATCATGATTGTATCTACATAAGGCAAATTTCGACTATCCGTTTTTACAAATTCTGGGTTCATATCGTAAAACAAGAAGAAATTTTTGGTTTTAAAAATTATTAGGGTTTGTAATTTCATTTACTTACTTTTTTTCAAATAAAATAAATTACAAACTCAACTTAACCTGTTTTTCTTTTAAAATTCCCGGCGTCAAGCACAAACATTCGAATGAAGTCAGGACGGACAAACGTTTTCCACAACCAACTCTATACAACTGTTGTACGCATGCGTCAGCAGTATGGGTGACGCTATCAATACAGAGTGTCCCATTTAGAGGTGCCACCATTGGGATCTCGAGATCTATAAGAGATACGATGTCGGTTAAATGGAACTTTTTGTGCGCCTCTGGGAAACCATCAGATGTGCTTTTGTTTTTCCAAAAATTCTCATAGGGCACTAGATAATGACAAAAAACTGAATATTGTTGATTTTTTCTTCTTCAAATAACTTCTAAACTATTAGTAATTGAGAAAAACGTTTCAAATATAAAAGATAGATATTTTTATTAGATAACCAGTGGCGTACGAAATAAATTTTTATATCAGTAAATTTTCGAGATATAACACAAACTTATATTTTCTTAAATGGAACCCATATCTGATTTCAGTCTCACAAAATCATTATTTTTTTCTCTTTTCAAAGATGTAAAGGTTATGTTTTATATTTGTTTTGTCTTCAAAATTATTATTTTTTCCTTATTTTGTATTAAATTTATAATTATTTTGAAAATATTGGTAGATTTCTATTTAGAAATACTCCTTGTATTTAAATAATTTATTCCGTTAGAAAATTTTGCTCAAAACTCGTATCAAACTAAGGGTTATTGTTTTATATTTGCTTTGCTCCTAAAATTTAATTTTTCTCTTTATTTTCCTGAACTTTCTTATTATTTCCGAAAAAAACATTATTATTTTTATTAATTATATTGTATTTGATCGAAATAATTTGTATTATGCCTTTATTACTTAATATTTTCATTCTAGACTTATAATTACAAATTACACTATAATGTGCTAAGGGCGACCAGATACAAAATATTATAAAAATTAGTTTGATAAGAGTTTTGAGCAAAATTTTCTAACGGAATAAATTATTTAAATACAAAGAGTATTTCTAAATAGAAATCTACCAATATTTTCAAAATAATTCTAAATTTAATACAAAATAAGGAAAAAATAATAATTTTGAAGACAAAACAAATATAAAACATAATAACCTTTACATCGTTGAAAAGAGAAAAAAATAATGATTTTTTGAGACTAAAATCAGATATGGGTTGCATTTAAAAAAATATAAGTTTGTGTTATATGTCGAAAATTTACTGATATAAAAATTTATTTCGTACGCCACTGGTTAGTTAATAAAAATATCTATCTTTTGCATTTGAAACGTTTTTCTCAATTACTAATAGTTTAGAAGTTATTTGAAAAAGAAAAAATCAACAATATTCAGTTTTTCGTCATTATCTAGTTCCCTATGAGAATTTTTGGAAAAACAAAAGCACATCTGAGATGTCCTCCCAAAGGTGCACAAAAAGTTCCATTTAACCGACATCGTATCTCTTATAGTTCTCGAGATCCCAATGGTGGCACCTCTAAATGGGACACACTGTATAGTGCTCGTTTTTATTATAATCTATGTGTGACTAAAATGATGACACAACATGTATTTTTTAAAAAGCGAGATGCTTAAATGGGCCTAACTGAAAAATATTGTGTAACACGTGTGTTAATTGGCGATTCATCATTAATCACCCTCATTCACACACTTGATAATTAAATAACTATTACTAATTGAAAAGAGAAAAGAAGAGGATTTTATTTTAATAAATTTCAATAAGGGTTCCTAGTTGATAGTCGTATCGTCTAATCCTGGCATTTAATAGTAGTTTATATATCAAGGGAGTAAAGTTCGTTATTATTTGTCGAGAGCGCAAAATTGAATACTGAGGGTGTAGGCCAAGGGATGCAATCGCTTGAAGCAAATAATTGACACTTTACTCCCGTGTTATATACAATATTTTATATACAAACGGAAAAGATAAGAATAAAGTTTAACATTATTTACCGGTTGTATATAAAAAATATTACTATAATCAAGTAATATATTTAAAATATTAACTTTTATACGAAGCAATATTTTTCTATTCTTTATAATAAAAAAAGTTAAGCAGTTAAGGGGGGTTCGTGTTCCGAGACTCAGCCTGTATATGTTGATAAAATTGAGACTATTCGATTGCGTGGACGTCCAGTGTGTTAGTGGATTGACGTGATTGATTGTGTACCTTAGGACAGAAAGTTTCCGAGTGGAATGAGAAAAAGAGTGAATGCGATTATGAATGTAGACGCCTCGAAAGACGTATGCTTAGATAGGAATATGTAGCGAAGGATTATTACTAACCCATTATGCTTGTATGTAAATTTAAAAAACGATACTATTTATAGATTTTGTTATGCATCTCAAATCAAGGGCAATAAATATTATCAACTTATTCAAAAGCATATTTTGTATAAAAGTCTAAATTATTATACACTATACTCGCCGTCAAATAAATATGGACTGATGCTCAATTTTTTCCCTTCTCCGTTCTTTGTCCCTTGCCCTGCGGTCTTGTCGCTTCTTCATAACTTAGCATTTTTCAACATGACTAAGGGAATTGGCAACAGTGTAGAAATCTCCAGTCTATATTTATTTGACGGCAAGTATACAGGATGGTGGCGGTTAAGGGTGAACATAGGGATTTAAAATGGGATTTTAGTTTTATGAAATTTCCTGCTTTCCTGTTTATTTTATGGCAAAAACTGTAGAGTACAAAGTCGTTCTATTGATCGGATAGGAATAATTTTCGAGTAGATCAAAATTCCCTCGCTAATATGCATGGAGAATAGATCACTGGAAAAAGATAGCCAATAACCATGTATGTACAGCAAGGGACACTCCGTAGGGAATGTTAGCACGAATCATGAAAGTGACGAAACCACATCTATTCTTGTTGATTATTATAAAATTATGCCTGATTTTGAATTAATCCATTAATTTAGGCTGCGAATATTTCATAGCTCGCAGTGACGTCACCCGAACCATGGCTCTTTGCTTTTGATTCTCCGACCGAAAATGTGTGATTTGTCATAAAAATTTAATACAGCTACTTGTATTCGTCACGCTCGGATCTCGGATGCTATAAACAGGCCACTTATACTTCTTAAATAAATGTAGCAATGGCTGAAATTCAGCCGGCAGTACGGCAGTGGTAAAACATTGCGGCTCGGTGAGGCTGGTGGGACGATAAACGGCAATAGCTGTATACAAGCCCTAAATAAGTAAGCAATTTCGAAAAATAAGAAGTAAAACATTAAAGATCATTTATGAATGCTATTTCAAATCATCATATACATATAACATCACATGATTGTGACAATTGAAAATTTATGTGTCTACGATCACTCCTTAAAATATGTCCAATTCTGTTAGCCTTTCTCTTTCTCATTCATACAAATGTAATTTGATAAAATTGAAGGTAAATCAGCAAAACTAGCAGAGGCAATGTATAATTATAACATTGGAAATTGGCAGTTGATAAAATTCTTTCTACAAAGTATATGCCAAACTGGTTTGTGACCAATTTGAAATTTGTTGGAACGTTCAACTAGCAGAACATAAACTAAAAAAGTAGTATTATTCTAATTATTAATATGAGTTCTGAAAGATATTTTAATAATTTCAACTAGCAGTCAAAAGTCTAGTTTGATGTTTGTGAATAATACATTAATACTACGTATCCGTCGGACATTTCCGAACTAATTTGCTGGTATCGCTAAGGAATTTTTATGTAAATCAATGACAGTTATTTGAATGAATAAAAACGTAGTCAAAATTATTGAAACATTTTTTATCGATTTTAAGCAGATATACAGGCCTATTCTACTAAAAAAATATGTATCGTTATGACTCGTTACTAGGCGATAAGTCGTTATGATAACGATTTTTGCCAAAACCTATTCTGTTATAGTTATTTTCGTAACAAGTTATGAAAAATACCAAATATCATGCGAGTGCAAGTCAATACACACGAGCTAAGATATTTGTATTTCATACAAGTTATGAACATTATTTTTTAGACGAGCTTAAATAAATTTAACTTTTTCTACAAAACTGAAATTTAGGTTCAAACGTACTGACAGCTGACAAATGAATAATGTATACATATAGCCAGAAAATAATGACCTAGCAACCGTGTCAACTATTACGATATGAAATATATCGTAACACTAATGTGATAAGTTCAACTTTTAGTGTTAGGATACTACGTTGATATGTCATACTTATCACTTATCACAATGGTCGTCTAAAAATTTATTTATCGTTACATATCGTTACTTCACATCGTTTATTAACGAGAAGTTCACATGTTAGACATATTTTGAGAACAAAAGTAAAAATGGCTGAAGAAGATATTTTGTTAATTGTAGCTGAGAAAGAGATTCGGCAAAGATGAGTATTTATTTAGTTCTGTACACTAATTATATATATTATACTTTTTAGTATTAGACATTTTATTTATATTTCAGAAATATATTTAAAAATTTAGATTTAGATAATATTTAGTGGACGAAGGACTCCAGGCTGTTCTGCATGTTGATAAGGGTAGAAAAATGAAAAATTCAAGGTTTTTTCTTTGCAGATTGTAAATAATAAATAAATAATTTTCAAATACATTCTGCAACGAAAAAACGTTTTCTTTTTTCTAACCTTAGATAATATTATTTATATATTGATTATATAATATAATATAGAATATAGATGCACTATCTATGTATTTAAAAATTATGTATTTGTATAGGGACGTCAGATTATATAATCGTACACTGCGTGATACATCAGATCCTTTTACCCGGTCCCACAGAATTTAAATGACTTGTAAGTCTTCTCCATATTTCTTCCAATTCTTCAGTGGACAATTTATTAATTCTTAATGAACTGTTATTTTCCAGTTCTTAAACATATATTTCATACTGTCTTTGAGTTGTCCTCGAAGCCCTTTTCTTTATATCCAATGTCAAATTCAATTAAATAAACAAACAATGAATCGATATGTCAAATTTAAATTGAAAAACATATAAAAATTTATTGTCAAAATATACATGAAGTTAGATATTATCGTTATAATCCTAATAACGATAATTTATAACGATATGATTAGTAGAATAGGTTTTTGGCATTTGTCGTTATTAAAGTCGTTTAATCAAATGCTTAGCGACAGCCGTTCAGTAACGATATCGTTATACATTTTTTTTTAGTAGAATAGGCCTCATAGTCCGAAATAGGATGTTGGAAAAAATATTAATTTAAATCACATATCTATATCGATGACAAATAATTGATATTTGTCATTTTTATAGCTTAATTAGTTTATTATTTTAATCAATCATTTTTTTAGTATACCTGTAATATATATATTTTTTTTAATAGTAATGATGCTATTCCTACCGTATATCCATCAGATCCCCCAAGAATAGAGTCAGCAAGAAGAAATACTTTATTAATGGACAAGAAAAAACTCTGGACTCAACGTCTACAAAATGTTTTACCAGAACAGTCAATAAAAGAAAGCAATGTGGATTCATGCGCGAGTCTATTAATCTAAAACTAATTTATTTTCTGATTGATATAATTATACATTTCATTTTCCGAGAAATTAAATTTGGTATTATTGACAAGATCATGAAGTTCAAATAAAGAAGGATTTTGAAGAGCTAAATTTCCAATTACGATTATAAACGGATATCCTACTCTTCGAGCATCAAATAATCTTTTACCTATTGTCATATGATTTCTGTCATCTATTAAAACATTATTTGTCAAAAAAGGATTTTCTTCTAATTTTGAATAAATTTTCTGAGTAAATGTAATTGTTGCATTCTCTTCTTTACTTCCGCTCTACATAAAAAGAAATAATTTATATATTAATATACAGGATACATAATTTAAGAATTTATATAAAATAGTTACCTTTGGAGGAATTATAACTGTAATAAATGGCGCTAGACATAATGGCCATCTCATTTCATTTTCTAAAGACAAAACTTCGACGGAAGCAGCTAGAATTCTAGATAATCCTAAACCGTAACTTCCCATTTGTAACACATTTGGCTTTCCATCAACAGATAAATATTTAGCATTTAAAGGATTTGAATATTTATCTAATAATAGAAATGTATGTCCGACTTCAATTCCTGAGGTAATAGTCACCTCTTTATTTTCACATTTCGGACATTTATCACTGCCGCTGATCTCCACATTCGCTGTAAAGTTACATTTTGAACACAGCAATAACTGATCTTCACCAATGTCTGCGGGAAAGTGGAATTCGTGAGATACTGACCCACCCATGTTGCCTGTTGTTCCCAATACTACAAGATACATATACCTTTAAATGATTTGTATTTGACTACGAAATGAATAGAATACCTTTCACATATTTAAGACCTATTCGATTAAAAAATGAAGTATAACTTTCGCATACGTCTTCATAAGTTTTTCGAGCTTCTTCAACATTTATATCAAATGTATACAAATCTTTCATAACAAATTGTCTACCACGCATTAAACCAAATCTCGGTTTAATTTCGTCTCTATATTTACAAGTTATTTGGTATAATTTTAATGGAAACTGTTTATATGATAGTGGAGAAACAGATGCAAGTAAATCACTAATAGATTCTTCATGAGTCTGAAATAATACAAATAACTTATTGTTATAGTTAAATAAAAATATACTCTATTACCTACAGGACTTAGAATATACTTTTTATTATGTCGATCTAGTAAACTAAATAATTCTTGTCCACCAGTATCAATTCTGCCTACACAAAATAAATAAACTACGTATTTACACCTGTTACTTTGCATTAATTTACACTGATTTACACTTACCAGTTGTTTTCCAAAGATCTGCATTTGTCAATGTAGGTAAAACAATTTTTTGAGCGCCAATTTTTTCCATTTCTGTGTCCACAAGTTTTGTTAATTTCTCCATAGAACGAAGGCCAAGAGGCAAAAAATGAAAGCAGCCTGGGTTAGCTTGTCGTATTATACCCAAATCTAGCATTAACTAAAAAATTCAATTAGTATTCAATATTCAAACATCGTACATTAAATTCGCTATTACCTTTTGACTATTTGAAGTCATATCTTGTTTCTTTATAGTTGCATTTTTAGGCAATATGTTCATTGGTTGAAATATTTTTGATAATTTATTAATACGACTCATTATTTAAATAATTAAATTCTTCAAGCACAAATTAAAAAGGAGTACCAGTTTTAGGTTATAAAAATTAGGTTATGTTATATTTATAAAGACATAAATAATAATTGGAATTATAGAAAGGTTTTAAATATGGTTAAATGATATATTTTTACATAAACAAATTTAAATTTTAAAAAGAATGTGATTTGAATTCCCACCGAAAACACGTATTCTCATTGGTGAAAATCTACACGTGGAAAGAAAACGAAAACTGCTTGTGTTGTCGGTCTTGTCAGTTGTCAATTTTGTTCATGTGTTTGTGGAGTGGATATGCGTGAAGGTTTGCGGGGGTGTATCGGGAATACTTCCTTGACCAAAGATGTGTTATCAGTGTTCTTAATTTTAAATTATTTATTATAATAGTAGAAAAGTAGTTTGCTCCAACATATAATAATTTAAATTTTAGCACATTACATTTAAAATGTAAGTAGAAAATAAAATGTCAATGACTTGTTAAAAGAGTTTTTTTTTATATAAAAGTTCCACTTTTATCAGTTGAATGTGTTTTAAAAAGATAATATAGGTTCTGTAGAATCTGATTTGCGGTTTTATAAGCAAAAATAAACAGTATCAACAGGTTTTAATAGAATGCGGGTTCATTTGTTTACAGGGGTGCTGCGATTAACATTGTAGCAATTTTATTATTAGCTTACTTTACAAATCTTTATGCCGAGGAAAACGATTATTACAAACTATTAGGAATACCTAGGGATGCAGATAATAGATCAATACGTAAAGCCTTTAAACAACTGGCAGTTAAATTACATCCAGACAAAAATGTGGTAAGCGTAACGTAAAACGTAAATATTGTGGAGTGGCATCATTCATACTAATGATGTAATCATCTTTTTTAGGATGACCCAGATGCACAAGCAAAGTTTATTAAGCTTTCTCGGGCATATGAAGTACTTAAAGATCCTAATATGAGAAAACATTATGATTTGTATGGTGATGTTAAGGCTGGTGATTCAAATAGAAAACAGACTTTCCATAGCTATTCGTACTATCAAAATGAATTTGGATTATACGACGATGATCCAAATATCATTACTCTTGGTTTGTCTGATTTTGGTGAGTTTTAAAGTCGTTAACAACTTTGACTTATTCCAATTACATGTTTAATTTTTAGAATCAAACATAAACGACCCAAACACTGCTTGGTTTGTTAATTTCTATTCTCCAAATTGTCATCATTGTCATGATTTAGCTCCAACTTGGCGTAAACTTGCCTCTGAGTTAGAAGGCGTGATACGTATAGCTGCTGTAAACTGTGAAGAAGATTGGCAACTATGTACTCAATTACAAATACGTAGCTACCCCACGTTGATGTTTTATAGCAAAGATGTAATAAATTTCTTTCAAAAACAATGTCGTTTAGATTACATATTTTATTTTATATGCAGGATCATATGTTTGAAGGCGAAAAATATTCTAATAATAAAAACGTAGAAGAATTACAAAATTTTGTGTTAGACCGTTTAGATATACAAATTATTGAATTAAGTTACATAGACTGGAATCATGAAAAGACACGGAAACAGCCATGGTTATTATTTTTGTGCGGAACTACAGAAGGTCTTTGTCCCGAAGAAGATACTATGTTAAAATTAGCAGCTATGCTTGTAAGTACAAAAAAAAAAAAAATATACAGGCTGTCTCTCAAATAGGAGGACATGGCTTAACCACAAATTCCTGAGGCTAAAATAAGACGATTTAACTACCGGAAAGTGTACCAGTTAGCCAGAATTCTGCTTCAAAATTCTTCGAAAAAAAAAAAAAAAAAAAAATTGCTTATAATAACAGAACGCTTTATACGATTTGGATGAAATTTGGTATGACAGTTCATATGTTTATGTCATCTTTTAAGGTGATACTTGTTATTATTAGTGAACCACTAGTGTATGAAACTTAGGTGTCCCAACATTGATTAGACCGTAACTTTTTAATGGACACGCCGATAACATAATAGTATATTATGTGACAAGTGTGTGAAGCTGAAATTTTTACATGAGGGTGGAGATTGCACAACGAGCCGAAGGCGAGTGTTGCGAACCGCCCGAATGTAAAATAGGCTTCACATACGTATTACATACTATACTTTTTCTACGACCTTGCAACAAAATATATTTTTTCTTCACATTGTCATTCTTTTAACGTAAAGCCTCTGTATTATCGACTTGTGTAACCATGGTTACCAACATTACGGGTGTTTAACAGATTTGTTTTATAAAATACAATTCAGTTTGTAATATTTAAAATAATGAACGGTGCGTGAAATGCTACTTCATACACAGTGTGCAAAAAATCAAACTTCTCACATAAAAATTGATACGTGAAGTACTCACTTCACGCATGGGAGTAGAAAAAAATATTTTTTTTCAGAAAGATACATTCAATAGTAAACTTTTCTCTCTCTCTGTTTAATTTGTGATATGTTACGGTTCAGACAGAAAAAAATAAAACCTGAGTGACTGCATCGTGAATTTTTTTAAAATAAATTTAATCTAGCAGTCTATCCAAATGGCAAACACCTAATTTCTAATGACAGTAACAATTGTTTATGGGTTGTCAAAAACTTCTTTCGCAATATTCAGAAACTAGTAACATCCGTTTGTTCGGCCTAATAGTATTTTACTACCATTATTATAAATAACACGAATAAATATGTTAGCTTACTCCTAAAGTTGAGAAGATTGACAACTCGTTACTGCCATTAAAAATTAGGTGTTTGACATTAACCATAACAGATATCACAAATTAAACAAAGAGAGAAAAGTTTACTATTGAATGTATATTTCTGAAAAAAAAATAATTATGTTATCGGCGTGGCCATTAAAAAGTTACGGTCTAATCAATGTTGGCACACCTAAGTTTCATACACTAGTGGTTCACTAATAATAACACCTTAAAAGATGACATAAACATATGAACTGTCATACCAAATTTCATCCAAATCGTATAAAGCGTTCTGTTATTATAAGCAATTTTTTTTACCTCCCGCTACCCTTGGTAAGGGAGGTATAGGGATCGTGCTAAAAATCTCATATCGAGATTTTAGTAAATGACCACGTTTTAAGTTCCCTAGAATCCACTTTTAACATTTTCACGATGATGTCTGTATGTGTGTATGTGTGTGTGTATGTGTGTGTGTATGTGTGTGTGTATGTGTAGGGATTTTGTCTTCACTCTAACTCAAATACTATCATTCAGAAAATTCTGAAACCTTGTATTTCAATCCCATTCTAATATGAAAAGAAGCCATTAGATTTTGGTGTAAATCGGATATCCGGAAATGGCACTTTACCTGAAGCTCATAATGGTTTTTCTTCAAAAAATACCATTAAATGCCATTTTTTCGCATTTTATGTCTTATGAAAATTAAAGATTATTGAATATTCTACTGGAATACATTAATACTTTTTCTATATATTTTACATATAAATTTAAAAATATTTTTTTTTATTAGTCGCGAAGCCTAAGATAAACACCATAATTCGTTTGTTACACAGTTCATATTTCAAATGAATGTAACTGACAGTTAATGTCACTGTCAAAAAACTAATCACTTCAAATTAATAATAGTGACATTTTAAAAAGAAAATAGTAAATAAAGCAATAGTTTTCTGCAATGGAACAGTTTGCAGCGGTAGTAAATACGTAAGTATGTATTTAAATTAATAAAAATTCAATAGCGGGAGGTTTTGTGTTGGCCACATCAGATTTTTTTTTTTAATGACTTTGAAGCAGAATTCTGGCTAAATGGTACACTTTCCGGTAGAAGCAAGTTTAGTTAAATCGTCATATTTTAGCTTCAGAAATCAGTGGTTAAGCCATGTCCCCCTATTTGAGATACATTCTGTATATTGAAAGTAAATTTTCTGGGTTAATATGCTGTTGTCACTTGTCACAGTTACTCTTGATTTTTAAACAGATATTCTGATCATGTACAGATGCCCAGAAAAGAATAATGTGTCCAATATAAGATCTATAAAAGCTGATTAAAGACAAAAGTTGCCCTATTTGGAGTCCATTTTAATGTATTGCTAATAAACCGTATAAATTTAATAATGTTTGTATTTTTACTGTTTAAAACAAATGAACATAGATGAGTTACACATCGTTCAAAAGCTAAAATTTACTGTTGAATTTCGAGTCAAGGTTTTAATTTTTATAAGGACGTCATATTGAAAGGTTACGCATGTGAAGAGATTTTTTTTTAGCTTTTTAGTGATGTGTAACTTATGTACATTTGTTTTGAACAGTAAAATTGCGAAAATTATTAATTTTTTTACGGTATGGGCTCCATATGGCAACTTTTGTCTAATTTAAGCGCCTTCGTATCTTTTATAGTTTTCGATATTCTCATGTTGGACACGTCATCCTAAGCAGCCTGTATTATAACCAAATAGCATTTGTGTGAAAATGGTTTTGGTTTAATGAAGCCATTGCCTGACGGAGATAAAAATTGACTGACATTTTTATGTTGGGATTTTTTCAACCGGCCATACAGTTCAACTAGCCTAATATTTTAACTGGCTCTTGAGGAACAACTTCGAATCTGTCCATTACCAGTTCGAGCTTGATAAAACTACCAAAGTACACAGCTTCATAGGAATTGGAAGTCCTTACACGAAAAAGATTGATGCACGCAACAGAAAATTGATATGGGTCTTTATGGGCCAACTTTTTGAGATAAGTATAATGGTGTAAAGACATTTCAGATATTTTCATTTCGGGTTTGTGAACAAAAAACCGGAAATTTGCTGATATTATCCTTTAGCTGTAATTGTTTTCTGCGTAGAAAAAGATCCTTTTAAAGTATTCGAGTTACGACATAATCTCGTATTTTTTTAAATGGAACTTTTATTTAAAAAAATATGTACATGTGTATAAAGAGAGCAATTATTGGCATTTAAATAGTTTCAACATGGGAGAGATTACTTTATGTAGCTGACACCGGATGCAGATATGGGAACCGGAACCGTTAGCTGAGGCACTTCCTATAAAATAATACCATAAGATAGAGTATTTTTTCTTAGCTCTTGAAATATCCTTAACTTATTGGTCTTATTATTTCAAATTAATGAAATATTTAAGAAAATCTAATTTTATTTCAATAATGTTCGAAATCGTATATTAAATTGATCTTTACATCATTGAATATGCCTCAAAAAGTAGACTTACATCAATTTTCTGTAATGTACCTAACAAGAAGAAAGGTTTTCGTAGAAAGAAAAGATTTCTTCCATTCTGTACCGTTACCACTATCACCATCCAATGATATCAACGCCAAACTCAGATTACGAAACATAGTCAACCGATATACTTTTAAATTCTTTATACTTGATCTTTCCTTGGCATTTACGAGCCCAAACTCATAATAATTCAGCTGGTTTATATTTTTAACAAATTATAAAATCTACACAAATGGTTATAAATTTCTACAAAATTCTTTCTGCTACTTTAAAATTTAAATATAGACTATTTGTAGACTTAAAACTTTTGGAGAACTGTTGGCCAAATGACTGGCGATAATAATTCGACCGGCATTTTAAGGGTCTTCTAGTCCAGGTTTAGCTTCTACCGAGATCCTTTACTTTTGACACAATGAAAGTCAACTTGTAAATATCCAGGGCGTACAGTAAAACCTACCTTGCAACACATTTGGGACAATACAAAAAAATGTGCAGGGTTTAGGTATACAATGCCCAATAGTATTAAAGCTGGTATTACTAGTAAAAGCAATTGTAATGTTTAGTTTTTGTATGTTTAAAATCTATATTTTATATTAGTCGAAAGAATTTTGTAGAAATTTCTCATCATTTGTGTAGATTTTATAATTTGTTTGATGAAAATGTAAACCGATCGAACTATTATGAGTTTGAGCTCGTATCTAAAATCTTATTAAAAGCAGTAATTCATATTACGGCTGAAATAATCGTAATTTACTTAAATTTTTATTTTAGGATGGATTAATGAAAGTAGCCAAAGTTCAAGATCCAGAACTATGTAGTGCAATTAACTCAGAGTACAAGACGAATCCTATAGTATTTTGGCAAGCAGAAGAGTCAAATGATATAATAGAAACTAAAGAATCTGCTAGTAATATTCCAGTAGTTCATAAATTAAATGGTTTGGAGGCTCATGAATTAGCTAAACAGATATTGGAATTACTCCCTGGACCGCAACCTATGGATGAAGAGATGTTTAGGGTAAGTATTAATATTAAACTAATGCTTGATATAAATGAGATTATGTAAAAACGGTGGTGTAAATGATGGGTTCTTTTCTTTTGTGTTTGAATGTTTGTGATTTATGTAATTTTAGGATGTGAGAACTCGTCTTCGCTTAGGTGATAGTAAAGCTTGGCTTATTTGTTTCTCGTTGGGCGCAGCTACTGAACTAAGTGTACAGTTGAAGAGATTGCCTGCTTTCTTACCTCACATGAATATAGGTTAGTAAAATTTTCTTATTTTTTTTTATGTGAGAAAGGGGAAGTTTTCGAATTTTTGTTTTTTTTTAATATATTAAAATATTTTTAAATCTAAAATATTTTTTCTTTTATATTTTGGAATATTTTCTTCTCGCCATTATTGGCATGTATTTTTTACAGTGACTCAATACACTTACAGAATTGACGTCACAGGAAAGAGAGAGATAGAAAATCATGGTTTCAAACAAACCTCCCCTCGTCTTACGTTCCGCTCCTTGATCCTACCTGTCATTATGTTTGCATCTGTTATTCAGTGTTAACCTATTTCTTTATTGTGATTTGTTCGTTGTGTTTAATAAAAATGAGTTTAAAACCAGAAGATGTGCCCGGGGCAACTTTTTTGTTGGAGTGCAGAGGTCTACGGCTGATGATAGGTCTTTGTTTGGAAGCGGTAACCATAGCAACCTTTAGTTCTATGCTTTTCCGCTAGATGCGCTCGAACAAATTGCAATGAGGTATTGCGAATACGAATATGTTAACTTCATAATTTTATTTAATATAACAGTTTGTATAAAAGTTTGTTTATTTAGATTAGAAAAAACAATTTAAAGTATTATGCATTCAAAACGATGCCGAAATTGTGCGTATTCGGGTACAAGCCAATGAATAACTCATTTAATTAATACAGTATTCGACATATTTTATATAATAATTTAAATATTTCGATATGTTTAGGAGCAATCCATACTTGCAACGTTTATGGTTGTATAACCTATATTTTAACTACGACTTTGAAGTTTAAAATGACAACAAATGCCACGGAACATGCTATTACCTTATTGGTTGGTACACGTTGACGTCAGTAGGCAAGGGGAGAAACGGTGCATATCTGCAGCTTTCCCGAGAATATCACTTTTAATAATTATTTTTACCTTCCGTCAAAAGGAAGGTATTGTTTTTGGTCAAAAAATTCGGTGGTGAGTTTTTAATGAATAAGCACGTTTTACGGTCCCTACAATACGAATGTACTATTTTTAAGATGATGTCTGTATGTGTGTGTGTGTGTCCGTGTGTGTGTCTGTGTGTGTGTCTGTGTGTGTGTCTGTGTGTGTGTCTGTGTGTGTGTCCGTGTGTGTGTGTGTGTGTGACGAATTTTTCTCCGACGATAACTCCAAAACTACAATTCTAAAAATTATGATTCTTTCATATTCCTCTTCTTTACAACCATATGAAGAGCTGATTAGATTTTGGTTATAATTGGTCAACCGGAAGTACCCTTATTTCAAGTTCTTAACAGTTTTTCTTGAAAAATCGCAGTTAAATATCATTTTCGACATTTTATGTGATTATCAATAGAAAGAATATCTTATTCTCTATACGGTTCGATTATACATTTTCCTTCATATTCAATAGATATAGAGTCATAGAGAGATTAAGAGAGATTAACTTTCGAAAATCAGTCAGCATTGCAAAAATTATGAAAACAACAGATACACATATTCAAAAAAATCTAATTGACACATGTCAGTGGCAAGTGCAAAACCAAAGTGGAAAATATATGATCTGAAAGTGATATAAGTGACAGAGTGTCCCTCGCCAGTGGGAAGAAAAGATGGAAGGACTGTATAGCAGAAGATTTGAGAGAGGAAGAACTGTGTCACGAATGTGCTTTGGACAGGAATGAGTAGAAGAGAAGAGTAAGAAACAGCGACTTCTAATAAAATAGGGCAAAGTTGAAGCAGGAGGAAGTGTTAACTGCAATACATAATGTACGTCGTATTCGTATTAAAATTTTATTAGATTTTAGAATATTTTCAAAGGAACTTTCAGTATGGATATGTAAAAAATAGTGTGTTCTTGTTACAACTATACAGGATATATAGAATCTTTTTCAAGGAAATTTTGGTATAGGATATGTACAAAATACATCGAATTGACGGAAGGTTTTGTGCTGGCCACAACAGATTTTTTCTTTTTACCTTCCGTCAAAAGGAAGGTATTGTTTTTGGTCAAAAAATTCGGTGGTGAGTTTTTAATGTATAAGCACGTTTTAGGGTCCCTACAATACGAATGTACTATTTTTAAGATGATGTCTGTATGTGTGTATGTGTGTGTGTCTGTGTGTGTGTCTGTGTGTGTGTCTGTGTGTGTGTGTGTGTGTGACAATTTTTTCTCCGACGATATCTCCAAAACTACAATTCTAAAAATTATGATTCTTTCATATTCCTCTTCTTTACAACCATATGAAGAGCTGATTAGATTTTGGTTATAATTGGTCAACCGGAAGTACCCTTATTTGAAGTTTTTAACAGTTTTTCTTAAAAAAATGCAGTTAAATATTATTTTTTTACATTTTCTTATTATATTTATTAAAGAAAATACTCTTCTCTATATGGTTTGATTATTCATTTTCCTTCATATTCAATAGATGTATAGTTAAAGCATTACAAAGAAATTAATTTTCAAAAATTAGTCAGCTTTGTTATTTATCATGGAAACAGCTGACATAATTATTCAAAAAAATTTAATTGACAGATGTCAGTTGCAAGTGCAAAACCAAATATGGAAAAAAGTATAGGATCTAAAATTGGTATGTCATAGTGTTGCTCGCAAGTGACACGCAGAGAAAGGCCAAAGAGAAGATGGAAGGACATTACTTAGTGTAGTTTATGTTATAATTTTATTGGATTTATAGAACCTTTTCAAATGAACTTTTGGTATGGAATTTGTAAAAAATAGTATGTGTTCGTGATCGATTTTACATGATAGTATATAGAATCTGATCCAAGGACCTTTTGGTATGGGATTTGTACAAAATACATGGAATTGACGGAAGGTCTTGTGCTGGCCACAACAGATTTTTAGAGATTAATTTGAATAAAAATAAAAATACGGGGTCAATATTTTTTAGTTTTCTATTAAATAATACAAAGAAAAAAAATCGTGCAATACCTCATTGTGTGTCTATTGAATAACAGTGGCAACATACGATGTCTCGATTCTGATTGGTAGTTGAAAAATCCGCTGTGTTTTTACTAACTTTCCGTTCATTACATATTTCGAGTTTACATCTCGGTCGGAGCAGACGGGCAAAGCTCAACGTAGATGGCAGCATCCTAGCTATGAATTGTTGCCGCCGGTAATTTTGAATGACTTCACTGACAATTACAATTTTCGATTGTGTTTCTGGCGTAAAAATACAATTATAAAGTCAAATTCACATGAAACAATGTTAATTATTATAATTTTTACCAGTTGTATAACTAAAAATTCATTTTTCTGAAAATGATTTTCACAAATAGGTACTTGTTGTACATGTGGAGTTAAATTTTATTATTCTTTTCTACTTTCATCTTTTGATAAACTAGAAGAACATAACAAGAACGCATTATTTAAAAGAAGAATCCAAATACAAGATAGTTTTAAGTAACTATCTGTCACTCTTAATACTGGATTCTCCAATTATGGGTACTTTGGGCTAGCGCGCGTACTAAAGTGCTCAGATTTTGTTACATAGTTTTAGAAAATTCATAGCTAGGGCGGTGCTACATGCTCCAATGGGAGCAGGCGGGCAAGGCTCAATTTAGATGGCAGCATCGTAGCTATGAACTGTTGCCGCCGATAATTTTGAATGACTTCAATGACAGTTTCAATTTTTTATTGTGATTCTGGCATAAAAGTACAATTATAAAGACAAATTCACATGAAATAATGTTAATTATTATAATTTTTACCATTTATTTAATTAAAAATTCATTTTTCTCAAAATGATTTGCACAAACAAATACTTGTTTTATATTTAGACTTAAATTTTATTATTCTCTTCTTCTTTCATCCTTTGGTAAACTATAAAAACATAACAAGAACGCATTATTTAAAAGAAGAATCCAAATACAAGATTTAAGTAAATATTTGTCACTTTTATACCGGATTCTCCAATTATGAGTACTTTGGGCTAACGCGCGAATACTAAAGTGCACAAATTTTATTACATAGTTCTAGAAAATTCATAGCTAGGATGGCGCTATAGTTAGGGTGCGGTCCGAAACATGCTATCAAAGCTTACAGTGCGTAGACTGCTCACAGCTGGTCTGATTTGTTTGTGCGCGCTGACGACTGTGAACACGTTAACGATTCGGATTCGGACCCTTCGTAAGCGCGCTTACTTCTTGCCTGTCATTTGTGACAGCTTGTATATAACCTCTGCCCAAATATTAAATGATATAAAAATAGTTATGATGGAAACAGTTTCCCTCTTCTGCGAGAGATGATGAAAGGATTAATTTCCTTTAAAAAATCTTTATTTCGCCTACAACTTCCATTTTAACAAAACCACTTTGACCCATATTCTCAACTGTCGATTTTTACTTTCCGTCCGTATTGTCTTTGTCAAAAAAATCGGTGGTGCGGTTTTAATGAATAAGCACATTTTAGGGTCCCTACCATACGATTTTACTATTATTAAGATGTCTGTATGTGTGTGTGTGTGTCTGTCTGTATGTGTGTGTGTGTGTGTATCTGTCTGTGTATGTGGGACAAATTTTTCTCGGACGATAACTCCAATACTACAATTCTAAAAATCATGACTCTTTTGTATTCCTCTTCTTTACAGCCATATGAAGAGCTGATTAGATTTTGGTTGTAATTGATCAACCGGAAGTTCACTTATTTGAAGTTCTTAACAGTTTTTCTTGAAAAAACGCAGTTAAATATAATTTTTGGACATTTTATGCCATTTTCAATATGAAAGAATATCTTATTGTCTGTACGGTTTGATTATACATTTTCCTTCATATTCAATAGATACGAGAATAGAGCTAAATAATTATAAAGAGATTAACTTTCAAAAATCAATCAGTTTTGCTATATCATGGAAACAGCTAATATATTCAAAAAATTTATAGGAACTTTCGTTATTGAATTTTTAAAAAATGGTATATGTTCGTTAGGTGTCCTAACATTGATTAGACCGTAACTTTTTAATGGCCACGCCGATAACGTGAAATTATTTTTTTTTCAGAAAGATACATTCAATTCTAAAATTTTCTCTCTGTTTAATTTGTGATATCTCTTACGGTTCACACAGAAAATAATAAAATATGAGTGTCTGCACAACTAATTTTTTAAAATGAATTTTATCTAGCAGTCGGTCCAAATGCCAAACATCTAATTTTTAATGATAGTAACGAGTTGTCAATCTTCTCAACTTGTTTACGAGTAAGCTAAGATATGTAATCGTCTTATTTATAATAATGCAAGTAAAATACTATTAGGCCGAGCAAACGGATGTTACTAGTTTTAGAATATTGCGAAGGAAATTTTTGACAGCTCATAAACAATTGTTACTGTCATTAAAAATTAGGTGTTTGACATTTGGATAGACTGCTAGCTTAAATTTATTTAAAAAAATCTGATGTGGCCAACACAAAACCTCCCGCTATTTAATTTTTGTTAAGTTAAATACATACCTACGGATTTACTAACGCTGCAAACTGTTTCATTGCATAAAACTATTGCTTTATTTACTATTTTCTTTTTAAAGTGTCACTATTATTAATTTGAAGTGATTAGTTTTTTGACAGTGACATTTACTCTCAGTTACATTCATTTGAAATATGAACTATGTAACAAAGGAATTGTGTTTTTCTTAGGCTTCGGGACTTGTAATAAAAAAATATTTTTAAATTTATCTGTAAAATATATAGAAAAAGTATTAATGTATTCCTGTAGAAAATTCAATAATCTTTAATTTTCATAACGACAAAATGCGAAAAAATGGCATTTATAAATAAATAAATATATCATCACGGCATTTTACCCATTTCTGGGTGTGCCAGTATCTACAACACATGTAGACATCGGTAATGGTATTTTTTGAAGAAAAACCATTATAAGCTTCAGGTAAAGTGCCATTTCCGGTTATCCGATTTACACCAAAATCTAATGGCTTCTTTTCATATTAGAATAGGGTATAAATACAAGGTTTCAGAATTTTCTGAATGATAGTATTTGAGTTAGAGCGAAGACAAAATCCCTACACATACACACACACACACACACACATACATACATACATACATACACACAAAAACACATACAGACATCATCGTGAAAATGTTAAAATTGGATTCTAGGGACCTTAAAACGTGGTCATTTACTAAAATCTCGATATGTGATTTTTAACACGATCCCTATACCTCCCTTACCAAGGGTAGCGGGAGGTAAAAATTCACGGCGTCTTCACTCAGGTTTTATTATTTTCTGTGTGAACCAACGACCAAATATAACTAGACAAAACATCGTTTCATTTGTTTTGATTTCGGCTGGCCAGACAGAGATAGGGATATGGTTCATCTAGTTCGAGCATTTCTCACTAGAAGCGCAATATCATTGACATTTTAGAATAGAAAGTTTTTTAGTATATACATCAAGTTATACATATATTTCGATTATAAGTCAAATCTGTAAGTCTTCCAGATCTGTAAATCTGTAAAAAAACTTACAAAAACGCATCCATTTTTGCATATGAGGCGCGGGCTTTGACATTTGCTTGTATGGCCCACCGCAACAAGGTTGCCAAGAATATAGCTTGTGTACCTTGCCTGTGTTGCCAAATGAATTTAAGCGTAAAATTAATTTATAAAAATATCAAATATGTTTTGTTTATTTAATTATTTATAAGCTTTGACATTAAATAAAAACCAACGTATCACTCAAAAACAAAGCCGCAAATGTCAAATTACACTGATATATTCAAGTGGCCTCTAGTGAGAAATTCGCGAACTAGATAAAATATATCTCTGTCTCTTTCTGGCCAACCTAAATCAAAACATTCAGTGAAGAGGGATAGGGAATGTTTTGTCTATACAGTGTCCCACACTCTATGTTCAGTATAGGGTCTTATGGAGTACCATGTTGCCATATTTACCTGCGGTAAGTCTATAAGATAGAAATAACACAATAGATGCTCAAAAAGAGATGAAATATTCTAGGTACTTCATTGAATGTATTTATGACTGGTGTACTTTCAGTGTATCTAAACAGGTGGGCGAAAAGAAAAAATTAAATTAAATAATAAACTGGTCTGTTTAATAATTTACAAAAAATATAAAATAATACAAACACAAAATATAAGTAGGGTATAAAAAGAAATACTGCATATATTTTACATAGTTCATAAGTCTTTATTTTTTTTTATAATCTCCAATTTGAATTTAACATATTTCAATATTCTAATCCTATTATATAAATTGTAAAAATTATTGTGCCGGAGCACTAATGGCCTTTGTTGCAGAAGTGCTCGATAAATAAACTTCAATAAAAAAAAAAAAAAATATTCTAATCGGTTTTAAAATATTGTATTGAAAACCTTATTACAGATACAAATAGCTTCAACATGTTTTTTACATCCCGGTTCCAACGCATCTTTTCGCGGCCCTGTATATAAAACTATTTAGAATCCAGACAAATTTCGGGTGAATACAATAAGCCCTTGGGTAAATAAGAGACCCTCATAAAACTTAAATTGTACAGTGTCAACTAATTTTGGTATAGCAATGAAAATTTATGAATGTTTCAATATTACATTACATTGAAAATTAGGCAACATGATACAGAAAACGTCCATAAGAATAACATTGGCTATCTCCACTACACTGTAGATAGAGTGTGGAACACTGTATAGTTATATTTCGTCGTTGGTGTGAACCGTAACAGATATCACAAATTACACAGAGAGAGAAATGTTTACTATTGAATGTATCTTTCTGAAAAAAAAAATAATTTCACGTTATCGGCGTGGCCATTAAAAGTTACGGTCTAATAAATGTTGGGATACCAAAGTTTCATACACTAGTGGTTCACTAATAATAACAAGTATCATCTTAAAAGATGACATAACCATATGAACTGTCATACCAAATTTCATCCACATCAAACAAAGCATTCTGTTATTATAAGCAAAATAAATATTTTTCGAAGAACTTAGAAGTAGTATACTGGGTAAATGGTACACTTTCCTGTAGAAGCAGGTTGAGTAAAATCGTCTTATTTTAGCCTCAGGAATCTGTGGTTAAGCCATGTTCCCCAATTTGAGAGACTCTGTATAGAACCTTTTCAAGGAACTTTTGATATGGGATTTGTACAAAATAAATCAAATTGTCAGAAGGACTTGTGTTGGCCAAAATAGATTTTTACCTCCCGCTACTCTTGGTAAGACAGGCATAGGGATCATGATAAAAATCACATATCGAGATTTTAGTAAATGACCACGTTTTAAGGTCCCTAGAATCCAATTTTAACATTTTCACGATGATGTCTGTGTGTGTGTGTCTGTGTGTGTGTGTGTGTGTGTGTGTGTGTGTGTGTGTGTGTGTGTGTGTGTGTGTGTATGTGTATGGATTTTGTCTTCGCTCTAACTCAAATACGGTCAGTTAGAAAATTCTGTAACCTTGTATTTCTACCCTATTCTAATATGAAAAGAAGCCATTAGAATTTGGTGTAAATCGGATAACCGGAAATGGCACTTTATCTGAAGCTCATAATGGGTTTTCTTCAAAAAATACCATTAAATGCCATTTTTTCGCATTTTGTCATTATGAAAATTAAAGACTATTGAATTTTCTACAGGAATACATTAATACTTTTTCTGTACATTTTACAGATAAATTTAAAAAGTCCCGAAGCCTAAGATAAACACAGTTCCTTTGTTACACAGTTCATATTTCAAATGAATGTAACTGACAGTAAATGTCAATGTCAAAAAACTAATCACTTCAAATTAATAATAGTGACATTTTAAAAAGAAAATAGTAAATAAAGCAATAGTTTTATGCAATGGAACAGTTTGCAGCGTTAGTAAATACGTAGATGTGTATTTAAATTAATAAAAATTAAATAGCGGGAGGTTTTGTGTTGGCCACATCAGATTTTTAAAATTTTATTTTATGAATAGAAAAGAATAGGTGCCAATTTTTTGTAAATTAAACCTATAATATTCGAAATAAATACTATTTATAATTTAATTTATTCTTATTTCTCTAATTTCTTAATATTGTTCAAGTTGAAGTTGTGATTTTTTGGAAGTAACGCTACTTCAAGAGGTGAGAATACAGACCTTCGTTGTTTCGGTACATATAGCATCAAAGAGAACTAGTGTCTGCACACAGTGCTAACACTGCCCATCCACTTGGGTGAAATGTTGAAGTCACCTCTGACGTCATTCACGTCACAGCGCAAACTTTGAGCGTTGTGAACATGATTTGGACCAGCTGTTAGCGCGCTGTTGATACTGAAAGCCTGATTCGGACTTCACCCTTACTCTGTATGAACTGCACTCGCCGATAATTTTGAATGACTTCACTGACAGTTACAATTTTTACCTCTCGCTAAGAGAGTACATATTGGAATCATGCTAAAAATCGCATATCCAGATTTTAGTGGATAAGCACGTTTTAAGGTTTAATTTCAATATTCATGTTTTCATTTAACAAGACACATAAAAAAACTTATACAAACTCAAATGAATGTAATACAACCTGATGCTACAAGCTACTTATTTCAATTTAATATTTTTAAAAATATATTTATAAATACGACTGCTTTGTTTTACTAGTAAATAATTCATACACTTATCTTTAATTATGGCTAATTACATTTTAAAATAGCATGTATAAATTTAGGAAAAACTGAATTTCTTGTACAGAAAACACATTCGCTGCATAAGACGCAATGTTAAACTGAAGCTTGATTGTCCGAGATCAGCTGATCATCCGCCATGTTGTGACGTAGGTGCAGGTGCCCTATATTTATATTTTTGGTAGTTTGGTAATCCATTATATGAAGCTGAAAGATGCAATCGACTTACAGCATCTGTTTCTGGCAGAGTTATAAAAAGAAGAAGAACGACATATTTTTTATAATTCAGTGAAAGAAATTTTATACAGGGACAAGGTGTTATATTTTAATGGATCCAGCAAATATTTCGCTTATTTATTAAGTTAGTAATTTCTTTCATATAACATGATTTATACAGCAACATGTAAGCTACTTGTTGACGGATGTACATTCATACCACTTCCGGTTTATTAGTAATTATTATCAACTCTGAAATTTCAAATGGAACATACTATATTTTTTTATAAATTTGAAAAGTACATCAAATTTGCTTTACAATCATGTAAAATAATCCATATGTTATATTAAAAAATAAAATGGCGGGCATTTTTTTATACATATATTATTAAACGAAATAATTTTTTTCTACCGTCACTATAGAAAGTAGCCATTTGCGCTCTCTTTTGTCAACGCAAAATGTCACTTTGCCGCTCATGCGCGACAGTAGAAAAACCGCTCGCTGTCCAAATTTCTAAGTATACAATGTTGAGAAATGTCACTTGTCTACATTCTTAAAGAAAATGTTTAGTTAGGAACTAATGGCACTGTAATTACACATTTATCACGTTCACAAGTCAATTTGACATATGTTCTGTCGGTATTTAACAAAACCTAACAAAATGCCACACTGCTGTACAAATGAAATAGGGCATTCATTTACAAAAACGAAAGTATAAAATGCTTAGATTAGATTGAATAAAAACTCAAGAAGAATGAAAAATAACGATAAAATTAAATATAAAATAAATTGTGTGAACAGTTATGTTTAGTAATAGGAATGATTGTACACAGATGGCGGTAGGATAGTTGCGAGTCGTACTGACATCTGATCTCTAGTTAACTATTTATTTTGATTACAATAGTTATTAGTTATTTCGTTACTTAAATAATTGAGAGAAGTCAGTCAATGCACATACATGTCTATATAATCACAAATTCCTTGAAATATATGTTAATTTTTTCAGTGTGACAGGCGTGACAACTAACCACACATTTTGCTACAATAACTCATCAAATCATCACAAATCCTTGCTTCCACGCTCTAATTTTGGTTTTTTTATGGAATAGATGGCTAATGTAACGATATAATAATTTAAAAGCCTTTTTAAGTTTAAACCGTATCATTTGTATTAGCTAATCGTTATTTATTGAGCAGTACTGTAAGTATAAAGTGTACATTTTATTATTTTTTATGGTGGAGGACCCCATTGTGGCGACTGTAGAAAAAATCTTGTGTGTGTTTCGAGCGCAAATGGACATTGTCGATTTCGAGAGAATGCCGCGCTCCTTCGTCTCAATCGACAATGTCGCATTTTGCGCTCTTAATACACAAATAGCTATTTTTTGTCACAATAATACACTAATTAAGAATAAGGAACACTTAATAACAACAAAATGATTTTACAACAAATATTCAAAGTGACTCCCAACCTCTTCAATACATTAATTTCCACATCATCTTCATTTAGGATATTAATTTTTCTTCTTTCAAATGAACCTGTGATTCGTAGTATTCTCTTTCCAATTAGGTGTATAAAAAAGTGTCCGCCATTTTACTTTTTAATAATGTAACATATGGATTATTTTACATGATTGTAAAGCAAATTTGCTGTACTTTTCAAATTTGTAAAAAATGTAGTATGTTCCATTTGAAATTTCAAAGTTGATATTAATTACTAATAAACCGGAAGTGGTATCATGAATGTACATCCGTCATCAAGTAACTTACATGTTGCTGTATAAATCATGTTATATGAAAGAAATTACTAACTTAATAAATAAGCGAGATATTTGCTGGGTCCATTAAAATATAACACCTGTATACTACACACATTAGCACACCTGCTATTGAATATGGCAAATCAGAAGAATCTGTAGCGATTGCATTATTTGAAAATAAAATTAGCCTTGAGGTGTAGAACGTTGTGGACGCCTCTCCCGATATTAATAATACAATTATGCCCAGTGTATTATTAATGTTATTTATTATTATTATTATTATTATTATTATTTAGGAATAATTGGAGATAAATATTTGGTGGACGTAAAATGTTTACATAAGGCAGCCAAAATATCCTTTAGATATTTTACAATTAATTTTTGAAATTTGGATAAAATTTTGAATAAGTCACATGATCTGAAACAGAATGTGACGTCAGAGTACATACATCTTCAGCGGTTCTAAGGTGTCAAGTGTATTGTCAAAGTTGTCAAACAAGTGTCAAGTAAGAATCACGACCAGAACTTTAAAGTAAAATATATTATCAATTTATATAATAAATTCAGTTTTTATATTTTATTTTACCTCAACTCTTTAACACCCCTTATTTCTGTAGCAATAAAACAATCGTTCTGATATAAATTCAGCCATCATCCAGCTATCGACCTTCGGTTAATTGTCCGATTTAGCTTGAGTGTAATTTGAATTGGTTATTATTACTTTATTATTCATTTACAATGAGCAATATCAGCGTCAAATGTCAAATTAAAAGATTTTGTTATTAACATGTGACAAACTTTAGTCTACGTTTATTTATATAAACTAGCTGTACCCGTTGCAAATATTTGCAACAAACAATATGGGGTAACATTATTAAATTATAAATTTTCTGTACCTGTATTTAATGTTTGGTACTTTTCTACACTTTTTTAACTACCGCTGCTTTGTTAAACACATAGGAATAGGGAGATTATTTGACACAACACTGGTAATAATAAGTAAATTATTTAGGGTCGGTTTGTTAATGCAATGTTAAAAGTGAAGTAATGGTAACTGTTAATTAGGTAAATTAAATGTTTGATTGACTGTTTATAAATAAAAACTGTAAATTGGGAAATGAAACTGTTTTGATACATAAACAATACAGGTCTTGTAACACAGGACCAGGATGAATTTTATAGCTATACGTAATTATTTGATGATTATTTGGATATTATCGTACAAATTTTACAACAAAAGGTATTCATTTAATTGACCAGTTTATGATTTTTTTTTTCTGTTATAAATTTAAATGAAGAAAAAGGTAAAACATCTAATAGAGATTATCCGCATATTCAACGTCTTTCAATGTTATATTTTATTATTATAAATTATAATTATGAATCAATGTTGTAATGATTCTTACTTCATTTAATTCCATTGTATAATGTATAAAATTTATTGTCACCATCAAATATTGTTATTGTCGTAATCAATATGTTTCATTTATGATTTCAAGTTCAATTATTGTAGTAATAATTTATTGTACATAAAAAAAATTATGCATTATTGTAATCTATGAAGAATCAACGTATTTCTATTTTTCAAATTACCATCTTTATTCGGATTAAAACAATATGCATAATCAGTGCATATCTATACCTTCTACAGTATAATTTCACATTAACGAAACTTGATGTCACACAAAGGAAACCAGAATTCACAGTAACGGCGCCGCCAAGGAAAGGGAAGAAGGGGCAATAGTCACCTTTGGACAGGCAAAAAATAAGGCAAATGTATTGTCCCTGTCCCTAAAATATTTTAAAATATTTTTCTGAACTTTTATATTATATGAATATTAAATAAACAGCGAATTATTTTTAAGAAACTTAACTAAAGATTAAATTTGATTACAACAATAAAAAAGCTTGATTGAAACAATGATGAAACTTGATTACAACAATGATAAAAGTTGATTACAACAATGTTAGCTACGCTAGAAGTGAGAATAAGTAACCCGAGGGTTTGAAATCTGTTTTCGTTTAGTTGAAATTAGTTTTCATTGGTGTGAATTCAGTTTTCTTTTACATAAAATCAGTTTTCGCTAATGTGAAATCGTATTTCGTTACTGAGAATTTACATCTAATTTGTGTGAAATCAGTTTTCGTTAATGTGAATTCATATTTGGTTAATGTAAAATCATGTTTTAAAAGTTTGAAAACATATTGCAAAAGGTAGCATTAAGGGGCACCGTTGAAGAGCGGGAAAATAGGGGCATCCAAGTGGTTGATTATAATATACTCTTTTGTATTTAATGATTTCGTTATTTAAAAACCTGTCTCTTGTTCATTTTTAAATAGTTAATAATGCTGTATTTTAGATACGGGATATATAATTCAATAAATTTTTAAACTTCAGGTTAAAAAAATTACTATATTATAATACAAAATATATTTCTTTATTAATTTTACTCAATATTATTAAATTACTTACCATATTTGAATTAATGAATTAATTATCATATTTATTAATTTTTTATTCCTTATTATGGTTTCACTATAAGTTGACATGTTGACATATTTATCTGTCATTTACCGTTAACTTTTGACTTTTGTTTGATAAAAGCTTTGCACGTTATTTACCTGTTACATTATTTAACCTTGCATTGATAAACAGCCATAAATAACACAAAATATTATTCTTGTAGCAATTTTCACAAATTGTATGTATTTTTCATCATTCTCATCTTTATGTCCAGTGCTGCCATCTATCGTTTGACAGCGGTACTTAATAAAAAATCTTTAAGGCCTTATCAAAATAGACGGAATCGAAAATCTTAACATTTTAGATTTTTGTGCACATCTACATGCTAATAGCTTTCATTTAAAAAAAGAATCATTAAAATCTATTCGGTAGAAGTCCATAACTAAGGCCTCAAAGAAAAACCTTATTTTTTTATATATATAGATAATATGAATAAACGTAGGTTATGGAAAAACTATTTTCCTATTGGCTATTAGTGATGTAATGTATGTGCTTCTACGTCATAGGAGTGGGGGGTAGTTTTTCAGGACGCCAATCTTTTTATTTAATTATTTCCACAAATAACAACAAATTTTTAAAATAAAAATTATTGCTAAGAAATTCATTCCAAAAACTTTCATTTAAAATAGATTTTGAAAAATGTGAAACAGGCTCATTATAAATATTTGACTAAAAGCGCGATAAATATACCTATAAATTCAAATACTGTCCACCTCGTTAATTTGTCAGAACTCAGGGATCCGTACGGAAATAGAATTGTAACGACGGAGTGTCTAGCTGAGGGGTAAGACAATTAAAGTCACTAGATATATAAAGTACCGCAATTGGCCGCCATATTGTGTCTGGCTTAGGCGCCAAATTTAAAATGGACTAACTTGAAACGAGTGCGTTATTACAAAGAAAAATAATCGGCAGTGAAATAAATCCATGAAGGTAATTAATTAATATTGATTTTATGTTCATAATTTTTATAATATACATACATATAAATACAAAACATAACTGATCAAAATTATAAAGAAAACAATAAAAAATAAGTACAATTGAGGTGAATTTTCTTCAGGTCGTTTGACACAATGACAGCATTGACGTTAAAGTCACCAGATATAGTGACTTTTCTAGGCACAGCCAACTACAACTAGACCCTGATTGGTCTGATTCCGCCATATTGGCCGGTAGTGCGAGCTCGGTTTTAACTAAAACACTGTTTTTAGAAATGTCAAATTCAAATTTCAATATTTAATTTTACCCTTATGTTTAAAGAACGATTTTTTAAAAAATATTTGTTTTAGTACAAACTATGTTCGGCTTAAAAATCATATTTTGCTGAATTTGATATTATTTATTTTTATTATTAAATAATGAAATTTGACATTTCTTAAAACAGCGTTTTAATTAAAACCGAGCTCGCACTACCAGCCATTGTGTCTAAAAAACGTTCTTCTCTCTCTAACACATTGGTACAATGAATTGCGGTACTTTATATATCTAGTGACTTTAAAGACAATAGGGTAGTCGCGCATTTTCCAATTTATTTTTTTTCTGAAAGAATTGTTCAAGTTATTCACTTTAATACATATTTTATGTCTGACAACTGTATATTTTTTTTTTTAAATCTTATTTCAATTTTTCCCGTGGTGATGTTTTTTATTAATACCAATCACAGTCTTTCTTGCCCGAGCGGTACACTCTCGGTTGTACACTCTGTACACAAAACTACCATTTTTATTTGAAACGATTTATATGTTTGAGAGAAGCACTATTTCAAAGGAAATTATTCATTTTTACACAAATTCATTAGTTTCATTACCTTGTTTTAAATCTGCTGATATAGAAAAGAAAAATAAAATATGATTTTAACACGTAAAACATAGGTTATGTCACTAAGAATGACATGTACATTCACTGGAGTGTGCCGCCACCTGATGCCTGATGGAAAAATTATGAAGTTGTCTATATAAGAATTAAATATCTTGAAAATATCTGGTATTCAAGTAAATAATTATAAAACATACGTACTATTAAACAATACTTTTGTATCTGTTATTTTTCTTTTAGAATTATACAGGAAATATTTGTATGATACAATGAGAGCTGTCAGTGGGATTTTGATGAACTAATGGCGCCACTCCAGCAATAACTCTGAATAACTCTCTGCGATTCAGCAATGAAATGTGCATGTGAGCAAGTAAGCGCTAGTACAAAATTTGTCTACAATTGCACGTTCTGGTATCAAATCTGACAACCAACAGCGCTCATAAGAAGTATAACCTTAATTGCTCTTTTAAACTATTAATGAACCATAAATGGGGGAGTTCATGATTTTTTTATTTTTATATTATGTTATACTATTTTTAAATTTAGAAATTCCCGATTTTTTTTTTCTTGAAAATTCGGCTTCAAACCCGGGATAAATAGCGGCGAATATTTTACTATGACCGTTCCCGCAATTGTGACGTCACCGACCTCACTTCCGATGCCAGTGATATCATCGACGTACAGAGCACGCATTAATAAAGACAAGTATATGTCCGTATGTCTTAACTTACTTGTTCTGTTTCTGTATACGCGCTGCTGTCATACGTTATCAGAGGTTATGTTCTTGTGTTTATATGTTGTTACATTATTATTCTTACTTGCAGTGTTGTTATTATACATACAGGCATGACATTTAATTCAAAGGTTATGTTTGTGTTTATGTTTGTTCAAATGTCATTTATTAAGACAACAGCGCCATCTGCACAAAAGGAAGTAGCACCTTCGAATCCCGTGACGTCATTGGCGGACGATTTAAATGTATGCTACACTTTTACGTAATTAAAAAAAAAGTGTTACAATAAAATTATATTTTTTTATATTTAATAATACACTAATACGATTAGAAACAGTTATAAATAAATCTTATCTACAAATTTAATATAAGTGAACTCCCCCATTATAATTATTTTCCATAATGTGTATTTACCCACAGAGATTGCAAACTAGAAATATTGTCGGATGACTCACTACTGTCACTGTCAAATTTTGACAATTTGATTTTATTGTTAAGGATTTACGATTGCAATAAAAGTTGCAAAATTATTGTTAAATTGGATACAATGTTTCTTATTTATTTTTATCTGATTATTTTTGCATCAAAATATTCGTAATAACCGCCATTATTTTCCCCGGTTTAAATCATTCAAATCGCTTTTACTGGAGTGCTGCCATCTGCGATAGCTTTGCCTGACAGCCCCCATTAAATATAATTCAACATCTTCGCTTTGTCGTGGTATTCTAACAAGCTTGTATGAGTCATACAGACTATGTCGAACTATATAATTATTAAAAGTATACGTCACAAGAATTCCACCGCGAACTTTATTTATGGAAATTATGAATGAAAAGTTCTATATTTTCTAATAATTTTTAAATTAATATGTTTAGAATTAGTTTATATTTCATATTAATAAGAAAAAATAACATTTATTTTTTTCGCAACTACCCTATTCAGTATGTAGAGAGTAGTTTTGATATACAATAAATACACAATTCGATAGCTGCGCCTCTGGTGGAATAGTTTGTCAAGCCCAATTGGACGGGGACCTTAAGCTGTGATGACGTCGGTTGAGGCTTGGCGCAACGTAAGTCGACTTATACACTGACGCACGCGGTTGCGGTTACCGGTCACTTCATACTGAGGAGTGAGGTGTTGTTACGATCTACGTTTAAGTGGTTCGATTTTACCGTTCTGTCTGAGTTTGCGCATAACTGACTTGTGACGTATTTACAGTTTACCCAAAAAATATTAATTATAAATAAATGGAGCAATAATTAAAATTTTTAATTTCAATTTCAACAGTCATTTGTGTTATATTTGTGAGAAAATAATACGTTATGTAGAATTTTTACCATGCTAAACTTCCCCATTTAAGAACGTATTTCTTAATCTGACATTAATGACAAGAGTTGAAAAGGTTTGGTAACAATGAGGTCATGCACGACTTTTTTTTTATAACTAATCGATAGAGTAGTGAAAAATAATATCGATCCAAAATTATGAAAAAATTGTAATTGAAAAATTCTTTAAAATGCGGCTACTAGACCCCCGCAGTGACGTCACAGGTTCGGACCAACGACCATTTTGATTTTCACACTGTTTTAAACGTCAAAGTGACATTTAAAGATAACCTGAAATTTATGAAAGTAAACATATCGATGAAATAAGTTTGCCAGTAAATATTGTATGTTAATAACGTACCAAAATAAATGATAAAATAATATTCTCCAATGTATTCAATGTCTCACGTGCGTTTATAAACTTCTATACTTCATTTCTCGTAAGAAAATAGTGATGGGAAGATAGGTGCCGTTTGATCTTGTTGTTTGATGGGATAATATTGGAGTGAAATGAAGTACAGCATCTAATCCCAAATCAAAAATGAAACAGTTGATATTGTCGGGGGCATTTAGGAAAAATAGGGGAAAGTTTTTCAGTAGTCGTGATATTTGGTACCTTTGTTTTTTGGGTTGCTGAACACGAATCTGAGGTTTTTGTCAATTTCTATATTGTCCGGAAACATGTTTTTTTTTTTTGGCAAAAAACGTGTAAATTTTGTCACTTTTTTGGTTTTTGGCTTATAACTCGGAAACTGTACGTTTTTTCGAAGAGATCATTCTATACAAAATTAAAGTAAACAAAATTTCCTACATTCTTCATATAAAATGTTTTTTTTCTACGACCAACCGTTCAGCCGCTAAAGTGCGCAGAAAATAGGTCAGAAAAACTTAGAAGTGCAGAAAACGTTATTCACGCCTAATTTACGCGGAAACTACACATTTTACGTCTATGTTGATTATGTATGAAATGAAATGATGAAATGCACTTACAAATTTAATTTACATGAAATATCTGGATATAATATAAAGTCCGAATGAAAAAGAAAATTGTATGTGCTTCAGATCGCACGTCCGAAGTGAAAACAAATGGTTGACATTTCTTGACTGCTCCCGGAAGCATTGTAAACTTAAATGTTTAATGGCCAGTTGCATAAAGCGTTGTTAGCTGATCATGTGGGTAACCGTGTAACCATGGATGTGTATCAAAAATACATTGGAAAATTAGTCTTGTCAGAGATAACAACGTGATTAAAGTTAACAATGTTTTATGCAACTGGGCCTAAGTGTACTGGGCTTACAATCATTTTTTTTATATGATGTCAAAATTTTGTGGAGAAAGCTGGGAAATAACTCAAATTTTTATTTTTAAATCTGGCCAAAATCCCCAAAAACTCTAGTTTTAAAACCGGTAATGAGTGCGCGATTTATTCCCATTGTCGTAAATGTCATTTTAAAACTTTCAAAATATCAATTTAGCGGTTGTAATCACGTTGTAACGCTGTTAGTACGGTTTTTAAAAATTATAAACAAAAACAACCTACAACAAATACAAATGTAAGCAATATTTTATTTACTTATGTATAAATAATGGGCCCATAAACCAATTTTTTAAAAATATTTTTAAATGAAAGTTCGTTTAATTTTGAAGCAATTCGTGGTATCAAAAAGTCATAATTGTTTTTTTGTATAGCTGCATTTGATTTTTAAAGAAACCTATAGCTATCTTTCTCACACCAGTTTCTGTAGTAGGCTGCGCGAGAAAGATACCAATAGTGTGACGTCATCTGTACCCTGGAAATAAATTCAAATATCTCGCAAAGTAATTATTAAAAAAATGTTTTTTTTTATCTTAATTGTTATTTATTGAGTAGTACTTTAAGGATAAAGTTTACATTTTATTATTTTTTGTTATGGTTTATGGGCCCATTATATAAATATATCACGGCATATTACCCATTACTGGATATGCTAATCTGAGTGTACCAATCTACTTTGTACAAAGATATCGGTAATGGTAGCAGTGACACCAGGAATAAGTCACGCCAAAACGGTGAGTTTGGAACTAGTTTCTTTTTGATAGATATTGTGATGTTTCCCAGTTTTCCGGCCTTGTATTAAGAAAAATCTCGCTAAACATATCGGCCCTGCGCGGGATTCGCAACTCCACTAGGAGGGATATATCCTCGTGCAGTGTTGCTTGTACCATAGAGCGTAGCGTCATGGACTGCGAAAGTTTACTTATGTTAGAAAATTTATCATCTGAATCAGATGATAATGAATTGAATGAGAAATTATTATTATTAAATAGTAAAATAGTTAAAAGAACACATAAACGATTTTCTCGTACACATTCCATGAGTTTTTCTTTGTTCATTGTGATATTCGTTCTTACACGATCCACCGTCTGGCACAAAAATTCTATGATATTTAAAGTAGTGGGGGAAAGCGGGCTCGAGCGAGGCTGGCAGAAACTCGCTTAGCGACCGAGTCGAAGCGGAGTCCGCGCGGCCCTCGCGCTATATCTCGAACTCTAGCGCTCGGTCTCGAAACCTCGCGCGAGCACGCCCCGCTTAGTGGAGTTGCATACATAGATTATAACGTGTGCGATTTTTACCCGTTCCCGTCCCATACTAGCCTCGCTCGCCGTGGAGCGTGGAGTCTAGGTTTTAATAACGTATGACCGTGACACGTTACGCGTGACGGATCAGCCTTGTTCACTGCCCAGAAAAAAGTGTGTAATGTGCACCTAAAGAAGTTTTCACTTCAAAAAAATTGAAGGGAATGATTATTTGAGTAAATGTTAATTTGACAGCAATACAGTGTGTCCCATTTAGAGGTGCCACCATTGGGATCTCGAGAACTGTAAGAGATACGATGTCGGTTAAATGGAACTTTTTGTGCGCCTTTGGGAGGCCATCTCAGATGTGCTTTTATTTTTCCAAAAATTCTCATAGGGCACTAGATAATGACGAAAAACTGAATATTGTTGATTTTTTCTTTTTCAAATAACTTCTAAACTATTAATAATTGAGAAAAAAGTTTGAAATATAAAAGATAGATATTTTTATTAACTAACCAGTGGCGTACGAAATAAATTTTTATATCCGTATATTTTCGAGATATAACACAAACTTATATTTTTTTAAATGGAACCCATATCTGGTTTAAGTCTCAAAAAAATAAATATTTTTTTCTCTTTTCAACGATGTAAGGGTTATTATGTTTTATATTTGTTTTGCTTTCAAAAATTATTATTTTTTCCTTATTTTGCATTAAAATTACAATTATTTTGAAAATATTGGTAGATTTCTATTTGGAAATACTCCTTGTATTTAAATAATTTATTTCCTTAAAAATATTTCTCAAAATTCGTATCAAATGAATTTTTATATTTTGTATCAGGTCGCCCTTGGCACATCATAGTGTAATTTGTAATTATGAGTTTAGAATGAAAATATTAAGTAATAAAGGCATAAAACAAATTATTTTGATCAAATACAATATAATTAATAAAAATAATAATGTTTTTCTGGGAAATAATTAGAAAATTCAGGAAAATAAAGAGAAAAATTAAATTTGAGGAGCAAAATAAATATAAAACATAATAACCCTTACACAATTGAAAAGAGAAAAAAATATTGATTTTTTTGAAACTAAAATCAGATATGGGTTCCATTTAAAAAAATATAAGTTTGTGTTATATCTCAAAAATTTACAGATATAAAAATTTATTTCGTACGCCACTGGTTATTTAATAAAAATATCTATCTTTTATATTTGAAAATTTTTTCTCAATTATTAATAGTTTAGAAGTTATTTGAAAAAGAAAAAATCAACAATATTCAGTTTTTCGTCATTATCTAGTGCCCTATGAGAATTTTTGGGAAAACAAAAGCACATCGGAGATGACCTCCCAAAGGTGCACAAAAAGTTCCATTTAACCGTCATCGTATCTCTTATAGTTCTCGAGATCCCAATGGTGGCACCTCTAAATGGGACACACTGTATATTTGTCTGTCTCATTTAAAATGACATATGGGGAATGAATTTGACAGAAATAGGTATTATATTTAAATATTGTAAGAGATTTTACTGAGTCAGCAAACCACTCGGACACATGGTGCACACTATATTTTTTCTACAACTAATTTTAATTTAGAATGCAGGTATAAACAAAATTAACCTCTAATGACGTCTTATAAAATTTCAAATTCGTTTCCTACGTTTACATTTTAAATGGAACGGGCAAATACATTGCTGTCAATCAAATGTCAAGTCGTAACCATGGATATGACAAATCCAATGTTTCACGTTAAAAAATACTCACGGTATGTCATGTAAAATTTTACCTGACTCTTTTGAGTACTGTAATGTAAAATTTCATCATGGATACACAATCTGACTTTTTTTATTGTTTTTATTTTTTGATACAATTGTCAAAATGACATAAAATTGAGAATTTATGAATAATTTTTAAATAATTTAATCGATTCCGGGAAAATATTATAATTCATTTATTATTAGCTTCAAGCTAAATAGTATTTCATGAAAAGAAGAAAGTTAATATTATATAATGTAATGATGTCTGAAAGGCGTGGAACGAAAAACATTGGAAATTAAAGCGAAAAATTCAAAAGTCATGTATTACATCGTTTTGTGGGAAATGGACGGTAGTAATAGTTTGTAGTATCTACATTAAACAATTGGTTTTGCTCAATATTTATATTTACTGTATGCCGTTAAATTAAATGACAAAAATACTTCATTCCAAGTGAATTGAAACAAGTTAGTTGTATTTTTAATTAATATATTTCTTTTTTCCTTATAGAAATTTTGCCTTTAAATTCGGTTGTGCATAAAAAGAGTGATAAGAACAATAATATATTATACGATATATGAAAATGGGCAGTTGAAGAAAATATTACTCAATAACTCAATCTTCAGTAAATAAATTATTATTTAGGGCGAAATAAAAGTATTTTTAACCAAAAAGACAGTGTGCTTTATTTTAACCATTTACACATTATTATTTATTCTTAGAAAATATCACAACATTCCAAAGGATGTTGGATCACTACTGAAGACCCCAATATCTACCAAGTTATAAAATTTATATTTCCCTTTGTACATACATTTGCTTTTGTATTATAAACATTTGTCTAAATGTCCATTTATTCGAAAAAAGAATAGCATATTTTTTTTCTTTTTCACATTTATAATTAAATATGTAAACATAAAATATTTTTTAAATAAAATATAAATATTACCACGACTTATTACCCATTTCTGGGTCTGCCAAATTTGTTTCTATTCGTAGTTTTTGGTGATGACGATGGATACATAAAAGTATATATTATACATATATAAAATAAGTTTTATATTATATTTATTCGAATTTTAAAAATAATTATAGTAAACAATATATTGTTTTATAATTTTAATAATATAAATAAAGTAAAAATAAACGAAATGTATGTCTTTATAAAGACGTCAAATTAGACGTCTGAAAAAGGTTTAAATAGACTTAATTACGACCAAATAAAGTCGTCATATGGCTCACAAATCTGAAGTCTAAAAAGTCCTATTTCAGACCAAAAACAAACGTCTATTTAGACGTCTAAAAAGTCCTATTTCAGTCCAAAAACAGACGTCTATTTAGACATCTAAATAGACCTATTTTTGACAAAAAAACGTCACAGTGACGTCGCATAGTCGTCTAAATAGACCAATTTTTGACCAAAAATCAACGTCACAGTGACGTTGTATAGACGTCTAAATAGACCTATTTTTGACCAAAAAACGCCACAGTGATGTCGCATAGAGCATAGACGTTTAAATAGACCAATTTTTGACCAAAAATCAACAGTGACGTCGTATAGACGTCTAAATAGACCTATTTTTAACCAAAAAACAACGTCATAGTGACATCGCATAGACGTCTAATTAGACGGCCGTATATGACGTAAATTCAACCTAAAATCGACGTCACTGGTCGACCGTTGGTCAGTGTTACTTGGGATATTATATCATATTTAGATATGTAATCCTCAATTTATAGTTTATATACCCAGGAAACAGATATATATTATTTACATTAGAGTTTTGTAGCAGCTGTTACTTTAACACCACTTGTAATATTATTTGTTTGTTACATGTTATTTACTTGTACAACGGGATGTTCGCCACAAAGCTTATGTACGCTATGTTACATAAATATAAACTAGTGCTAATAGCAAATATATTTCAGTCATGTTTACGTAAAAGGTTGAAAGATACTTATTTTCTTTATTTTATATATAATTCTCCTATGCTCTGTTATACATATGTAATATAATTTAATAATTTTATAAAATCAAGAATTCTTTATCATTTCGGTTACATTTATGTACTAATTTTGTAATGCAAATTTATCTCTTATGTACTATTGTTATATGCCGTGTTATATTAAAATTACATAATTCAATAATGTTTACACTGCATCTATAAGGGTAGAAAGGGTTTTTGTAAAATGCGTAACATTTAAAATATACTTTATTCACAAAAAAAATATACAATATAATAAATAAACAATATGCATGAGAAAGGATATGTGTAACATTTTAGAAATACTTTAGTTACAAGAAAATTCACAATAATATAAACAATATAAATATGCGATGCCATAAACTAAGTCAGTTTGTAGATGAATATCATATATTTTATGACAATATTAAAACAAACAACAAAGCAACGGTATGTACAGGTGGCTAAAATTATTGAAGGACATCATTTACAAATTGAAAATTCTATTTTAAAAATTATTGATAATCGTTCGAGATACAACAAAAGTAGTCCTACATTACTGTATACTAAAGATACAAATATTGACATTTCACTGCCGCAGTTGGCAAAATATATTGTTTACTTGACTTTGAATCTGTATCACATGACTATCAGTCATTTTTTATAAACTTGCATTAACAACATCTGTACTACAATTTAAACTAGAGATAAAATATAAGATAATCAATTATGAACAAGAAATACATTCTTCTAAAATAGTGATTGATATTTACCTTATAAATAAAAACAAACATGGAAACAGGTAAGTTATTGTAATATACAGTGTGTTAAAAAGAGGGGTAAACATTTTTTGGGTATGCATTCCGATACGTTGATTCGCAATCGAAAAGAATTTTTCTAAAATTCGGAAAAATTTACTTATTTTTTTATCTAATTTTCAAAGTTAACATTTTGTGTACCACTAGCCGATACGAAATTTTTATTAAAAATAATTACGAATTAATTTATTTATCCATTCAACCAGTTACGTGATTAGATAATTCATTATTACTAAATTTGTCGGCAGTGGCGCATTAAAAATGAACACTGCAAGGATTAAGTAAATAGTAAGAAATAATTGTCTGAATTTTGGTGAATTTCTTTGACTGAACATCAGCACATCGAAATGCATATGACCTAAATTATTTACCCTTGTTTTTAACACCTGTATATTATTACAATAACTTACCCGTTTCAACTAAAATAAAATCATTGATTACTTAATTAGAATTATTATCTTCTCGAGCTACAGCTGAAGCTGATTTGTTAGTATTTGACTTAGGGAATTTTGGCAGTGGTGAAGTGGAGAATTCTAAAATAAATTTCCGATTAGCAAAAAGGGGACTGAAATTCATAAAACATACTACCTTTATCGCTTTCGTTTGTGTCAGGTGCGTATCTTTGTGGATAATGTTTTGTTTTCACTATACGGCTTTCAGAACAAGTGGTTTAATCTGCCTCTTCTGCTCTTTCCATGTATTCTCTAAAGAATCTTTGAAAATAAATTATGTTAGAAAATAATACAATAAAATATTGTTTTATTTATACTTACTATTTTGATATTAGGAGTCGAACTGTTTTTTGTCAGAAACAGGATTTTATCTAGCTGTAGATTTCCATCTTTTAGAAAATAAACCACCGCATAACAAATCTAAAAATTATATTCATCAATATGACATAACAGAACAAAATAAGCGCTGTGATACTATCATAGGATCGGTTTTTCAATATCTGGTTAAAATTTTAACTAAGAGATAAATAAACAAAATTGAACCGAAATGAGAGATTTGTCATTCGTGTCAACAAAACGATTCATTATTGTTTACTAACTACAAATTTTAATCAGATATTGAAAAATCGGCCCTTATTAATACAATATAATAAATTATGTTATTTAACTTACGTATTGAACTTCTTTCTTCCACTATAAACACTGTAATGAATAGACATTACACAAACAATAGCTGTAAACCCCTGTAGAGCACTCAAAAGCATGCACAGAGCACCAGTATACACAATAATTAAAAATAATGTAGGAAATGCTACTTTGTAATATATTTGAAATTTTAGATTACAATTTACCGTAAATATTGTATATAATGCTAGATACGAATAAATATTATATTGTATATCTTACGGAAAATGTGACGAGAAATAAAAATGAATACCCACTTAATATTTATTCCTTCACGCAAAATACCTGCAAAACACTATCGAATATAAAGCCACGTAATAGCATTATATACATTATGTAGCTAACAGTAAAATAAATCAAAATTCCATTTTTGGCTGGTACCTAGAAATACCTTTACATTTGTTCGAGAAAATAGTTAAGAAATGGCACAAGTTTGCTAATTTACCCGAAGCCCAGTTTTGGAGTTTAATAATATGATGTTATAAAATTATTTTTATACGTACATAGGTGTCTCAAGTTGTGGCAGATTATTATGTATAGAAAAACAATACAATTAAAATCAAATAAAGAGGTTTATTTCTCTTTTCAAGTAACTTTAGTATAATTGAAAATGTATTTTACAAACATAATATTAACGTTAAGTTTTTCATATGAAACAATAATAATATAATTTTGAAAAAATGCAAATAATATTACCTAATATTAATGAATGTGACGTGCTGTCAAACACAATACTGATGTTAAAGATTTCACATAGAACCTATATAATTTTGAAAACATGTGCAAAATATTACTCGTGTAATGTGAAATTTATGTAACTGTGGTTGATATTCCTAGTTTCATAAAATTATTGTATTGATACATATATAAATGTTCCGTTCTATTCAAACATAGTATTTTTGTTGTGCTTATTACATAAAAACAATATAAATTTGAAAACATTTATATAGTATTACTTAATTTCATAAAATTAATATAAAAATATATAAATGATAAGTTTCTTAACTTAATATATACGAAATATATAAAATTAGAAATCTGTGATTTAACATTTATGAAACAGTGATATATAACAATGTGCTGTGATTTATCCTTGATAGTTATATATCATGTGTGTGTTTCCTGGGTGTATATATATATATATATATATATATATATATATATATATATATATATATATATATATATATATATATATATATATATATTTCTTTTAGAAATTCTGTGCCATATAAAATGTCTGTTTGAAATGAATCTGAACTTAGGTTCGGAACCTGTGACGTCACAACATGGCTGGTTTTTGCAATTTTTTAAAAATATCGTACTTTAAAACGATTTTATTTAACAAAAAATGTAAATAAAAAATAATTTAATCATATTGAACGATAATTAGACTATGGCCCGGTTTACACCGATATTTTGCTAAGCTGACCAAACACTAAATTACGACTATATTACTTCTATTTAGTTTAGTATGCTTCGTGTAAACACTAACACACCAGCATAGTCTGGTGTGTTTCGAAGCTAATACCTAACCAAAGTAGTTAACCTATTAGACAGTTTTCCCTTGTAAACGTATGAAAACCAAGTTACGCTCTCCGTGTTTTCAATGCTAAGTTGTTGAAGAGATAGGTTATGTGAATTGCCTGTTGATAAAAACGTAGTTAGAGTAAGATATTTTACATAAAACTAATTTGTATAATTGATTTTTGTAATTATTTCATATTTTTAAATAAATTATGTTAATAATAATAAATAATAAATAATAAATAATAAATAATAAATAAATAATAAATAATAAATAATAAATAATAAATAATAAATAATAAATAATAAATAATAAATAATAAATAATAAATAATAAATAATAAATAATAAATAATAAATAATAAATAATAAATAATAAATAATAAATAATTAATAAATAATAAATAATAAATAATAAATAATAAATAATAAATAATAAATAATAAATAATAAATAATAAATAATAAATAATAAATAATAAATAATAAATAATAAATAATAAATAATAAATAATAAATAATAAATAATAAATAATAAATAATAAATAATAAATAATAAATAATAAATAATAAATAATAAATAATAAATAATAAATAATAAATAATAAATAATAAATAATAAATAATAAATAATAAAGGATAAATAATAATTAATAATAATTAATAATAATTAATAATAATTACTAATAATTACTAATAATTAATAATAATTAATAATAATTAATAATAATTAATAATAATTAATAGTAATTAATAATAATTAATAGTAATTAATAATTAATAATAATTAATGTAATTTATTGTCCAACAGAAATCCAGTTACAGGACAAGTAATATTCACAAAAAAAAAAATATTAGATAAGTTACATAAAAAATAAGATATATCCAAATTGTTAAAAAATTAGGTTACAATTACCGTGTCACGGTGTAAACCAGGCCTATCCTTCGACTTAACAGAAAAAAGGTACAATTATTTTTGTTTGCATGACCTCATTGGACAAGTGGAAGTAGTAGTTTCAGAAAAAAAATCTTCTAAATATTATTTTTTTGGAAATGTAAAATTTTCTATCCGATACATTGAACATTTTAATTATATCTGCTATAGATTTAGAGAAAGAGAATATACAAAATAATCCGTTGTGTTGTAATGAATCTCACATCCCAAACAACTCCATGGAAACCAGTTGAAAAATTAAAATGTTTGTAATTGATAGAAAAATGTCAGTGTCAAAAATCCAGATACATTACTCAAGGCTTTTTCTGGGAAGTAGGTACATTTAATATTTCTTATTTTATTATTAATTAAATATTTAAAATTATATATACGCATCAGAAATACCGTAAAACTCGTCAATGAATTTGAAGAATCTCGAACATTTAGAAAAGTAAGAAGAAACTTATAAACAAAAAAAAAAACCTGAAAAAGACAGTACCTTGTTGTCGAAACGTTGTTAATTTTATACAGAACTAAACCCAAATATTGTTTAATTTTATTTAAATATATAGTTTTTTTAATATAAATTACTCCCAAAACACAGGGTTTTGATGGCGCAGGAACGCGTGTGTTTGAGCAAATAGGATCCAAATATGAACTCCGAGTTTGAGAAACTCCGCCGCTCTCGCTACGCCTTAACTAAGAATATACTTCTTTGGGTATGTCAGATCTGTTCGGGGGACGTTTTAATTTTTTTTTTTTTTAAATGAGAATAAATGTGAAATAAATTGATTAAAATAATTTATTTTATTCAATTTTGACGTTTTAAACTGTCATTATTAACTCCATAGCAACAACTATAAGTAACACTTTATTCATAAGTGAATTAAAAAAAATTTGAATCACTCTCACAAAATTTTAATTCATTCTGCACAAATAATGCATTTAAAATAACATCAGGTACGAAAATCACACTATAATATTTACTATTTCAATTTTTTCCCTGTATCTAATAGTTTATAGGAAAAATAAAAAATGCGTGTCTTATTTTTTTATGTAGATTAATAATGATATATAAAATTTTCAAAAAAATTAATACTATACTATAATACTATAAAAAATAATGTTTTAGGCATAGTACACTGTGCTCGAAGCGCCGAATTGTGTACAAGTCTCCATGTATCTCATTACCCAGCTTGGGGTGTATTAAAAGAAGGTGGAGCGTTTGAAATGCATCATGGGAAAGATACTTTACATGATGTTGCCGCATTCGCTAGAGATAGCAGCTTTGCCACTAACTTACATGCTCTTTCTCCAGCAGATTTTAACAACATTATGCAAGAAGGTAAATACATAATAAGATTATTATACGTATTACATTTGTCAATTTTTATGAAAATCATTAGGAAGTATATGGTTTATTGACTGGTATGCACCTTGGTGTCCGCCTTGTCAGCGTTTAATGCCAGAACTTCGCCGTGCCAGTCATAATTTCGAAGCTGACATAATTAAATTTGGAACTGTTGATTGTACTTTGCACAGTTCTTTATGTGCACAACAAGGAATTCGAGCTTACCCCACTACAATTTTGTACAATTCTAGTAAAACACATTTCTTCCATGGAAAATTAAACGAGGACGGTATTGTTGAGTTTGTTAATGATATTCTGAATCCAGTTGGTAAGTTAAAAGAAATATTGTCAAAAAGAGTCGTATATTTAAATATTTTTCAGTAATTTCGTTGAATATGGAAACATTTAAGAAGCATTTAATATATAAATCTAAAGATGAGTTATGGATTGTTGATTATTTCGCTTCTTGGTGTGGACCATGTCAAAAATTGGGACCCCACTGGCGTCAGCTAGCTAAAGAAGTAATTTTATTTAATTAAATAAATGGGCTTTGTTTTATATTCTTCTTATTAGGTAACACATCTTCCTCAAGTTCGGGTAGCCCAAGTGGACTGTGAGATCGAACCAGATTTGTGTCTTTCTCAAAATGTTCGTGGCTATCCAACCATACGTTTGTATCCTTTAGGAAGCGAGGGACTTAACACTGTTGCGTAAGTTACTGAAAATGTTACGTGAGGATTTTTGTAAATTATTTTATTTTGTGTAGTATGTACAACGGTCATCGTGATTCCACTTCTTTAAAACGGTGGCTTCTAGGTTTTTTACCATCACCAGTTATGGAATTAAATATGAATGAATTTCAAGGGGCAATTGAGGGCGATGAACCTTGGTTAATTGATTTTTATGCTCCGTGGTGTGCACATTGTCATAGATTCGAACCTGATTTCGTTACTGTTGCTCAGGTAAGTTAATATTTTATCATTTTTAATGATATTTTTTTCGAATGGACCTATATTTCAGAGACTGGAAGGTTTTGTAAGAAGCGGAAAAGTAAATTGCGAGGCTCAACGAAGACTTTGTGATCATGAACATGTTCATAGTTATCCCACAGTTATGTTATACGTTTCTTCCTCTGTAAAATACGAAATCGATAGCCAGAATTCTCATTATATCATAGACAGGGTAAAAACACTGTTATCTCAACTTAAACATCAAAGTCATGATGAATTATAGAATGGAATGTTTTTTATTCTATATGTGTATAACAATTTCACTAATTCATTAGAATTCATTTTAGATTATAGTATTTTTTGCATTTAGTACATATAGTTAATTTCAATTTGGATGATTATGATTATAAATTTGCATATCGATGGTGTATTTGCAACAGGACGGAAATTAATTGTTCAGGAAACATGAAAACATAATAGAGATGTGAGAGAAATAATTAAATATGCATTTTTCTAAATTGGGAACAATTTGAATGGTATGTCGCATAATCTAAAATTGTTACCTGCACTTTTTTAAAAATCTGTAAAGAATTATGATACGTCATATTACTCATAACAAAAATATTTTTTTGTGGCTTACGTCATATTACGTATTACTAAACATTTAAATTCTAGCTTATGATTGGTTCCGAGCTTACGAGGTATTGCAAGTACAAGCGAAATAGTTTCATCAACTTGACCGCGCCAAAATCTAATATTCCAAAAAAATGTGGTTACGACCTATTGCAAATATATCATACCATCGATATAAGAAATTCATCATTAAATAACCGAATAAAATTTTGTCTATACTCATAATCTTCTATTTGATATAACTTTTAAGTACGTGCGTAAGTTTTAAATAATGAATTTGTTGACTACCTAACAAGTAAATAACATTTGAGATTCATTCTAACACTTTAATACTGTTTTCATGAGATTAAAGTAATTTAAAATTAGTTAAAATGAAATCTAGCATTAAACCCAAATAAACTTGTTATTGGTGATAAATTTATCTGAAGTCCGTCAGTGAATCGTCGAAATTTGTTTGGTATTAAACTGAATCTGATGATCTGAAAAAAAGAGATATTTTTAAAGATACATATGTGGAAAAAATAATTTGATTACATCGTTATCTACATATTATATAATCAATATGTATTAACTTACTTTACATGCTTTTGTTTGTAAAAGCAATTGCCCTGCATGCATGCTGTTTATAAATAATTAGAAAGTATAATAATTATGAAAAATGTATGCTCCATTTATAAAATTATTTTGTGATAATCTTGTTCCTTTCACTATTTGAGAATTTTTTATCTTTTGTAAGTAAAATATTTTATTAATAGTTACCAAATGTATACTAAAAAAAAAATTTTTTTTACAATGATTAAGAAACATTTTATTATCTGTACTGCAATTGTATTTGACATATGAATATTAAAAGTACAAATTATAATTTTCTATATTTTTATCTATACTGCGTCTGGTTTAAGATTGCTGTAGTGGGCCGAGCTTGACGAGAACGGTTTACGCAGCAACATTTTCAGATTAAATCTAAGTTTTATTTTGATAATTTAATAATATTACAATAATCGAAACATTCAAACACATCATTTGGAGGTGGAACATTGTCAATATCTATTTGAGGACTATTTTGATTAGACATACGAAATTGCATGAATAATAAAATATTTTGACAGTTAGTGACAGGTGATGTGTGTTTTGTATTTATATTATTTTTTTACGTTATATTCGTTTTTTACAATTATATTTATATTAATAGTTATTTATGTATCAAGGTAATGAAGTTCTACTTTTTATCACGAATATGGAATAAACCATATGAGAGGAGAATTATATATTAAATTTTATTTGGAATCGAAAATTTGTGAATATGAAAGGAATATTTTATTTTTATACGGTTCTGTTTATGTAACTGTCAATTTGACACTCAATGTTGCTAACCTCCGAACATTGAAATTATCGTAAAGAACACTCAAAATTATGTTTTATTTTAATCTTCTTCATCGGAATTGTTTACTTCGTTCTTTTTGCACATATTTTTTGTCATTTTACGTACAAATTTACTATTATATATTGTACACCTACCCAAATTATCGTATATGTACAATAATTATTATAAGGTTGGCAACACTGCATTTGATTGAAATCGTCGTATAATGGATTACTTTAGTTCCGATTTCTGAGCATTTAATGACGATTTTTGTGCATTTTAGTGACGATTTCAAATAAAATTATTTATTTCACTTATATTTCAATTTAGCTAGCCTAATTTATTGTACACAAATGCAGAAGAAAAGTTGCAATAAAATAATATTAGGACAGTTTGAAATTGACTCGCGTTTGCACCAATCACAAGCCAGGAAACGTTGTCCCCATACCATGCTACACTACATTCTTATACCAGACAGAGTATACGTTACTATTAATTATTATGGATTTTCTTCAATTTCATTTTTTCCCATAAAAAGATTAATTAACTCCACCAGTGTTACTTCAGAAAGCATTTGATTTCCAGCCTAGAATAATTAGTGCATGTTAGTGCATTGGTTAATAAAAGCAGTGTTAGAGAAAAGCTGTCACTTGTTATTTTTTATTATTGGCGTTATACTTACTTCTTTCATTTTTGATGAAACAATGGGTTCAATTTCTGGCCATAAAACTTCTACTGCTTCAGGTGCAAGTTGTTCTATAACTTTGTTAAATAATTTTTCGGGTTCGCCACCGCCCATCAAGTTAGTAAAATTGCTCTACAATGTTATTAATAGTAATACTGATCTTTTGTTCAAATTATCCTTTCTCACCGTCATATTTCCTAATGTAACATTTAAATGAATGTCCCTAAATTGAAAATTTTTCCCAGAAAGCCGTAACTTTTTCAGATTTACAAATGTATTTACATCATGGAGAATAAGCCTGCAAATTTATGGGTTTAAAAATGATATTTATTTTCACATGGAGAACATACTTGAATGGTCCTGTACCGAAAACATTGAATAGATCTCCAACAAGAGCCTTAATATCATAATCACCGTATATCACCAAACTTTTGAAAAATAAATGCAAATCGATATCGAAAGCAGCAAATCCATGAACAGTGACTGCTCTTGTTTCAAAAGTTGATAAATTTTCTATTCTCACATTATCCAACGTACCGTTAAATCTAAATATAATTTAAAAGATAAAAACTAATCTTTAGTTGCCTGAAATTCATTCTTACACTCCAATTTCATGTTTAATGTCAATGTCAATATGTTCAATGTCTAAAGGTTCTAATCTTGGAAGTCCTAATAATTCTATGTTGTTTACCATCAATTCTTTAAATCTATTAAGAGCTTTTCGTACGTAATCTGCTATAAGGCCTCGTCGAACAATTTGTTCTCCTTCTCCTACTACATCTGCAGCCGAATTAAATGCACCTTCTACTGCACCTAGATAAAAGAAAAATATTTTAATTGGAATTATGTTTTCATTTAAAATTATGGTAAAGGATAATTAAGGAAATCTTATAATTATTTAATTTAATTGATGTAAATAATAATATATTGAAATTATTACCATTTACACATACATATAAACAGAAATACATCTTATACAAAATTTAGTGAATTTATATAGTAGAAAATATTTCTATAAATTTTTAGACTAATAACTCTTATCTATATTATCATTATTCAATTTGAATAACTGATATTGATAATAAATTTACCGCAGAGGACATTTAAAAGTACTGGGCCTTACCTCACGGGCATGCACTAGAGGTATGAAAATAATTTATAAATAATCATCTAAGGCCTTATACATACAAATTGGAGGCATCAGAATTATATCAGATCACTTATTGTACACGGCCATCTAGTTTTCATAATTTACTAATTAAATATATGTATGTATTTTTTAGGATATTATTAAAATGCTCGGTATTTTAAGACATTACATACATACACTAAATGTATATTAAAATACCTAAGAAAATCTAATCCTGAGCATTTTTTTTTTAAATATTTACAGCCCCAAAATCTAATCCTGAGCATTTTTTTTTTTAAATATTTACAGCCACAAAAAAGTTTAACCTAATCCCCATTTTTGGATTAGTAAATTCTATTCTATTCCGGTATTTAAAATTTAATCTTCAAAATATTATCAAAAGAGGTAGATACTAGGATTAGGTTAGATTATATTTTTATAAATGTCAAAATTAGAGTACAATTCGCTAACATAAAAATGAGGATTAGCTTAAACTCTTTCGAGAATCGAGCTGTTGTATTTTTCTTCAATTTTGACGTATTAAACTGTCATTATTAACTGCATAGCAACAATCTATTGTTGACATTTGGATCCTACTGCGTACTTAATGGCTGATATACCCAAATCATGCAAGCAGCCAATGCACGTCATTAATAAAAATTGAATAAAAGTAACTAGATGTGTGACGTCATGTACTGGTACGTTTGCAGAGGTTTTAGAATTTTTATGAAAAGAGTTATACAGATTGCAAACTGTATTATCGACATGGTCATGAACTGTCACATCTACAAAATAAATACTATATTTTCGTCACTGTCCATTTCTATTTAAATTATTTTATAATACTAACCTTATTTATACTTTTATGTATGCCATATAAAGGCAATAAATAAAAGTGAGCCGAATTTCAAAGAAATATACCGAATTCTTCTGATTGATTAGAAGTGCTACCTTTGGCAGATTCAAAGATTTTGCGTTTGCGTTAACGGTCACGTTGCGTCGTTGCGTTGCGTTTAACATTACTTTATTATAAATAGGCATTTACAACGCACAAAAATGTTTCAAACACGATACAAATATGTTTCAAATAATAACTTTGACAGTATGTGATGATTTCGTGCATTGGCTGCTTGAATGATTTGGGTATAGACAAAACTTCATTTGGTTTGTTTTGATTTCGGGTGGCCAGACAGAGATAGAGATATGTTTTTAGTGCTATGGTATAGTGAAAATGAAATGGCAGAAGACATACGTCATAGATCTGAAAAATACTTTATAAAATCAAATATAACTTGTAAAAATTATTTATTTTTAAATACAGAAAAAAGAAAAATACTAGTATTAAGAAACGTATATATTAATGAAATTTACAAGTATTTTTAAGTTAATCTTTTTTTCTTTTACGCAATTTGAAATTATTTGAAATAGTTGTAGTTCATTTCTGTACCGGTACGTTGGCATGACAATGTTTACATTAAATTTTACATCGATCGAATATCTATCCTGTCACTATTGTCACTTGGTTGTCAGTTTACATTCATATAAAGCTTAAAAAAGCAATTTCAGAAACTAACCTTGTCATGAACTATTTCGAATGGGAATTGTGGGCCATTAATTCCGTTGAAAGCCGTTCAAAAGGTATTTTTTTTTTCAAATATTTCTCTTGTTATCAATGTTTAAACAATGTATTTTTAGAGAGGAACAAATGCCCTCCAAAATAAGCAACTCTTGACAAGCAGATATGGTAGTACAGTAATAGTAATCATGTACATACATAATGTCAAATGTCAATATTTTTCATTCCAAATTTCATGTGATTTATGTAACTCGCCAAGTAAAGTCCACGCACCTGGTGACAAAGAAACCACGTGAACTTACAAAATCTTGATATTTTGAATTAAAATTTATGACATTTGTAAGTTATGTACATGATTACTAGCTGTCATTCTGAAACGGGTGCCCATATCTGCTTGTCAAGATTTGCTAATTTTGCAGGGCATTTGCTCCTCTCTAAAAATACATTGTTTAAACATTGATAACAAGAGAAATATTTGAAAAAAAAAAATACTTTTTGAACGGCTTTCAACGGAATTAATGGCCCACAATTCCCATTCGAAATAGTTCATGACAAGGTTAGTTTCTGAAATTGCTTTTTTAAGCTTTATATGAATGTAAACTGACAACCAAGTGACAATAGTGACAGGATGCATATTCGATCGATGTAAAATTTAATGTAAACATTGTCATGCCAACGTACAGAATAAAAATAAACTACAATTATTTCAAATAATTTTAAATTCCGTAAAAGGAATAGAGATTGACTTAACCCATTTTACCCCGTTGTACTCATATGAGTACACATAAATAAGAATTGTTTATTTTTTAAATTATTGTTGTCACATTTTATTTGTTAATATAAATTATCTTCCCTTAATGCCACGAAGCTATTTTGATGAATATTTATGTAAAAAAATATATTATTTATGGGTAACATTTTATTTTGACTTTTGTTGCTGGATTTTTGTTGCCTGAACTTGTTCATATATACAAAGACGTAGTTTTACATTTATTCGCAGTATTCGTACTTTCTTTGTGAATTACGGTGCATCGGTAAGTACTCTATTGATTTTGTTGTAAAAATAAATAATCTATTATTTTAGTCAATTGTTACGTGATTGTAATGATACTGTACTCATATGAGTACATTGGGAATAAGCCTAGGTATTGCAAAATTTGATTTTTTTTCTCTTATGCATATTTCTAATACATACATAAATCCAAAAATATAACTTTTTATGAATAATAAAAAAAAAATGTCGTGGGAACAAATGGGTTAAAATACTTGTAAATTTCATTAATATATACTTTTCTTAATACTAGTATTTTTCTTTCTTCTGTGTTTAAAAATAAATAATTTTTGCAAGTTATGTTTCATTTTATAAAGTTTTTTTCAGGTCTATAACGTAAGTCTTCTGCCATTTCATTTTCACTATAGCAGTTCTCACTAGAGGCGCAATATCATTGACATTTTAGAATAGAAAGTTTTTTAGAATATACATCAAGTTATAAACAACATATATTTAAATTACAGGTCAAATCTGTAAGTCTTACAGATCTGTAAATCTGTAAAAAAACTTATAAAAACGCATTCATTTTTGCATGAGGCGCGGGCTTTGACATTTGCTTGTATGGCCCACCGCAACAATACAGCTTGTGTACTTTGCCTGTGTTGCCAAATTAATTTAAGCGTAAAATTAATTTATAAAAATATCCAATATGTTCTGTTTATTTAATTATTTATAAGCTTTGATATTAAATAAAAGACAAACGTGTCACTCAAAAACAAAACCGTAAATGACAAATTACACTGATATATTCAAGTGGCCTCTAGTGAGAAATTCACGAACTAGATGAAATAGGTTCCGGACACTCACGTGACGAAGCGAATTAGCCAATCAAAAACTGGGAAGAAACTGTCCGATTGAAGGACAGAGAGCTAAAGTTTGTTTTGGTTTATAGCGTATTATGCGTTTTATTTTTATAGTTTGGCAAAAAATATAAAATAACTCAATACGCACTAAAAACTTCTATATGAAAACTGCCAAACTATGAAAACAAAACGCATAACCTCTAAACTACGCTATAAATAAACCAAAACAAACTTCAGGGCTGCGCTCCAAAACCCTACTCTAGAGTACGAAATTACTCAAAATCGTTCCAAAACTAAAAACCTTATTCTCAGAGTTTACTCTTAACCTGTTGCAAAACTGCCAGAGTTTAATCCAAAGTGATACTCTACTCACCCTACTATCGAGGAGTGTACAGAAATTACTCTACAATATTTTTAAACATGGAAGTTCACGATTCTCAACATATGAAATAATTTGCCTTTTTGAGGAAGAAACTTGCTTTTGGTTGAAAATAAACATAAGTAAACACATTGGCCTGTATTACGAGCACATTTTCACATTATAAGGAGATTGCTTTATAAAAGCACTTTTATTATGAACAAGCGCTTGTAATACGGGATTGACATTAATGTTGTAATTATGAGTAGTGTTGTTAATTTTTTAAAATTATTATTTAGTTTCAATTGTTTACTCGAACAAAACTCATTCGTTCCAAAACACACTACGCTATTGAATTACGTTATCCTACTCCAATATTCGGTATTCTTAATTTTGGAACGCAGCCCAGCTCTCTGTCCTTCAATCTGACAGTTTCTTCCCAGTTTTTGATTGGCTAATGGGGGATTACGGCTCAATCGAATTAAAGGAAAATAGTAAAAAAATACGAATGTATATGCTGAATAACGAATATTAATAAAAAAAATGAAATGGTATAATTGAGATATTTCGGAAATAAAGGGTTTTTTGTTATAGCGCTTCGACACTGATATGAAAATATTTTGATTGGCGACCGAGAGACCACCTATACATGCATTACAAATAGCGTGTTAGGAGGTGGGGATTACTACCAATGGAAGTTAAGAAATTCAAATTCGAAAGGAGGGGCTAACATTCCTGTACAGCAGTTTTCAAACAATTTTTATTTTAACATAAATTTCTTGCATTAAACTTAATAATTTAAATACACCTGTAATTATAAAGTATGTAGACTTATACAGTGTTATAATATTCATTTATTTTTTATGTAAATATAACTTAAAATAGCATATATTTTAAGAACATTTAGGTCCATGATGAAAACAGTTTGATATAAAAACACATAAATGTGACGTCACGTCAATCTTTTCAAAATTCGGGAGACCATAACTCGCTTATTAATAGGAATATTTTCACCGGATTTTCATCAATAGTCTTAGTTTTCCTAATATTTTCAGATGAAATTATATAAAAAAAAAATGGTGTAATCCCCCATTCGGTTCGTCACGTGAGTGTCCGCAAGCTATATATCCCTATCTCTTTCTGCCGCGCATCGTATATGTAACAGGCTCCGTCCACTGCACACCCGATCCCTGCACCGCACCTAACAGCGCCCAAGCTATCTCTCCGACAAATATCGAAAATCTGCTAACGGTTAAAACTTATTTATAGATACAAAGATAAAAAAAATAATTGAAATCATCCCCTATTGTACCGCCTCGAGGGATGATTTTTCAAAAACGCTAAAACACTTTATTTCTTACCAAAAGCATAAATAAGAATTTTTATATACCTAACTTGAGAAATGATGGGTTCTGAATACAAACTTTCATCCCCTATTTCACCCCTTCAAATTTTATTTTCGTGGCAAAAGGTAGCCTATGTCCTTCTCCAAAGTCCATTCTATCTCTATACCAAAATTCATTAAAACTGGTTCAGCGGGAGAAATGATGGGTTCTCCATACAAATTTTCATCCCCTATTTCACCCTTTCAAGTTTTATTTTCGCGACAAGGTCTTCTCTAAGGTCTAATCTATCTCTATATCAAAATTCATCAAAATTGGTTAAGATGAAGAAATTATGGGTTCTCCATACAAACTTTCATCCCCTATTTCACACCTTCAAGTTTTACTTTCGCGACAAAAGGTAGCCTATGTTCTTCTCCAAAATCCATTCTATCTCTGTACCAAAATTCATCAAAATTGGTTTAGCGGTTTAGGTGTGAAAACGTAACAGACAGACAGACAGAGTTACTTTCGCATTTATTATATTATAATAGTATGGATTAACACTAGGGAGAGTGTTGATATATTTTAAAATACAAACGCTTTTTTGAGTTCAAGTTATCGTCATCATTGCCATGAATATACTTCTATACAGGTGAAGCATAAATAATTGGCAGTATTTATTTATTTCGAGACTGATTACTTCTATAGTTTAATCAAATATTCAACCTATATAAAACACCAAAAGGGCGTTTATATTTTCTTATTATTGTTTATAAATATTATATAAAGTAATTATTTGTATTAATGTTATTATATTATAGTAAAAAAAGTATGTGAATACGTTTTAGAAGGCCGCTTTCACACGATCCGACTTTTCGCTATGCGCCATTTCCGGTACGGCAGAAAATTTGAGAACTGCGAAAACAAAAATATACACGACGCGGCATTACATCGTGTTTCCGATCCTAATTATGACAGTTGTTTTACTCTTGTCAATCAAATGCTCTACATCCACCTCACAATTTTCCATTTCTTAAACTTTATTAGAGCGCGATTTGTAAAACTTGTGGTTGATTTTATCAGAATAAAGTAAGCGTGTATATATAAAACATTCAATATCATCCAAATATGAATAAAATTCACAGACTTCTTCATTGAAATAATAGAAATAAAATATTGAAATATTTGTCTGGCGGACGGCAAAATGCCGGCATGTCTGAACACATGCATTTGATTACGTGTACTTTTTTGCGCCGAGAACGGCAAATTGCCGTGCCGGATTGAAATGAGTGCCGTTGAAACAACGGAGGCAGTATACGACTTCACGCCGTGGACGGCGTCATGGTGGTGTCATTCTTATCGTGTGAACACAGCCATAATTTCTATGCTATATTGGACCAGTAATTGAGTACATGACTGTTCCAGTTAATCTCAGACAAAACATATTATACGTGTATGATGGTGCACCTGCTGACAATGCTCGAATTACAAGAGAGTGGTTGGATGAAACATTTTCAAATAAGAGGATTGGGCCGTTGGGCGTAATGGACCAATATCATGGCCACCAAGGTCTACAGATATGAATCATCTTGATCTTTTCGTTTGGGGCTTTTTAAAGGAAAAAGTATATGCGACCCCTCCAGCCAATGAGCAGGAAGTAATGGGGTCCTATACCATAGTCATATTTTAACTATCTTAAATAAGAATACGAAAATATACATAAATTAATGAGTATTAGAGAAAAAATTTTCTTTAAATATTGACTAGGTCACAAACTATAAGCGATTGAAGATGATTACTAATTGGGTATGACGCGTTAGGTACTAAGAATTTGATTGGTCGCCTGATTTTAGAAAGAAGATTCGCGCGTCTGTAGCGGTCACCTTTATAGGAATAAGAAATGTCATGTTGTTCCATAACCTAACAAAACATTTAACAAATTTGTGTTCGATGAATTTGTTTAATTATAACATCTAGTAATATTAACAATAATAATATATTTGTAATTAAATCAATTTATAATATTAATTAAATGAATAATAATATTAGTTAAATTAATATTGAAACTTCAAAACAGGCCAACACTGGCGCCATCCGTCGTCATACTTTGTGTAATAATATCGTCAAACTGTTTCAATGTTCTATAATTTATTAGGAAAAAAAGGTTATTATTTACGTTATTTATACTTAATAATAATTTCTTCATGAATATAACGAATAAGTTTTTATTTACAAACATTTCAGCTATGCAAACATGAAAAAAATTGTTCCCTCTATAACTAACAATTTGTCCTATTGTTTGTCGATCACTTGTTAGTACCGAATACGTCACGCACAAATTCTTAAACTTTAAAAATTCATATCTCGCTTATTACGTAAAATTTTTAAGTCGCGTTTGCACTAAAATTCTTATTTTATCCTGTTCTTACAAAAAAAAAAAAAAAAAAGAAAAATGGTATAGGACCCTATTAATAGGATTAATGCAACAGTATAATTAATTACCCCCGATATGTTGCAACGACTCTTGACTTTTTGAGTTATTAAATTACTATTATTTTTATTATTATGCTGTATTCCAGATAAGAATGGAGTTAGGAGTAAGATAGGGATAACGATTCCAGGTTCTGATTGGTCGAACCAAGTTTACAATAGCGAAAAATCTGTAACAAAACGTTTTAATCAGTTGTCAGCTATCAACTGGAGTTGTACTTAGTGCGAACGTAAAGACAGAAATATGCAAGGTAGACGACGTTAAATAATATTCTGTGTGATCAAACAATATAAAACGAAATAAAACTAATTCATAATTTTTATGTATGTAAAACAGACTGGCGCCGCAGCGCCACCAAATCCATTCTTATCTGGAATACAGTATACATAAATATTCAAAGTATTGTTTACATTTAAAAAAAAATTATCTGGTATTCAAGTAAATAATTATACATCAAAAGTTTCATATTTTCTAATAATTTTTACATTAATATATTTAGAATTAGTTTGTATTTCATAATTAATAGGAAAAATAACATTTATTTTTTTCGCATCTACCCTATTCCCATATTCTAGGTTCACGACATAATGCAAAGGCATAATGCTAAGGTAAATGCATAAGTTTACAGCTTACATAAACCAGCCTTAAAGCTGCTTTCATAAGTAAATAATTTCAATTCCCAATTTGAATTTCCACTGACTACCTATACTTCATTTTACGTAATGGCGCTTGAGCGCCGACCGTTTTCACATGATAATTTAAATTCGTGAAACTAAACTTTGTCAATAATAAATATTTTTATCTATAAAAATGCACAAGACCTGAATATTAAAATTCAACAAAACATGGGTAAACATTACTTAATTCTGTAGATTTTATTATTACAACTGACAGGTGATATTTATTTTTTCGTTTTTGTGAACTTGGTTTGCATTCTGACCAATCAAAGGACGGAATTATTTATATCCCTATCTAAACCAACGCTATTTTCTTCTCTTTAAACCAACGCTATTTTTACCTCCCGCTACCCTTGGTAAGGGAGGTATAGGGATCGTGCTAAAAATCTCATATCGAGATTTTAGTAAATGACCACGTTTTAAGGTCCCTAGAATCCATTTTTAACATTTTCACGATGATGTCTGTATGTGTGTATGTATGTGTATGGATTTTGTCTTCGCTCTAACTCAAACACTATCATTCAGAAAATTCTGAAACCTTGTATTTCTATCCTATTCTAATATGAAAAGAAGCCATTAGATTTTGGTGTAAATCGGATAACCGGAAATGGCACTTTACCTGAAGCTCATAGTGGTTTTTCTTCAAAAAATACCATTCAATGCCATTTTTTCGAATTTTATGTCTTATGAAAATTAAAGATTATTGAATTTTCTACAGGAATACATTAATACTTTTTCTATATATTTTACAGATAAATTTAAAAATATTTTTTTTTTATTAGTCGCGAAGTTCATTTTTCAAATGAATGTAACTGGTAGTAAATGTCACTGTCAGAAAACGTATCACTTCAAATTAATAATAGTGACATTTTAAAAAGAAAATAGTAAATAAAGCAATAGTTTTCTGCAATGGAACAGTTTGCAGCGTTAGTAAATACGTAGGTAGGTATGTATTTAAATTAATAAAAATTAAATAGCGGGAGGTTTTGTGTTGGCCACATCAGATTTTTTTTATGTGAAACGAAGTATATGTTGACATAACATTCTTACTGATTTGCATAGTTACCTGATAACTGCTAATAACTACTATATGGGCCATCCAGCGAATCAATCGGTTTACGTCATAAATACAATATCACTAGAAACAATGACGTTATATGTTAAAAAGTTTACATGAGCATGTAAAACGGATTAAAATATGATCTGTGGGTTGTCTTCATAAATCCAAATCTTTCTTAAAAAGGTATAATTTTTTTCCAGCGAAATCAAATTTTATTTAAAATATTCTGAAAGATACTGCTTACGCCGTTATAAATACTTCATTCTTGTAGTATATGCAACAAACTATGGGTGTTATGTAAGATCCTTAAAAAAAAAAAATACAGAATACTGCATACCATACAATTTCTCACTGTTTCTGTACATTGCGTACGGCGTTTGCTACACGCTGTACATACAGATTTAATTTTCAAATTATTACTGACAAATAGAACGAAATATTACCTCAATATTACAATTCAGTGAAAGTAAGAGCCCACCAATCTATTTTTCAATTTCAAAATAAGTCAATAAATTAACTACAAGCTCTTGAATTTGACATGACAGAGAATTTGACATTTTGTCAATGAACAACGAAACTAAAAACAAAATGAAATCACAATACAGATTGAAAAGTATAATATAGACATATAATATTTAGTAATATACATGTTCAGAATTACCAATATTAAAAAAATATAATCAAGCGTCATTTTGCAAAAATTTACAAAATTTTACTTAATAATAATATATCCAAATATAATTATTTCTATTAAAGGTGTCAAATACATAATAATAATAAAAAAACCAATAAAATACCTTTAATAAAATATATAAAAAATAAAGAAAATTTCCAAAAACCCTAAACGATGACGTAAACCGCTTGATTCGCTGGATGGCCTATACTTGCCGTGGAGATTTCTACATTGATGCCAAATTCTTTAAGTGTCTACCTGTACAAATATCTGTAATCTATCAATGTCATTTTTACCTCCCGCTACCCTTGGTAAGGGAGGTATAGGGATCGTGCTAAAAATCACTTATCGAGATTTTAGTAAATGACCACGTTTTAAGGTCCCTAGAATCCAAATTTAACATTTTCACAATGATGTCTGTATGTGTGTATGTGTGTGTGTGTGTATGTGTGTGTGTATGTATGTATGTGTGTGTGTGTGTATGTGTAGGGATTTTGTCTTCGCTCTAACTCAAATACTATCATTCAAAAAATTATGAAACCTTGTATTTATACCCTATTCTAATATGAAAAGAAGCCATTAGATTTTGGTGGAAATCGGATAACCGGAAATGGCACTTTACCTGAAGCTCATAATGGTTTTTCTTCAAAAAATACCATTAAATGCCATTTTTTCGCATTTTATTTCTTATGAAAATTAAAGATTATTGAATTTTGTACAGAAATGCATTAATACTTTTTCTATATGTTTTACAGATAAATTTAAAAATAATTTTTTTTTATTAGTCGCGAAGCCTAAGACAAACACAATAATTCGTTTGTTACACAGTTCATATTTCAAATGAATGTAACTGGCAGTAAATGTCACTGTCAAAAAACTAATCACTTCAAATTAATAATAGTGACATTTTAAAAAGAAAATAGTAAATAAATCAATAGTTTTATGCAGTGGAACAGTTTGCAGCGTTAGTAAATACGTAAGTATGTATTTAAATTAATAAAAATGGATAGGGATATGTGTGGAAGGATGATTGTTGCGTAACTATTATTGTGGTCCAGATGCGGTTATTCGCTACCGAAAATCAGTCACTTTAATATGTTCTTATGTATGAATGCTATGATGATTGTGGACAAGGCGAAAGAAGAATGTTGTTAAAGAGTGAAGTGAGTTAGCTGAGCTCTTACTCTTATCCCTTTTCTTATTGTTACTATTGTTTCCGGGTTTTTGCTAACCCACTAAGTGGGAAACGCGTGATTTTATGTATGTATGTAAAAATTAAATAGCGGGAGGTTTTGTGTTGGCCACATCAGATTTTTTATTCTGATATTTTCGTTAGTACCTGCGTGCGCTTTTCATTCCCAATCCTATATTTTGCATTATATTTGGACTTTTGAGAAGAAATAAGTGAAACTCATGAATTAAATAGTCCTGGTTCTTATAAAAAACATTTAGGGAGACAAGATTTAAATGGGCGGGCAAAAACAATTATTGACAATGTACACAATTTTTTCAAAAAATTGTCGTTACATCCTGAAAAAATTTAGAATTTATTAAATAACAAGAAAACTTTGGATTTGACTGCAGAAGCATGTTGTGTTGGCAGATCTACTGCTCACCTAATAATCAATTATTCTTACCTTTTATTTAGTTTTCACCGGTTATCGTATTTTAACGCAACCGCGACCTTAGCTTGATGTGGGGTCAAATAAATATAAATTTTCCACAGAGACAATTTTTATATTTTATATTACGTATTACTGTCTCACCTTACTTATTTGTTATAATATTTTCTTCATTTACAATGTATTAAATTTTTTAATTAATTTTAAATGTATTAAATGACATTTGCGTTCATTCCTGGTCATGTCAAGTTACAATCGGCAACACCGCTGGGCAAGGGACAGGGTGCGGAAAGGGATAAATAAAAGTTGAACATCAGTCCATAATCATTTGACGGCGAGTATAAAACATTTTGATTCGGTGATGCCAAATTTACATTTAGAAATTACAAATGACTAGTTACAAGCTAAATTTTTAATAGTACCTACCAGTAAATTTTGTTTCTGAAAGAATGTTTCTGAAAAGTATTTTACTTCACAAGTTACTAATTACAAGAGAAATTTTATTATTCAAGTAATATAGTTTCGTGTTTCTGAAAATTTTCAATAGTCTATACTGTATTCCAGATAAGAATAGAGTTATTGGCGCTGCGGAGCCAGGTAGTTTACACACATAAAACTTATGAATTAGTTTTGTTTCTTGTAAGACATACTTAACAAATTCTTTTGAAATTGTCTGATCCATAGAATACTATTTAACATCGATATTGCACATCTACCTTGAATATTTCTATCTTTAATATCTGCTATGACGTTCGCACGGACTGTAACCACGATTTAAAATATTCTGGTTATGCCACTTTCCGTGAAACACGTGTCCAAAGTGATACGTGTGCCTTTTCCGCTTGTTATTTTGAAAAGAATATTAATAAAATCTCATATAAAATGTATTTTTAGCATACATTCGGGCCTATTCTGTAACTCAGCGGTTAAATTTTAATAACTGGTTAAAACATTTCATTTAACCAATCATTTATGTTGATATATAACAAAAAATTGGGTTTTTAGTTGTCACATCAATATCTATTGGATTAAATTTTTTAACCAGTTATTAAAAATTAACCACTTTATTACAGAATAAGCCTGATTATAAGGTATTTATTTTCATTTTATAACACTCTGTTATTTTAAATCGTGAACAAAACGAATACAAATTTTGTAATTTGAAGTTGCCATTCTGGCACTTGATAATATTTATTCTTTTCTTATATTTTGTTTGTAAAAAGTAGGTTAAAATTGGTGTTGTGACGTCACAACACTGTACGAGCTGTCAATCTGTCATTGATATAATGAATTTAACGCTTTTTGAAAAAGTTTAAAAACATGAAACTTGTGTTAAAGGATGTTTTAAATAACCTGCAATCACTAGAAAGTTTCTGTGAAGGAAAAGAAATAATATATTTTAGACATTTTTTAGTTCAAACTTTGTCCACCAGGTAGAGTTTGCTTAATTTGAATCGCCAATAGGGTCGTTCTCACGTAGCGCATTTAGCGGATATTCAAGGATATACGTATCACTCAAAACAAGTGGCAAGTGGAATAACCAGTATATTTTAAATCGTGATTACAACTCCAGTTGACAGCTGACAACTGACGACTGAAAGTTTTGTTACAAATTGTATTGTAAACTTGGTTGGCGTTTAGACCAATCAGAAAGCTGGAATCGTAAGATCTATCTTACTTCTAACTCTATTCTTATCTGGAAAACAGTATAGTAGTTGTTTTAAAAAAATACTATAGTTGCCGTCAAATAAGTATGGACTGGAGATTTCTACACTATTGTCAATTTATTGGTAATGTTGAAAATTCTAAGTTATGAAGAAGCGGAGGAGGGAAAAGTTGAGCATCGGTCCATACTTATTTGACGGCGACTATTGTATTATAATAAAATATTCTTTAAATCAAGTGATTCAATTTTCTTATATTCTCAAGTGTTTTATATTGAAATTAAATTCCATGGCTAATACTATTAAATTGTAATTCCGTGAATTTTATTTCTGCAATTATGAAGTAGCCAAAATGATTTTTACCTCCCGCTACCCTTGTTAAGGGAGGTATAGGGATCGTGGTAAAAATCACATATCGAAATTTTAGTACATGATACATGACCACGTTTTAAGGTTCCTACAATCCAATTTTAACATTTTCACGATGATGTCTGTATGTGTGTGTGTATATATGTGTGTGTATGGATTTTGCCCACGCTCTAATTCAAATACTATCATTCAGAGAATTCTGAAACCATATATTTTGACTCTATTCTAATATGGAAAGAAACCATTAGATTTTGGTGTAAATCGGATAACCGGAAACAAGCTCATAATGGTTTTTCTACAAAAATTAATATTATGAGTTATTTTTTCGCATTTTATGTCATTATAAAAATTAAAGATTATTAAATTTTCTACTGGTATACATTAATACTTTATCTATATGTTTTACAGATAAATTTAAAAATGTATCTTTTTCATAAATCTCAGAGCCTATGATTTAAAGATTTCTTTGTTACACAGTTCATATGTCAAATGTATGTAACTGACAGATAAATGTACTGTCAAAAAACTAATCAATTTAAAATAAGAATGTTGACATTTTAAAAAGAAAGTAAGAAAATAAAGCTATGTAAAGGAACTTAATATAAATTATTAAATAATTAAAAAGGTAGTATTATTCTAATTGAACTTAATATATTTTGCAGCATTAGTAAGTATAGTCCGTGACACGAAAGATGACCTATGGAAAATATGTTATCACAAATCACCGTCTAATATATGCGTTCCGTTTAAATCCTCACGAAATACAATTAATTTACTTTCCGCATACCTAATATAACATATAACACTATAACAGTTGCCCAAATAAGTTTTAAAACTACGCTGCTGCACAGCCTTTCTTATACTGGCAGTTGAACTGTGCAATTGGTGTTCGTATCAGTTCCTGTCTTGTTTATACTCGGATCATAAGCGTACACAAATGAGTTACAACCACAAAGTTACTGTAATAATTATTATTTCACGGCGTCTATGGCATATCACGATATGAGCAATCCTTTCCCTTACCCCTCATTATTAAAAATTAAATAGCGGGAGGTATTGTGTTGGCCACATCAGATTTTTTTATTGATTCGGATGTAGAAATTTTTGCTTTACAACATCCATTTCAAACTTTTTGCCTAAGATAATTAGGGGAGCAATGTGCACGGAAAACTAATTTACCATGTTAAACGCCTATGTTTCACTTTCCGTGATACATACTGTATATATATATATGTATATATACAGTGGCGTGCAAAAGTTTTAGGCCACACATATTTTATTTCTTTTAAAAGAGTATTCATTTTTGTAATACATTTATATATTACACAAATGTTAGGAATGTGAATACCTTGTAATTAGGATAGTTAACATATTTTAAAATTTATGTCCATTGCAGTTTATACGCTCAAACGAAATTGTTCGTGTTCATATATTGGGCCACGTTGTAGTTGACAGTTTATATGTTATTTTATTGAATTTTTTCATCAAATTTTGAAATTAAATTAAATTTAGACTATTGTCTAACAAAATGGTAAAACACACCCACATTCAGTTACGAGAATCCATAATAAACCTTTCTCAACAAGGAAAGGGTTCTCGCGAGATAGCTGGCTTGCTAGAATGGTAAGCGCACAGTAAATATAAATTGACAAATTCATTAGCCGACAATCCAAAATGTGGTAAACCCCGTAAAACAACAAAGCGGACAGATGAAATAATAAACGAAAATCTGTAGCAGATAAAAAAAAAAAACTGCTAAGAATATTTCGAAAGAATTACTAGCAAAAAATGTTGCGAATGTGAGCCGAAGTACTGTGTCTCGACGTCTTAAAGAAGTAGGACTCATAGGGCATGTCGGTGATGGTATGGGTATCATTTTCTTATGACGGAGTTGGTCCATTAGTCCAGATTAAAAGTACCATGGATGCTCTAATTTATAGAGATATTTTATCAAAGCATATGCTACTTAGGCAAGGAAAAATATGCTATGGGGATGACAGGACAACGACCCTAAACATACTTCAAAACTAGTAAAGAAATTTTTAAGGAAGCAAAAAGTCCGAATTCTTGAGTGACCATCCCAATCTCCGGACTTAAATCCAATAGAGAATTTATTGGCAAGAGTTAAAAATATGTGTGGTTAAAGAAAAACACTCCAACAAGGGTGAATTATGGTATCATTTGGAAAATGAATGGCAAAACTTACCACAGGACTGTATTACAAATTTGATAAAATCAATGCCACGACGGTGCGTGCTGCAGTGATTGCTCCAAGAGGAATGTCGACAAAGTATTAAATATAGAATACAAAATTACAAGTCTGAAAAGATTGTACCATTTTTTTTTCGAGTTTTTTTTTTACTACTGGCTCAATACGTTTGAACAACATCATAAATTATTTTGTTATGACGTAAGTTTATTTATGTAGTTTTTGGTTCATAATTTGGAAATATTTTATGCACAAATACATAAGTTTATTAATATAACTGTTTCATTTCTATATTACCTTCACTATAATGATGTAGTGTAAAAATATGAGTGGCCCAAAACTTTTGCACGCAACTGTATATAAACATACATACATACATACATACATACATACATACATACATACATACATACATATAGGGTGTCTGTGTGTAAATTAGTCAGCAATGGGGGATTACACCATTTTTTTTTTATAATTTCATCTGAAAATATTAGGAAAACTAAGACTATTGATGAAAATCCGGTGAAAAAAATCCTATTAATAAGCGAGTTATGGTCTCCCGAATTTTGAAAAGATTAATGTGACGTCACATTTATGTGTTTTTATATCAAACTGTTTTCATCATGGACCTAAATGTTCTTGAAATATATGCTATTTTAAGTTATATTTACATAAAAATAAATGAATATTATAACACTGTATAAGTATACATACTTTATAATTACAGGTGTATTTAAATTATTAAGTTTAATGCAAGAAATTTATGTTAAAATAAAAACTGTTTGGAAACTGTAGTACAGGAATGTTAGCCCCTCCTTTCGAATTTGAATTTCTTAACTTTCATTGGTAGTAATCCCACCTCCTAACACGCTATTTGTAATGCATGTATAGGCGGTTTCTCGGTCGCCAATCAAAATATTTTCATATTAGTGTCGAAGCGTTATAACAAAAAACCCTTTATTTCCGAAATATCTCAATTATACCATTTCATTTTTTGTTATTAATATTCGTTATTCAGCATATACATTCGTATTTTCCTACTATTTTCCTTTAATTCGGTTGAGCCGTAATCCCCCATTATCTCGCTTAAATATTATTACATTAAGGTTTTAACTATATAACATAAATTACAATATTTAAACTCCTCTATGTAACAGCCGAAAGACGTCCACATTGTTACTTCCGGTGTTCGAGTAATTGATAGCAACTTTTAATTTTCAAATGGAACACTATATGTTTATTCAAATTTGAAAAGTGCATGAAATTTGCTATGCAACTGTATAAAATCAATTAGATGTCATATTATTAACAAATACAATGGCGAATGATTAAAATTTTACATTTTTATTAAATGTGATAGACATTGAAATTCACTTTTTTAAACAGAAAGTACCTTTCACATTTATAAAAAAAGTAATATAATATAAATAGAAGAAAATAATTTCTTATTTATTATTGTTAACTTCAAAAAATTGTATACAGTAGAGTAAACGGTGTCTTATTTTACACCTAGGGTTTGACGCACTCACCTTCGGCCCGTGCGATCAAACTTTCCTGTTTGTGAAATAAAATTATACATTACTCATTTTGCATAAATAACTAAATAACCTAACTAAACAAATAAAACGTTAAACATTCCGGTACTATAGCATTTTTGGGGTGATTTTTGAAGTTTTCATACCCAATTTCTGCCATTACAAAGCATGAAAAATTAATTTTACTTATTGATTCACCTAACATAATTAGGCAAGCCTAAAATTACGAAAGTATGATTTTACATATTAAAGTTCTGTGTTCGGGAGTTTCCTTACCACAAGATTTACTGATATCTTTATAACAAGTTTTGAAATTATATATTCTTAAAATTATTGCGTTTTACTATTAGATTCTTGCTATGATAATATTTTTATTGCTTTATCTCAATTCTGATTTTTAGATTGACTTTTATTTGCTCTATTAAAAAATTGTTACTTTAAATAAATGATAGCGCTCGATAAATATTGAATAACAAATTGGACAACAATTTTATAAATAGAAATAAGTTCCGGTGTATGAATCGAATAGCATTTTACGAACTCTGAACACGATGACTTATGCAATGAAATGAATAAAATGATTCGTAATGCCAAGATAAACAACGATGCTGTAAAATTGGTAATTAATTGGAATTTTCTCTAGACTTTGGTATGTGACGAGGCAATGCAATCATAAAATTACAGTAATCATTTAAAATATATAGGTTTGCAGGAAAAAGCGCCACAATTGTCTTTTATAATATGCTATTAATCTTTAATAACTTATATTTAATGAAGAATATTTATTAGTTTTGTAATACATAGTTAGCTTTTCTTGAACAATATTGGATCTTTTTCATATTTGTAAAAAGAAGAAATGTATTGAAGATTATTGTTTTAAAAGTAAAATTGATTAGATATTAACCAAATCTAGAATAGAATAATTCATAACATTATTATATGAAAAATATATAAATACCCTCAATTATCAAATAGCTCAGTCTAAAATTTTGAAACAGGTTTATAGTTTTTATATAAAGCAATAAAACTATTCAATAAATAATTACAGATATTATGCGAAATTAAATTTTAGGGAATTATATTCAATTAGGTAAATTCAAAATTAAGATAATATCTATTATTAACAAGAGAGAAATGTATTGCATTTTTCTTTTACAAAAATTCACCTTCATTTATATATTTTCTATATTATTTATCAACTTTATACTAATCAAATGAAAATAAACACAAATTGTTGAAGATATTTTGGAGAAAATATTTTTGTATTTATCAATTCATGTGCCAAATAAATAATCCAAACACTAAAGCTTGTAATTATAAAATATTTGATTAAATTTCTTTCGAAAATATAATTGTAAAAAAAAAACCTACCAAGAACTGGACCAAGAATGGGTATTTTCACTTCATCATCATCCGCAGAAACAAGTAATATTCCAATAATTAAAAACAAAACTTTCACTCCTAACATCTACAAAAATTTTATTTGTTATTATTTAAAAATTAAGTTTAAATTCACTTCACATACTTTTATGTCGCTACCAATCGTTCAACACTAAATATTAACAGTTTATTAGATGAAAAGTGCTTTTAATAGGTGTTTATTACATAATTTAATTAACCATTTTCAAAATGTAAGATAAGATAAAAAAAACACTTATTGAATGTAATGTATGTTCAAGTACACATTTTGATTCGATCTGGCGGTTCCATGTTAGAACTTAGATACTTATTGTAGAAAACGCGCTGAAATGATTCACGAAGGCCTTGTAGAAAACATTCCTATGGCGTACGCGCGAAAATTTTGTAACGTATGTTGTTTTATATAGCCAGGCGCAATATTGTTGTCCTACTTCGTACAGGAGACGAAGAAAGTAATTGTGGGAGTCATTATATTAAATGTCGTACGCTATCGCTCTTTAGCCAATTTTCCGATGATTCGAAATATATTCATGTCTACGCTAATGATTTTGTCGTCATGTTTACTATAGCGCTATAGATATGCTACTCATGTAAATTGAATATAAACATATGTAGGTACCTATAATACTAATGTTATTTTTTCCGTTCTTATGTAAATAAGTTCTTAAATTTTATACGTCTGTGACTGAAATTATAATTTTTAGTTTTTTTTTGGCAATTTACATTTTGAAGAACTTATTTAGTAATTATGTAAAGAAGCAAAAAATATAAAAAGTAATTTATAGTACTTTCGCTAAATGAGAAATTGATTTTTAAGTTAGGTATTTCTTAATCAATTGGTTTGATAAAAAATGCGTTTATTTTATAAAGAAACAGAGTTCTTTTATAGAAAATTTATAATTTAAATGTTTTCGTGTTGCTAAACGTGAAATATGGACAAAATATCAACTAAAAACAAACATTTAACTCTTTAACATACCGGTATATTATATAAGCGTTATACTTTCTCATGTCCCACTAACTAATGCATTTCCATGATCAACAGTATATTACGAAAATATAACAGGTGTTAATGATAGTGTTGCATTTATAAGAAAACATTCATTTACTTTTATGCAGTACCTCACTACCTACTAATAAACCTACGGTATCTTCATTTATCACTAGAAAACCTATTATAACCTAGATCCTGTTTGCAATGCTCGCATTATCTTGTAGTTCTAGTTAGTGTTTAAACATTCATACGTACTCCTGTTCACTTATATTGGCTCATGTTATTATTTTACTGTTTTTATTAAAAGTTATATTTTTAACATGATCTCGAATAATTTTTGTTAATACATAAAATTTTTTTTGATAATATTACGTAACATTTTTTCTAATTATAATTACAATATCAAAGTCAATATGTTAATAATGAACGAGATGAAATATTTAAATAATATTAATAGAAGCTCTTAAACTATTGGCACCTCGAGGTACTTAGCAATCATATTATGTTGGTTTGTTTTATAGGTAGGCTTCATCTAGTGACGTTGATGTTTTTTTTTTACCTGGAAAACCTGCTCGGTAATTAAAAATGAAGCATAGTTTAAACAAAGTAATAGGTAGTGTCTCAATGACGCTAATACAAAATCCACTTATTTTTTTACAGCACCTTCTCTGTAAATTTGCAAAAGAAGTTTATTTTTCTTTGTTTTTAGTCATTCATTTACATTAATTATAATCATTACCGAAATCTGTATACAAAGCAGATTGGCACACCCATCAAAGAGTAATATGCCGTAACTAAAGAAAAAAACCCCTTAACCTTAACAATAATTTTAAAAACTATATACGTATTTCGAGAACTACGTTCTTATGATCAGTAGAAACTACAAAGTAATGACAGAGAAATTAAGATTACTCAGCATGTAAACCATGGCAAAGATCAAAACAGCTCGTAGGAATAAGGGAGAGAACACGGGTTATATAGGGACAGGAGTCATAGGTTAGTTGAGTACCGTCGGCTGATTGTTGGAATGCACCAAGTCCACTTTCTGAAAAAAAAAGATAGATATAATCAAATTCGGTTTCCCGGTATTTTTTGTACCATAGCCAGTAGAAAGAACATGAAATTCAGTGCTGCTTGTACTTTAAACAGACACAGTTTTATACCATGCCTCTTTAAATGACATACCCTAAGGTTTATTTGAATCAAGTCCAGAGCCAATCAGATTTCATAATTTTGTCACGTGCTTCTGGACATAGTACAGTAAAAATAATAATAAGAAGTGTGGACATGGTACAAAAAATCGATTTATTGGATTTTTTTAATAAATTTACTATGTTATTTTGAACCATGTTCAACTAGGTCCTTTTATATTTCGAAAATATTTAAAAAATGTAATTTAACAAATTTCATACAAAGTTAAAAAAAATAAAACTGTACAAACAAAAAAATTTCAACAGGTCTATTAACCATTCTTTGCAATAAAATTTAAAATGTTTAAAGCAGTTTTTCTCGAAAGTAATATTTGTGGATATAGTACATTCCAATAGTCGGCCGACGATATGTCTCATATTAACTCTTATAATTTAGAATTTGGGATGGGACCTAGATCCGCGTTCATCAATTTATCTTTTTTTATCAAACTTTCGTGTGCGTCTAAATATTTATTTTTATCAACGTATTTCAGTAATTTTATATTAGAATTGTCAATTTTATGATTGTTAATAAACATATTTTGCGCTACACTAGATTTATCAGGATTACAGATTTTTAAATGATAGAAATGTTCTTTAAACCGGGTATCAATTTGCCTTTTATTTACCCGATATAAACTTTGTTACAATCTTTACAGTCAATTTTATACACCTGATTTTTTATTATTATCAATTTTATCTTTAGGGTTATTTAATAAACATTTAATAGTGTTATTTATTTTATTTTATATTATATTATATTTATTTTATAGTGAACACAAATGTTTTGTTTTCTTTGTTTAAAAAATTTTTTTACTTGTGGTGTGTTTTTTACCCAACTGATTTTATTTATTTATTATGTATTTATTATTTTATAGTGATCGGTACAAATGTTTTGTTTTTCTTTGTTTAAAAATTTTATTCGTGGTGTGTCTTTCACCCATCTGCTTTTATTTATTTATCACATATTTATTATTTTATATTGTGTTATGTACAAATGTTTTTGTTTTCATTGTGTAAAAATTTTATTCGTGATGTGTTTTTTTACCTATCTGATTTTATCTATTTATTATTTTATAATGTACTGTTTATGTAAATTATTTATCAATATGTAATGTAATTTGTTCTCTATGTTCACATTACCAAATTGTTATTTGTACCATATGTTGCTCACAACAACTTAGTGTTTTTTTTTTATATAATGTGAATGTACTCACTTCAGGGTTTGTTTGAAAATCAGCTGTTGTAGCTGAAACAAATCCTATTGTGCTTTTATGTGCAATAAATATTATTATTATTATTATTATTATTTGATTTATAAGTTACCGTTAAATTTTGATTTTTAAAAATTTTGTTTAAACCTTTGGTAGCATTACCATATGGCAATGTCATATATTTATTATTATTTTTATTATTAATTGGCGTTAAAGTTGTGAAATCTAATAAGGATTGACGATTTTTAAATTTATGGATCAATAGTTTTAACCGGGAACCATTATATTTAGCTATTTCTTTAATATATTTCAATTCATTTTCAAAAGGTGTTTTGTTTAACGGAAATTTGGTCAGTCTATTAATTAAAAAGTTAAACGCTGCTAATTTATGTTGCCAAAAATGATTCGAGTCAGCTGTTTTAAATCGATTAGTATTCGTAGGTTTCGTATAGGTATATGAATTTAATCTGGCTAAAAAGTTATCTAAATCGCAAGTTTCGGCATTTATAATAGCAAAAATATCATCAACATATCGAATCCAAACTCTAGGAAAATCTTTATTATTTTTCTTAAATTGAATTTCGAAATGACTCATGAATAAGTTAGCCAAAAATGGTGATAAACTATTGTCCATAACTGTACCTTCTTTTTGATGATAAATTTATTGTTTATTTGAAAATAATTTTGGTTCATACAAAGTTCAGTTAGTTTTAAATACTCATTTATTCTTTTTAAATTTAAATCGTTTTCTAAAAAGATTTTTAAATATTCTAAAGTTTGTGGAGCTGACATCAAAAGAAAATCTAAAACAATATCTTTAATTTTGTCAACGAATTTTCAACAGAAAAAGTTTGCGGTTGATTAGGAAGATTACTAAATTCTTTAACTAACTATTTTGAAAGCAAATAAGTTGGAGAATTTATACCCGAAACTATTGGTCTTACTGAATTATCCAGTTTATGATTTTTTGGCAAACAATACATTTTTGGAACCGTTGGATATGCCGTGATGACATATTTATTTATTTATAAAAAATAATTTTTCAAGATAAAATAATATTCAAATTCGAAGTTAAATATATTTAGTTTTGCATTTTGTGACACCAATTTTTATACCTAAATTATTCAAACGTGTATACGTTTACTAACGTATTTCTTACTGACCTACATTTCTATACATTTTTGTTATTGTATGATTAAAAGTAAATGGTTTTGTGTACGCGCAGGCTTAATTGGTTACTTTAAATGCTTCATCTGAAGGATTAAATTATAAACAGTACTTTATAATAGTAATGAGCACACAGTACATACTTCATAGTCCGCCTAATGCGACCTGTTATGTATTTATTTTGAATTTAAAATTGAAATGAAAAAGGCTTGAATGGTCCACGTGTTTTTTTGTTTTATTTATTTACGGACGTTTCGGTATTAAGGCAAGCCCATTCTCAGCTAGTGATACAAAACATAGCAAAACAGTTCTACAGGATAAAATATATAAAATATTTTTTACTTAACGGTGAATTTTATTACTAAATCTTAAAAATGCATTAGACACTGAAACGCGACGGAATATGGGTTGTATTATTATTATTATTATTATTATTATTATTATTATTATTTTTAAAATCTTTAATATCGTGTTTGTACATATATACAAAAACAAAACGTACATGTAGACCACCTAACAAGCGATTAGAATTTTGCAGGCCTGGGTCAAGTGGCCGTAAATCACTACAGGCGCCTCAGGGCAAAGTCTGGGGTTGTGCCAACGTAAGGGTAGGCATGAGGATATAGCGTGGGAATGAATCGAATGAATATAAGAATTTACAATAATATTTATTATGTTTGACAATTAATAAACAACTAACATGACATAACATTAACTAATTTATTGATAATCGTACCAGCAAGTGAACTGATGTAAGAGTATATTATAACTAAACAGTCTAAGTTTTCTGCTATAGCTGTCCATCTCTGGCTCACGCATCAGGCCGAGGGTAAAAGGCATCTCTGTTTAAGTAGGGGTAAAAGTAACCACTACATCAAGTAGACATGTTTGTGTTTTTGTCTAATATATAGGGCATATGTAAGTTTTTGAATGCAGAACTACCCTTTCTACGTCAGGACATCGGCAAATGAGGTGCATAGTATTAAAATGATTTTCTTATAAAGTTCTGTCTGTTGCAGTTTCACCTATGGACATCTAATCTTCTATCATTTCCACCCCAATTTCTAGGGATGGCGCTTGTGTATTTAAAACTGGGTGCCCAGCACTCGGAAAGGCACTTGGTTTCGACTAGGATCACTTTCTGTTACTTGCGTTAGTACGTTGTTATTATCAGAGATTGCTCAGCCTCTATGGCCCTTGTATTAATTTGTTTATATACCTGGAGACTGTGGTATTGGTGTTACACAAGTATATTGCTGTCAGTTGTCGGTTACGCCTTCATCTGCGGCATTGGGATATTGTTGAACGCATATCGTGGTCAGTGGGTGAAAGGATAACAGGGAAGTGCACGCTCCACTCTGTGATCCAGTTCCAATTTTCTAACCTCGTCACTTACCGCACGTTTGCGACGTTGATAACAGGGAAGTGCAGTTCCACTCCGTGGTCCAGCTGCAATTTTCCAACAACGTCAAATATCTATTCTACATTATTCCATTTAATAGTTATAACACCATACCATACGAGCAAACTTAATATCGGACAGGGTATGTGTCTAAGACCTTATATATACACACACGCACTGGTCAAACGGCTAATTATTATTATTATATATATATATAGATATCTCGTATGTCTGCGTGTTTAACCATACCATTCATCCACCTGGGGATCCGTCTGTGGCCGTAACCACGGCTGTCTCGAGACGTTGCCTGTGCTGCGTCCTGCATAACCACGACTTCAAATCAAAAAAATCTGGGCACTATTTATTTATATAACACAATGTAGGGTAATTTATTGACGATCACTATCTGTATGTACGAGGTGGTAATACACTGCCACGTGCCACGTTACAACACATTGATGTATTTAAGTTAGTTGATAAAATCTAAGATAAAGTATTTAATTTATTTTGAATATATATTTATTATGAAAATACATACCTCTCAGTGACAATGTATTGTCAAAATATACATATTTCATGTATCAAATGATAATGGCAATCAGAGCAGTAACTATATATTTTTGCATCCGGTGCCGATGAACCGTTTTACGCTCCTCTCGTCGGGAATACAAGTCAATATTGTATTTATTTTTTTTACTCATTTACGTATGCATGGTATGTATGCATTTACTTATTCTTATTTGAGAGAAGACATAGGAAAAAGACAGTGAAATTTTCGAGGAAATTTTAGATCTTTAGTAAACAAAAAAAAAAAAAAAATTAAATATTGCATTTCATCACTTTTCGAGCTTTGCATAGCGCAAGATCATTACTGATACCACCATAGTCAAGATTTCTTGCTCTTAAATTTTCATTTGATAAAATGCCTGAACTTGTCACCCTCTATTGATCCACAGCTTATCTTAAGTAATTTTTTATTAATTTTAATTTACTGAAACTTCTTTCACACGAAGGTTCAGTTACCTACAGGTAACGTAAGAATACATCAACATTTTTTGAGCAAGTCTCAGCTAAAGAAAAATTTGTGTAGTGCCTGGACCTGGATCATTTCAAAACAACAAGCCACAAGGATAGCACACATCAGGATTGAGCACAATAAATGCTGACGCGGCAGTGGCGCGAAACGGAATCGACGCGAGAGCGACGCAGCAGTTAGAAATGTTTTCAAATGAACAGACACCTGCGCAAAGTACGCATTTGCGTCTTTAAAAAGAGAGGCAAAAATAAATGACAAGGAATATTAAGCTACTCAATTCTGCGTAATATAAATTTCTATTTTCTGGGTGAACTGCAATATACACTACTCGCTCCGTTCACGTGTATTAGTTTATATGATATGACATTTATATTTATACTAAAATTTGCGCACCCTTGATGATTGCGCCCGGTGCGGGGGCACCGACGGCACTACCCTAGTTACGGCTCTGATGGCAATTTCTAAAACAACGCCGATTTCAAAAATTGTTATTCTGTGCACAAAATGGAACAAATTCGAGTTCCTTGTATGAAAAATGTTCTTATTATACACGCTACAGGCTAAAACTTGATTTTCGCTTAGTTTGAAAATATATCATATCTCGTTTATTATAAAAGATAAATAAAAATCTGTTGTGGCCAGCACAATGCCTCTCGTCATTTCCATTTTACGTTACATAAGTATTGTATTGCACTTCGCTATAAAAAAATTACAGAACTTTACCCAAATATTGTTTTTTATTGTATTTAACATATCTCTTGCACACATACAATTCTAATTATATCTATTTTTCATTGTTTGAGGAAGTTCCTAAATGTCAGAGATTCTTCCAATTCATTAACAAGATTGGCGGTATTTGTGATGGATATATACATTTTACCTACAATTTTAAATATTTAATTAATAAAACAATAAGAAAGATTAAATATTCTTCCTAGAAACAGCTTTCATGTCACTAAAACTGTTGATTTTTAACACTGACATCTATCATTTACAAACTATGGTATAAACATTTGAATTTGTCAACTGGTTTCCTTAGTGCCTTAGCCTCTGTGATTAGATTATTCTATATATTACAGTGCCTTTATCTCTAAATCTATAAAAGATATAATAAAAATTATAAATGTATTAGATGCAGAATTTTATGTTCTTCAATAATAGTAATGACAGAAATTTTCAAAAAATAATATCTAGAAGATTTTTTAAAGGAATGTCAGATTGAGGAAACTGCAGTTAAATATTTTTTGAGTCTTATAGTATTTGGAAACCGTGGCTCCAACCACACACACAAACACACACACGCACACACTCATACACACACACACACACGCACACACTCATACACACACACGCACACACTCATACACACACACGCACACACTCATACACACACGCACACACTCATACACACACACGCACACACTCATACACACACACACATAAAAAAGGTGCTTATCCACTAAAATCTGGATATGCGATTTTTAGCATCATTCCAATAGCTCTCTTAGCGAGAGGTAAAAAGTGTTTAGATAATTTTTATACGGTTTTCTACGTAGAATAATATGGTGTAATTTAATGGAGGAAAGTTATAGGAGAGGCGCATATTCTATTAGGACAGTAGAGCCGTAAAAGAAGAAGAATATGGTGTAATTATATTTTTTTAAAACTTACTAATTCTCGAGATATAACACAAACATAATATTATATAATTATAGTTTTGCAATAACCTGTTCAGTTTTCTGGCATTTATACCAATGAAAATCTATCAAGAAGTATACAAAAATATATAAATAATATTAAAACTACAAACAAAAGACATTTGTAGAAAACAATTCAGTTAGAGTGGTAAGAAGCATGAATAGCAAAATTCCAGAAGATGGAAATTTATTATCTGGATAGTGTGGAAACTTTAACAAAAATTACGGTTATAGTACCTATACAGTACTAGCTACTAACTATATCTTAAGTAATTAACTAATAATATTATTTATAATGTATGAATTGAATAAACGATTCGTAATTCGTATTCATTAAACACACCTGTTATTTTGCACAGAGTATTTTAACTTTTTTCAGTTAACTTTCATTATATTTTCTTGCTTTGAAGTAAAGTGCGGTTTTACTACACTAGTTTATTAACTTGGCAACAACAAATAAAAATTGAGAATGTTACTTCTATATGCATAATACTTTTGAAGATATGTTTCCTATGAATTAAGAATCTCTTGCACCTATTATATCGCACAGGACTGTGTATTCCTATTAAAAAAAAATGTTTGTTATATCTCTAGAATTATTGAATTTTTAAAAAATTTAAATACATCAGGTTATTCTACGCAAAAAACCATATAAAAATTATATAAACTTTTTTTAATCTTATAATAAACGACATAAATATAAAGTACTTTAAATAAGCGAAAATCAAGTTTCTCAAAAAGTTGGCCCATAAAAACCTCCATCAATTTTCTGTATCGTGCATAACTCGAATTTGTTCCAGCCTGTACTTGTATCTATGTTAACCTTAACATATTATAAATAAATAAATAAATATATCATCACGGCATATTACCCATTTCTGGGTGTGCCAGCATCTACAACACATGTAGACATCGGTAATGATGACGATATATTTTACCGTGTGGGCGCTTACCAGGCATCACCTCACGGGCACTCATAGCTGGCGTGGAGAGTGCACCACAGGGGTCACTTTTGTGCCATTTTTTTAAAATTGGAAATATTTGGCGTCTGTCGAGATCGAACCCGGTTCCCCCAGGTTCACGACCAGACACTCAGGCACACGGCCACGGGACATATAATAATACAACTAAACCAGTATACTACACACAAAGGGGGAGAAATGTGTAGTTTTTTGCTCGAGGAGTGAAATGAGGGTTTCTAAGATTTTTTTGATTTTTTATCTTAATAAAATATCCATATTTTTTATTTTTCCATCAAATTAATAATACTCGAGAAAAATAGCAGTTTATATATCAAGGGAGTAAAGTTCATTTTTTGTCACGAGCGAAGATTGAATCCTGAGGGCGTAGGTATTTTTTCCAAAATAAAAATAATTGATAATACATATTCCTCATTTGTTAATCAATATCAATTAACAAAGGACTTGAAACTCTTCCCTAGGAAGTACTGTATTTCCCTTTATTTCACATTAAGTTATGATTTTGATAAGAATAAAGTTAACATTATTTACCTGTTTTATATAAAATACTAAATTTAATGAAAATTTCTAATGACGTCATGGCTCCAATTGCTCCAATAGCGTCTGCTGTGAGACGGAAGTAGAATGACAGAAAGTAAAGTGAATACTGCGTCAAATATAAGCGTGTAAACAGTGGCGTAACAATCAGAGGTGCCATGGACACGGGTCTGCGAGCCAAAGGGGCCCGTGGGATATAAGCATTATTTTTTTCTTTGAGATGTAGGGACGAAGATAGAGTCTATTAAAAGTTGTGGACTCTGAAACTTTTTTTGGGTTTGAACATGGGTCCATTCACTTTTCGTTATGTTACTGAGCATGAAGTCAAACAATCAAATATAACAGCGCATGCGCGCGTGCTCCAAGAATATGACGTTAGCAGAATTAGGGCTGTGACGTCACGACAATGTTGACAAACGGGAAATTAATACTACAGGTGGTGGCGGTTAGGGGCAAACATAAGGATTTAACATGGGATTTTAATTATAGGCACATTACTGCTGTCCTGTTAATTTTACGGCAAAAACTGTAGAATGAAAATATTTAAAGAATTAAAAGTTTGCACACAAAATTGTTTTTATATGTTTTATTATATACGATTTCTTCAAAATTTCAAAAATAAATTTTAAAAAGTTCTATCCAATTAGTAAAAATGAACAGGAGAGCATAAAATTACATAAAACTAAACACTCATGTTAAATCCCTATGTTCACCCCTAACCGCCACTACCCGGCATAATATAAATCATTAATGTGTTTTATACCAAATATAGACTTCACTAGTATTTTTGCTAAATGGGGTCCTACGGTCCTACACCATAGTCATATTTTAACTATCTTAAATAAGAAGACGAAAATTACATAAATTAATGAGTATTAGTAAAAAAAAATTCTTTAAATATTGACTAGGTCACAAACTACAAGCGATTGAAGCTGATTACTTATTGGGTATGACGCGTTAGGTTCGAAGAATTTGATTGGTCGCTTGTTTTTAAAAAGGAGATTCGCGCGTCTTCAGCGGTCACCTTTAAAACATTATGAAATGCCATGTTGATGTATAACCTAACAAAACATTTAACAATTTTGTGTTTGATGAATTTGTTTAATTATAATATCTAGTAATATTAACAATAATAATGTATTTATAATTAAATCAATTTGTAATATTAATTAAATTAATAATAATATTAATTAAATTAATATTGAAATTTCAAAACAGACAAACACTAGCACCATCCTTCGCAATACTTTGTGTCATAATATTGACAAACTGTTTCAAAGTTCTATAATTTATTAGCAAAAAAAATGCTTATTACTTGTGTTATTTATACTTAATAATAATTTCTTCATGAATATAACGTATAAGTTTTTATATGAAAACATTTCAGCTATGCAAACATGAAAAAAATTGTTCCCTCTATCCGGGAGAGCCACATCCTAGAGATGGCAGCACTAATGACCGACTTATAGGGAAAACATTATATTTTACGTTTGTGCTAGTTGTATTTTGAGGCTTTGTTTTGAGGATATTTTGTTATTTTTAATTGAAATCAAATATATTTATCATAATGTCAGATATATACATTTATTTAAATGATGCTGTGCGGCCTATGGTCGAAGGAGAAGCAGTATATAAGGGTAAAATAAGATTCAAAATTGAGGTTATCTGCATGTTAACTATTATTTAATTATTTTTAGCTGGACATTTTATCTTCTGCGGATGTAAGACAGATAAACAGAATAATATAGAAATAAATGAACTGTGTGTTGAAACATCTAATTTGAAAAGGGCTAACCACTCAATCGTAATAATACTAAATACAAATGCACATCAAGTTCTTTGTTTTGCACGTTTTCCTCTTGCTCAATTTCTGATATTTTTGTAGTGTCTTCTTCTTCCCTGTCTTTCCTATAAACAATTTAAAATAAATATATAATATTAAAGAATAATAGTTACTACTTACAGGTAACGTCTCTCTATTTTTCTTCTCTGTACAGGAGTTTTGTCGAATTTTCTTTGCTGTAATTTTTAGCTTGCTATATCATTTTTTTTAAATATTTTTTTTTATTGACTACAAAAACAATCTAATAATGTTTTGAAGCATAAATTTTTATAAATACTTACATGGAATAAAATCGCTTAGGTAAAAATGTGAACAAACGTTCATGAACGGTGATATTTCCTTTCCGATTTTTAACGCGATTTTCCAATTATTTTTTAATATTTCTCTTTTTGGGAAATAATGAACGGATATGCCAGCACTTGCATAATTATTGCGCTGCGGTACAGAACAATATCTCTTCGATTTGCTGGTCATTTTTGATTGTTGTTTACTTATAACACTATATGAAAGCACAATGTTTTCCCTACAACTTATATGTTTTATTTTGCCACCAGATGTCAGACACTTTGTTGGCTCTTACCAATAACTAACAGTTAGTCCATTGTTTGTCGATCACTGGTCAGTACCTGCTACGTCACGCACCAAATTCCTAAACTTTAAAAATTCATATCTCGCTTATTACGTAAAATTTTTACGTCGTGTTTGTAGTAATATTCTTATTTCATCCTGTTCTTACAAAAAAATAAAATAAAAAAATAAAAATGGTATAGGACCCCATTATATGAGAGTGAAGAAGTATCTGGTAATTATATTGTGTCATTTTTGGGAATATTTTGGACGGTAGCAGCAATTCTTCCCCTGGAGATGGAGAGAGAATATATGTTATGTACTTCAATTATGATATTGGAAGTAAATGGTTTCTCTTCTGAAAGAGAGTCTGGAGTCCCTCAAGTGTCTCATCTTGGACCTCTTCTTTTCATATTTTTTGTAAATAATATAAATACTTAACTTTGCAAATTTCCAGGTATATGCAGATGATTTAAAGATTTACCATACAGTTGAAACTGTCAGTGACTGTAAAGCATTACAAGCTGACATTGACAATTTTGTGAATTACACGAAATGCATGAAATTTGAGCTTAACATTAGATCTACAAACGGTTGGAGTTTGGAACCGGATGCGCATGCCCGGTTTCAAACTAGTTTCAAATCAAACGGTTTGATTTTTTCTGTGAACACAATAAAAACTAGTATGTATTTATAAGCATCTAGTTTGCAGTCTTCTCAAACTTTATGTTGGAAATACTATGAAACTGTAAATCTTACTACAATATCATTTGCAATATGTTTGCTGACACGAAGTGTTCAAAAAAATTTTCAGAATACAAAATATTTCTCATTTTTTTATTTTTTGTAATAGTAATTATTTCAAGATAGTCACCTTCACTTGAAGAATCATTTAAAAAGTAAAAATTTCCACTGAACATGCCTCTATCCAAATCCGTCATCTATTAAAGTCGCCATCTAATACAGTCCAATCGTAATTTATAAATTTACATTTCTCGCTTATACAAAGAGCTAATTTAATCATACTTGATGTTTTCGACGCAGAATTCAATTCTCTAAAACTTTTATTTGAAGCATTTATTATTAAAATCAAAATAACACCATTTTTTTCAAGAAAAACTGATAACAGCTTCAAGTAAAGTATCACTTCCGGTTAGACTATTTTAACCAAAATCTATTATTTAATTAGTATCAACGAAAAGTTAACAGTCATTTAAATCGAAGTAAATTGTGAAAAGTGAAAAGACATGTCAGCCACCAGGATTCGAACCCGGACCCATTACCTTGCTGGGGTAACGCTCTGCCACTTGAGCTATGGCGGACTCTTATCATGATAGCTATTATGTTATTCCCATTGATATAAAAGTATTATACACCAAATTTGAAAAGTTTTGGATTATATTTTAATATAGTTTTTCCTTAAAATGTATTATAGGTTTCAAGTAAAGTACCACTTCCGAAAGTTATGTAATGACCTAAAAAGGAGGTGCACAACTAGATGTTATAACAGTCCTAAATATAAAATTTTAACTTTCTACGGCTTCCCGTTTTTCAGTTATGCGAGATAGGTACGTACGTACGTACGTACAGACGTCACGACGAAATTAGTCAAAATGGATTCAGGGATTTTTTGCGATTACAATACTTCCTTTACTTCGTACAAGGAAGTAAAAAATGGGGAAGAGAAATATTTTATAATGAAAAATGAAAAAAAAAAATTAATTCAATAAGTAATTGTTATAAACGAATAGAATTACGATATTGCCCTATGCTGTAATTTAAATATAGTGCAGAGTTTTGACACGGAGAGTGCTTTTGCAGCTCTGTCGTCATTCTCTCTGTACTGCGCTCGCCACCATCTCTCTTCAAGTCATACCACCAAGCTATAGCCAAGAGAGGAAATGATTTCACATGAAATCTTGTTGGCCCGATTTGAGCATCAGTTTTGAATTTTTATGCGATAAGTTAAAATAGTTTTCTACCATAAAATGGTTAAAACTAAAAATTTAAAGCCAAATTGGCCTTCAAAGTAAAAAAAAAAAACGGCACTTGCTTTAAAGAGGCGAGAAAATGCTCTTCTTCGACAAAAGGATCTACAAATAAATAACAATACAACTAGAAGAACATTGTTAGAATCCTATGATGTTTCAAATCAAATGCACAAAATTCTGATGCATTACTTAGTTCGGAAAATGGCAGAAACAATTCTGAAGAATTGGTTAATTTAGATCTTTGGTGCCCAGAAAATGAATACGAAAGGTTTGTAAATACTCCTTTTGTAAATGTTTATGAATATAGTTTATATAATGTAGTGATGGTAAATATGTATGAAATATAACGTGCTAAAAATATAATATCGTTTTCTATATAATTTTATCGTCCATACTTTGATCAATCAGTTTAAAATTTAAAAAATTAGCGCGGTTAAATAAATGCTATCAATAACTAACGATAGAGAGGAAGAATCTTGACATAAAACAACAAAAATAAATTTCTTTTATATTTCATTTCCGTGGCTCTTGATATTTGTAGAATAAATTTTGATACTAGTATTATATTAAATAATTATTTTTATTGATTTTGATGCAGTATATTATGCCCAAAAACTTTAGTTTGAAGTTTTTGGGGTAAATTAAGAAAGCAGGAAATAGTCGCTTGCATTCTGAAACAAATTCAACCTTATCGAGTTCAGGTTGCGAAGCTTATCGTCCATAGTCTTTATCAACTTTAGATAATGGACGTTGCTCCTTTTTACCTTCCGTAAAAGGAAGGTATTGTCTTTGGTCAAAAAATTCGTTGGTGAGTTTTTAATGAATAAGCACGTTTTAGGGTCCCTACAATACGAATGTACTATTTTTAAGATGATGTCTGTATGTGTGTGTGTGTGTCCGTGTGTGTGTCTGTGTGTGTGTCTGTGTGTGTGTCTGTGTGTGTGTCTGTGTGTGTGTCTGTGTGTGTGTCCGTGTGTGTGTGTGTGACAAATTTTTCTCCGACGATAACTCCAAAACTACGATTCTAAAAATTATGATTCTTTCATATTCCTCTTCTTTACAACCATATGAAGAGCTGATTAGATTTTGGTGATAATTGGTCAACCGGAAATACCCTTATTTGAAGTTCTTAACAGTTTTTCTTGAAAAATCGCAGTTAAATATCATTTTCGACATTTTATGTGATTATCAATAGAAAGAATATCTTATTCTCTATACGGTTCGATTATACATTTTCCTTCATATTCAATAGATATAGAGTCATAGAGAGATTAAGAGAGATTAACTTTCGAAAATCAGTCAGCATTGCAAAAATTATGAAAACAATAGATACATATATTCAAAAAAATCTAATTGACAGATGTCAGTGGCAAGTGCAAAACCAAAATGGAAAGTACCTATATGATCTGAAAGTGATATAAGTGACAGAGTATCCCTCGCCAGTGGGAAGAGAAGATGGAAGGACTGTATAGCAGAAGATTTGAGAGAGGAAGAACTTTGTCACGAATGTGCTTTGGAGAGGAATGAGTAGAAGAGAAGAGTAAGAAACAGCGACTTCTAATAAAATAGGGCAAAGTTGAAGCAGGAGGAAGTGTTAAGTGCAATACATAATGTACGTTCGTATTCGTATTAAAATTTTATTAGATTTTAGAATCTTTTCAAAGGAACTTTCAGTATGAATATGTAAAAAATAGTGTGTTCTTGTTACAATTATACAGGATATATAGAATCTTTTTCAAGGAACTTTTGGTATAGGATATGTACAAAATACATCGAATTGACGGAAGGTTTTGTGCTGGCCACAACAGATTTTTTCTTCTATACGGCTTATTTGTTAGAGTGTTCTTTTCTTTTTTTTTCTAAAAATTTTTTGAAGTCTTTACCAGGGCTTCTCTTTACAGTTTTCTTCCAGGGACTACTGTGCCAATTAAGACTTTTATTATATCGTAGCAGATTTAAGTCACATCTCATTTGAAAAGATTCTCTATTTGTGAGATTTAACCTCTTTCCAGCATTGAATCGTGCTAAAATGCTCATGACCTATTGTTTGTTTCTTTATCATTAAACTGATTAGATTTTCTAATTAAGGAATTTAAAGCAACTGAAATCAAAGAATATTTATAATGAATTATTCACATTGTTATGTATCAACAAGTCACACCAATAATATGACAATGAAGTCCACTTTTCTTAATATCTTCCAATTTACTTTGTGTTTTGTTATACAGGGTGTCCCAAATTTAAACGGCCAAACTTAAACCATGGATTAAACACTTAAAAATAAGGTCCCAAGTTCATTTGAGTAAATGTCGGGAAATGCTTCGTTTCAGAGATATTCCTGTTTTTCTTATTGTAGCAACATTACTTAAAAGAATCATCTTCGTAACAAAATATCAAATATTATTTTATTGAAGTGTGATATAATGATTAAATTAATTATAAATGATTTGGTTATTATCTAATTTCAATACTAAAATTAGTTTGTTACACTGATTTGTCGGTGGAAAAATAAAAATTATCATTGAATTCAAACAAATTTATTATTTACAATAATCTAATAACATATCATAATCTACTATTTTTTTATAACATTTGTTCAAAATGTTCACCTGCAGCATGCAGACAGGCACGACAACGATCTACCACTGCATTGGTTGCTGCTTGACATTGCTCGGGAGATATGGTTTCACAAACTTGAATAATTTTTCTACGTAGAGTGTCCAAATTATCTATCGGTTCATCATAAACTTTTTGTTTTATGGCACCCCAAGCAAAAAAATCTAACGGTGTTAGATCGGGCGAACGTGCTGGCCACGGTACAGGTCCTCCCCGGCCAATCCACCGTTGTGGATAATGAAAATTTAACCACTCCCTTGGTTGTCTCCCATAATGTGCAGGGCAGCCATCCAACTGTAGCCAAGAGTTTCTTCTTACTGCTAAGTTAACTTCTTCCATTAAATTATACAAATCATTATTGAGAAAATTGTAGAATCTCTCTGAATTTAAACGTGGAGGTAAAAAGAAAGGGCCTACTAAAGTATTTCCAATAATACCCAGCCAAACATTACAATGAAATTCATATTGGAAATTGTTTTCTTTAATTGCATGAGGATTTTCATGTGTCCAAAGATGAGAATTTCTTTGATTTAAAATTCCACGCCGTGTAAATATGGCTTCATCAGTCCACAAAATGTATGAAGGGAACTGAGGTTCATTATTCATTTTATTTAAAAACCAATCACAAAATTCTCTCCTTCGCCTCAAGTCTCGCGGTAATAACTGGTGTACTTTTTGAATATGGTACGGATGACGTCCATCTGATTTCAGTGTTCTCCACACTTCCATTCGGCTTGAATTTAATACTGCCGAAGCACGTCGGACACTTGTCGATGGATTCTCATCAAAATGTTGTAATATCATTACAGCTCGTCTTTCGTTTTGTAAAGGCGCAAATACACCATCAGCACGTGGCACAGAAGCAAACGAACCTGTATCTCTAAGTCGCTGAAATGTTTTAGAGAAAACAGTCCTATGTGGTAATCTTCTGTTAGGGAATCGTCGCGAATATTCACGACGAGCCCTATGCGTACTACCATTACAAAAACCATAAATAAATACCATGTCGGCATATTCACTATTTGTGTAAAAACGAGGCATTTTGTCTAATAATCACAAGCAAACTAAATGTTGCATTGAAATTAGATAATAACCGAATCATTATAATTAATTTAATTATTATATCACTACTTAATAAAATAATATTTGATATTCTGTTATGAAGTTGATTTTTAAAGTAACGCTGCTCCAATAAGGAAAACATTAATATCTCTGAAACGAAGCATTTCCCGACATTTACTCAAATGAACTTGGGACCTTATTTTTAAGTGTTTAATCCATGGTTTAAGTTTGGCCGTTTAAATTTGGGACACCCTGTATAAAGTATCGAAGTAATATTTATTACATTTTGTATGATGGCCAAAGACGTGATTCGGACCGTTTTGAAGATCTATTTTTAATTCATCAATATTTTTCTCTAGCTATTATGATACATAGCTCGTTGCGCACATTTTGTCAAGTTTTCTATTTGATCTAGTTTTAGCAAACGCGTGGCTTTCAAATTTATATTTTTTTTGTATCAGTTTTAATATTATATATTGCCTTCGAATAATTTTTAATTGCATGGTTAGTGCACTCAATTTTACATATTTTATTACTATATGGGACATTCTGTTTAATTTTGACACACACACACACACACACTACTGTCACCATGGGCAATAAATTTGTCATAGCGCACCCCATGCTATTCTTCACTTACACAGAAGCCTTGGACAATTATATATGCTTCCATTGAACTTGAGGAACATGACCAATTGCAATTTCGGTAACAAATATGTACTTTTACGTCTTCGTTCCGGTGCGCCGCTCTAGCACATATAGAACAATAATTGTTTCTAACCCCTATATAAATTACTTTCCCCGTTGTTTGGTATTGACACCCTGAAATATATTATGTTACTTGTTACTAATTACATATTTTGAAAAATGAGTGAACTTTAAAAATGGGAAATAAAAAACTATCTTTCTGGGGTGGGGTTCTGGACCCCCTGGAACCTTTTAAAAAGTATCGATTCGAGAATTACCTAAAAATGATCAAAGATAAGGATATGTGTCTTCATTTGCTAATTAATTCAATTGGATCAGACGGGTATAAAGTACATATTATGTTCCGTAGCAGTCCCTAAAGACCCAAGTGATATTCTTTACGACGAATTAAAAGAAAAGGTTGAAAAACATCTCTGCCCTAAACCTAACATCGTAGTAGAACAACACAGATTTTTCAATTGCATACAACAAGATAAACAATCGACTTCACAATTTGTTGCTACTCTTAAACAACGAGTTACCGACTGTGAATTTGGTACTGGTTGCACATGTAAATGTGACGAATGTGACTGTAATACAAAAATAATAGATACATTATTACGGGCACAGTTTATTCGAGGAATACTTGATCCATATACAGGAGAGCAGCTTCTAAAAGTTAAAGAATTGACGTTTCAAAAAGCAGTCGAAGAAGCGTTAGTACACGAGGCATCTAAAGAATATAATAAGGAACTGGCTATGAATAAACCGATTTCTAAAACAGAACCTTCGGAAATTAATCGATTTTCAAGAAATAAAAATAGTATGAATAAAAGTAAACGGTCATCCAGTCAAAATACATCTAATAAACAAGAAAATGCACGTTATCAATCCAAACATCAAATCAATTATCATGAGTTAGGAATAGCAAACCTATGTTTTCGATGTGGTAAAGATAACCACCGTTATTCAAATAGCAAATGCAATAAAAATCAATTGAAATGTAAATCTTGCGGTCGAATGGGTCATATTACAAAAGTATGCATCCAAACATTATTAAAGAAGAACCAAACTACAAATTCGAAAATGAGTGGATCTTCAACTAAATTATTAGATTATATTTCAGCCCAAGATTATTTTGATATGAATTTAATCGTCGATGTGTATCAGAAATGTTCTTTGTCAAAACAAGATTTAAAAAATATTACGTGGATATTCTTATAGAAGGGAAGAAACAATCATTTGAAGTCGATTTGGGGGCAGGTTTTACTCTTCTTCCAGAAGTAGATTACGAACAATTAAATCTTAAAGCCGAACTTAAACCAACCAGCATGTTGTTTCGAACCTACATCACAGAAATTTTCAAACCTTTGAGAGTAATAGAAGCTAAAGTTAAATACAACAATCGTGAGTCGTCTGATATATTATTCATCGTTCCATCAGGTTATCCTCCACTACTTGGTCGAGCATGGATAAGACATCTCAACATAAAACTAGAAGAACTGAATAAGAAAAGTTCAAAAAGCATTCATTCAGTATGTTCCATAAATTCAGTTCCTGAATTGAAAAGAAGATATGCTGACATTTTGAAGCAAAAGTTGGATGTAGTCCTGGTATAACATGTTCACTAAAATTAAGAGAAAACGCAAAACCAGTATATCTAAAAGAACGTGAAATTCCTTATGCCTTGCGATAAAAAGTCGAACTAGAACTCATTAATTTAGAACGCGATGGTATTATTACAAAAGTGGAAATCAGTGATTGGGGATCGCAACTTGTTGTCATACCTAAACCAGATGGGAATGTTCGATTATGTGTAGATTATAAAATTGCTGTCAACCCTCAACTTCAAGGAGCACATTACCCCATTCGTCGAATAGATGAAATACTACACAAATTAAGAAACTCACGATATTACTGCCGACTAGATTTGTACAAAGCTTATTAACATGTGAACGTAGATGAAGAAAGTAAATTAATTCAAACCATTTCTACCCATCGTGGCACTTACAAAGTGAATCGCTTTTCATTTGGGATAAAAACAGCGTCGAGCGAATTCAATCGTATCATTGACCAGATACTTTCAGGATTAGAAGGAACTATGTCTTATTTCGACGACATCATCATTCATGGTGTTACTAAAGAACAATGTTACCAGCGACTTACTGCTGTTTTTAAAAAACTGAAATCTTATGATTTACATCTAAATGAAAAGAAATGTGAATTTTTCAAAGAAGAAATAGCATATTTGGGTTACATTGTCAAATTAAATTCAATTCAAAAAGACACAAGGAAGGTTGAAGCTATATTAAAAGTACAAACACCAAAATGTGAAAATGAGTTACGATAATTTTTGGGAATGATAACTTATTATAGTCGATTCATACCAAACATGTCAACCTTGACATATCCACTACGAAAATTGTTGTGCCAGAACTACCCATCATACTTGCGTGTGACGCTAGTCCAATTGGAGTTGCAGGAGTCCTTTCACATACCATCAATGGTAAGGAAAGACCAATAGCATTCGTTTCTCGATTTCTCACTCAAGCCGAACAGAATTACAGCCAGCTCGATAGAAAAGCCCTAGCAATCGTATTTGCAGTAGATATTTTTTTTATGTATCTATTTGGTCAAAAATTCAAACTTATAGCTGACAACAGAGCATTAACACATAATTTTCATCAAAATGCAAAGTTACTTGTTATGACAACTAGTCGTTTACTTCGTTATGCTGTATTCCTATCATCATTTAATTACGAAGTTGAACATCGAAAAGCTGAGGAACATGTCAACGTCAATTTTCTATCAAGAGTTAAGAATAATTTCATATCAAAGGGTGCTGAAACTAGCATTGGAGATGAAGTTAAGGAATTATATGATCAAACGATTAACCAAATCTCATCAACAAATGTCACCTACAAGACTATAGTATTATTAAAAACTAAAATGGAGTCTTAAGGTAAAGTTATAACTAGAGAAAAAAACTCCTTAATCTTAAGAAAAATTTTAAAAAACTAAATACGTATTTCGAGAACTATGTTCTCATCATCAGTAGAAACTACAAAGTAAAAACAGAGAAGTTAAGATTACTCAGCATGTAAACCATGCCAGAGGACAAAACAGCTCTGAGGAATAATGGAGAGAACACGGGTTATATAGGGACAGGAGTCATAGGTGAGTAGATACTTAATGGGGTAACTAAGATTAAACAAAGTAACTGTCTTATATTAACTATAATTTAGAATTTGGGATGGGACCTAGGTTCGCGTTTATCAATTTATCTTTAAATTTATGTATTATCAAACTCTCATGTGCGTCTAAATATCTATTATTATCAACTTGTTTCAATAATTGTATATTAGAATTGTCAATTTTATGATGATTAATAAACATATGTTGTGCTACACTAGATTTATCAGGATTACCGCTTTTTAAATGATAGAAATGTTCTTTAAACCGAGTGTCAATTTGTCTTTTAGTTTGCCCGATATAAACTTTGTTACTATCTTTACAGTCAATTTTATAAACACCGGATTTTTATTATTATCTATTTTATCTTTTGGGTTACCTAATAATGATTTAATGGTGTTATTTGATTTATAAGTTACCGTTAAATTTGTTTAAACCTTTAGTGACATTATCAAATGGTAATGTTATATATTTATTATTATTATTTTTATTATTAGTTGGTGTTAAAGTTATGAAATCTAATACGGATTGACGATTTTTAAATTTATGGACAAGTTTATCGATAATTTTAACCGGGAATCCATTATATTTAGATATTTCTTTAATATATTTCAATTTATTTTCAAAACGTGTTTTGTTTAACGGAAATTTGGTCAGTCTATTAATTAAAAAGTTAAACGCTGCTAATATATGCCAAAAATGATTCGAGTCAGCTGTTACAAATCGATTAGTATTCGTAGGTTTGCTAAATATGTCAAATTCTAATTTAGTTTTGTTTCTAATAACCAGTGTGTCCAAAAATAGTAATTGTTTATTGGTTTCTTTTTCAATCGTAAATTTAATTGATGGAAAAACTGAATTTAATCTGGTTAAAAAATTATCTAAATCGCAAGTTTCGGTATTAATAATAGCAAAAATATCATCAACATATCGAATACAAACTCTAGGAAAATCTTTATTATTTTTCTTAAATTCAATTTCGAAGTGACTCATGAATAAGTTAGCCAAAAATGGTGATAAACTATTGCCCATAACTGTACCTTCTTTATTGTTTATTTGAAAATAATTTTGTTTCATGCAAAGTTCAGTTAGTTTTAAATACTCATTTATTTTTACCTCCCGCTACCCTAGGTAAGGGAGGTATAGGGATCGTGCTAAATATCGGATATAGAGATTTTAGTGAATAAGCACGTTTTGATGTCCCCAGAATCCGATTTTAACATTTAACAAAAAATGCATTGAATATTATTTTTTAGCAACTATTACTAATTAAAATTTAATATAATGGTACAATCTTCAATTCTACGATAATAAATTTAGTAAATAACTCTAAATAACTTTAAATATGAATATATAATATAATTTATTTTCATGCATCGTGCCTATGCGTCTAACAAAAACATAATTTGAATAAGAATTTTGACACATTTCAACAAATGTCACTGTCAGGAAGTAAGGAGTATTCCCTGGAAGTAATTAGATTAAAATTAATAATGAAACCGTATGAAGGGGAATATGATACTAAAATATTTAATTCTAATGAAATTAAGGTTTGTAAAAATAATATATTTGCCATCATACATAAATATTAGATGTACAGGATGATCTGATTTAATTTTTTTCTATTTTTGCAGCACTATAAATTAATATTAATTTATAACTACACATTTACGAAATGGATCATACGGCGAAGAATTTACAAAGATTGCGTTTTAGAGGACCTAGAAGTTGATGCTGATTTTTATAAGAATGTGTATGTGACGATTTTTCCTTAAAGTCTATTAAAATATCATACAACTAAAAACTCATATAGGTATAATTTGAAACAACATATTAGATTTTAACCATATATGATAAATCGGATGTAGTACTTAATTTGGAGCTCTAACGGATTTTTGACGAAAAACAATAAAACATAATCCAAAATTTCGTATTACAGACTTTTCTATTTATTGGACAACAAATTAGATTTTACCTACAAACGATCAACCGGAAGTGATACTTTACTTAAAGTTCAATGCTATTTTAAACATGGAATTGGCGGGAGGTCATGTGCTGGCCATATCAGATTTTTTTTTTCTGAATTTAAATTCAGGTTAAGACTATAGCAGAAGAAACTATGAAAGACCCTGAATTATCAAAAATCAATGGTATAGTGAAAATGAAACGACTAGCACGGCGATATTGTTATTGGAAAACCATAGACAAACACATTGAAAAATTAGTTAAAACTTGTGAAAACTGCGCTCTCATAAAGAAAACTACAGCAAAAGTACCTTTACATTCTTGGGATATTCCTCAGGAGAATTTTGAACGCATTCATGTCGATTATGCAGGCGAATATTTGGGACATTATTTCTTAATACTCATCGATTCGAAATCAAAATGGCTGGAAGTCAAAATTCTAAGAGGAGCACCTACGTCTGAATCAACAATTAAACTTCTTCTAGATATATTCAGTTTTCATGGATTTCCAAATTTTATCGTGTCAGATAACGCAACAATATTTACCAGTGAAATTTTCAAAAATTTCTGTTATAGGAATGGTATTTGGCAGAAATTTATTGCACCTGGTCATCCAGCTACCAATGGACTTGCAGAAAGAAGTGTTCAGACTATTAAAAATAAAATTGCAAGTATGTCTACATCCACTTTATCAATTTATGAAAAAGTCAGAGAAATTCTATTCCGGTATCGTGCTACGCCTCTTGCATGTGGAAAATCACCGGCAGAGTTATACCTGGGACGAAGATTACGTATTAAATTAGATGCTATAATACCCAAAGAACAAAGTCTTCTTCCTACAAATTATTCGAAGGTGCGAAATTTACGTGTGGGAGAGAGGATACAAGCCAGACGGTATCAGCAAAATAAAATTGGATGGAAATTCGGTAATTTTGAAACGTCATATCAATCAACTTCGGGGAACACTGGTGCAGCCTGAAGAGAAGAAAACGAACTTAAATTCTGAACAAATAAAAATACATGTAACGTTTGCTGATGAAGCGAGTTTCGCTGGAATACGAGAAAGGAACCAAATTACATCCGAAGGGACAGAATTAACGCCTAACGTAACTACAAGAGAATCTGAAGTTAGCACTCCAATATCAAATACAAGAGAAGAACCAAGACATACTTCACCAAGACGATCTGTACGACAATGCCGACCTCCTACCTATTTGAAAGATTACGTGTGCGACGACAATAAACAAATATGGTATTAAGATATCGAAGATATTCAGATTATTATTGTTTTGTATTGACATATACTTCATCACTTTTTGACAATAATAATCTACCGAAACGAAAATTACTGGTAATTGTTCGAATTTGGGTCATTTAGCCATTTAGGTAACAAATACTATACATAACGTACAACACCGGAAGCAGCATTATAATTGTGTCCGTAGCTTCTCTTACTCCATCCGCCATCTTTGCCTGACTATTCCAAACCTAATACATATTATCATCTTATCACCTACTTAAGGTTTTTAAATTCCTGTCAATGTTATTTACCATAATAAAGCAATTAGGGTTTCATTATTAGTATTTTCAGAGAAACAATTTCGTGGTGGAGATATCACATTTCTTTATAAGTACATTTATTTAGCTAATTAATAAAAAAATATCGCTTATGAAAGTAATTTTATGAAATGTGACATTTTATGTTTTCGAGATTTTTTGTTTATTCATTAGGTAAAGTTAAAAGCAATTGGTTATGGTTTATTAGGAGGGGGGTATACCTTTTCAAAATCATGTTCAATTTTATAAAATTTATCCTTATTCATAGGTTTAATGTTCATGGTAGAAAGCAATTCTTCTGTGTGCGAATATGTACTACTACCAGTTGCTATAGTGCCCCATACGCCACCAATATTTGTGTCTGATATATCTTTATTTGGATCTTCGGTATATTTTGAAATTTCAATATCATACATTGAGCATTTGAAGTATACTTGGTTGACTAGACCTAATCCTCTGCAGGTTTCTTTGTACGGATTTAAGTGTCCCATAGTGCAAATTTTTGAGTGATCTACTTGTAATTTCATGGCCCATGTTAGAACATATCCTAATTGCACAATTCTATTACCTGCTCTCGTTTTCTCAAAATCAAATTCACTCGTAGGGTTAGGATTACTTTAATAGGTACATAATTTATGATTTTTTATACGAAAAATAAAATCATTCTTAGAACTGCAGTATTATTATTAAATTTTAATTTCATGCATCAGAAAATTCGGTAAATAATTCGCGTCTATAAGAGAACGCGTACTGTATAATATTAAAAATATGCTTAATCATCCTTCACAGTCTCCGGACTTTAACCAGAATGAGAAAGTGCGGAAAATAAAATAAAAAATAAATAAGAATATAAAAAAAAGAATTTAAAATAATTACAAGTAAAATGGCAGAATATAATGCCATCGGTGACCAAAAATTTGGTAGATTCAATTACTTGTCGCTTAGTTACTGGTGGAAAAACCAAAGGAAAACCCTCCAAATATTATATTTCTGTATGAAACATAAATAAATGGTTTATTATTTAATGTTTTGGTTATCGTACGGAGACTTTTTTGTCATGAAATTATGAATACTTTCAATGTTTACCCCATAATATAAATATATTAAGTAAATTATTTGTTTATTTCATATTTATAATAACGAAATATACTGCGTTCCATTTTGGATTAAAAGGAAATTAAATATATTGGGTTTTAGGCTGCTATTTTTCCTAAAATACATTAAAACTACTGTCGTACGGAGACTTTTTTGTATGACTGTAAATGATAAAGAAGATCTAATGTTACTATTAAATGCCTTAAATTTTAGGTTTTCTCCATTTTTTTTACCTTCTTTTATCTAACATGTACTTATTATACTTACTTGCGTTACCAGTAAACCTAATAAAGAATTAAAACTATTAATTTAAAAGTAGATAATCTAAAGCATTTAAATGTAAGTTAAATACGGCGGTGACAGCATTATGTTTGGGGCTATATTTATTCAGCGGCAGTACGAAATTTAGTAATTATTGTAACAATGGATAGCAAAGGTCACCTGGATATTTTAAAAACAAATTTAAAATACAGTGCCGAAAAATACTTTAACCAGATTGAGAAAGTGCGGAAAATTCTTAAAATAAGTAAGAATATAAACAAAAAAGAATTTAAAATTTATTACAAGAAAAATGGCAGAATATAATGCCATCGGTGACAAAAAATTAAGGAAAACCATCCAAATATTATATTTCTTTATGTAAAATAAATAAATGGTTTATTATTTAAATGTTTTGTTTACCGTCCGGAGACTTTTTTGTCATGAAATTATGAATACTTTTAATATTTATCCCATAATCAGGGGCGTCACTAGATATTTTTAACAGGGAGGGCGCAACAGGGCGCACTTTTAGAACGAAATAATTAAAAATTACATTTAATAAATTAATATATCATTTTAATATAAAAGAAGCTCTACATAAACCAGAAACATAAAATGTACTATTATAGGAAAAAAAAATTGATACAGTAACTTATTATTTATATAATATATAGCCAAATTTTAATTTAATATATATATATATATATATATATATATATATATATATATATATAATATACTTATTAGTGGGCAATATTAACTCAATTCTTCTATTCGTTCTACGTTCTCTATAATTTCATCTACATCAATATCATCGACATCATAAGAGCTATAATTAATGCTTAAGAATTAAGAGCAATGCGTAAGAACAAAAGATTGCAAACTTCTAATCTGAACTGTCAACTGTCAATCTATTTTATAATTATTCAATTTTTAATTTTTCAGTATGGATATACGAGTAGATACGGAAAATTATGTATATCACATATTTAAAAAAGAAGAATTGCTGCTGCAATTTCAGTCTGCTAGACAACAAATAATAAGGGAAAAAGTTGTGACATTTCTGTTGAATTAGTCACTAAAGAAAATAGCTGGAAATGGTAAATTGTCATAATGCATTAAGTCTGTGTGTAAATTGGGTAAACATGTTTTATTCAATGATTTTAATAAAGATTGTATATCCTACACAATTTACAATTTTTTTAGCAACAATGCATTCATGTTTAATATTCTCATATATATATGTATAATGTGTAACCAGAGGAAGAAGGGAAAGGGAATCATAACTGAGAAAATTTTTGATGTTGGGTTTAAGGCATGAATTGCTTCATATACATATGTTATAATTTTTATTGGAAAATCTGCTCTCTAACTCCGCTATGATTCTACGTAAGATGGGGATGAAATGTATGATATTTAAAGTGCATATAAAATAGTAAAGAATTCAGAATGATTTTTATTGTTTTATTTAAATTAAAAACCGAGGGGCACAAAATTAAACAGGGGGGGGGGGCGCAAAATCAAACAGGGATGGCGCAAGCCCCCTCAGAAATGGTCTAACGACGCCCCTGTCCATAATATAAATAAATTAAGTATATAATTTGTTTATTTTATATTTATAATAACATAACATCATGCTTTTCATTTTGGATTAAAAGAAAATTGAATATATTGGGTTTTATACTGCTATTTTCCTAAAATACATTAAAACTATTGTCGTATGGAGACTTTTTTGTATGACGATATATATATATATATATATATATATATATATATATATATATATATATATATATATATATATATATATATATATATGTATATAAATTATTTAATAGTCACTTTATCCTCATATTTAATTAGTTCATTTAATTTTCACGTAGGTATGTAATTATCTCAGTAGACATATACGTATTTTTTCAGTGAATTGTAGAACAAATTCAACAATGAACTCGCTCATTATCCGCCTTTCTCATGTATGTAATAATTAGTATTGTAGTTGAAGAATGTACATTTCGCAGCATTAAAAGAATAATTAAATTTAAATTGCTTTAAATATATAATATGGATTCGTATTGGGTTAGTGTTAATTGGTACAGGTATATATTTTGTATATTTTATTTACATGTTTACATTATAACTAATATACAGTAATTTTTTTGAAACAAGTCCGATCAAGGTCATGTGTATTGTGAACGAATTAACAAATTGGCATACAACACATGAGCAATACGATATTATTTTGTAGCGAGTTATGAACACTATTATTTAGACGACCACAAAAAATCATATATGTAAGTATTTTCAAGAATTTTATTTTAAATGACAACACCTACTGTTTTTTTTTTTCAATTAATCAACCATAGCAATAAACAAACAAAGCTGCCTATGCATGTTGATTTAGTCTCATCATTGCGATATAACCATATCGTGCTATTACAATATGAATATCGTACATGCTAGTGTATGATATTTTCTATTTTTCCAGGTATGCTACTGTCGCGATCTCTAATATTTTCTGATGTGGTCGTCTAAAATAGTTATTTACCTTATATTAACATGTATTCATATAACGCGTTTGATTTAAATAAATGCAAACAAAAATATGCGGTTAGTGACGAAAGGTCCTAAAACAATGCTGTGGTTATGTTTGACTTTATGCGGTTCTCCCTTTTATATATTCACCCTATTTTGTCATAGTTCTGTTGCACAGCGAACAAATTTTCTATCTTTCTTGTAGGTTTATAATGTCACAAGCATTTTCCAAAAACTAATTTTATTTCCGTGTATTATTAATTTGTTTGTGGGGGTCTAATATTTGTTTTACATTCCGCCCCCTTTAGGTAAGGAAGGTATTGTCTTTGGTCAAAAAAATCGATGGTGAGTTTAATGAATAAGCACGTTTTAGGGTCCCTGTAATACGATTTTACTGATTTTGCGATGATGTCTGCATGTGTGGGTGTGTATGTGAATGTGTGTGTGTGTGTGTGTGTGTGTGTGTGTGTGTGTGTGTGTATGTGTGTGTGTGTTTGTGTGTGTGTTTGTGTGTGTGTGTCCGTGCGTGTGTGTGCGTGAGTGCGTGTGTGTGCGTGCGTGCGTGTGTGTGTGTGACAAATTTTTATCCGACGATAACTCCAAAACTACAATTCTAAAAATATGATTCGTTTGTATTCCTCTCTTTTACATCCATATGAAGAGTTGATTAGATTGTGGTTACAATTGGCCAACCGGAAGTACCCTTATTTGAAGTTCTTAACAGTTTTTCTTGAAAAATAGCAGTTAAATGTCATTTTTCGACATTTTATGTGATTATGATTATTAATATGAAATAAATGTCTTATTCTCTATACGGTTTGATTAAACATTTTCCTTCATATTCAATAGATATAGAGCTATAGATTTATAAAGAGATTAACAAAAATTAGTCAGCTTTGCTAATATCATGGAAAGAGCTGATATATTCAAAAAATTCTAATTGACAGATGTCATTGTCAAGTGCAAAATCAAAGATGGAAAGTATAGGACCAGAAAGTGATATAAGTGGCACAGTGTCCCCCGCAAGTGCTTTGCAGTTGCAGCTTCGACTCAAGATTGGAACTTTCAATGCCGGGAGTACGAGGAAGGCCAAAGAGAAGATGGAAGGACTGTGTGAATAGTGTGTTCGTGTTACAATTTTACAGGATATATAGAATCTTTTTCAAGGAACTTTTGGTATGGGATTTGTACAAAATACATCGAATTGACGGAAGGTTTTGTGCTGGCCACAACAGATTTTTATTATATTGTATTGTATATTATATATATTAACATAAAAAATGTATAACTAGTGATTTCTGAATTTCCAAATAGTGTAATTTTTTTTAAATAATTAACAGAATAGCTATAAAAAACTTGTTAATTAAAGAAGAAATTGTTATACAATAGTAAGCAAAAAGCTGTTTTCCTGAAATAATAATTATGGAAATTAAAGCCACTAGAATAAACATTAGATATTTTTTAACTAAATTATTGTGGTTATATAAAAAGCAGTTTTTTTATTTCCGTTTTTTAATGAATGGGGTATGTGACTTTGATTAATTCAAGAGAATTAGTATACAGTAAGAAATAACAAGCGTATTCTTTTATTTTTTAACAAATTTTAAAAATACAGGTATAATTTTTACCTTCCCTCATCTTTAGGTAAGGAAAGTATTGTCTTTGGTCAAAAAATTCGGTGGTGAGTTTTTAATAAATAAGCACGTTTTAGGGTCCCTACAATACGAATTTACTATTTTTAAGATGATGTCTGTATGTATGTATGTATGTATGTATGTATGTATGTATGTATGTATGTATGTATGTATGTATGTATGTATGTATGTATGTATGTGTGTGCCCGTGTGTGTGTGTCCGTTTCCGTGTGTGTGTGTGTGTGTGTGTGTGTGTGTGTGTGTGTGTATGTGTGTCCGTGTGTGACAAATTTTTCTCCGACGATAACTCCAATACTATAATTCTAAAAATTATAATTCTTTCATATTCCTCTTCTGTACATCCATATGAAGAGTTGATTAGATTTTGGTTATAATTGATCCACCGGAAGTACCCTTATTTGAAGTTTTTAACAGTTTCTCTTAAAAAACGCAGTTAAATATTATTTTTGACATTTTGATATTATATATATTAAAGAAAATACTCTTCTCTATATGGTTTGATTATATATTTTCCTTCATATTAAATAGATGTAGATTTAAAGCATTATAAAGAATTAATTTTCAAAAATTAGTCAGCTTTGCTATTTATCATGGAAACAGCTGATATATTCAAAAAATTCTAATTGACAGATGTCAGTTGCAAGTGTAAAACCAAATATGGGAAGTATAGCAAAGGCCAAAGAGAAGATGGAAGGACTGTATCGCAGAAGACTTGAGAAAGGAATGACTGTGTGAAAAAGATGCATTGGACAGGAATGAGTGGAAGAGAAGAGGAAACAGCAACCCCTAATAAAATAGGGGAAAGGAAGAAAGAAGGAAGTGTCAAGTGCATTTTACTTAGTGTATGTTTATGTTATAATTTTATTGGATTTATACGAGTAGAACCTTTTCAAATGAACTTTTGGTATGGAGTTTGTAAAAAATAGTATGTGTTCGTGTTCGATTTTACATGATATTATATAGAATCTGTTCCAAGGACCTTTTGGTATGGGATTTGTACAAAATACAACGAATTGACGGAAGGTCTTGTATTGGCCACAACAGATTTTTTAAAATTTATACTTAAATTAATTAGAAAAAAGGTCATGTAGGTATTCCGTTTAAAAATAAATAATAAAAGCTATATCATAACACTTCTACTGTCAGTATTACTTATATTTTTGCTTATGAGAATTTAAACTTGTGGTTTGCATTATAAAATAATTATTTGTGCATTAAGAGTGTAAAGTGATACTTTGTCGCATAAGAATGAAGTTGGAAATATTTCGAAACCGACATTGACGCTTTACGCTATTACGCTTGCAACAAACAATATTTTTTTCTACTTTCGTTCTATATACAGGGCCGGTTTGAGGACCAGCGGAGCCTGTAGCACTACTTATGTGCGGGGCCCTTTCCCGTGTATGCGGGTATATCTAAACATTATTCATCAAAGTGCCGTAGTTGTTTAATACGGGAAATTAGTGTTTTCTTTTTCAAAATTCCCTAAAAATGTGTTAATGTGTTAAATACTTATAAGTTTTAGATAATTAAATTCTACACCAAAACCACTAATCATATTTTATTTTGTACGTTATGTACCCTGTGAATTAGAATTTGAAATTTTGTAAATTTTCTCATTTGCAGTGAATGCATAGGTAATGTTTGAACTATTAAAATAATAGCATTTAATGGAGTATTCATAATATTTTTTCTTATAATACATAGAAAATAGGAGTTTAGGAACTTTCTTGAAGTTTTAAAATAAAAAACTTAAAATATTGGTCAAAACGCGATGCTAAAATTCGAATTAGTAAGCGAGATATGAATTTTTGAATGTCAGAAATTATTTGTAATGTCAATGTCTCAGACCCTAGTTGGTTATGCTTCTAAACAGTTAATTCTAGGGGTTTCTGAATTGTCTACTAAGCATATATTTTCATTTAATTTTATTTTATATTTACTTCTTTCCCTTGTGAAGTTTCACAAGATTTTTCTGAATCAACCTCTCGGTCATTTATCAGAGACTGACTCTCTCAATCAGAACCACAGACGCGTTTTGCTCTTCAGTGTGGTGCACTGACGCCTCTAGGAGGCATTAGTCGGCTGAGTGAGCGGATGATAAACATCCCATAAAAAGTCATAGTCATCTATCTTTTGGGATGTTCAGTACCTCCTAGATGCGTCAGTACACCACAATGAAGAGCTCCAATAAGAGCAAAACGCGTCTGTGGTTCTGGTTAAGTGAGTCAGTCTCTGGTAAGTGACCAAGAGACTGAAATCTTGTAAAACATATCAAGTGTTATTATTTTAAATATCTTATTAATTATTAATGAACACACAAATAAAGAAAAATATTTAAAATTAATAAAATATTTAAAATAAATATTATTTCAATCTACTTCATCAAATATTTTGAGAATATCATTAGGATGACAATAGTGTTGCTATAGTTCATCTGAATTAAGAAGAAGAAGAAAAAAAAAACGAATAAGGAGGTCTATACCTTTTACAACATGAATCTCAAACTTTTACTATCGGAGATGACCGAACCCGGAGTGGTGCGCAAACCATTGGGTCTACAGAGCTGATTTTATTTTTATATTGCAATAGACCAAGAAAGTCAAAACTTTCTCAAAAAAAAAAGAAAATGGATATATTATTGTAACCAAACTTCTTTTATGCACTACAGCATCAAAGACCTTTTCAGTATAATTAATATAAAACATATCAAATCTGTAGATCCAATGGTTTGCGCATCACTGGGATTTCAACAAGAAAAACGCGCCAATAAGTTGTACAACCCCCAATATATAAAGCCTGCGCGACATTTCCGGGTGGCTGCATCTCTTATCGGTAGGGTATGGTCCCACCAACATATAAACTGAATGGCTTGCTCGAATTGGCGTAACAATGTTCTCTTTCGCGCAGGACGGCTTGGCTCACCTACGCGTCCTTTTAGAAACTTCCGTATCAGCGGGCCGCTGATAGCCACAGACAAGACACTGAGCTCTCTATCGATAGCTATTTGAATGCGCTACAACTTTTATTAGGATTATTTTTCGGTACAACGTAGTGGTCTTGCAAAATCGGACGAGGAAACCAAAATTATCTCCAAAAATCCACAAAGTCCTCTGGTTAAGAGGAAAATGGGTACGTTATATGTAATCAAACTCTTTTTTTGCACTACAGCATCAAAGACCTTTTCATTACATTAATTAAAAAATCAGCTCTATAGATTTGATGATTTGCGCACCAGTGCGACTTAAGCAAGAAAAATGCGTTAATAAGATATACAATCCGCAAGATTTCTCCAAAAAAACACAAAGTGCTATGTTTAAAAGAAAATATCTGATGTGGACACCACATGACTTCCTTGTACGCCTGTTAAACTATACATATTTTGTTAATAATTACAATATGTATTATAACAGACCCAATCAAAAAATACGCGTATTTAATATAATTTGACATTGATATTAAATTCTTTATTTTTTGTTATTTTTTTGTCCTAATCCATAGAAAACTTAATTCAAAAACCAAAAGTACATCATATTTAATTTATATATCTCGCTTATACAAAGAGCTAATATAATAATGCTTAAATTGTTAGACGGAGAATTCAATTCTCTAAAACTTTTATTTGAAGCATTTATTTCTAAAATAAAAATAACACTATTTTTTTAAAGAAAAACTGATAACAGCTTCAAGTAAAGTATGTAACGCCACTGAATGGTCTTGGCGTATATAACGTCCGCTTGTAGTCGGTGATTTTTTTGTTGCTCGGGCGCCATTTTGAACAGCGGCGAGAGTGTTAAGATAACTAACAGATTTATTGTATAAAAATATTGAATAAAAACAAATAAAGAAAATATCCTTGTTTTCTCCTGAAATATGACAACGTAGACTAGCGGTGAACATTACGGTGAAACTAGTACACCCAAAAAGGTAAGTAAACAAACAGTATGACGGCAATCTTTAAACTAGATTTAATACAACATATTTTCAACGCGGCGGCTTGACTTACTCGCGGTGAACAGCAGTTCTTCTCTTGCGGACTATCACGGCGGTTGTCTCTAAACACACGGACTCGTACACGGCACGTTGGTGATTTATGTCCTCTACTGAAGCGGTTTCTTCACTTAGAGGTCCACAACAGCGGTATCTGTTGGGCCGGAAAACACATCACACGCAACTTACACAGAATACGGCGGTTTCTCTACAGCGGATCCGTCTTCACTGACTTAGACGGAAAAAACTCTCGGTTTCACGGCGACTTCTCGCGGCATTCGACTGGCGGTCGGACTCTAGCGTACAGGTTTCCCAGTGCTGGATTTGCTCTGCGCTCGGGTCCTGCCACAGGCTTCCTAGATTTGGGTTTGCTCTGCGAGGCCTGCGAGTCTCCCTGACTCTTGCGAGTCTCCTTGACTCTGGCATTTGTACTGTGTGCAACGCCTTTTATACTCAAAAATCCGCAAAATCCGGTAAAAACCAGAGCTGTAAAGTAATGAATAATTTTGGTAATTAATTACCATATCATTAATTACCATATGATTAAACAATGTTGAATGTTCTCTGGAATATCGTTGACACTGTGGTGGCTCTAAAACCGGTTTCTGCGTCCTCCAAAAGGTAAGTCGAACATGTGTTTGTCAACAATGAATTTCAGGCAATAATTGTTCTAGATATCGGCGAACTAGCTGACTTGAGAAACTAATACTTGCCTCAAATATGATTCATGGATCCTTTCCGAACAGGTAAGTCATATTTGAGTATTCTATAAATGTTATAAACAACGTATATTGTAGGTTGTACGTTTCACCACTTTCTAACTGCGGCTGAACATCTTGAGATTTTCTAGCGGAGGAAAAAGTTTTTATAAACGAAGTAGCACTTCGTTACAAGTATCACTTCCAGTTAGACCATTTTAACCAAAATCTCATGTTATTCCCATTGATATAAAAGTCTTATATACCAAATTTGAAAAGTTTTGGATTATAATTTAATATAGTTTTTCATTAAACTCTATTATAGGCTTTAAGTAAAGTATCACTTCCGGTTAGACCATTTTAACCAAAATCTATTGTTATTCCCATTGATATAAGTCATATACCAAATTTGAAAAGTTTTGGATTATATTTTAATATAGTTTTTCATTAAAATCTATTATAGGCTTCAAGTAAATTACCAGTACCGGTTAGACCATTTTAACCAAAATCTATTATGTTATTCCCATTTATATAAAAGTCTTATATACCAAATTTGACAAGATTTGGATTATATTTTAATATAGTTTTTCATTAAAATCTATTATAGGCTTCAAGGAAAGTACCACTTCCGGAAGTTATGTAATGTCCAAAAAAGGTAGTGCACAACTAGATATTATAACAGTCCTAAATACAAAATTTCAACTTTCTACGGCTTGCCGTTTTTCAGTTATGCGAGATACGAACGTACAGACGTCACAACGAAATTAGTCAAAATGGACTCAGGGATGGTCAAGATGGATATTTCCGTTGAAATCTGGAAATCGAAATTTTTCGCGATTACAATACTTCTTTTACTTCGTACAAGGAAGTAAAAAGAATACGTTATATCCAACCATACTCATTATTTTTCTGCTACAGCATCAAAGACCTTATCATTACAAGTAATATAAAAATAAAATCAGCACTGTAGATCCAATGGTTTGCGCATCACGGCGTTTTTAAGAAAAACGCGTCAATGCATACAGTATACTGTGCCTGCGTGATATTTTCGGGTGCCTACACTTCTTAATCATAGAGTATGGTCATATCAACATATAAATCTTGCTTCAAATGACGTAATGTTGGAAATCAAGTATATACACTCCTTTCATTCAACACAAGCAGCCTACTTTATATATTTGCTCTGTATGACATATGTTAGTTTATATTGATTGTTATTGTGGCAGCCAAAATATTATTGTTGAATGTCATATTCTGTTTCATAGAATAATAAAAAGAATTTTGTTCATCTGATTATGGGGCCCAGACACGCATAAACAAAGGTTGTCAATTATTTTCTCTATGTTTATAAGTAGATATATAGATATTCAAATCTACCTTATAAGCTACACGTACAGATCATATCCAGCAGATATGGCTGATTCTGAAGGTAGTTCCACACGATTAGTTCTCTAGCCACCATAACATGAAAAAATATTTTATATAGTTAAATTGTATAAAGTTATATAAATAATAGATACTAAAATAAATTTGGAATTGGAATGAGAAAATTCAATAACAGTACCATATTTTTATTTTTCAACCAAACTGTTTTAACAACCTCAAAAAGTGCTAGGTTAACAAAAATATAACTTGATAAGAAATTAAAATATAAATATAACATAACATAATAGTTAAACTTTTTTCTGGTAAGAACTATGCAGTTTGGAAAGAAAAGATACAAGCGTTGCTGAGTGAGAAGGACTTGTGGAATGTGACTTCAAATCCAAAGCCGGAGCTTGGATCCGAGTAACTGCTGTATGGATGAGATCAAATGAGCGTGCACGGGCTACACTGACTCTATGTGTCACTGATGCTCAGTTGACATATTTCGCTGGTCGCACGATGTCTTAGAACATCTTAAGCATTTATATGAAAGGTAAACTTATGGCAGTCGCATTTACCTACGCACGAAGTTAAGTCAATTAAGATATAAGTCTGGCACAATGTCAGAACATATTACTCGAGTGCTAGCACTAGTCAACCAGCTTCCATTAGCCAGTGCCAAAGTCGATGATGAAGAGATTGTGGCATATTTGTTTGCCAGTCTTCCGGACTTATATTCTGACAGCTCTAGATGGACGAGATGAGGCCGATTTAAAGCCTAGACTCCACGACGAGCGGAGCTAGTATGGGACGGGAACGGATAAAACTTGCACACGTTATAATCTATGTATGTAACTCCACTAAACGGGGCGAGCTCGCGCGAGGTTTCGAGACCGAGCGCTATGGTTCGAGATACAGCGCGAGGTCCGCGTGGACTCCGCTTCGACTAGGTCGCTAAGCGAGTTTCTGCCAGCCTCGCTCGATCCCGCTTTTCCCCACTACTTTAAATATCATAGAATTTTTATGCCAGACGGTGGATCGTGTAAGAACGAATATCACAATGAACAAAGAAAAACTCATGCAATGTGTACGAGAAAGGCGTCTATGTGTTCTTTTAACTATTTTACTATTTAATAATAATAATTTCTCATTCAATTCATTATCATCTTATTCAGATTATAAATTTTCCAACATAAGTAAACTTTCGCACTCCATGACGCTACGTTCTGTGGTACAAGCAACACTGCACGAGGATATATCCCTCCTAGTGGAGTTGCGAATCCCGCGCAGGGCCGATATGTTTAGCGAGATCTTTCTATATCCATCCCATACCAACCTCGCGCGCTGTGGAATGTAGGCTTAACTCTAGATTATGTAATAGGCAAACTCGAAGACTAGTACCGTCGACGCATGGAGAGTGGACAGCAGAGCACCGAGATAGATAGTGAATCAGCGTTGCAATCAACTTCCGGTCTTTAAGGACGAGGCGGGCGCAGACGCGGCCAAGGTCGCGGCCGAGTAGAAGGTCCTGGCAGCCAGCCGGCTGAGGATCGTACCTGCTACAACTGTAATCATCCAGGTTATCTGAGATATGACTGTCCCGATTCGCCGCAGTATCAGAGTACAAATAACAGTAGCAATGTTACTGCATCTCAGGCAGGACAGGGTAGAGATAGTCGCAGCGGTGGAGGAAGAGTGAAGTTGCAATGCTTTTCATGGTACAGCTATTTAAGTGAAAGTGCAACAGTCAGTCTTGGTTGCTAACAACAGCGGTGAAAAATGGTGCATTAGGGAACCAAGGAAAGTGGTGTTGCCACCAGTTAGGCTGTCTAACGACGTCACTAACTTTCGAGGTAAGGGCAAGCGGAGGTAGCGAAAACCTTCAGGGGTGGACTGGCTAGTCGGGCGATCGTCCGATCGGCCGCCACTTGTACTGCCGGTCGGGCCGGTTGGCCACTACTTCTCAAATTCAATAAATAAAAATCACATAGATATTGGGCCACAAGATTTAATCGCCCGAGCCGCTTACATATAGTCAGTCCACCACTGTTATTAATAATTAATAAATAATAGAAAATGAAATTTTTGTTTTGTATTTTTTTTATTCGCCGTCTATTTTTAAATGTCTTTAAATTTTATTTCATTACAAAACTGCCTAAAATTTACAAAAAAACATAAAACATTTTAAAAATGTAATATAATATGCTTCAAATTTATGTATTTAGTCTAATTTTGACGTAAAATGTGTTTAAAGTTTGACGTTTGAGGTTATGTCTCAGGAATATATTTTCCTACTAATCTGATTGTTGATAGTTTGAAGATACCTAATTGTCTCGTGGATTGCTTGTTCTGGAATAATCATTACAGTAAAAAAGAAAATATTGTAATTGTAATAATATTTTACATTATTTACGTAAAAAAATCTCTCTCTATGTAAAAAAATTTTTTACGCGTAAAAAGTAACGTATAATACGTGACGTATTTTACGTGCCCATCCCTGGTTGTTTCCATCTAGTTTGCATAATATTTACTGATTAGGGAGAATGTGTCCGTAGTAAGTGCTCAATTGTTTCTTTTTCCTCTTCAGTATACTCTCCCGTCGGTTTTTTCAGAGAGCCAAGCAGTCCCTTTTTTCTTTTATTAGGGCTCTTTGGAGACTAGCACTTTCTGGTATCTGTTCAAGTTCCTGGTAGTACTTCCTCCAAGAGTCTCTTTTGGCTTTCCTTATGGCTTTGTTATACTCGGTTAGTGACATACTATAAATGTCCAATTCTCCGGTTCGTTTTGCTCTGTTGAACAACTTTCGTGTTTCTACTTTCAGACGGGACAGTTTCTCATGCCACCAAGGCACCTTTCTTGAGGTACTCTTCTCTCGCTCTGGGCAACTGGCCTCGAAAGCTGCTTTTATCACTTCGCGGAGCTTATTTTCCACGAGCTGTAGTTCTGCTGGGTTTCTGCGCTTGAAGGGCAGTTTTCTAGTTAAATTTCTAATTGTTCCCTGTAAAGGTTCCAGTTAGTTCTTTTCGGATCTCTGTACTGTACAAGACATATCCCTGCCAGTTTTTTTTTATTGTGTCGCATGTGTACACAGTACCTATAGTTATGTCAATTACCTCCCTTCTTGTTCTAGTTACGAAGGTCGATTCGTTGCCTTTATTTGTTTCTTCTAAATTATTCGTTAACAAATATTCAAGAAGAGACTCACCCTTTTTGTTGATATCAGTGCTGCCCCAGACAAGATGGTGTGAGTTGGCGTCACGCCCGGCAGGAATTTTCTAGCCTTTTGTGTGGGCTCGCTTCACCAGTTTGCGAAGGCCTCCCGGTGGTTGATCGCCTGGTTGGTCATAAGGCAAGTACCCGGATTCGAGTATAAATTCCCTCTTGCACCCTGCCTCTGACGTTACCAGGCTTATTACAACAAGGTCTCTGTAACATAAGTCCCATAATTGTGTAATATTTAAGTTTTTCTTAACTAATATGCAGGTTTTGGGTATAGGGGCAGAAGTATCATAAATGATTTTTCGCCCAGTTTCCCTAAGACCCTTAATTACGCCGTTGTAAATCCAAAGTTCTTGGCCACGTAAATGTCGTTAATTTGAATAATTTTCAGGAAGACACTTACCTACTGAGTACTAGCGGAGGGTTGCGCGTTCTCCAATGTCCCCTCAACCTCCATCTTCTCTGTTTCGTCCTCGTTTCTGGCTTCGCCCTTCTTTTTCTTGGCCAGGGCTTTGAACTGAACTCGGGAGAAGTTCAGGTACGGTCGGCGACCGCAGACGTCTATGGCGTTCCAGGAAGTTTGGTCCATCAGGACAATCAATTGTTGTCCCCTTGGATCCTCTTTCCGGTCCACTACCCACCAGGTCGAGATATGAATGCCTTTATTTTGGATTTGGAGACGACCCAAAATCTTCTCAGGTTCCATTTCTGGCCCTGGTATCCACATTATCGCTCGCACTGGCTTGGGAAGGTTCTTCGTCTTAACGAAATGAAGCGTCGCCCCTTTCAACCGTGTTTCATTGCGCAACAACCCGCCTAACCAGTCCAGTGTGGCCTGGTCACAGCAGAGTCCCGTCCCGGTGCCTGCAGTCCGTAAACCTTGGATGGACCTCCTAACTTTCACTTAGTCGATCTTCTCCAAGATCCACATCTTTAGCTTCCTTGTCTGCTTTTCCGTCAGGGAAATGCCCAGGTCCTGGTGCGTAATCGGTCATTGCGTCCTCGAAGGAATGGGCCACGGTTGTAGGCTCTTTAACCTTCTTCAAGGGTCTGTCCTTGGGTGTACTGCCACTACTACTACCGGTGTCGCCTTGGCTTCCCAGTCGCGGCAGGCCCTTCTCTAACAACCTTGGTTGCAGGTTGCTTAGAGCCCCTCCTTCCTTGGCTTTCTTCAACTTCTGACGAGCAGCCCCGGAGAGCTTATACCGTAGAGGCTTGGAGTCTCCGGTATCTGTTTCACCGGAGGGGTTTGTTGGAGCCTCTGAGTTCTGCTTGGAGTCCTCGGTGCTGTTTCGTTTAGTTTGTATTGGTCTCTGATCACTCAATGTTGTTCCCACGAGTAGCTAGGGAAAGGGCAGTCAGCCTCGGCAGAGCACCGTCTTGATACAAAAGAGTGCGGCCCGGTGCTCGGAGGTGTTGCCAGTAACGGCTGATCTTATATTCAGCCATGCATCCTACCCCACCTTGGGATTTAGGATTTTCATTCAGGTTTTCTCCTCTTGGACCAGGCGGCGAAGCCAAATCCCCCCGCCCATTTTCTATCCCGCAAGACATGTCTATAGTCAGTAAGAGGATCATTGTTTTACAGGAGATACACCTACCAAGGTAGTAGCCCTCCGGCACTGTTTTGAACACCTGGTGCCCTACCTTTAGCCACGACACGACCGCCGGGTTAGGTGTATGACTCAGGTCGGTCAATCCGAGCCGTCATAAATCCGGGCACGACACAGAAAAATTTTACATTCCGGTCGACCTATAGATAGTCCACGTCTCGGATCTCCCGGTGAAGGTTTTCAGGGGCGGACCCGCCCGATTGCTTAACTAGCCAGTCCGTCCCTGATTAACAACATATAGTTTCAAATAATTTGAAATAGATTTAAATCATTACCTCCAAACTTATTGAAAACTAATTTTATACAAATTTTAAGCATTTTGTTAATTTATCTATAGTTTCAGAATGTATTTTTAATATTTTACAATAATTTTATTCTATCTCTTATAAACTTATCATAGTTTCAGTCGTTTTAGAATATATTTATGATAGGATTAAGGAAAGTTACTGTAATGTGACAATTGTAAACAACAAGTTATTTAGTGTCTTTATGCAGAACTAAAATTATACATTACCTACGTTTTTTACTTATTTAACATTTTTGACGCATTTTTTTTACACATAAACGTAAAAATATTTTTTTACGCGTAAATGCACATCCCTGGACACAACATCAAAACTTAGTTGGATCCTACACTAGACCTAGGACCACTGAGGATGACTGGACACTTGCCAAACAAGTGGTTAATCAAGAGAAAATTAAATGGGGAGTTAGAAAATCTCCAGGAAAAGATGGTATTGAACCTGCTATGTTACAGCAGGAAATAGCTCACTTGGCACCCAAATTGTGTACAATGTTCAGAGCCAGTCTGGCATTAGCATATATACCAATAATGTGGAGACAAAGTCAAAGTCGTATTTATACTCAAACCAGTGCGAGATACATACGCTCAAGCGAAATCATTTCGGTCAATAAGCTTAACATCTTTCCTCTTTAAACTGAAGCTGAAAAGACTAATTGAGAGGCATATGAAAGATACTGTGCCGAGGAAACTTCCTCTCGACAAATACCAGTATGCCTATCAGTCTGGAAAATCGTGCGAAATGGCAATTTTTGTAGTCGTTCGCCGAGCAAAAAAAAAAACACTGCATAGATAACAAGTTGGACATAGAGGGAGCGTTCGACAACACCTACAGTATGCAGATGGATCTCTAACATGTTGGAAAAAAGAGAAATTTATGCCTTCTCAAACAACCAGACTGTAGGGGTGCAAGCCATACGGGGATGTACGTAAGGCGGAGGCAGGATATACAACCATCGGTTACGCGGACGATGTAACTATACTGGTCACAAACAAATTTGAGGGAACAGTATCAGAATTGATGCAAGGAGCCCTAAATTTTGTTGAAAAATGGTGCAACAAAGAGGGATTGTCTGTAAACCCGACAAAAACCACAGTTGTACCGTTCAGAAGGCGAAAACTTGATGGACTAAAACAGTTATATCTGTAGAAAAGAAATCATGCTAGGAGAAGAATTTAAATATCTAGGAGTAACATGAGATAAAAGACTGACATTCAAATCTCATGTAGAAAGAACAACAAACAAAGCCATGAAATCCTTGTAGGCCTGTCGGCGACTGTTTGAAATAAACCTGAGGACTCTTACCGGTAATGTCTTACTGGATCTATTCAGTAATGATCAAACCTGTCATAGAATACGCCAGCCTGGCCTATTGACAAAGAACAAAGCACTGTCAAGATGCACTTAGCAAGGTACGAAGGCTAGCCTGCTTAGGGATTACAGGAGCTATGTTACCACACCAACATCGACAATGGAAACTCTGTTAAGCTTGCCCCCACTACACTTGGTATAATTAAGGGCAATGAGCGGAGCATATAGGATAAAAGTTTTTTCAAAAGAGGATAAATGCGGATATGGATACTCTGAAATTTACATAGAGATGAACAAGCACTCTATGTCTGATAGAATAAAAAAAAAGAAAAATGCGCACTATTGACAAAAGCAACAGGATAATAATTCCTGAAAGGGATGCATGGGAACATTCTCAAAGTCCGGTGGAAAAAAATGACAGTCATCTACAGATGTCCCAGATTTAAATGGCATAACTTGAACCATGGATTAAACACGTAAAAATAAGGTGACAAGTTCATTTGAGCAAATGTCCGTAAATGCTTTGTTTCAGAGATATTCATGTTTTTCTTATTGGAGCAGCGCTACCTTAAAAATCAACTTTACAACAGATAACAAATATTATCTTATTAAGTTATGACATAACAATTAAATTAATTATACGTAAATGATTTGGCCATTGCCTAATTTCGATACAAAATTTAGCTTGCTTGCCTAAGGTCAGGGCAAAAATGAAAATTATCGATGAATTCAAACAAATTTATTATTTATGTACAATAAAATAATAACGATTTTTTATAACATTTGTTCAAAATGTTAAATGTTCACATGTAGCAAGCAAACAGGCTGCGTGAAGCGTGACCTTGCTCGGGAGATATGGTTTCGCAAACTTGAATAATTTTTCTGCGTAGAGTGTCCAAATTATCTATCGGTTCATCATAAACTCTTTCTTTTATGGCAGCCCAAGCAAGGAAATCTATAGGTGTTAGATCGGACGAACGGGGTGGCCATAGTACAGGTCCTCTACGACCAATCCACCGTTGTGGATAGTGTAAATTTAACCACTCTCTTGATTGTCACCCATAATGTGCAGGGCAGCCATCTAACTGTAGCCAAGAGTTTCTTCTTATTGCTAATGTAACTTCTTCCATTAAATCATTCAAATCATCATTTAGAAAATTGTAGAACCTCTCTGAATTTAAACGATGTGGCAAAAAGAAAGGGCCTATTAAAGTATTTTCAATATTACCTAGCCAAACATTACATTGAAATTCATAGTGGAAATTTTTCTTTTTCATTGCATGAGGATTTTCATGTAACCAAAGATGAGAAATTCTTTGATTCAAAACCATATCTCCCAAACAATGTCACGCAGCGACCAGATCGTTGTCGTGCCTGTTTGCTTGCTACAGGTGAACATTTTGAACAAATGTTGTAAAAAATAGTTATTTTTTTATTGTACATAAATAATAAATATGTTTGAATACATCGATAATTTTCTTTTTTTCCTGACTTCAGTCCAAGCAAACTATATTTTGTATTGAAATTAGTCAATAGCCAAATCATTTACTTATAATTAATCTAATTATTATGTCACAACTTAATAAGTTAATATTTGATATCTCGTTATAAAGTTGGTTTTTTAAAGTAGCGCTGCTCCAATAAGAAAAACATGAATATCTCTGAAACAAAGCATTTACGGACATTTGCTCAAATGAACTTATCACCTTATTTTTACGTGTTTGATCCATAGTCAAGTTATGCCGTTTAAATCTGGGACACCTGTATATAGATGGCTCCAAAACAATCAATGGAACCGAAGCTGAAATACATGGGACAAAGAAACTAAGACACAACCAATTGGTTGGACTTGGGACAAATGCAACAGTATTTCAAGCAGAAGTACACGTAATATTAACCAGAGTGCATTTACTATTGGAGAAGAACTACCATAATAGAAGAATCTCTATAGTAACAGAGTCGCACTTAAGCACTAAACTTGTGTGAGGTAGGCTCAGGATTAATTCTGGACTGCATCCACAGAATGCCTTAGGAGCGAGGAATAAATGAAGAGTGATATGAGTTCCCGGACATTCAGAAATCGAAGGAAACCGGGCAGCCGACTATCTTGCAAAAGAGGGGACAAATATACCTTTTATAGGACCTGAACCTGCCTGCGGAATAACTGCACAAACAGTTAAGCAAGAAATTAATACTTTGCTTTGGCAATGGCACAAACGGCATTGGAGAGCCATATCTGGCCAGAGACATTCCAAGCTCTTCCTGAATGAGCCATCCAAGAAACTTACTTTTAATGGGCAAGCAAAATGTTAGATTAATAACAGTACTGGTAAAAGTACACTGTCAATTAAATAAACATTTGCACAGGTTCGGCCTCAAACAAGAACCAACATGCAGAGGATGTGGAGAAGAGGATAAAACTCCTCAGCATTTAATACTCGTATCTCACTGCGAAGCATTTATGGCAAGCAGACATAGTCTTTTAGGAGCAAACAAATTGCACACTGAGACACTAAAGGACATCAGTCTGAAGAAAATCTTGGAGTTTACAAAACATACAGGACTCCTAGAATAGGAGTAAAACACGGAGGGTACAGACCAGAAAGGTCGCAGTACAGGGGCAAGGAGTTCATCCTCCCGATAATAATAAATAAAAATGGTGCATTGACTCTGGAGCGTTTTCACACATGCTGGCTGACAAGAAACTTGTCACCTTTCGCAGTATGACACTAACATCTCTTTAGCTGATAAATAATCGAAGTTGATGTCAGTTGGTATTGGTGAGGTACAGTTATCTTGTAAACTTTTAGAAGGGAAAATGTCATTAGTCAAAATGCTAGATGTACATGCCGATCCTCAGCACGAATATACTATCTGTTCGCCGTATGACGCGAGCTGGCATGCGTGTGATTTACGAAGGTGATCGGTGCATGATTACGACAGCTGATGGTTAGCTGGTCGATGAGGCGTTTATCGAGTACGATGAAGATCTATACTGGTTGCATGGTGGTGCACCAGTAAACTCTTTGGAAAACAAGGTAGGAGATACTGCCTTTGTTGTAGGTGCTGCTACTCTTTATCAGTGATCTTTGTGGCCCAATACAGCACGCGTTTCCATCTAGCAACCGATATGTACTGACTTTCACGGATGATTATTCATGTTTTACTGTTGCATCACTCATCCATGGAAAGGACGAGGTACATAGAATGGTGAAGGAGTTTATTGTAACTGTTAAGATAAAATTCAACAGACCGCCAGTAAAGCTTCGTTCAGATAATGGCAGAGAGTTTGTCAACAGGGAACTTCTAAATTATTTTAAATCACAAGAAATCGAGCATCAGACCACCGTGCCCCATACTCCGCAGCAAAATGAAGTTGCTGAGCGAAAGAACCGCACTCTTGTCGAAATGGGACGGTGCACGCCTCTTAATGCTGGTTTGGCTTTGCAGTTTTGGGGAGAAGCGATCTCGACGCCGCTTATCTTATTAATCGTCTGCCAAGTCGTTCGATGAACGTAACGGCATACGAGAAATAGTACGGAAGAAAACCAGATACGAGTCATTTGCGAATCTTTGACAGCAAGGTTTTTAGATTTGTTCTACATGAACAACGAAAAAAGTGGGATGATTGTGCCGTGATTGGTATCTTAGTGAGTTACAGCACTACTTCCAAGGGCTACAGAATTCTTGATCCTAAAACTAACAAAGTAACTGTCAGCCGATCCGTGAGAATCAGGGAAAATGAACCAGGTCATATCCAAAACAATGAGAAGTTGCATCAGCTAGAAGGGGATGTCATTGATTGTGATTGATATTATGAGTCCACGTCAGATGCAGAGGTTGAAAATGTACTAATCCCACTAGAGCCTAATGAGGACATAATCGAGTCAGAAGAACACGATTTGACGAATGAGTCAGATAATTTTGACGAGGTAAATGATTTGGATCAGCAGATGTCACCATCTTAGACAGAACGTACAAGAGACAAGCTACGTGGTACACAAGATGTCTCCTGTACGAGATTTCGTTGGTCGACACGTTATACTGCCGGGAATGCTCTGGAGCGATATGGTGATGGTTTTAAGGCTGAGAATGAGAGAATTAAAGAACCAGTTACTTGCAGTGATGTCATGCGACTCCACAACTAGAGCGTAAGTTGTGAGTGGCTACTGCTGAAGAAGAGATGAAATCTCTGCTTGAGTATCAAGTTTAGGATGTAAATTTGTCGCTTGGTTTCAAGAGATAACTGCGAAGTGGGTTTTTAAAGCAAAGTTGGATGGTCAAGGGTATATCCCCATTTATAAGGATAGACTGCTCGTGGTTTCTCTCAGCGTTATGGTATTGATTACGACAAGACGTTTGCGCCTGCCGTATGCCACGAAACTGTTCGGACACTGGTCGTTGCTGCACTCCGAAAACTTACATGTTCGCCATTTAGATGTCAAATGTGCCTATTTCGACGAAGAATTGTATTTAGAACCTGATGAGTTTGTCATCCTTGGACAGGAAAACAAAGTCCTACGTCTACGACTGAACTACTACGTACCTTGGGCTTCAAGCATAGCAAAGCAGATCCGTGTTTGTTTTCATGTATTGAGGAAGACGGGAACGCAACGCACGTACTGATCTATGTGGACGACTTACTGAGCAACTTACTGAAAGTGTTGGTGTTCAGTTAGACTATTACTTCACCACAAAAGATTTAGGTGAAGTTGCTCATTATTTGGGTATCAACGTGGAACGTGAAAGTGATTATGCAGGGGAGCTGCCGGATCGTTGCTGTATTTAGCCACTGTTTCGCGTCCTGATATTGCACTTGCAGTTGGTTACTTATGTCGGAAAGTCTCCAATCATACAGAAAAAGAATGGAGCTCAGTCAGACGTGTTTTACGTTATCTGTCCGGTAAGAGAGATCAGATGTTACGATTTTCGTCTACTGCGAATTCAGTCAGAAACAAAGACTGTTGCCCTATCGTCCACGGAAGCCGAATACGTGGCGGCTTCGTTAGCGGCTAGAGAGCTGTTGTGGCTACGACAGCTACTTATTGACATTTGTGGTGCCCCGAGTGGTTCAACTACTATTTTTGAGGACAATCAAGATTGTATCAAGATGGTAGAATCCAAATGATCGAGTAGCCGAACGAAGCACGTTGATGGATCTCACACCTTGAGCGATCTACAAACAGAGAAGATCATGAACATGATCTACTGTCCTATAGAGCATATAACAGCCGATCTACTTACGAAACCGCACACACGATAACGACATTGCCGCTTTAAAGTGAAGCCCGGACTTGTAGGTGCATGCTTCCTGAAAGCAGCGAGAAAGGGTGTTGGAAATCAAGTACCTATATACACTCCTTTCATTCAGCACAAGCAGCATATATATATATATATATATATATATATATATATATATATATATATATATATATATACAGAAAGTGAAACATAGGCGTTTAACATAGGAAATCAGATTTCCGTGCGCATTGCTCCCCTAATTATTTTAGACAAAAAGTTTCAAATGGATGTTGTAAAGCAAAAATTTCTTCATCCGTATCAATAAAAATAGTATATTATGATACAAATGTATAAGCTACCCTTTAAAACACGCACAAGTTTAAATCCACGACGCTTAGCGGAGTGCCTTTAATGTCGTAGTGCTCTAAAGGCTAGCTTATACACGTGTATCATACGCTATTTTATCATAACCATTTAAAACTGAAAATTATTGCAAATCATATGGTTTTGATTTTTGATCTAGTGAGTATGTGAGCGTTTCCAAAAAGACAGTTAGCAATTATTGGTATTGTTTACGATAAGTCAACAAGTCAATATTTTTTTTTCATTGTTTTAGTTGTTATTCATACTTATTGTCATTTTTCGTTACCTAGGTAACTCAAAAATTTAGCGTGTTTTAATGGTCGATTTATGCACGCTTTTGCGTGTTTTAAAGAGCGATTATGATGCATGTATAATAAAAAATTCATTTAGGCTACTTCATATCTGCAGAAATAAAAACATATATACGACATATTGAGTAGCATCAAAACAATAAACCAATTAGTACATTAAATTATTTAGGTTATTAGATTATAATAAACTTTATGATATGATTGGCCAATTTGATTGGTCGACTCTCAAACATTTTCATGATGTCAATAGCGCTTGTGACTTTTTTTTTATAATAAACTTTATTCAATTTTTAACGAATGTGTCTCTATCAAACGGCCGTTCAAATGCCAGTTCCCCCTTGGTTTACAAAGGATATTATCCAGAATATAAAATTAAAAGATAAATTAAGAAAACTTTGTAACAGATTTACTGATAATACGAAATACTCTAATACATTAAAACATCTTAGAAATAAACTTAAGTCAGATACCAAAAAAAGCTTATTCCGACTATATCCGTAAATGTGAATTATCAATTAAGAATGACCCTAAAAAAATTTGGACATTCATACACAGTAAGAGAAACACATCATCCATTCCAAATCTTATGTATTTTAATAATCGCGAGTTAAACACTCCAGGTGATATCACCAATGCTTTTGCATCTTTTTTTTTAACATAGCATCAAATGCTAATCTTCAACTTAATCCTACTGATTCAACCACTTTTTGTATTTCCCTTAATTCCATCTCCCTGCTCGATATTGAATTGTCTATTAAAAAACTTAGGTCTTCACTTCCAAGCGGTCCTGAATTTGTCCCTAGTTTGCTCATCAAAGATTGCACCTATCCCTTATCCACGGCATTACTTCATATATTTAATTTATCAATTAAAACTGGTACTTTTCCGGATGCCTGGAAACGAACAAAAATCACCCCCATTTATAAAAGCGGTAACAAATCCGATATCAAAAACTACAAGCCTATTGCTATCTTGTCGAACTTCAGCAAAATTTCAGCACGGTTTCATGGAGAAAAGATCTACTGCTACTAATTTAACATATTTTACTCATTAAATTTCTTCAGCGCTCGGTAATAAAGGACAAGTAGACTGTGTTTATACAGATTTCTCAAAAGCATTCCACAAGATAGATTATGGTATTTTAATAAATAAACTAAAATCATTTTCCTTCTCTTTCTTACTCATTTCTTTGCTTTCTTCTTATCTTTCTCAGCGTCAACTTTCTGTACAAATCCTTGGTTTTAACTCTAACACTTACACTTCTGCCTCTGGGGTTTCCCAAGGCTGAAATCTAGGCCCTCTTTAATTTCTTTTATTTATTAATGACTTATCTGACATATTAAATTGCCAGAAACTTCTATTTGCTGACGATCTTAATATTTTTTACTCCATTTATCAATTAATGACTGCAGTGGTGTTCTCATAATAATCTTTTTTTAAATATAAACAAATGTAATGTGAGTTTTATCAGGAAAGCTTCACCAGTTGTTTTTAATTACAAAATTCAAAATAGTGAATAAAATCGTTATTATATTTACAAGGATCTCGGAGTGACATTCGACTCTAAACTTTCATTCCTTTATCATTTACATGATATTTTTAATAATTCCCTACGTATGCTCGCTTTCATAATACGCAACACTCGTACTTTCACTGACGTTTCGCCTATCTTTACTCTTTACTATTCATTCGTTCGCTCCAAATTGGAATATTGCTGTACAATATGGAATCCTTCCTATGAATGTCATCAGGACCTCATTGAAAAAATACAGAAAAAATTTCTGAAATATGTTTACTTCAAAATAAATCATATTTATCCAGATAATTTAATATCTTATCTTGACTTGTTGGACATGTTCAAAATACCCAGTTTATACGAAAGACGTGAATTTAATTCCGTCATCTTCCTATCAAAACTCATTCACTCAGAGATTGATGACTATTTCTCTTAGCCTTTTTAATTTTCATGCTCCCTGCAAAACTATTCGTTCCTTTACAACCTTCTACTTACCTACCTACAGAACCAACATTCTTTCTAGCTCGCCTATTTACCGTATGTGTCATGTTTACAACATAAGGTTTGCGAACCTTGATGTTTTTCATCTTAACCCTAACTAATTACGCAATATTTTGTTAAGAAATTTGTATCACAACGTATAGTCTTTGTCTTTTGTACCGTTTTTTGTATTTATTTGTATTGTTTTACACCTTTTATCTTGCTCTTTTATTGGGATTATTCCTGTTGGGCATTGTATGCTAAATAAATAAATAAATGATAATATGTATGCATAAGAAAAAAATCAGTTGTGGCCAGCACAATACCTCTCGCCATTTCCATTTTATGTTACATAAGTATGTATTGTATTGCACTTCGCTATCGAACCGTCGTTTTATAACAAAAAAAATTACAGAACTTTACCCAAATATTGTTTTTATTGTATTTAACATATCTTCTGCACACATATAATTCTAATTAAAGCTATTTTTCATTGTATGAGGAAGTTCCTAAATATCAGAAATTCGTCCAATTCATTAGCAAGATTGGCGGTATTTCTTACCACCATATCAACTTCCAAGCAAGGAAAATTAAATTGGGCAAGACAAGTGGAAATGATTCTCGACAAATCTAATGTTTCGTTTGAAAAATTGAAAACTTCTTAGAAGTCAAAAAATATATGACAAACATCCTACATTCCTACAATCAATACATCGATATCATACGTATTCCTAACTCTTCCTACAATCCACATTACAAATCTTATATTTTCGCAAACGATTTCCATTCATTTAATAACATATCTTTCAAAATCTTGAAAACCATAAGTCAATTACTTGTAGGTAACACAACAAATTTTCAGCTCTTCCATGATGGTACAAATTTCAGCTTCAATCAGCAGGAAATTTGCACAATTTGTAATACATACAAAGAAGACAGCCTTTAACATATGTTTTCCACTGTCCTATCTTCGAGCCAATGGGGTATTCCACTCAATTTTTTTTATTATTTTAAATAAAACTTCATTCAGTTTTGAAGCAATTCACAGTATTCAAAAATCTTAATTGTTCCTAGTTTAACAGTATTTTATTTTCGAGAAATCAGTGTAACGTCACATTTCCCCTATACTTGTCTTTCTCACACACACTGCTCTGAGTACGCTGCGCGAGAAAGATAACAATTGTATGACGTCAATTTTCCCTTTTATCAAATGTGAAATATCTCGTAAAGTAATAATTTAAAAAATGTTTTTATTGTTTAAACTATTATTTATTGAGCCATGCTTTATGTTAAAATGATTTTTTTGAAATTTTTTTGTTATCGTGGAATACCCCATTTCAAGAGTATATTGCAAAATACCTATTCAACATCGATCTTGCGAATTAGAGCAAGACCCAGTTATCGGAATTTACGGCTAGTTAAGTATACTATCCCTCCATGAATAATAATACAATGAAACTAAAGGCATTTATATACATTTGAAAGAAAACTATGGGGTCCCGTAAAACAATAGAATATCACAGCCGACTGTTATCATTTTATTATTTGCTTTATTAGACATAATATAAAGGCAAACCCCTACTTGTTATACGCCATTATAAAGAAAAATTGATTAAAAACTTAAGTACTCCGTGAAAATATATGAAGTCTTCCATTTAAAAAATGAAAGTAAGATATTTTTTTCGGAAAATTAGTGGGCCTTGAAAAAAAAAATGTTAATGTTAAATACAAAGTACAGGTGGTATTAAACAACTCTTCCATTTAACTTTTTCTTGTATCTTTAATATTTCAGCAGATATATTAAGCTGGACAATGAAAAACCAACCACCTGTGTAAGGTACTATATGATTTTAATATAGTAGATTTGTTATTTAATGTATTAGGAACACAAAAATGACTTTTATATGTAACGTCAGAATCATATCGCATGCCAAATACAGATCCACCTTGATGCCAAAAATTGAAATTATTATTTACAGCCCATCTACTCTTATCTGACAGAGGTTCGAAGGCGATCAGATACCGCCCTAGTTCTCACCATAAACGATGCCAGCTACAAATCCTATCTACGTCTATGACATTGTTCGACAAGTAAGTTTCGTTCCAGGTACAAAGCGTGCGGCTTATTTTGACCATCCTAGTGTAGTTACAACTGATTTTTCTGGTTGTTTTATTTGCCGCATTGCTGGCAAAAATCCAATACTACTCTTGCAAATAATGATTTATTACTGCCAGTCATTCTCAAATGGACTATAGTGATCCGCCAAAGTTCCTCCGATGACTTGGCGGGCAGCTTTCGGGAAACCAAAGCTTTTGGGTTCCGGGGGAAGTATGGTTGCAAAGCTGAAACTTAAAGGAATTGACGGAAGGGCACCACCAGGAGTGGAGCCTGCGGCTCAATTTGACTCAACACGGGAAACCTCACCAAGCCCAGACACTGGAAGGATTGACAGATTGAGAGCTCTTTCTTGATTCAGTGGGTGGTGATGCATGGCCGTTCTTAGTTGGTGGAGCGATTTGTCTGGTTAATTCCGATAACGAACGAGACTCTAGCCTACTAAATAGACGTTACACTTTCCTGTATCGCGAAGGCTCACATCTCTCGATTCTTTACTGCACATCGCCTACATTTCGGTGCATGGTTGTTGTGTGGTGGGCGGGATATTGTGGTTTTTACTACTGGCGTACATATAAATCTTCTTAGAGGGACAGGCGGCTTCTAGCCTCACGAGATTGAGCAATTGAGGTCTGTGATGCCCTTAGATGTTCTGGGCCGCACGCGCGCTACACTGAAGGAATATATGAAGTCTTCCATTTATGCGCAATAGTTCATAAACTGTGGTGGGGGTGGTAACAAGGAACGGAGCCAGTGTTGTTCAAGATGGTACTTTGGTACCAAATTTGGTACTTTTTATACAGCTTTGGTACCTTGGTACTCCTTTCTGAAAACTGGTACTATTATCTCAGTCTCAGATACTTCGGATTCGGACATTTTTCCCAATGATTTCGTTCACAATTTAATTTTTTTTGTAAAATTTAGTTCACAAAATTAACACATAACGAAAAGCGACATTCTAAGTTTACAGCCAATCATAGCAAAGCTTTTCGTCGTTAAAGTATAAGTAGGTATACTCAAAATTAAGTTATTTTTAAAACAACCATCATTGTTGGTTGAACCATGTGATGTTTAGGTATAAAAAAAATTGTCTTTTAATGTACTGCTTCAGTGCCTCCATCATTCCACAGATCCACAGATGGCCATGTCATGTGACCGATCAAGTATGTCGATATATAACAAAAAATTGGATATTTAGTTGTCAAATCAATAACTATTGGATAAAATTTTTAATCTGTCGTTAAAAATTAACCACTGAGTACAGAATAGGCCCGTTGGACATTTGGGTTAATAATTTTGGATTGACTTTTTAGGTTATATTAATAAAACAGTTTTATTTATTTGTTATTAGTGCAGTGCAGAAGTAATTTTTTCAATATAATTTAATCTTGATGTAATAAAAATAAAAAGTTTAATTCAGATTTTTGGTACTTTATTTTCAAATTTGGTACTCTTGGAGCTGCCAGCTTGGTACGCAAAAAATCCCTGCTTGGAACAACACTGAACGGAGCTCATTCTTTCCTAACTCTGCTGCTGTTAAGATCGAGGAAGTAAAAGCCGAGGCATAAATTATAGAAGGATTTAAAAGTATATTAACTGGGCGCGCTTTACATAGTGAAAGCCGTAAAATTATTGCGAATATTTGAGTTTATGAAATGAAATCGAGATACGGTGAACCGCTTATACCGAGACGAATATAGCCAAAGAGTTCCTGCAGCTACTGGTGGTTCGGAAAGCTCTATTTTTCGAATTTGTAAGGAGAAGAATCAAATTATAAAAAATATTTTTTTAAATTATTATTTATTTTCTAATATAAATAATAGCATAATATTTGGGTATAGTTTTGTATATTTTTATTTAAAAAAGACGTGTTGTCAGTGAAGTGATGTCTTTATCAGATAAAATAATAACAATACAATACCTAAATAAATGTGTAGTCAAGACAACTTATTATTTTACCTGATGAAGACTGCACTTTGTAGTCGAAACGTCGTTTTATAAATAAAAATATACAGAACCATACCCAAATATTGCTTTATTTATTTAATATGAGTTCTGAATGAAAGCTTCTTTCAATTTTTATTTTAGTCTTTTTTTAATATTAAGGGATTTTGTATTGCATATTTTTTCTTATTGCTGTTTATAATGTATTTTTCGTTTATTATTTAAGCTACCTCGTCTCAGACATAAATAATATTTGTTAAATTTCAGTCTCATGCTATAGCAGTATGTAGTAATAGCCTGATAGAAGTTTGTATGTACATAATATGTGTAAAGAAACAAAATTAATTTTTAACAAAAACTTTATGTATCGGAATGTATTTCTCCCGCGTACTATCTATATCTTTCCTCCACGAATACTTTCTCTGCGCACTACACCAGCGGGGACTGTCACGTAAGAGTAGACCCCGGGTACGAGTTGATCCACATAATGAAATATTAAAAATAATTTAAATGGGTAAGTTTATAATTTATTCCATTGCAAATACATTATAAAGAAACATTATTTGTTTGTCAGTTCATCAAATTTACAGCCATTCTAACCAAATCTTGTCCATCTGCTGTTAAATATTTATTCTCCAACAACTGCTCTGCATTTTTTAGGTCGACGAATGCAGACTTTCCGTTTGCCTGGATAGGTTTCGTGTCAGCGACGGCTCTTTGAAGAAGACTTCGAGCGTTGTGTTGCAAAGCTCGTTGTAAATTTGCAATCCTTTCTGAAAAGGCTGAAACAATGTTTGCGCGATCTTTACTCTGTACGGGTGTCAAGAACTCTTCACCAGCTTTGAGCAGATCGTCGGTGGATTCGCCAACAGCTCTGGTGAGGTCTTTGGCAGCGGTGTTAGCGTTTTTGGCCATGGCTTGAACTTCCGCTTGCACTGGTTTTAGAGATTTATTTAATTCAGATTGGAATTCTTGCCTGGGGTCTGAATATAATAAAAATTATATAAGTAAAAAAGGGTGATTGAGTGTATGTGATCAGGTGCAGTTCTGACGGCTCGGATTTGAAACAAACCGGATTTTCCAATTTTCAATCACAGTCACTGTCGTGCTCTCTTCATGAGAGCTTCATAAAAGGAGAAGCTTGGTAAGTGCCAGATATATCGTCATTACCAAAATCTGGGAATAAACTCTAATTGACACACCCCGATTATTTATTTTATTTATTAAATTTGAAATTTTAATTGTTTTTCCTTATACTTAAATATACTATGTATTAATAATTTCAATTAAGGACGATGTAATATTTTGGTGTCTTTTCTTAAATAATATAAAAGCACTTTCTTTAGTTTCACAAAAAAAAAATATTTGGTTTAAAAATAGAAATATTTTTTTTTACACCAAATAAATTTTTGTGAAACTACATCAAGCAAGTGTTTTTACTTATGTTTATAATAATATATTATTTTACTGAACATATTTCATTGCTAACATAATTGTCAGTAAGTAATTTTAATGAATATGAAATTTAGCAAGAAAAATAAAATTTAATAGTCGAGTGCATGAAACCGGTTATGGTTTGGTAAGTCCAAATTCAAAGACAAATAATTTGGTAACGTATAAATGTAATTCTGTGATGCATTTTCCAAAATCCAAATCTTTCCAATCTGATTAGTACAACTAACAACGAATAGAAATATTTTTGAAAAATATATAAATATGTTGGTTGTAAATAATATTTTAAAAAATCGTAAAATTTAAATAATATTGCTATGCAAATACATCTCCTCTTCACACATTTTATTTTTCTTGTTGCATAATTTCACTGAATTGTATGTTTACATATTTTATAATTTTCTAAATATTTGCATAAATGAGTACATGAAATTTAACATATTTAAAAATTCTGGGAAGTTAATTTTAAATGTACACATTTCATTTTTTTTATAGATATATGAATAAAACATATGTAGAATGTTTGAATGGGTAGATATTAATGTTTATAAAATACTCATCTTGCTTACCTGCTGGTCTAGCAGCGCTCAAACTTATTCCAACCAAGAAAACTAAAGTTGAGAAATGCATTTCAAATTTTCGCAGAACTTCAAACAATACATTTCTGCTGTAACAGTGAACTTATATAGTGCATTATTCAAGAAAATTATAGAAAATTATCATTATCTGTCTAATTTAACGAAATTGAGTTGTTTTACGTTGAGCCCTTAAAATATTATCTATAGATAAATTTGCAATTACTCGGTATCGATTCTTTTTTTTTCGGTTAGGTATAGTAATTATTCTAAGTATACATAGATAAAACATAAATTATTTTAAAGCAAAAAATATCTATATGTATTCATTGATTATATTTTTACCTCTCTCTAAGAGAGGTATTGGATTCATGCTAAAATTCGCATATCCAGATTTTAGTGAATAAGCATGATTTAAGGTCCCTAGAATCCGATTATAATATTTTTAAAATGATGTCTGTGTGTGTGTGAAGCTGTGTATGTGTGTGTATGGCTGGATGTTGGAGGGACGATTTCTCAAAAACTATAAGACTTAAGACCTGTTTAACTATGAATTCCTCAATCTGACATTCCTGGGAAGAACTGAAAAGGTTTTGGTAACAATTGGACAACCGGAAGTCGTAGTTTCTAATTCTTCTAAATATAATTTTTTGGAAATATTTGTTATTACAAATACTGACGAACATAAAATTCTCCATCTAATACATCATATTATATCTTGTATAGATTTAGAGATACACTATAATATATAGAATAACTAATCGCAGAGGCTAAGGCACTAAGGAAACTATTTCAAATGTTTATAACATAGTTTGTAAATGACAGATGTCAGTGGCAAAAATCAACAGTTTTAGTGCCATTCTGAAAGCTTTTTCTGGGAAGTACATCTTTCTTATTGTTTGATCAATTAAATATTTAAAATTGTAAGTAAAATGCATATATCCATCAGTAGTTATTCGGTCGAGACGAGACGAGACGAGACGAGAAATTCATTGTCTCGTCTCGGTTCAAATTTATAAAATTATGTTTCGTCTCGTTTAATAGTCTCGTCTCGGCCGAGATTATTGCCGAGATTTCTCGACGGAAATTCAATAGGTATATTTTGGTCCTATAAACTAATTATTAAATTTATACAATTTTGTAATTACAGCAATTTGAAAAAGATAAATATTTGTCGTTTTGTCAAAATTTGTTATAACCTAAAACTTGTGCAAATTTTATTGTTATAATTTTATTAATTTAATATTTATCTGGCATTTTTTAATGTGATATAAAACATTAAAAATAAAATAACGCCAAAAACCTTAGCTAACAAATTCTGACAGATAAAATGTCAAATACTTTATCATCTTTTTGTTCAATAATGCCATATCTATTGTTATTATTGATGTTTTGTGGTCTACTCATGCCTGTATGAACCAACATCAAATAAATCTTTGAATAGCTTATTCATTGAATAAGAGAAAAATATCGCATCGATACCATAACACAAATGAAGGTATTTGTTCTAGCTGTCATATTTTGATGCGATATTTTTCTCTTATTCAATGAATAAGCTATTCAAAGATTTATTTGATGTTGGTGAATACGGGCATAAATGTGTGAAATATATCAATATGCTTTAATTAGCATATAATAACACTCAAGTCTGACAGAAAAACCAAAAACTTATATCAGGATATTATTACACTATTACCATAGTAACAATATATACATACTTGATTGACTAAAATGTTGAAATAAAAATAAATGTTTTATTTCAACACTTCCCCGAAAACTTAAGCTTTATTTTAACATTTAAACCATACCTAACATACTACGTAAGCGAACAAACTGAACACGAGGAACTGGTTTCGTCAAGATATCAGCAATTTGGTCCTTAGAAGATAAAGGTGAAATTGCCAAATGACCATCTTCTAACTGCTGTCGAATAAAGTGAAACCTTACTTCTATATGTTTCGTCCTTTTATGAATTCTGATTCTGTGTTTGTTAAAGAGACACACTGTTGTCGTTTGCTTGCCCAAGTAATTGCACCACCACTGTATTTAAATATAATTCCATTTACAGATTTTCTTGTTGTTGGTTAACTGGCAACATCTGCGTCGCTGTACCCTATTAATTCACCTATGCGGCCATTTGTTTTGTAAAGAATACCTTTTGATGTTAATCCCCTTATATATTTCATTATCCTTTTTATCAGAATCCAGTGTTGTTCTTGTGGCTCATTTAGAAACTGTGAAGCGTAATTAACTGCAAAGGAAATATCTGGTCGCGTAGCAACAGCTAAATACATAAGACAGCCTATTGCTTCCCGATATGGAGCATTTGTCTTTGTATCCTCTTCTTGTAGATACTGCTGTATTGTAGTTGATACTGGATTTGTGTGTCATATTAAATCGTCGTAGGATACTCTCTGCATAATTTTCTTGATTGATGAGAATAGAGCCACCCGCATGACATTTAATTAACACATTCAAAAAATATCCAAATTGTTCAATGTCACTTCTTCTATTCGCTAATACAAGGCCATCGTCGACGTAAATTAGTGTAATTAGTTTCTTACCATTCATTTTTCTATAAAATAAGCAAGGATCTGCTTTACTTTCTATCAGACCAAAGTTTAATAAAACTTCTTTAAAACGACGATTCCAACATCGCGGACTCTGCTTCAATCCATACAAACTTTTTTCAAGTTTGCATATGCGTTCTGTTCCGTCTTCAAAACTTTGAGGTTGTTCCATGAAGATTTCTTCTTCAAGTATCCCATTTAGGGAAGCCGTTTTTATATCAAATTGTGAAATTTCTAATTTTTTACTTGCTGCAATGCTTAAGACTGTCCTTATTGTGTCAAAACGGGCAAGGCGGCTGTAAGTTTCGTTGTAATCGACCCCTTTCTGTTGACTGAAACCAGGAACGACTAACCGTGCTTTATAACGGTTAATTGAGCCATTAGGTTTTCGCTTGATGCGATACACCCAATTACTAGAAATAGGTTTCCTACCTTCTGGTAAATGGACCATCTTCCATGTAGAATTTTCTTTTAGTGAAGCCATTTCATCTTCCATTGCTAATTGCTAATTTTTATGTTCTTTCGAATTTATAACTTCCGTATAACTTGTGGGTTTTTCTACTTCAGCCAGCATAGTCTCTATCAGTCTTTCAGGACCCTTGATGTACACTCGATTTCTTAGTCTTGTAGTTGATGTTTCATCTTCTAATTGGGAATCTTCTGTCAATTTATCTTCGCTTATGTTCTCAGTATCTTCTTCTTTACTGAATTCTTCATTATTTTTGTCAACTGGAAATATTACTATCGTCTTGCTTGCAATTTCTGGTTCAAAAATGACATCTTTACTTCGCAAAATTTGATTTCTTTTCTTTATCCATATGCGAAAGCCATCTATATCATCAGAGTACCCAACAAAAATACCATGTTGACCTTTTGCGTTCTATTTCTTCCTGTGCACATTCGGTACATGCACGTAACATCCAGTTCCGAAAATATGAAAATTTTCAAGACGTGTTTTCTTCCCCGTAAAAAGCTCATAAGGTTTTTTCTCAATAGTATTACTTGATCCTGTTCGATTCAATACATACACAACAGTATTTACTGCCTCTGCCCATAAACATTTTGGTAAATCTTTGGCAAGAAGCATTGTGCGAGCCAATTCTACGACTGTTTGATTTGTTCGTTCAGCACAGCCATTTTGCTCTTCACGTTGACATTAAATTCCAAGCCTCCGTCACAGAGAATTTCCCCAACTTCTCGTCCATAATGATTTTTCATTAATTCTAGCATTTCTTTAAATTTCTCAACAGTTTCAGACTTTTCTTTAAGGAAGTAAACCATTCGGAATTTGGAGAAATCGCATGTAAAACAAAGGAAATATTTTACACATCCCAAAGAAGCTTTCTCCATAGGACCGCAGAGGTCTGCATAAATAATTTCACCAGGAGTATTTGCACGTTGCTGTCGAGTTTGAAAGGTACTTCTTTGCTGCTTACCTTCAACGCAGGCTCCGCAGAATTCTTCATTACCAACTGTAGCAATTCCATTTTGTTTTAAAATTTGTTGTACATGACGTTTATTTTGATGACTAAATCGTTCATGCCAAATTTTCAATGAATGTTTTAACGTCAATTTTATTTCATTTCTTGATTCTGGCTTCTTTACACTAATTAGTAAATAATAAAACTCAAGTCTGACAGAAAAACCAAAAACTTATATTTTTTATATATTACACTATTACCATAGTAACTATACATACATACTTGATTGACTAAAATGTTGAAATAAAAATAAATGTTTTATTTCAACAGTTATTAATACAAAATTGAATAAATTTGAGTATTAGTTTATGGAACAAAATATTACATAATTTACACGTTTTTGGTGTAATTTTTTTTATCTATCTATTGATACCACAACCATTGTTCTAAATTAAAACGGGGTGTAGGGATCGAGCTAAAAATCGCATATAAAGATTTTAGTGAATAAGCACGTTTTGATGTCCCCAGAATCCGATTTTAACATTTTTACAATGATATCTGTAGGTATGTATGTGTGTGTGTATGTGTGTGTGTATGCGTGTGGGTCGTGTGGACACAATTACTCAAACTTAGCAACTTTTACTAATTAAAATTGAATATAATGGTACAATCTTCAATTCTACGATAATAAAATTTGGTAAATAACTCTAAATAACTTTAAATATGAATATATAATATAATTTATTATCATATATCATCTTGCCTATGCGTCATTCCGGCGGCGTAGAAATGAAACTTCTACCTTGTGAATCAAGTCACAAAAGATGCCATTTTTATGACGTTTGAAGAAAAAATATATTTTACAACATAAATGTTTAATACATTTGACAGGACCAATTACAATATATGAAAAAAACAATTTCTATATGCAAATATAGTAATCTTCGATTTTCGAACATATACTTTAACACCTTCGAGCATATACCGACTAGAGAAGAAATTCCCTTTGCCAATGTATAGCATGTTGTGTCGGAAGATATGCGATAGGGGGGATTTGCGGGGCTGGAAGTCATGGTGTATTGCGGGCCGCGTTTTGTTATGTTATATATCACTACTTGTCATTTTACTATAACCTAGCCCTATTTTTGCGTGTAGTTTGTGAGGGGCTTGAAGTCATGGTGTATTGCGGGCCAGTGTTTTGTTGTGTTATATGTCACTACTTGTCATTATACTGTAACCTAACCTATTTTTGCGTGTAGTTTATGAGTGTATCTCGAAGTATATATTTATTTTGTGATTTTGTGTATTTGTTTTTCATATTACAATATGGTGCGTTGTGTCAAATTTCAATAAAAAATACAAAGAAAGTATGAAAATTTCGTTTCATGTGTAAGTTATTTGGATTTGTTTTATATTAATATAATAAACAAAGTGTAACATTTAGGTTTCCTGCTAATAATGAGGTAAGAGAAAAAAGACCGAAATTTATTGAAAACAAAGATAATTCACATATTTCAAAAGCGACAACTAGCCATTATTTCGTAAAAAGGTAGTACAAATATTACGATAATACGCAGCCCGCAATACACTATGGCTTCCATCTCCGCAAATCTTCCCTGCCGCATATCTTCCGATCACAACAAACACCGTAAGGCGGCCTCTAGTCAGTATATGCTCGAAGTTTAACACCCTCACATGGACGAATAATCAAAGTTTACTATACTAAACCCATTTTCTCGATTAAATTTTTGTATTTAGGCACAAACAATCCTTTTGTTAAAGCGTCCACTATCATTTCTTCGGTTATTGTGAATTGAACCTCGACTTCATCGGCATCTATTTTCTTCCTGATAAAGTGGTGACGTATGTCGATGTATTTCGTTCGTGGTCTGTATCTTCTGTTCTTTGATAGGTCGATCGCCTCCTTGTTGTCGTTTAGGATTATAGTTGGACCTAGCACGAGGGAAGGTTCCAAGGCATGAGCTAGCGTGCGTAACCAGAGCGCTTTCTGGCAGGCTGCTGAGAGTGCCATATACTCGGTTTCTGTAGTAGAAAGCGCCACTGAGCCTTGCCTTTTGCTATGCCAAACGATGGGTCCACCCTGAAACATAAAAATACTACCCGTAATAGAGCGACGATTGTCACTATCGTTAACCCAATCAAAGTCGCAGTAGCCGAAAAATCTGTCGTTTTCAACTGTTGAATTATTGGAAAATTCAATTTTTGTGTTCGTCGTGCCCTTGAGATATATGCGGTCTCTTACCTTTACTGATATACAGTAGACTGTCTACTGCTTCTCGGTACGGGATTTTATTCATTTCTTGTATTTCCTCCGTTGTCGTCGGTTGCATATCTTTGCTCGGATCAAACGGTGTTGAAAATGGCTTGCAGTCGCTCAGCCCAAATTTCTGCAGTATGTTTTGGATGTACGTATTCTGATCTAGGCAAACTTTGCGTGCTTTACGATCCCTGGAAATCTTTGTACTAAGAAAATGTTTTCCCTCACCTAGATTTTTCATATCAAATGTCTGAGAGTGTTTTCTCTTTATCAATAACTTTTCCTCCTCATTGTGTGCTAAGATCAATAAGACGGCGATAATTACGAAAATGTTCTTCATCCTCTTAATATATACACAGGGATCTGCTTCCAACCTGATGAATCCCATTTTCGTCAAGGTGTCGTTGAGTTTTTTATTCTAGGCTCGGCCGCTCTGTTCAAGCCATACATAGATTTTTGGAGACGCCAACTTTCTCTCCATCCCTGGGATTTTTCAATTCCTTTGGCGGTTTTACATAAATTTCCTCGTCTAAATTTCCATGTAGGTAGGCTGCTATAACATCCATTTGGTCCATAATTAGGTTTTATTTTGCAGCCAACGCACACAGGAAACAAATTGATGTGTAGCGTACTACTGGTGAGTAACTCTCGCTATAGTCAATGCCCTCGATTTGTCCACATCCTCTGACGATGAGTCTCGCGTTATAACGTTCTGTTTTTCCAGTTGAATCTCTTTTGATTCTGAACACTCAATTCGTGTCAAGTGGTTTCTTTCCATTTGGTAGTTCTTCCGTGATCCAGGTCCAAGTCGAGTCAGAGTCGTTCTCTCATTGGATCGCCTTTTCCCATTGTCTCGTTCTGGCGAATTTAAAGCCACTTCAACACTTTCTGGGCCCGTGATATTATTATCCACTGTAAAATATGTGACGTAGTTATCCAAGTTGACCGTTTTCTGCAATCTCGTTGACCTGCGAAGAGGTTTAGTTTCTTCATTGTCAATGATATCCTCCATTTCTTCAGTTTCTTGCTCGATGTTGCTCTCAGGCTCTTTATTTACTTCCTCAATATTCTCCAGCAGAGCAGAAACTGCAGGTTCTTCATTTATTCTGAGTTTGTGATTTTCCAAGAAAATTACATCCCGACTTTTCGTAACGTTTTTCGAGTTTGGGTCTGTAAGACGATACCCTTTGGAATCCTCGCAATATCCAATAAAGATAAGTCTTTAATCTTTCGGATCCAACTTTTGTCGTAGTTCTTTTGGCAATGCAATGCATCCGAATACTCTCCGATGAGTCAAACTCGGCGTCTATCCCGTCCACATTTCTTCTGGCATTTTTCCTCCGATACTAGAATTCGGCGATCCATTTCCGAGATAGACAGCAGTAGCTACCGCTTCGGCCCAATATAGTTTTGAAAGATCTGCATCAAAGAACATGCATTTCGCTCTTTCGACAATGGTCCTATTCTCTCTTTCGGCCACGCCGTTTTGCTGTGGTGTATACGTGATCGTGTACTGATTTTTTATGCTGGATTCCTTCAAATATTTCTCAAACTCATTACTGATGTATTCCCGGCCGTTGTCTGTTCTGAGGGTCTTGATTTTTAGCCCAGTCAGGTTTTCTATTAAAATCTAGAATTCGACGAAAGTTTTCATGATTTGATTTTTCTCTTTGAGAAAGAATACATATGTTTTCCTTCTAAAATCGTCCACGAATATAAGAAAATATTTCGATCCACTTATCGACAAGTTTTCCATGGGGCCACAGATATCAGAATCCAACATATCCAGAAGCCCTTTTGTCTTTATTTTGCTTTTCTGGAAAGGTTCTCTTTGTTGATTTCTCTTGATAAAAGGTTCGCACGGAGGATTCTCATCGTTTCGGAAAGTGACCTTTGTTGCTGGATATTTGCTCAGAACAACTACACTTTTATGGTATGTAGCCAAGTTGTCTGTGCCACATTTCAGCGGTTAAATATTTCGTTGCGAAGTATGATCTTTCCTTTTGCACATCTAACTTGTAGATTCCGTTTTCTTCCGACATCCTGGCAATTTCGGTTCCTTCTTTGTCACTGATATAACTGTTTGTGGTACAAATGTAACCGTGACTTACTATCTTACTAAGTGACAGCAAGTTAACTACACTTTTTGGAGCGTACATCACGTTTTCTGCTGTCATTTGTTCTACTCCTTGCTTGGTCAACACGGGAATCTTCATATTACCAATCGCCTCCTCTTTGTTGGCTACAGTTATTTCGACGTTTGGGCAATTTTTTGGATTTTGTAACTTGGTTTTCTCATTAGTAAGGTGAACAGACGAACATGAATCTACGTACCAGTTATTGTTGGAAATTTTTGAAGATGATAAGAGTGCCACAAACGCTTTTTCATTCTTTGAACTAGTGGACTTTGCTTCTTCTCTTTTCATATTGCTTCTGTAGTTTTTTTTTTGACTTTGTTTCTGCAAGCATTCGTATAATGCCCATATTTGTTGCAATTGAAACAACGAGGTCCTTTTTTTTCCCCTTTATGTAAAATGCTGCCTGCGAGATCTTATTTTTGCCCGCTTTCGAGTCTTTGACGTCTTGCAGGAATTTGGTCTTTATTAAATCGGCAGTGATACTGTCCCTTAGCTTTCGATGCCCATGATCATTGGCTTGTATTCATCTGGAAGACCTGCTAGCATTAAGGTACCAATCCATTCGTCGGGAACTTCGAAACCTAGGCCAATAAGCTTATGCGCTGAAGTTACGATTTCATTGACGATTCTTCCACGGATTTGTGTTTATCGAGCTGAGAAGTCACAAGAGTACGGAGTAGGCTTACTTTTCTCGTGAGTCCTGAGTCTTCGAACGCCGTTTTCAGTTTGTCCCAGACATCTTTCGCAGTTGTCGCCGACTAAATATGCGAATAATTCATCGGGCCCACACAAAGAATTAATTTGGATTTCGCCTTTGCCATCTTTCGAGCGTCTTTGTCAGTGCCTTCAATACATCCGTACATATATTCGTGTTCGAGATATGCCTGCATGGCGAATTTCCACGTCGGATAATTCTCGCGCCCTTTTAGTTTTTCGGTAGCTTTCTTTCTTTCTTTCTTTTGCTTTATATTCCTTCAGAGTCAAATTCTCACTTTCTTCGTCGGACATTTATTTGTAGTACTTTTTACCTCTCGCTAAGAGAGGTAATGGAATCATGTTAAAAATCGCATATCCAGATTTGAGTGGATAAGCACGTTTTAAGGTCCCTATAATCCGATTATAACATTTTTACGATGATGTTTGTGTGTGTGTGTGTGTGTGTGTGTGTGTGTGTGTGTGTGTGTGTGTGTGTGTGTGTGTGTGTGTGTGTGTGTGTGGGTGGGTGGGTGTGTGTGTATGTGTGTGTGTGTGTGTGTGTGTGTGTGTGGATGTTGGAATCACGGCTTCTCAAATACTATAAGACTTAAAAAATATTTAACTCCTCAATCTGACATTCCTGGGAAGAGCTGATTAGATTTTGGTAAGAATTGGACAACAGGAAGTACTAACTTCTTAAAAAAAATCTAAATATTATATTTTGAAAATTTATGTTATTATTAATATTAAAGAATATAAAAATCTCTATCCGATACATTTAATATTTTTATTATATCTTCTAGTTAAAGATAGAGACATATAAATATATAAAAGAATACGTTGTAAACGAGGTTGTAAATGAATCTTGCAGCCCTTGTAAAACAAGTGGAAAAATTAAAATGTTTGTAATTGAAACATAAATGTGAGCGTCAAAGAGCCAAAGACATTATTAAAGACTTTTTCTGGGAAGTACATTTAATATTTCTTATTTATATATTACATATACCCTTCAGAAAGACCGCCAATCTCATCAATGAATTGGAAGAATCGCAAACATTAGAAGAATAAGAGAAAGCATGTTTATAGAATGAATTAAAAAATATAAAAATAGATAAAGAAGATATGTGTTTTTGTGTGTATCAGAAATGTTAAATATGTACAATACTTATATAGCCTAATTTGGAAATGGTGAGAGGATTTGTGCTGGCCACAACAGATTTTTTTTCTAAGTTGTGATTGTGCCCCGACGAATCTTTATAATTTTGGGTCGCACGCCCACTAGAAGGTAATCAATTTTTACTCATTGTTAAATCACGGGACCGTGGCCGCGTGCCTGAGTGTCTGGTCGCGAACCTGGGGGAACCGGGTTCGATCCCGACAGTACATTTAATATTTACCATTTAACATTTAACATTTAATATTTCCAAATATTTCCAATTTTAAATGGCACAAAAGTGACCCCTGTGGTGCACTCTCCACACCAGCTATGAGTGCCCGTGAGGTGACGCCTGGTAAGCGCCCACACGGTAAAATATATCGTCATCATTACCGATGTCTACATGTGTTGTAGATACTGGCACACCCAGAAATGGGTAATATGCCGTGATGATATATTTATATTTATTTATTTTATTTGTTAAATCACGAAACGTTCTGGGCGCCATAACTTGTTGAGATTTTAAGGTCCCCTGGTCGTGAAATTATTAAACGTAGAGTAATTTAAGCACAAAATATATTTTACAACATAAATGTTTAATACATTTCACAGACTCAATTTCAATATATGAAAAAAATCTATTGTGGCCAGCACAAAACCTTCCGTCAATTCGATGTATTTTGTACAAATCCGATACCAAAAGTTCCTTGGAAAAGATTCTATATATCCTGTAAAATTGTAACACGAACACACTATTTTTTACTAATTCCATATTGCAAGTTCCTTTGAAAATATTCTATAAATCCAATATAAATATAACACGAATGTACATTCTGTAAATTGCACTTCACACTTCCTCATTCCTATCCAACGCATCTTCTTCACACAGTTCTTCCTCTCTGAAATATTCTGCTACACAGTCCTTCCATCTTCTCTTTGGCCTTTCTCGTACTCCCGGCATTGAACCTGCAAGTCACTTTGAGGGACACTCTGTCACTTATGTTACTTTCTGATCCTATGCTTTCCACTTTGGTTTTGCACTTAACACTGACATCTGTCAATTAGAATTTTTTGAATACATCTGATGTTTCCATAATTTTTGCAAAGCTGACTGATTTTTGAAAGTTAACCTCTCATAATCTCTCTATAACTCTATAGCTATTGAATATGAAGGAAAATGTATAATCAAATCGTATAGGAAATAAGATTTACTTTCATATTAATGATCATAAAATGTCGAAAATTGATATTTAACTGCGTTTTTTCCAGAAAAACTGTTAAGAACTTCAAATAAGGGTACTTCCGGTTGACCAATTATAACCAAAATCTAATCAACTCTTCATGTGGTTGTAAAGAAGAGGAATACGAAAGAATAATAATTTTTAGAATTGTAGTTTTGGAGTTATCGTCGGAGAAAAATTTGTCACAGACACACGGACACACACACAGACACATACACGGACACACACACACAGACACACACACGGACACACACACACACACATACAGACATCAATGTAAAATTAGTAACTAGGGATCTTAAAACGTGCTTATTCATTATAAACTCACCACCGAATTTTTTGACCATAGACAATACCTTCCCTATCTAAAGGTGACTGAAGGTAACAAATTAGAACAACGCCAACTTCTATATGCAAATATAGCAAGCTTCGATTGTCGAACATATTCTTTAACAGGTATTAAACAGAGAGAATTTTCTTTAGCTTTTGGCGATAAAAATGTGAAAGTAATAGAACACCCATCACACCATACACATCTGATTCAGTAATATGCAATTTTTGGCGTTTTTTCAACGTACAAAAATCGGAGTAGAACGTTTTCGTCTGAAGAAGAGATTGATTGGAGCTATAAATCCCATACCAAAAGTTCTTTGGAAAAGATTCTATATATCTAGCAAAACTGTAATAAACTATTTTCTACAAATTCCATACCGAAATTTCCTTGGAAAAGATTCTATAAATACAATCATATTATAACATCTTTTATTCTAAACGGGTACATTCACTATCTATATATATTTCTATATTGAATTCATCACGACGATCGCGAAAATTTTATTCGCCTGTACAGACTAAACGGTGCGAGTGATTTTAAAGAAAATTCTTCCAAGATGTAGAGAATAACTCAACTTGATTTCCTGGTAATAGGTCAATCTTCTATACGGTGCATAGTTTTTGTGTAAAAAATTTTTAAAGGTCGTATTTTGGCTTTTTGAAACAATTTGAAATCAAAAATTTAGTCTTCTTTGAAAAATTTAAGACGAAGAACGTTTCTTTGACATGTCAATCAGAACATTTAAATGGAATTATTTATAAAATAAGGCCATTTTGAAAGAAGTTAAATTAATAAACATACATTATGGCAATGGGCGGTTATTCCATAGTAGTTTAAAAGGCCTAAAACATTATATTTAAAAATTAAAATTTTTGGAGGTTCATGTCCGTGATTCATGTACATTTCCAAAGTGTTGCTAAACATCCCATAAATAACTAAGTAAAAAACAAATATTCCAATGTCAAGAATTTGACAGCTCGATCGGCTTTTGTTTTTTGCTTAAAGTTGTCAGAACCATGTCGTGTTTGGTATCAAATGAGAGGGTTCGTCAAGGGGTGAAATGCAGAAATGTCAAAAATTTGACAGCTCGATCGGCTTTTGTTTTTTGCTTAAAGTTGTCAGAACCATGTCGTGTTTGGTATCAAATGAGAGGGTTCGTCAAGGGGTGAAATGCAGAAATGTCAAAAATTTGACAGCTCGATCGGCTTTTGTTTTTTGCTTAAAGTTGTCAGAAACATGTCGTGTTTGGTATCAAATGAAAGGTACCGTCAAGGGCTGTCATGCAGAAATGTTAAAAAATTGACAGCTCGATCGGCTTTTGTTTTTTGCTTAAAGTTGTCAGAACCATGTCGTGTTTGGTATCAAATGAGAGGGTTCGTCAAGGGCTGCCATGCAGAAATGTCAAAATTTTGAAAGCTCGATCGGCTTTTGTTTTTTGCATAAAGTTGTCAGAACCATGTTTTGGTATCAAATGAAAGGTAACGTCAAATGAGAGGGTTCGTCAAGGGCTGCTATGCAGAAATGTCAAAAATTTGACAGCTCCATCGGCTTTTGTTTTTTTGCTTTAAAGTTGTTAGAATCATGTCGATTTTGGTATCAAATGAGAGGTATCGTCAAGGGCTGTCATGCAGAAATGTCAAATATTTGATAGCTCGATCGGCTTTTGTTTTTTGCTTAAAGTTGTTAGAATCATGTTGTGTTTGGTATCAAATGAAAGGTAACGTCAAGGGCTGTCTTGCAGAAATGTCAAAAATTTGACAGTTCGATTGGCTTTTGTTTTTTGCTTAAAGTTGTCAGAACCATGTCGTGTTTGGTATCAAATGAGAGGCATCGTCGAGGGCTGCCATGCAGAAATGTCAAAAATTTAACAGCTTGATCGGCTTTTTTTTTGTTTAAAGTTGTCAGAACCATGTCGTGTTTGGTATCAAATGATAGGTAACGTCAAGGGCTGCCATGCAGTAATGTCAAAAATTTGACAGCTCGGTAGGCTTTTACTTTTTACAGAAAGTTGTCAGAATCATGTCGTGTTTGATATCAAATGAGAGATATCGTCAAGGGCTGCCTTACAGAAATGTCAAAAATTTGACAGCTCGATCAGATTTTGTTTTTTGCATAAACTTGTCAGAATCATGTCGTGTTTGGAATGAAACGAGAGGTATCGTTGAGGGCTGTCTTTGCAGAAATGTAAAAAATTTGACAGCTCGACCGGCTTTTGTTTTTTGCTTAAAGTTGTCAGAACCATGACGTGTTTTTTATCAAATGGGAGGTATCGCCGAGGGCTTCCATGCAGAAATGTCAAAATCAGTTTAGGGAGGCATGTTGGGTGGGCAAGTTGAGTGGGCAGATTAAGTGGGCAGGTTGCGTGGGCAAATTGCTTGGGCAAATTGCTTGGGCAGATTGGATGGGCAGGTTGCGTGCGGCAGTTTGGGTTGGCATTTTGGGTTGGCATTTTGGGTGGGCAGGTTGCGTGGGCAGGTTGCGTGAGCAGTTTGGGTGGGCAGTTTGCGTGAGCTGTTTGGGTGGGCGAGAAAAAAATATTTTGAAAGACTCTTAGCGTTAGCACTTTGCGTTTAAATTGTTCCTAGACGGATTGGACGTACGTAAAACTATTATAAAACACTATCGGCGGAGCCCTAGGGTATACTCGGCGTAGCCGAGTTTACGCTAGTCTTTTATTCTAAACGGGTACATTCACTATCTATATATATTTCTATATTGAATTCATCAAGACGATCGGGGAAATTTTATTCGCCTGTACAGACTAAACGGTAAGAGCGATTTTAATGAAAATTTTTCCAAGGTGTAGAGAATAACTCAACTTGATTTCCTGGTAATAGGTCAATTTTCTATACGGTGCATAGTTTTTGTGTAAAAAATTTTTAAAGGTCGTATTTTGGCTTTTTGAAACAATTTGAAATCAAAAATTTAGTCTTCTTTGAAAAATTTAAGACGAAGAACGTTTCTTTGACATGTCAATCAGAACATTTAAATGGAATTATTTATAAAATAAGGCCATTTTGAAAGAAGTTAAATTAATAAACATACATTATGGCAATGGGCGGTTATTCCATAGTAGTTTAAAAGGCCTAAAACATTATATTTAAAAATTAAAATTTTTGGAGGTTCATGTCCGTGATTCATGTACATTTCCAAAGTGTTGCTAAACATCCCATAAATAACTAAGTAAAAAACAAATATTCCAATGTCAAGAATTTGACAGCTCGATCGGCTTTTGTTTTTTGCTTAAAGTTGTCAGAACCATGTCGTGTTTGGTATCAAATGAGAGGGTTTGTCAAGGGGTGAAATGCAGAAATGTCAAAAATTTGACAGCTCGATCGGCTTTTGTTTTTTGCTTAAAGTTGTCAGAACCATGTCGTGTTTGGTATCAAATGAGAGGGTTCGTCAAGGGGTGAAATGCAGAAATGTCAAAAATTTGACAGCTCGATCGGCTTTTGTTTTTTGCTTAAAGTTGTCAGAAACATGTCGTGTTTGGTATCAAATGAAAGGTACCGTCAAGGGCTGTCATGCAGAAATGTTAAAAAATTGACAGCTCGATCGGCTTTTGTTTTTTGCTTAAAGTTGTCAGAACCATGTCGTGTTTGGTATCAAATGAGAGGGTTCGTCAAGGGCTGCCATGCAGAAATGTCAAAATTTTGAAAGCTCGATCGGCTTTTGTTTTTTGCATAAAGTTGTCAGAATTATGTGTTTGGTATCAAATGAAAGGTAACGTCAAGGGCTGTCATGCAGAAATGTCAAAAATTTGACAGCTCGCTTGGCTTTTGTTTTTTGCATAAAGTTGTTAGAACTATGTCGTGTTTGGTATCAAATGAGAGGGTTCGTCAAGGGCTGCTATGCAGAAATGTCAAAAATTTGACAGCTCCATCGGCTTTTGTTTTTTTGCTTTAAAGTTGTTAGAATCATGTCGATTTTGGTATCAAATGAGAGGTATCGTCAAGGGCTGTCATGCAGAAATGTCAAATATTTGATAGCTCGATCGGCTTTTGTTTTTTGCTTAAAGTTGTTAGAATCATGTTGTGTTTGGTATCAAATGAAAGGTAACGTCAAGGGCTGTCTTGCAGAAATGTCAAAAATTTGACAGTTCGATTGGCTTTTGTTTTTTGCTTAAAGTTGTCAGAACCATGTCGTGTTTGGTATCAAATGAGAGGCATCGTCGAGGGCTGCCATGCAGAAATGTCAAAAATTTAACAGCTTGATCGGCTTTTTTTTTGTTTAAAGTTGTCAGAACCATGTCGTGTTTGGTATCAAATGATAGGTAACGTCAAGGGCTGCCATGCAGTAATGTCAAAAATTTGACAGCTCGGTAGGCTTTTACTTTTTACAGAAAGTTGTCAGAATCATGTCGTGTTTGATATCAAATGAGAGATATCGTCAAGGGCTGCCTTACAGAAATGTCAAAAATTTGACAGCTCGATCAGATTTTGTTTTTTGCATAAACTTGTCAGAATCATGTCGTGTTTGGAATGAAACGAGAGGTATCGTTGAGGGCTGTCTTTGCAGAAATGTAAAAAATTTGACAGCTCGACCGGCTTTTGTTTTTTGCTTAAAGTTGTCAGAACCATGTCGTGTTTTTTATCAAATGGGAGGTATCGCCGAGGGCTTCCATGCAGAAATGTCAAAATCAGTTTAGGGAGGCATGTTGGGTGGGCAAGTTGAGTGGGCAGATTAAGTGGGCAGGTTGCGTGGGCAAATTGCTTGGGCAAATTGCTTGGGCAGATTGGATGGGCAGGTTGCGTGCGGCAGTTTGGGTTGGCATTTTGGGTTGGCATTTTGGGTGGGCAGGTTGCGTGGGCAGGTTGCGTGAGCAGTTTGGGTGGGCAGTTTGCGTGGGCTGTTTGGGTGGGCGAGAAAAAAATATTTTGAAAGACTCTTAGCGTTAGCACTTTGCGTTTAAATTGTTCCTAGACGGATTGGACGTACGTAAAACTATTATAAAACACTATCGGCGGAGCCCTAGGGTATACTCGGCGTAGCCGAGTTTACGCTAGTCTTTTATACTAAACGGGTAGATTCACTATCTATATATATTTCTATATTGAATTCATCATGACGATCTGGGAAATTTTGCTCACCTGTACAGACTAAACGGTGCGAGTGATTTTAATGAAAATTTTTCCAAGGTGTAGAGAATAATTCAACTTGATTTCCTAGTAATAGGTAATTTTTCTGTACGGTGCATAGTTTTTGTGTTAAAAATTTTTAAAGGTCGTATTTTGGCTTTTTGAAACAATTTGAAATCAAAAATTTAGTTTTCATTGAAAAATTTAAGACGAAGAACGTTTCTTTGACATGTCAATCAGAACATTTAAATGGAATTATTTATAAAATAAGGCCATTTTGAAAAAAGTTAAATTCATAAACATACATTATGGCAATGGGCGGTTATTCCATAGTAGTTTAAAAGGCCTAAAACATTATATTTAAAAATTAAATTTTTTGAAGGTTCATGTCCATGATTCATGTACATTTCCAAAGTGTTGCCAAACATCCCATAAATAACTAAGTGAAAAACAAATATTCCAATGTCAGGAATTTCACAGCTCCATCGCCTTTTGTTTTTTGTTTAAAGTTGTCAGAACTAAGTCGTGTTTGGTATCAAATGAAAGGTAACGTCACGGGCTGTCATGCAGAAATATCAAAAATTTGACAGCTCGATCGGCTTTTGTTTTTTGCTTAAAGTTGTCAGAACCATGTCGTGTTTGGTATCAAATGAGAGGTATCGTCAAGGGCTGCCATGCAGAAATGTTAAAAATTTGACAGCTCGATCGGCATTTGTTTTTTGCTTAAAGTTGTTAGAACCATGTCGTGTTTGATATCAAATGAGAGGGTTCGTCAAGGGCTGCTATGCAGAAATGTCAAAAATTTGACAGCTCGATCGGCTTTTGTTTTTTGCTTAAAGTTGTCAGAACCATGTCGTGTTTGGTATCAAATGAAAGGTAACGTCACGGGCTGTCATGCAAAAATGTCAAAAATTTGACAGCTCGATCGGCTTTTGTTTTTTGCTTTAAAGTTGTTAGAATCATGTCGAGTTTGGTATCAAATGAAATGAAACGTCAAGGGCTGTCATGCAGAAATGTCAAATATTTGATAGCTCGATCGGCTTTTGTTTTTTGCTTAAAGTTGTTAGAATCATGTCGTGTTTGGTATCAAATGAAAGGTAACGTCAAGGGCTGTCTTGCAGAAATGTCAAAAATTTTACAGTTCGATTGGCTTTTGTTTTTTGCTTAAAGTTGTCAGAACCATGTCGTGTTTGGTATCAAATGAGAGGCATCGTCGAGGGCTGCCATGCAGAAATGTCAAAAATTTGAAAGCTTGATCGGCTTTTTTTTTGTTTAAAGTTGTCAGAACCATGTCGTGTTTGGTATCAAATGATAGGTAACGTCAAGGGCTGCCATGCTGTAATGTCAAAAATTTGACAGCTCGGTAGGCTTTTACTTTTTGCATAAAGTTGTCAGAATCATGTCGTGTTTGATATCAAATGAGAGATATCGTCGAGGGCTGTCTTTGCAGATATGTTAAACATTTGACAGCTCGCATGGCTTTTGTTTTTTGCATAAACTTGTCAGAATCATGTCGTGTTTGGTATGAAATGAGAGGTATCGTCGAGGGCTGTCTTTGCAGATATGTTAAACATTTGACAGCTCGCATGGCTTTTGTTTTTTGCTTAAAGTTGTCAGAACCATGTCGTGTTTGGTATCAAATGAGAGGTATCGTCGAGCAAATTGCTTGGGCAGATTGGGTGGGCAGGTTGCGTGCGGCAGTTTGGGTTGGCATTTTGGGTGGGCAGGTTGCGTGGGCAGGTTGCGTGAGCAGTTTGGGTGAGCAGTTTGCGTGGGCTGTTTGGGTGGGCGAGAAAAAAATATTTTGAAAGACTCTTAGCGTTAGCACTTTGCGTTTAAATTGTTCCTAGACGGATTGGACGTACGTAAAACTATTATAAAACACTATCGGCGGAGCCCTAGGGTATACTCGGCGTAGCCGAGTTTACGCTAGTCAACATATACTATGGAAATTGCACTTGACACTGACATCTTCTGTCAATTAGAATTATTTGAATATATCAGCTGTTTCCAGGATTATAGCAAAGCTGGGTAATTTATGAAAGTAACAGCCGGTTTCATAATAAATATAAAGTCACTTTACTTTTAACGTTTGATCTAAGTGAAAAAAGCGTTTTATAATTTCACTTTAAGTTAAAATTGTCATTTTAAAGTCCTTTAAAATAAAGTCATGTAACAGTTCCTTACACTTAGAGTAAAATTATGAAAGATTTTTTTCAGTTTTGTAATTTGTTAACTCTATTGCTGGGTTTATTCAGCATGTAAATTATAAAATTAAATTAAGTCGTATATTCTAGCTTTTATAGGTGAAACTGCAATACATTATATTTATTTAGGATGCAAATAAAGGTATACAATTTATTGAATAAGTCCAATTATTTTTATTTTCAGTCTTTTCTACACAAACTTTGTTATCATCAAACATTTTCATGTTAGGTGTTAAAATCTGTCATAAGTGCGCGAATGGCGTAGACACAAAATTAAAAAATTAATGTGGCCAACACAAAACCTCCCGCTATTTAATTTTTATTAATTTAAATACATACCTACGTATTTAGTAATGCTTCAAACTATAATATGTTCCATTGCATATAACTATTGTTTTATTTACGATTTTCTTTATTATTTAATATGTCCTTATTATTAATTTGAAGTAGTTAGTTTTTTGACAATGACGTTTACCCGTCAGTTACATTCATTTGAAAAATAAACTGCGTAACAATGGAATTGTGTTTATCTTGGGCTTCGGGATTAAAAAAAGAAAAACGATTTTTAAATTTATCTGTAAAATATATAGAAAAAGTATTAATGTATACCTGTACAAAATTCAATAATCTATAATTACCTCCCGCTCCCCTTGGTTAAGGAGGTATAGGGATCGTGCTAAAAATCACTTATCGAGATTTTAGTAAATGACCACGTTTTAAGGTCCCTAGAATCTAAATTTAACATTTTCACGATGATGTCTGTATATGTGTATGTGTGTGTATGTATGTGTTTGTGTATGTATGTATGTGTGTGTGTGTGTGTGTGTATGTGTAGGGATTTTGTCTTCGCTCTAACTCAAATACTATCATTCAGAAAATTCTGAAACCTTGTATTTATACCCTATTCTAATATGAAAAGAAGACATTAGATTTTGGTGTAAATGGGATAACCGGAAATGCCACTTTACCTGAAGCTCATAATGGTTTTTCTTCAAAAAATACCATTAAATGCCATTTTTTTGGATTTCGTCGTTATGAAAATTAAAGATTATTGAATTTTCTACAGGACATTAATACTTTTTCTATATACTTTACAGATAAATATAAAAATAATTTTTTTTACAAGTCCCGAAGCCTAAGAAAAACACAATTCCTTTGTTACACAGTTCATATTTCAAATGAATGTAACTGACAGTAACTGTCACTGTCAAAAAACTAATCACTTTAAATTAATAATAGTGACATTTTCAAAAGAAAATAGTAAATAAAGCAATAGTTTTATGCAATGGAATAGTTTGCAGCGTTAATAAATACGTAGGTAAGTATTTAAATTAACAAAAATTAAATAGCGGGAGGTTTTGTGTTGGCCACATCAGATTTTTTTCATAATGCCATAATGCGAAAAAAATAGTATTTAATGGTATTTTTTTTTGAAGAAAAACCATTATGAGCTTCAAGTAAAGTGCCATTTCCGGTTATCCCAATTACACCAAAATCTAATGGCTTCTTTTCATATTAGAGTAGGGTATAAATACAAGGTTTCAGAATTTTCTGAATGATAGTATTTGAGTTAGAGCGAAGACAAAATTCATACACATACACACATACATACACACATACACACATACACAAACACATACAGACTTACAGACATCATCGTGAAAATGTTAAAAATGGATTCTAGGGATCTTAAAACGTGGTCATTTACTAAAATCTCGATATGTGATTTTTAGCACGATCCCTATACCTCCCTTACCAAGGGCAGCGGGAGGTAAAAATCTGTTGTGGCCAGCACAAGACCTCTCGCCATTTCCATATTAGGCTATATAAGTATTGTATTGCACTTCGCTATGGAACCGTCGTTTTATAACAAAAAATTACAGAACTTTACCCAAATATTGTTTTTATTGTATTTAACATGTCTTCTGCACATATACAATTCTATTTATATCTATTTGTCATTGTATGAGTAAGTTCCTAAATGTCAGAGATTCTTCCAATTAATTAGCAAGATTGGCGGTATTTCTTATGGATATATGCATTTTACCTACAATTTTAAATATTTAGTTAATAAAACAATAAGAAAGATTAAATGTACTTCCCAGAAATTTCAGAATGTCACTAAAACTGTTGATTTTTGACACTGACATCTGTCATATACAAACTATGTTATAGACATTTGAATTTGTCAATTGGTTTCCTTAGTGCCTTAGCCTCTGCAAATTAGATTATGGGCGAGTTTCTTTATTCAACAACTATTCATGCGCTGAATTCCATCAGAAATTGAAAATGATGTCACGATGAATAGCTGATGGATCCGATGGATAGCCGCTGCGACCGAATAAAGAAACGGATTGCTGAAAAGTGTTATGAATCTCCTAACCTTAAATATAAACTGACAGTTAACCACCAGTTAACTGATATGGAAAGTTTTATAGTTAAAAGACCCGTCGCTCTATTGCACTCATAAGATTCTTCATCGAACAATGAAGAATCTGATATGGAAGCCATAATGATAATAAAAATCATCTACATCTACAACCATCTCTTTTCCGTTGTGAACGAGACATAATGTTTTCTTATTTGAGTCATGCATTTGGTTTTCTTTTGCATAATCTTTCACCCGCAAGCATGAAACAAACGCAAATGTCAAAAATATAACCTAAAACATTTCGTTAGACCCCCACTTTCCATCGGAAATTGTAAAATCTATCGGTAGTCAAAGCCGATGCATGCGATGAATTTACGATGGATAGTGCGCGGTAATTAGAAACAATATGACGAATTTCATCTGCAATTCAGCGGTGAATAAAGAAACCATGTGATGAATTTACGATTCATGCGCATTAATGCGCACTAATCATCGGTGAATAAAGAAACTCGCCCTATTCTATATATTACATTGTCTTTATCTCTAAATCTATACAAGATATAATAAAATTTTTAAATGTATCAGATGTAGAATTTTATGTATATATAATAATAACAACAGAAATTTTCAAAAAATAACTCTTCCCAGGAATGTCAGATTAAGGAAACTGCAGTTAAATATTTTTTAAATCTTATAGTATTTGAGAAACCGTGGTTCCAACATCTACACATCCATACACACATACATACTTACACACACACACACACGCACGCACGCACGCACGCACGCACGCACGCACGCACGCACGTATGCACGCACGCACGCACGCACACACACACACACGCACGCACGCACGCACGCACGCACGCACGCACACACACACACACACACACACACACACACACACACGGACATCATCGTAAAAATGTTTCAATCGGATTATAGGGACCTTAAAATATGCTTATCCACTAAAATCTGGATATGCGAATTTTCCCATGATTCCAATACCTCTCTTAGCGAGAGGTAAAAATCTGATGTGGCCAACACAAAACCTCCCGCTATTTAATTTTTATTAATTTAAATACATACGTACGTATTTACTAATGCTGCAAACTGTTCCATTGCATATAACTATTGCTTTATTTAATATTTTCTTTTTAAAATGACACTATTATTAATTTGAAGTGATTAGTGTTTTGACAGTGACATTCACCTGTAGTTACATTTAATGGTATTTTTTTAAAGAAAAACCATTATATTATCCCGTTTACACCAGAATTTAATGGTGTCTTTCCATATTAGCATAGGATAGAAATACAAGGTTTCAGAATTTTTTGAATGATAGTATTTGAGTTAGAGCGTTTACAAAATCCATACATATACACACATACACACACACACACACACACAGAGATCATCGTGAAAGTGTTAAAATTGGATTCTAGGGACCTTAAAACGTGGTCATTTACTAAAATCTCGATATGTGATTTTTAGCACGATCCCTATACCTCCTTACGAAGGGTAGCGGGAGGTAAAAATTATAAAATTAAACCAAAAGTTGAAAATAGACAACTTCTTAATTTAATTTCAGTAGTTTAGTTCTTTACTTTAGTTGCACACACTTTGTTACTGATAAAAATGGTTTCTACTTGTTTAAGTTAGTTTTATAATTTAATTTTTACCTCCCGCTACCCTTGGTAAGGGAGGTATAGGGATCGTGCTAAAAATCTCATATCGAGATTTTAGTAAATGACCACGTTTTAAGTTCCCTAGAATCCACTTTTAACATTTTCACGATGATGTCTGTATGTGTGTATGTGTGTATGTGTGTGTGTATGTGTGTGTGTATGTGTGTGTGTATGTATGTGTGTATGTGTGTGTGTATGTGTAGGGATTTTGTCTTCATTCTAACTCAAATACTATCATTCAGAAAATTCTGAAACCTTGTATTTCCATCCCATTCTAATATGAAAAGAAGCCATTAGATTTTGGTGTAAATCGGATAACCGGAAATGGCACTTTACCTGAAGCTCATAATGGTTTTTCTTCAAAAAATACCATTAAATGTCATTTTTTCGCATTTTATGTCTTATGAAAATTAAAGATTATTGAATATTCTACTGGAATACATTAATACTTTTTCTATATATTTTACATATAAATTTAAAAATAATTTTTTTTATTAGTCGCGAAGCCTAAGATAAACACCATAATTCGTTTGTTACACAGTTCATATTTAAAATGAATGTAACTGACAGTTAATGTCACTGTCAAAAAACTAATCACTTCAAATTAATAATAGTGACATTTTAAAAAGAAAATAGTAAATAAAGCAATAGTTTTCTGCAATGGAACAGTTTGCAGCGGTAGTAAATACGTAAGTATGTATTTAAATTAATAAAAATTCAATAGCGGGAGGTTTTGTGTTGGCCACATCAGATTTTTTAATTTAGTTAATGCATAAACCGAGCATATATCTATTGAATATAAAGGAAAATGTATAATCAAATCGTATAGACAATAAGATATTCTTTCATATTGATAATCACATAAAATGTGAAAAAATGATATTTAACTGCGTTTTATTTTTTAAGAAAACTGTTAAGAACTGCTTCCGGTTAACCAAAATCAAAGAGAAATGCGAAAGAAATATAATATTTAGAATTGTAGTATTGGAGTTATCGTCGGACAAATTTTTGTCACACACACAGAAAGACACACACACACACACACACACACACACACACACACAGACACACCATACAGATATCATCGTAAAGCTAGTAAAATCGTATTCTAGGGACCTTACAACGTGCTTATTCATTAAAACTCACCATCGAATTTTGTGTTCAAAGACAATACCTTCCTTACCTAAAGGCGACGGAAAAGGTAACAAGAATTTTTTTTTTGTTTTATGTGTCACGATCATTGCTTTCTTTCTCTCGTTTATTTATTGATAGTATTTATTTGACCGGGCTAATTTTTAAAATTGATTGATCAAGAAATGGACGATAAAATTCATATTATTTAGTAAACGATTTCCTTATATTCTTAGTACATTTTATTTGATACATATCTGCCAACCCTACATTATAAATCATACTCATAAACATTTACCAAAGGAGAATTAACAAACCATTCTTATTCATTTTCTGTGCATCAAACATTTTCTAAATTAATTAATTCATCTGAATTGTGTGTGCTAGTTTCCAAACTAATTAATACATCAGAATTTGATTTGGAACGACATACGAATCTAACAAAATTCTTCTAGTTGTATTTTTGTCCAAATTTATATTTATTTGTAGGTTCTTTTGTCGAAGAAGAGCATTTTTTCGCCTCTGTTACGTTTTGTTACGAGGAGTTAACGGACAAAGAGGGTTGCTGACGGCAATAAAAATTGTTATTGTTTCAACTCTGTATTATAATATTGTATCATAGTCATCTGTACAAAAAATAACGATGCAATAATGAAAAATTTTAGCGATATAAAAATATTAAAACAAATATATAAACATGTCGGTAGTGAACCATAAAGGTGTTCAGACGTATTTTCGTTTCGTCCTTAAATTATTCTCAATTTTTGCATCGAAACCATGTAAGAAAATTAAAATTTATTTATTTGAATTTAAATCGTCACTTTTTATTGTATAGTGGGGAATTTTCATCTTTCAGAGCAGTTGTGATTTAATTGTGTGTGTGTATCAAGAAAACAACGGGTCAATTTTACCCAATTATGCTAAAACCTACAACTGATTCTTCAAGCCAGAGTACCCACTACTGTTGTGCGTGGTTTAGCGCAATGCATCAATTTTCCGTCATTTTCAAGGCGTGAATCACGCCAAGTCTACAAGAGCATCTGTTCGGCTGCCGCTTCAAGAAGCAATTAGCTTCATCTGCGAATCCTGCTACAAGTAGTTGGATCTGCGCATCAAAATTGCCCTGACGAGTTCCTGCCTCCCCTTGAACATTCCCTGTCTCCCATTTGACCAAGGTCTTTTCTTTGTGCGTTTGATACCTCATAACAATTCGCGAGCATCCTAGAATATATACACAATCCATTAGCATTTTTCGTCACAGCCTCTTTAAAGCAGGCGCCGTTCGTTTTTTGGTTTTGAAGGTCAGTTTTGTTTTGAATTTTTAGTTTCAACCATTTCATAATAACAGGATCTAAACCTATCGCATAAAATTTAAAAAAAACTGATGCTGTTAGGCTCTAATCGGGGCATTAAAATTCGTCTCCTCTCCTGTCTATAGCTTACGTGTATGGACTGTGGCGGAGTGGTGGTGAGCGCGGTGCAGAAAGAACGACGGAAGAGTTTCAGAAGCGCGTTCCTACAAAACGCTGCACTAAGTTTACATTACGGTATAGGATAGCGATAGGACAATATCGTAATTCCGTTCGTTTATTACAATTACTCATTACATTAAAATTTAGTTTTCATTATTATTAAATAATATTTATCTTCATATGATGAACATAGTTTGAACTGATTTTTACCTCCCGCTACCCTTGGTAAGGAAGGTATAGGGATCGTGCTAAAAATCACATATCGAGATTTTAGTAAATGACCACGTTTCAAGGTCCCTAGAATTCAATTTTAATATTTTCACGATGATGTCTGTATGTGTGTGTGTGTGTGTGTGTGTGTGTGTGTGTGTGTGTGTGTGTGTGTGTGTATGTGTGTGTGTGTGTGTCTGTATGTGTATGGATTTTGTTGGCACTATAACTCAAATACTATCATTCAGAAAATTCTGAAACCTTGTATTTCTACCCTGTTCTAATATGGAAAGATACCATTAGATTTTGGTGTAAATTAGATAACCAGAAATGGCACTTTACCTGAAGCTCATAATGGTTTTTCTTGAAAATATACCATTTAATAACATTTTTTCGCATTTTATGTCATTATGACAAGTAAAGATGATTGAATTTTCTACAGGAATACTTTAATACTTCTATATATTTTACAGATAAATTTAAAAATAATTTTTTATATTAATCCCGATGCCGAAGCCTAAGATAAACACAATTCCTTTGTTACACCGTTCATATTTCAAATGACAATGTAACTGACAGGTAAATATCACTGTCAGAAAAATAATCTTTTCAAATTAATAATAGTGACATTTTAAAAAGAAAATAATAAATAAAGCAACAGTTATATGCAATGGAACATAATATAATTTGCAGCATTAGTAAAAACGTAGGTATGTATTTAAATGAATAAAAATTAAATAGCGGGAGGTTTTGTGTTGGCCACATCAGATTTTTTTTCTTTTACTGCATGATTTAATATTATAAACAATGTTATTATTGTTAATAAAAAATTAGATTCAACCATTAGATTTACATTTCTCAAAATCAGTAAGTAAAGTGCATTTGTTTTTGGATGGATTCTTTCAATCAAACGAACGGAATTACGTTGGGACTGTATTCGACAGCGACCTTCAGAACTTCAAATAAGAGAACTTTCAGTTGACTAATTATATCCAAAATGTAATCAGCTCTTCATAAGGAGGTAAAGAAGAGGAATGCGAAAGAATTATAATTTCTAGAATTGTAGTATTGGAGTTATCGTCGGAGAAATTTTTGTCGCACGAACACATACAGCACCATCGTAAAACTAGTGAAATCGTATTCTAGGGACCCTAAAAGTGCCGGAAGGTAAAAAAGAATCGGGAAGTGTATTATTGTTGAAGGCAACAGCTCTGAACATATTTAAAACAAAATTCTAGAAAATATAAATCATTTGTGTTATTTTCAATCATTTTAGCAGAACCCTTATATCGAAAGTTATGTACAAAAACAGAAAAACGCAAGATTAAATGTTCACATATATGTAATGATAATTTTTCGGAAAAGCAAATACTTATCCTCGTACAATGCATGGTGCATGTATGTGGAACAATTATTTATTTAAAAAAAATGTACTAAGCTATCCGGTTTTAAGTACATTTTATGCAACAATGGATATTTTACATAGGAAATTCCAAGTAAATACATCTGATGTGGCCAGCACATTATCTTCCGTCAATTCTATGTATTTTGTACAAATCCATACATCATGTAAATTGACACCTTCTGTCATTTAGAATTATTTGAATATATCAGCTGTTTCCATGATTATAGCAGAGTTAGCTAATTTATGAAAGTTAATTTCTTTATAACTTTAACTCTATATCTATTGGATATGAAAGAAAATGTATAATCAAACCGTAGAGATAAGTAAAGTAAATAATATCTACGGATGATAGATAAAATGAAGGATCATAAATTAATATACTTCTTGTTCGCAAACGTTTCGCTTTTTATTATACTATCATCTTCCAGTGCATCAGAAGCTTCTGTTGCATTTATATTTACAAATGTTTTACACATGTGACAATGTTATTTTAAAACAGTTTTACGTCATTCTGCTGCAGTGTAAATACAACTAGATGTATTTACACTGCAGCAGAAGGATGTAAAACTTTTTGTTATTTTAAAAAATATTTACAGCAAAATTTAGACCAGAAAAAGAACTGCATTTTAATTCCGTCATTGAAGAAAATGAAGCCAAAATTAAGCCCTAAATTTGAAGTTGACAGTTTCACTGAAGTTGCTGTAAGAAATGTATTTACAGAAACAGTGAGAAATTGTATGATATTATACAAAATTCTGTATTTTTTTTATTATTCAATTTTAAAGTTTTAAACTGTCATTATTAACTCCATAGCAACAACTATAAGTAATATTTTATTCACAAGTGAATTAATAGTATATTATATTCCAAGTTAAGAAAAGTGAAAGTTTACCAGACGAGTATGGCAAGATTAAGTATGAGCGATAGCGAGTCCTTAAATGCTCTGCGAGTACAAAAAAATTACTTTTCTGACGCGGTGCGTACACTATTTTTTCGTATTTTATATTAGTATTAAAATTTGATTTTTTGCGGTATAATATACTGTATTAAAAACATTTAAAAAACATAGTAGTCTAATTCTCAGTAACAAAGTAACTTGACAATTAGAATGTACACACAAATAATTCTAAATAAGAATATCCTATTATTTCGTTCTATGAGGAATTTTGTCCTGCTCTTTTATAAATGTTCAATTCTTTGACGGGATTGGCGGTATTTCTTAATGATAATACGGGATAATATTAATATACCTACCTACATTTTAAATATTTAATTAATAATACAATAGAAATATTAAATGTATTTCCTAGAAAAAGCTTTCAGTAATGTCAGTAAAACTGTTTATACTATATACAGGTGTTTCTGAAATAGGGGACAAGCTTAATTACAGATTCCTGATGGGCCCAAAATAAGACGATTTAACAAAATTTTTCTATACCTGAAAGTGCACTGTTTAGCCAGTATTTTGCTTAAAAATAAAAAATAATTTTGATATAATAACAGAACGCTTTGTTCAACTTAAATGAAATTAGGTATGACAGTCCATATGGATATAGTTCATATTTTAAGATGATATTTGTTATTATTAGTGAACCACTAGTGTATGAAACTAGGGTGTCACAACCCTGATTAGTCTATAACTTTTTAATGGCAAAGTCAATAACGTAAAATTATTATTTTTCAGAAAAATACATTCGATAGCAAAATTTTCTGTCTCTGCGTAAGTTATCATATCTGTAACGATTGAGACAGAAAAAAATAAAATGTGACTGCACCGTGTAATTTTTAAAATACATTTCATCTAGCAGTCTATCCAAATGTAAACAACTATTTTTTAATGACAGTAAATTTTCAATCCTCAAGTTGTTTAAGTACGCGAACATTATTTAATCGTCTTATTGTGGCAGTAAAATCCTATCCTCCGTGGTTTAATAATAGCATCATAAAAAATTTAAAATTAAAATACAAATATCATAAGTTATATAATACTAATGGAGACGGAAAATATCTCATTGAATTTAAAAGATTGCGTGCTTTAATTAAAAATGACATTAATATTGCTCACACAAAATATATAGCGGATATGGAAAAATAAATTCTTTCCGATGCAAATAAATTTTGGTCTTTTATTCATAATAAAAAGCATTCCTCTTGAATTCCGGGGTGTATGCATATGGACAATAAAAATTATAATAGTACTGCGGAAATTGTTGAAGATTTTGCTGATTATTTTTCTAGTCTATACTAATGATCCGGTTCACTCTGAAGAAATAATAACTCATAACAATATAGACACTACAATAATTTCAGCTATCTCTGAAGATGATATAACTTTTGGTACAAAATTTCTCAAACCATCTCGTAATCCTGGTCCTGATAATCTCCCATCTTATATTCTTAAAGCCTGTTCTTCCATATTTCTTAAACCCTTGCACTATATTTTTAATCTTTCTATTTCACAAAACATATTTTCCACTTATCTTAAACAATCTTTTATAGTTCTCATATTCAAATCCGGTGACGCAACCAACATTTCCAAGTACCGTCCTATAGCTATTTTGTCCAACATATCAAAGGTTTTTGAATTCATTATTCTTAAGTATATTTATAACCTTATGAACTTTACAGAATTTACACTAAATTCATTATATGACAACACTCAGGTAAATGTTGTTTACACAGATTTTTCGAATGCATTTGATCGTATTAATCACAAAATCTTACTTCATAAATTAAACACTAACTTTCAATTTTCTACCGATCTTCTTCTTTTCCTTTCCTCCTATATCATTAACCGTGTAATGTCCGTTTCTTATAATAATTACAAATCTAAACCCTTTATCCCAACTTCTGGAGTTCCTCAAGGTTCGAACTTAGGTCCTTTATTATTTTTACTATTTATTAATGACTATGTTAATTCAGTCCAGCACTCTCATATTTTGTTATATGCAGATGAGATAGATTTATAAAACTATTAATTCCATCGAAGATTCCAAGCTTTTACAGGCTGATATCAATAACATTTTAGCTTGGTCTTTAACCTCTAAGTTGTTTTTCAATTACAGTAAATGTAAAAAAATTAGCTACTTTGTTAAGAAGGCAGTCTATACCATTGATTATAAAATGGATAGCCATGTTCTTGACAAAGTTACACAATTCAAAGACCTTGGAGTCATATGCGACGAAAGCTAAATTTTGCCACTCACATAATTCATACTGTCAAATCATCGTAGTTTGGGTTTTATAATCCGAAGTATTGAATTCTTCACTAACAATCTGCTTTGAAAAAACTATATTTCTCCTTTGTGAGAACAAAACTTGAATATTGTCTACAAGTTTGGAGTCCAATCTATAATAAATACCAATATATACTTGAGTCTGTTCAACGAAAATTTGTGAAATTTTGTTATTACAAATTTCAAAGACGGTATTCCAGTTTTGAAACTGACTACATCTTACTTGCAGAAATTAACATAGTGTCATCGAGTCACTCAATAAGCGAAGAAATATTCAGTCATCTCTATTTTTGTATAAGGTTTTACATTGCATCGTGAATGATCCAGTTATACTTGCGAAAATACCAATATTTGTTCCCAGGCTTAATTCGCATTGCAGAACAGCGCGTACTAACTATGAATTAAAATCACCAGTTAGAATGTTATGTGAAAATTTTAATACCCTACCACATTACATTGACTTATTTTTTGCCTCGTTCGTGAAGTTTAAGAACGCGGTATATTGTTACTATGAGTTATAATGCTTAAAATCATTATGTTGTTATATGTGTGCTACGACAATCTATATTATCTTCTAAGTTTACTTTATTGTATCATTGCTACTTGTGCTAATTAAGATATTTTTTATTTTTTGTATAATCTACCTGTAATTGGGATATTATATCATGTAAGTTAGATTCATAATAAATAAATAAATAAATTAGGCCGAACAAACGGATATGTTAGTAGTTAAGAATATTGCGAACGAAATTTTTGACAACCAATAAAGCAATTGTTACTGTCATTAAAAATTAGTTGTTTGACATTTGGATAAACTGCTACATAAAATTAATTTAAAAATTACACGGCGCAGTCACTTATATTTTTTTTTATCTAAAATCTATATCGCTACATATATTACAACTTACGCAGAGACAGATAATTTTGCTATCGAATGTATATTTCTGAAAAATAATAATTTTACGTTATTGACTTCTTCATTAAAAAGTTATGGACTGATCAGGGTAGTGACATCCAAGTTTCATAACACTAGTGGTTCACTAATAATAAGAAATATCAACTTAAAATATGAACTATGTCCATGTGGATTGTCATACCAAATTTCATTCAAGTTGAACAAAACGTTCCGTTATTATAAGCAAAATTAATTTTTTAGGGGCCGGTTTTTCAATCTCTGGTTAAAATTTTAACTTCTAGTTAAGCAAACAATAGGTGCGTTCGGTAAATCATACGGAGTTGGAGTATTTACGGAACGGTGTTGGAGTGGAGTGGGAGTGTAGAGCTGGAGTTGGAGTAGATCGAGGGAACAAGGTACACTCCTTTATTTGTGATTAACCGAACGAGTAGAGTTAAAATTTTGGTGCACGAATATAATAACCTCCTTTTTTGACATCTGATATACTGCACTGCTAAAAAAAATAAATAATGAACCATATAGAAGTTATTCAGTTTGGTATTACTCTTTAATGATTCTGAAGAAAGTATATATTAGAAAAGGTAAAGAATTCTTACCATTCCGACATATTGTGCCTAGTTATATTACAAAACAATGTTATAAATATAAAATAATTGTGTATAATAAAATATTTCAACATAAAAATACAAAATGATCTGACAGATGTCAAATAAAACAAAAAAACTCCATGTATGCTTGCATATCGAGGTTGGGCTTATGGAGTTCACACTTTTCACTCCACTTGACTCCATTCTGCATTTGCCGAACGCTCCATTTTAAGACCCTTATCAATCTATGTAATTACCGAACGGTGCTACGAGTGTACAGAGTGAAAAGAGTGAACAGAACTCATTTGCCGAACGCACCTAATATTACATCGTTTCGTTGACAGCAATAATAAATCTGTCATTTGGCAACTCAATTCGTTTCAATTGTGTTTATTTAACTTTTAGTTAAAATTTTATCCAGATATTGAAAAACCGGCCCTAAGAAGAACTTTGAAGCAGAATACTGGATAAACGGTGCACTTTCGGACATACGTAAGTTTTGTAAATTCGTCTTATTTTGGTTCCAGAAATATGTGGTTAAGCTAGGCCCCCCTATTTCAGAGGCACTCTTACTTTGTTTATCTCTAAATACCCAGTGTCTACTTGAAATCTGTTATATGGGAAATACAATGTTAAATTTTTTATTTTGCTGTAGTTAGTTGCCAATAATTTCAGACAAAAATGTTTCAAACAAAGGTTGTAGATAATAAAATTCTACATCCAAATCAATAATCAGATTTTATTTTGCATGCTTTGTAAGCTTAAAATCGAATTTGAAATTTTATTAATCTTGCTCATTTGTAGTGATACCCCTGCGGAATTAACACAAATCGTAAATACATGCATAATGTTTGAACTGTCAGAAAAATTAATTCATTAGGTTAGATATTAATTTATTTTAATCATGTTTATAAAACGAGATTTCTTATTGATTATATTTATATTTTTTGTGTTCTGGGCAGTATTTAGTTCTCACCATCTTATGAAATAACTACTACTCTAGAACTATTCAGTAGAACTTTACAAAATATAAAGGAGCAACACCCTAACCACAGAATAATAGTCGGAGGAGACTTCAACTGTAGAGTTGGGAACGTGAACCAAAGTGAAGAGCTTCTTTTCATGTTCAGTCATCGAACATCTCTACATCAAACACTTAACACAATAGGGCGAAATCTTACAGAAATTATGGATAATGACAACATGTTGAAACGAGGTGAAGTACTGATTTGATTCAGTACTTCTCGTGTCAGTTGAGATAAATTTAAAGTTTAAATTATAAGACTTGAAGAGAACATTTTATTCGTGACCACAGATCACAGACACTATTATAGATAGGAAACTGTAATGCTGCAAACCGGTACTATAAGTACAGCGCCCCCTGGTCGTGGGAAGAACAAGTTTCATGTATAGGAGGCGGGAATTTTGAATTGATTCGAATTCAACAACTTAATACTTGCTAATAAATTTGAAGTTCTCACAATGAGCCGATGTTGAAATTTATTTATATCAAGTATTAAGCTATTAAATTATATACGTTATATTTTATATTTATAATAAAATGAGTGAAATAGTAAATTAATAATACAAACTATTTAACTTGTTAGAGTTTTGATTTTTTAATAATTTTTCGTATTTCTTCTGTGCTATTTTTTTTATTATCGCTAATTACATAATTTTTCAAAATTTTCTTTCCATTTAATATTCGGTATTGAACATTTGTAAATAATTTTTGGAATTTGGAAAGCAATGTAAAGTAACGTCTGTAAAATATATCAACAATTAATACCGAGCTAACAAAATACTAATTATGCATCTAAGAACTAATAAAGTACACATATAATACACATTTGTCGCAATGCAGTCTGGAATTGCAGAAATTGATGCGCGGCATGATGTGTCTTTCACAAAAGTTTTTTCACATACAATATCTGATGATTAACTGTTTATATTACAAATAATCACATACAACCACAAATAAATGTGTATATATCATAAATAAACAAAGCCACAACTAAATTCAAAAATATGTCAACCAATTCAATAACAATCGAGCTGTCAGTAAGCTGTCATTTTCAAATTTGAAATAAAATTTTATATACTAACGCCATCTAAACGGGGGAAGAAAAGTTATAATGTAGACAGCGCGTCTAATAGGAGATTCCACCGCATGTTCGTGACAGCTCGTCTTTAATTACAGAAAACAACTTCATATATATTATACATAACAACCAAAAATAGTCATGGATACAAACAATATAACCAGGGATTTGTTAACTACTGGATGGAGCGAGTGAATCTTTACCATGTACCCGGCCAGATCGACAGAGATAGTCATACATAATTCCGATATGTTGTCTTTGTTTCCGTTACTTGTCAAATCTTTTGTTTGACAGGTTTGACAGATTTTAGGTTATTCTTGATATCATCATTGAAATATAATTATTTATTATGGTTCGAAGGTGTTGTGTTGAAAATTGTGTATCCAAATATGTGATGAACGGTACTGTGTCGTTACGTTAGTAAGTTATGATTAAAATTATAATTTCTTCTAAAAAATAATTTGACAAATAAACATGACATATTCTTATATGTATTCTAATTTAGAGTTGCATTAGTGTATTCGTACTTATTTCACGTTTCATGATCAAATATACTTAAACACAATTAATTTTTGACGTAAATTTGTAAGTTTGCTACTAAATTTAAATTATGCCACTGTAATTAAAAGTTTTCATTTTCTAATTGAAATTGAGAGATGTAAATGTGTGATATGTGAAGCTAATAACTGTAAGTACATTAAAATTCGTTTTTTTATAAAACATGTTTTTTAATTTTACTTTTTAGTCCGTGAAAATATACTACTGCCAAAACCCCTGGACTTGAAAATTTTGTGATAAATAAAATATACAATATTAATATTAATGATTCGCCTGCTAATGGCAACACTAACACCTTTAGTAGAAGTTTTATTATAATACTGTATGTAATACTTCATCAATTTTGAATCGGAAAAGCAGTTTTGTATGTGTAAAATTTCGATAGGATATGAAAAAGTAAGTTAAGAATATAAGCAAAGTGAAAACATATTTATTTAGCTAATCATTTTATTAGTGAGCTATCGGGTGATACCAATGAAACTAGCATCTGTCCTCGAAATAATGAAGAATATTTATTTATTATTTATGTAACATGAATGTATATTTATGAGACGAATTTATATCAAAATACATTTTTATAAATTATCAATTCTTTCTTATTATTGCGTATTAATTTATATGTACCGCTGTCATTCATTTATATCGTACGTTTCCTATATATCCCACAAGAAAATATAGTTCTGCCATATAACACGACAGCGCTGCTTGCAGAACTTGTTTCCATTTTTTTTTGCTGGCAGCTGGTTCTCTATTGGTGTTAGTGCTTTGTGACTCACACTTCCTGTGTTCTCTCTTAATCTAGCCGGGTACACAAGAAATACATATATCGATATACACTTGCTCCATCCAGTAGTTAACAAATCCCTGAGTATAACAATATAATATAGCTTGCTTATAAAATATTTGTCATACAAAATATAAAAAGGTGCCTGTATCGACGTGGGTAATATGATGACATATATGAGTTACCCATGTCGGCACAATGTACTTATTAAACGGAAGAACACCACGAGAGTACAATTGACTTCGTCTGGATTGACATTAACACATTCCATCTCGTTAATGTCTTCTAGATTGACAGTACCATTTTCCTTTCCGATCATTTTGCTTGTAACTTCGAATTAATAAATTTATGGCAGACAACGAAGATATTATACAATTTCAATACTACACAAAAATACAAAAAGACTCTGTGGGACAATTGCAAGACCGAAAATAAATTACAAACAAGAAATAGAAACGCTTTTGAGCAATTCCACGGAGCAAATAGGCTTAGATCTATGATACGTAACCTTAAAAAATATCATCGAAACAGTAGCTAAGGAAATTGGAATTTCTAAAGAAATAACTGCCTCAAATCCAAATAAAACAAGATCAAACAAACGATGGTTTTCAAAAGAATGTAGACAATACAAAACAGAAATGAAGAAAAACCTAAGGGCATTCAAATCGAATAATTTCAATAATGAACATTAAGAAAAATATTTAGAATAAAAAAAATTATACAAGAACTTAATAAATCAAGAAAAATCACAATACAAACAATCGCTCAAAACCACCTTAGAGAACATTAAAAACCAATCGGAATTTTGGAGAGCAGTAAAATCAATAACACGTAAATACAACAATAACCATGAAATACGTGTAGAAGCCTAGGTACTCCATTTGAAAGAATGGTTCAAAACTGCAATACCTAATGATTTAACCTTTGCCGATGTTCGACATCCACATTTAGATGACGACATATCACTCACCGAACTAAACTTTACCCTGAAAAATTTAAAAACAAATAAAGCACCCGGAACTGTCACAATAATAGACGTATAATTACGACACTTACCAGAAATTGGAAAACATTACTTTAAAAATATTGTAAATCAATTCCTTATAGAGAAAAGTTACCAACGGAACTAACAAAAATAAGAACAACAATGATTTACAAGAAAGGCGATCGAAAAACTTAGCAACTATAGACCTATAGAACCTCAGTCAGGTTTCTGCAAAAATAAATCTTGTATCGACAATCTATTTGTACTAACATTAATTGTACAATCACGAATTATGGCAACTAAAGAAGGAACCTATGAGATATTTATAGACTTCCAAAAAGCTTTCCATTCCATTTACAAAATTTTCCAAATAGGAGTAGGCGGGAAGATCTGCAGACTACTTCGTAACATATACAACAACGCAACTATCCATGTAAAATCAAACAATGAAGTAAGCGAGCCGATTACAGTTATAAAAGGTGTATTGCAGGGCAAATGCATCAGTCCACTTTTATTCGCCATGCATATCTCAGACTTAGGCTGTGTCCGATGTTGCACTTTACCCTAATATCTAAATTCTAAATTTATATGCTCTATATCTAGTGAATTAGGAATTACTAAAAAATCTATTTACACCTCTATACTAGGCGATACTAAGCGTTACTAAGTTCTGTATTTAGTACACAAATGTAAAACAAGGTAGTACCGTGTTTAACGTGGCTGAACGGGTAATTCGAAATGCGAGACGTGCGCGATATATTCGAAATTTAAGAAATAGGCGAATAAAAATGTATCGACGACACGCGGACCCGTTTATCGAATTCACAGACAGCGAATTTAAAAGAAGATACAGACTTCCAAAGAGAGTAGCCGATTTGTAATTAAGAAATTGTGTTTATCACATATCCAGATTTTAGTGAATAAGCACGATTTAAGGACACTAGACACATTTTAACATTTTTACAATGATGTCTGCGTGTGTATGTGTATATGCGTGGATGTTGTAAAAACGGTTTCTAAAATTCTATAAGACTGAAGACCAATTTAGCTACGTATTCCTTAATGTGACCTTCATGGCAAGAGTTGAAAAGGTTTTGGTAACAATTGGACAACCGGAAGTAGTAGTTTCTTAAAAAAATCTTCTAAATATTATTTTTTGGAAATTTATGTTATTACAATTATTAAAGAATATAAAATTCTCTATTCAATAGACTGTATATTTTTATTATATCTTCTATAGATTTAGAGATAAAGACACTGTAATGTTATAAATATATAAAATAATCCATTGTATATTGTATCAAACAGCCCATGGAAATCAGTTGAAAAATTAAAATGTTTGTAATTGATTAAGTATAAGTGAAAACGTAGTAACTTTGTTTTAATCTTAACATGTATCACTTTGATGTATCACAAAGTGAAGGCTGAAATAATAAACAATTGTTTGTAATTGTCATAATTTTCAGTGTCAAAAATCCAAAGACATTACAACTCATATTCCTTTTTTATAATTTATAAATTAAACTTCTTTTACTATTGTATACAAATGTTAGCGTATGTCATTTGGTGTTTGATAGTCACTGGAACTAAGTAAAACACGCTAGTATACAGTGTGTCCCATTTAGAAGTGCTACCATTGGGATCTCGAGAACTATAAGAGATACAATGTCGGTTAAATGGAACTTTTTGTGTGCCTTTGGGAGGCCATCTCAGATGTGCTTTTTTTTTACAAAAATTCTCGTATGGCACCAGATAATGACGAAAAACTGAATATTGTTGATTTTTTCTTTTTCAAATAACTTCTCAATAATTGGTAAATGAGAAAAACGTTTCAAATATAAAAGATAGATATTTTTATTAACTAACCAGTAGCGTACGAAATTTTTGTATCCGTAAATTTTCGAGATATAACACAAACTTATTTTTTTAAATGGAACCCATGATTTTAGTCTCAAAAAATAACTATTTTTTTCTCTTTTCAATGTTGTAAGGGTTATTGTGTTTTATATTTGTTTTGCCTTCAAAATTATTATTTTTTCCTTATTTTGTATTAAATTTACAATTATTTTGAAAATATTGGTAGATTTCTATTTAGAAATACTCCTTGTATTGAAATAATTTATTTCGTTTGCTCAAACTTCGTATCAAATTAATTTTTATAATATTTTGTATCAGATCGCCCTTGGCATATTATAGTGTAATTTGTAATTATAAGTCTACAATAAAAATATTAAGTAATAAAGGCATAAAATAAATTATATCGATCAAATATAACATAATTAATAAAAATAATAATTTTTTTTGAGAAAAAAAAAAATTCACAAAAATAAAGAAAAAAATTAAATTTTAGGAGCAAAACATATATAAAACATAATAACCCTTACATCAATGAAAAGAGAAGCCATTAGATTTTGGTGTAAATCGAATAACCGGAAATGGCACTTTACCTGAAGCTCATAATGGTTTTTCTTCAAAAAATATCATTAAATGCCATTTTCTCGCATTTTATGTCTTATGAAACTTAAAGATTATTGAATTTTCTACAGGAATACATTAATACTTTTTCTATATATTTTGCAGATAAATTTAAAAATAATTTTTTTTATTAGTCCCGAAGCCTAAGATAAACACAATTCCTTTGTTACACAGTTCATATTTCAAATGAATGTAACTTACAGTAAATGTCACTGTCAAAAAACTAATTTAATAATAGTGACATTTTAAAAAGAAAATAGTAAATAAATCAATAGTTTTATGCAATGGTACAGTTTACAACGTTAGTAAATACGTAAGTATGTAATTAAATTAATAAAAATGGATAGGAAAGTGTGGCGAAGGAAGATTGTTGCGTAACTATTATTGTGGTCCGGATGGGGTTATTCGCTACCGAAAATCGGTCACTTTAATATGTTCTTATGTATGAATGCTATGATGATTGTGGACAAGGCGAAAGAAGAATGTTGTTAAAGAGTGAAGTGAGTCAGCTGAGCTCTTACTCTTATCCCTTTTCTTATTGTTACTATTGTTTCCGGGTATTTGCTAGCCCCCTAAGTGGGAATCGCGTGATTTTATGTACGTATGTATGTATGCAAAAATTAAATAGCGGGAGGTTTTCTGTTGGCCACATCAGATTTTTTCAATTAGGTACTAATAGTTTGGAAGTTATTTGAAAAAGAAAAAATCAACAATTTTCAGTTTTTCGTCATTATCTAGTGCCCTATGAGAATTTTTGTAAAAACAAAAGTACATCTGAGATGGCCTCCCAAACGCGCACATAAAGTTCCATTTAACCGTCATCGTATCTCTTATAGTTCTTGAGATCCCATTGGTGGCACTTCTAAATGGGACACACTGTAGAGCTCTGAATAGACTGTGTATTGTTTTAGCGCTAATACATGTTTTAACTAAAACAGCCTAGTATACAACTTTAGTATCGAGTTGTGAATAGCACCCAATATGTATAGCCTAATATGCAATTGGCGAGAGGTATTGTGCTGACCACAACAGATTTGTTTTTGAAATGTATCGGATAGAGAATTTTATGTTCTTATTTTTTTAATAACATAAATTTTCAAAAAATTATATTTATAATAATTTTTAAGAGCTGCTATTTCCGGTTGTCCAATTATTGTTACCAGAAATTGAAATCTCATATAATAAATATGTCCGGTTTTCAGTAAAGTACTTACATCTAATTATTATTCAGGTTTTTTTAAAATACATTTGCATGAAAGATACTTTTACTTTTAGCTGTATAGGTATCTACGATAATAGTTCCAATCCGGAAAATATTAAGAGTAAAAAATACTATATTGGGGCCGATTGTTAAACTTTCGTTGATTTAGGACATTGATAAGTTATATTTTCTAAGAAAAGGATAAGTAATATTTGATTACATAGAATTGTTCATAATATATTATGTAATTATGATTAATATCTATCCATTCTAATAATATAGGTGAATATCCTAATAAAGAATACATTAGCATTTCATTTATTTAAAAGTAATAACAGTAAATTTTATATTTAAAAATTTATTGGAAAAAGTATGAAGAAAATGTATTACCTATATAAATATAATTACTATGACTGTATATATAGTTCTTTTTTTTTATCATGAAATGAATGAAAATATGCATGAGAGAACATGACAGTAATAATTTTACTGCTTTGTGCGATGTTAGTGTTGTAACGATAAATTATTATGCAGTTGAGCATTCAATCGTGAATGTGTACATCACCAATAACAGTATTGAAATTCACTCTTGCTTGTATGATGTAACTGATGAGGAAATAAAAGATTAATTTATTATTCACAAGTTATATTTCCTACTTTAAACATTTAACATTTATGATTTACAATGTAAATATATCGCCGTGGCGTTATTTAACTCTCTTGTAAAAATTTAGCCAGATCCCTCCCTTTTTATATAATAAGAAACTATGTGGGTCAATTTCAAAAGTAGGTGTCGTCTTCGGATTCACTTTTACGTCAAAATTGGAAGCAATTGCAACCACTGCGGCTTTTATTTGGGTTAGCGCAAAACGATATCCTGAAAATAAAAAGAAATAATTAATTTTTCAGTAACTACTGGGTGTTATTTAAAATTAAAAATAATAAGAACAACTTATTTTCATTTACAATATTTTCACTTGTATGTAGGTACATATTTAGAAAACTCTTAGATTGAAAAAAATTGGTCCGTTGTTTCGAAAAATTTACTAAACGAGTCCTTAATTTATTAGTACTTTATTATTACGCAGTAATACTTTATTGGGCAGGATTGCTCTTGTTTATGGTAGATGTAATATATTAATTTGGCTGCATTAGTGTATTACAAGGGTCGCGCTAGAATTATGCAGAATAAAAAAAATCAGACAGGCAGGGGAAAACAGAATTTCACTATAATTTTAAACAGTTATTTATCTGTCATTTGAAATTAAGCTGCGAAATTTAAGTTAGTTGGAACTAAACTAATCAATTATCGTTGAGAGTGAAAATATGGAATTAACCAGAAACCATTTTCTTCAGTTTTTGTCGAAAAAATATAAATGTAATAGAACTTCCGTCATACCTGGCAATGTGCGACTTTGAAAATTATTTTGGAAAAAAAATATGCTGCAAGCTACAATTCATTTTGAAAGCAATTGGGAGCTTCCAAGATTCACAAAAAAGTTTAAGCTAATCCTCATTTTTGGATTAGCGAATTCTACTCTAATTTTGACAGTTTATATCTTAAAATATAGTCTAATCTATTCCTAGTATCTACCTTTATTGATAATCTCATGAAAATTAGATTTTAAATACCGGAATAGAATAGAATTCACTAATCCAAAAATGAGGATTAGCTTAAACTTTTTTGTGAATCTTGGAAGCTCCCAATTGCTTTCAAAATGAATTGTAGCTTGCAGCATATTTTTTTTCCACTACTAGTGAAAAATGAAATAAAATTTTAATAATTTTTAACCGTCAAAAAGTGTATATAGCCTTATATAATTATTATTAAGATGAATAGTAGAGTTCATTACTTATCGTATACGACATGAATAATACATAAATAATGTATATCAACGTCATATTATTCGTTTCATTGTTGCTATAGGTGGCAACATTGATAATTTATATGTTCATACTGTCAAAGTTATTATTTGAAAAATATTTGTATCGTGTTTTTGTGCGTTGTAAAGGCCTATTTATTATAAAGTAAACGCAACGACGCGACGCAAACACAAAATCTGTGAATCTGCCAAAGGTAGCATTTCTAATCAATCAGAAGAATTCGGTATATTTCTTTGAAATTCGGCTCACTTTTATTTATTGCCTTTATATGGCATACATAAATATAAATAAGGTTAGTATTATAAAGTAATTTAAGTAGAAATGGCCAGTGACAAAAATATAGTATTTATTTTGTAGATGTGACAGTTCATGACCATGTCTATAATACAGATTGCAATCTGTATAACTCTTTTCATAAAGATTCTAAAACCTCTGCAAACGTACCAGTACATGACGTCACACATCTATAGGCCATCCAGCGAATCAAGCGGTTTACGTCATAAATACAATATCACTAGAAACAGTGACGTCATATGTTACAAAGTTTACGTGAGCATTTAAAACGGATTAAAATATGATCTGTGGGTTGCCTTCATAAATCCAAATCTTTCTCAAAAAGGTAACACGTCTGGTATCATTTTTTTCCAGCGAAATCCAATTTTATTTAAAATATTCTGAACGATACTGCTTACGCCGTTATAAATACTTCATTCTTGTAGTACCGTGAGTATTTTTTAACGTGAAACATTGGGTGTGTCATATCCATGGTTACGACATTTGATTGACAGCAATGTATTTGCGGGTCCCATTTAAAATGAAACATAGGGAACGAATTTGACAGAATTATTATATTTAAATATTGTAAGAAATTTAATTGAGTCAGAAAACCACTCGAGAGCACTAAACATATTTCGGGCACAAGATGCACACAATATTTTTTCTAAAACTACATTTAATTTTTAGAAAACATGTATAATTATTTAAACACAATTGACCTCTAATGACATCTTGTCAATGTGACATTTGATTGACAGCAATGTATTTGTCTGTCTCATTTAAAATAAAACATACATAGGGAATGAATTTGACAGAAGTATTATATTTAAATATTGTAAGAAATTTACCCAAGTCAGAATATCACTAGGGCACAAGGTGCACACAATATTTTTTTTATAACTAAATTTAATTTAGAAAGCAAGGTACAATTATTTAACAAAATTAACCTCTATTGACGTCTTGTCAAATGTCAAATTCGTTCCCTATGTTTCATTTTAAATGGTACACACAAATACATTGCTGTCAATCAAATGTCAAGTCGTAACCATGGATTTCACAAACCTAATGTTTCACGTTAAAAAATACTCACGGTATATACAACAAATACTGTAGTATTATGTGAGATCCTTAAAAAAAAATACAGAATACTGCATACCATACAATTTCGCACTGTTTCTGTACATTGCGTATAGCGTTTGCCATACGCTGTATATAAAGATTTAATTTTCAAATTATTACTAACAAATAGAACGAAATGTTACCTCAGTATTATAATTCAGTGAAAGTAAGAGCCCACCAATCTACAGTGGAATTCTGAAACCAGCGTTAAATAACGTTCGGCGTTAAGTAACGATAGTAACGTTCACGTTTCGGAGTTAAGCTGGTATTCTGAAACTCTGGCGTGAACGTGGAACGTTAATAACGCCAGCGTTAATACACGTCGCATATATTCGTGTGATCTTTCCCTTTATGAATTTTCAACCAATAAAAACTCATTAAACGTAACAAAAACTGCACTTACCTGTCAATTTAAAAAGTATATGTCAAACGTCAAATAAACCTACGTGCATTTTGTGTTAACATATTTCTGGTATATTAATAAAATTCAATTATTTGATAAAAATTGTGAACAACACGGTTTATTTATAGTTTAGTATTTTACAAAAAAAAAAAAATAAGAATTTAGAATATACAAGATTGGAGATTTGCGGAATTGTTTACAATTTCACAGAATAATGTTTTTAATATTATAAATATTATTAGCCAATGTGCAGTCAGTACATTTATGAAAGAAATTACTTTTGCATTTGAAATGGGAAACTACCTAATGAATTTACGGATAAGATTTCCAATAACGTCTGAAGATAAAACAGTTTTAAAATATTTGTTCTAGTTAGAAACATTTCCTTTACTATTTTAGTATAGGTACGACAAAACAATTACTTTTCTAATAAATCAATAATTTTCTGTTGTTTTCTTTGTTGGAATCACACACAATTTTGTTCATTATAATACGATTTTCTTCTTACAATTCATACTAAAAAATCACTTTCCTTGAAAGTATTTATTGTTGTATTAACACATAAATGATTATTGCAATCAAAAGATTTTTCAATTTTTGCAAGTAACATAAAATTGCTTTTCTTCACCTGACTTTTCCTCATAGGTACATCCTCGGGTTCAGCAGTTATTTTCTGTGTTGCATTATTTATTGGACCGATAATTCTAAACTTGATACTGTTTGTAATTTGAATACTGTAATTTGAAAATTTTATATTGCAAGGTTATGTTAACATATATATATATATATCATCACGGCATATTACCCATTTCTGGGTGTGCCAGTATCTACAACACATGTAGACATCGGTAATGATGACGATATATTTATTTATTTATTTATTTTATTTATGTTAACATTGTTTAATATATAAATAATAATCATTACGTAGAACATGAATAACAGTACTCACTGTTAATGAAATACATTTTGCAAGTGTTTAAAGTAGTACACAAAAAATATTATGGCTATTCATACCATAACACACACATGTAAGCCACCGTTTCGACGGTTCACGCTTCAATATTCCCAGCGTGAATTAACGCCGGTCAGCGGCGTTAACGTTAAGTAATGCTGAGTTTCAGAATACCACAAGTGTCAAAATCGTCGTTAATTCACGTTAACGCCAGAAGTTAATTAACGCCGAGTTTCAGAATCCCACTATTATTTTTCATTTTCAAAATAAGTCAAAAAATTAACTACAAGCTCTTGAATTTGACATGACAGAGCATTTGACATTTTTCAATGAACAACGAAACCAAAAACAAAATGAAATCACAATACAGGTTGAAAAGTATAATATAGACATATAATATTTAGTAATATACATGTTCAGAATTACCAATATTAAAAAAATTTAATCAAACGTCATTTTGCAAAAATTTACAAAATTTTAATTAATAATAATATATCCAAATATAATTATTTGTATTAAAGGTGTCAAATACATAATAATAATAAAAAAACCAATAAAATAGCGTTAATAAAATATATTTTAAAAAATAAAGAAAATATCAAAAATCCCTAAACGATGACTTAAACCGCTTGATTCGCTGGATGGCCTATAGTTGCTTTTATTCAATTTTAATAATGACGTGCATTGGCTGCTTGAATGATTTGGGTATAATTTTTATAACAAAATGAAAATACCGTGAGTATTTTTTAACTTGAAATATTGTATTTGTCATATCCATGGTTACGACTTGACATTTGATTGACAGCAATGTATTTGCCTGTCCCATTTAAAATGAAACATAGGGAACGAATTTGACATTTGACAAGACGTCAATAGAGGTTAATTTTGTTTAAATAATTATACCTGCTTTCTACATTAAATTAAGTTGTAGAAAAAATATTGTGTGCACGTTGTGCCCGAGTGATTTTCTGATGGCTAAATTTCTTACAATATTTAAATATAATGGGTGCGATTCAGTGGGTTATATTAAAGTCTGTACTAACACTTGTATTAACTAAAACACTGTATTAGCTTAAAACACATTTTAAAACAAAGGTGATTCAGTGGTCTGTATTAAGCTGTTTTAGTTAAAACGCAAAATTACACTTGGCAACACTGTAATAACTGTCAAAGTGCGAAATTGGCGGCATTTGAAACGTCAATATTTTGTATTTGTGTTGTTTTAGGTTATATTACACTACTTTATGACCTATATTTTAAATTTTAACATATTAAAATGTCAGGAAAAAGAATTATAGAACCGATTGGTTTAATGAAGAAAAGATTATTTTAATAAGAGGCAATTACTAAACGGAACGGTATTATTCAAAATAAGGGAAATGACATTAAAATATTGAAAAATAAAAAAGCTGCATCATTTTGAAGTGGTAAATTGGAATGTCCAAAGAAATAAAAGTGATGTTTGTGCTGATTGATATTTTTTATTTTTGTAATCAAGTTTCCATTATTGTAAATAAGCATTTCTTTGTTGTAATCAAAACTGTAGGAGGTACATCACCGCCAAACCCAGATATGTAAATTCGAATCAAATTTATTACATTCTGAAATACATTTTTTGATAATCGGTATCACTTTCGGAGAGAGTATTGTCATAGTTTTTCGTCTTCTGTATATCCTTCTTCGTCTTCTACAATCAACAACACGCCAAACTGCCAAACATGCTCAACTCTTTTAACAGCACGTATTGTGTCACCTATTTTACTTAAACAAACTTAGAAAATAGACAACATATATATATAATTGTTGTAACTTGCCTGAATTTATTCATATTAACCTCAATTTTTTAAATTATTCATTTTCTGTTTTATTATTTCATTTTAAGTTCAATATTTGCTTTAGTATACTTTATGAAGAGTCAAATATATAATTTTACTTTAATATTTCATATTTGACATTATGAATTAAGGTTAATACAATACTTAAAACAGATATAACCCATTCTAAAAAGTGTTTTAATTTCCTAGGCAACTAATACACATGTATTAAAATAAACACTCTAAAACAGTCTAATACAAGCCACTGAATCAGGTTTTTTAATACAACTCTTAATACAGATCTTAAAACAGCCTAATACAACCCACTGAATCGCACCCAATACTTCTGTCAAATTCATTCCTTATGTTTCATTTTCAATACATTGCTGTCAATCAAATGCCAAGTCGTAACTTATAGAAAAATTCAACTGTTATCTGTCATATTCATGTTTAGTGCCTTCGAGTGGTTTTCTGACTGAATAAATAGATGACTTGACGTCTATCATCGACGATTGTCATGCACAGCCTACTAACTGATTAGTTTTTTTATTTTGTCAGAATTAAATATTGTAATATTTTTATTATTATTTCATCAAAATTGAATAAAATATTGTATAAACCACGTGAACTAAGAATGTTTATTCACTTGAAGAATTTAACTCACTCGCCCTTACGGGCTCGTGAGCTAAACTTTCTTCTTATGAATAAACATTATCTTAGCTCACTTAGTGTATAACTATCTATTATCTAATTTTTTTCACTATTTAAAAAGTGAATGGAATCGCGAAATTCAAAATATGATCCATTCATAATTATTTTATTTATATAGGGTGTCTCTAAAATAGGGGGACATCTGCACAACAGTTTGCATATTGCAGTGTTTTTCGAAAAATGGTTTGAAGAGCAGCTAATAACTAACATCGCAGAAAATTCTGTAATAGTGATGGACAATGCTTCATATCACTCTCGATAAGTTGAAAAAATTTCGTCTGTTGTACGCGAAAGGCTGATATACAAATTTTATTTTATTAAAAATAATATACAATTTCTGGAGCTTGTTAGGAAAAATGATTTTCTGCCGTCGATAACATGGTAAAAGAAGTAGATCACACTATTGTACGTTTATCACCGTACCACTGTATTTTTAGTTCGATAGAATTAATATGGGATCAACTTAAAACAAATATTAGGAGAAAAATTTAATTAGAGAAGAAGTAGAAAAAATAAGCCCAGAACATTGGAATAAATACCAGGAACAGGCTACTAAATTAGAAAATTCATACTTTACACATTTTGCATCTGGTCACCAATGTATTACAGATTTAAATTCTTCATATTCTGAAATTAACAGCGATGATTCTGATAAAAGTTTTTGTCATCCAGGAATTGGCCTTCAGGGGAAAACCGCCGTAGCAAAAAGGGTTAACAAGCTGATAGTAGTACCTCATGGGTGGTCAAGGAAATCTACTATAATATTATTATAATTTGTAAATTTAAATACGTACTTAATTTTTTTTAAATAACACTAAATAAATCCTGTATCTCATATACATTTTCATTTTGCAGAAGTGGTACCCAGTTCAGTAATGAGCGTTCATTGTTAAACGAACAACATTTGCTGTGCAACTACGGTCCTTCGGAACCACAATCAAACTTGTTCCTATTTAAATAGTTTCAAGCAATTTTCAATTTTCATAGACATATAGTGTACATTAAAAAGAAACTATATTTGCGTGAAACGCAAAAATTTTCACAGTAGCAACGATTCGTATTAATACGGAGGATTTGTTCAAATGATTGCTGGACGAGCTATACATAGGTTGTTAGTTTCATATGTAAAATTTATGCTGAATTTGATGAAAAAGTAAAAAATATAGCGTTCAAAATATTTTAGTTGAAACGGTCATGTCACAAAACCCCTAGATACCAAAAAATCACGTAAGCTCGTCGTAGGACATTTGTATATGAAAAATATAGTGTGCAACTTATGTAAAAAAACGTTACTTCTTCTTGAAAGTAGGAGAAAGACTGCGGCTTTTATCTGAAAACTTCCTTACTCATGAAATAATACACTGCTTTTTACTTTTGTTACATGAATATTTTTTCATGGACTTGCAAATTACTGTCATACATATATGAGTCATGCATAAAGAAAGAAAAATACTGAATTGTCATGCGTTGTAGTAGAATAATTAATATAATTACACGAAATACTGATATTGAATAGCGTTATTGCAACGATAACACTAGTATGGAGTTTTATAATTGCCAAACGTTTTTCTGTAATTGTAAAATAACTAAAATTTACTTTAACGTCATATTAAAATACATACCTATATAATTTTTATTTAAGTACACTAAATACAGGTGTCCTCTAAGGAAACCGACAAACTTTTACCATGTATTCTAAGGGCCATTCTAAGTGAAAAAAGTTCATATGAACTATGGACCAATTCTTCTCTGTTTTAGAGATATCGACAAAAATATATAAACAAATAAACAAAAAATAAAACAAGTGTTATAATAAATGTTCGCCCCTATTAACTAGGCATGTTCTTCAAATAGAATGCTGTCAATTAATTCCTGGAAGTTCTTGAAAAATTTAGAGGCCCCGTTTTTATCTCCCGCTGCCCTTGTTAAAGGGATCGTGCTAAAAATCGCATATATGTTGATAAATGACCATGGTTTGACGTCCCTAGAATCCAATTTCTACAACGACGGCAGCCCCTCCATGTAAGATATTTTATTTGAAATATAAGCTCCAAGCACACCTTAGACAGCACTAACTAGCTGACACCATCCCCATTAAAATTTCAGAAAAATGAAAGAAAAAATCAACTTAGCCACCATTATATTTTTCTATATTGTAAAACATACATTAAATAATTACTAAACTAGCAATATGCTTCAACGAAAGTATGTAAATCAAAATCTAATTTTTAACTACATATATTACTTAAATTCGGGGGAGGCTAAGTCGATAATAACCCCCTAGGATAAAATTTTTGTTTAGAAAGCTAACTCCGGATACTTTAGATCTAGTATCATCCAGCACCAGTGGTATCTGATTTAGCACAGGATGTTTATAATTCCAACGGCTTGATAATTGTCAATCCCCTCCACAAATAAATTTTATTAAAAACAAAAAAATCTAGCACCAGATACCGCAGGGTAAAATTTTTATTTAGAAAGTCAGATCCGGATATTTCAGATCCAGCATCACCCTGCACCAGTGGTATCTCATTTAGCACAGTATGTTTATAATTCCAACGGCTTGATAATTGTCAATTCCCTCCACAAATAAATTTTATTAAAAGAAAAAAAACTAGCACCAGATACTGCAGGGTAAAATTCGTATTTAGAAAGCCAGCTCCGGATATTTCAGATCCAGCATCACCCTGCACCAGTGGTATCTGATTTAGCAGAGTATGTTTATAATTCCAACGGTTTAATAATTGTCAATTCCCCTCCACAGATAAATTAAAAAAAAAAAAAAAAAAACTAGCACCAAATGCAAGCTTCAGTGGTGAGTGATTTAGCTCCATCTGTTTACAATTCGACCTTTTAATCATTCTTAGCCCGACCTATAAGTGATTTTTGCCTGAAAAGCTAGCTCAGGACACTTCAGTCATCAGCACTATCTATTTATAACTCCGACGGCTTGATAATTGTAAACAACAACAACAAGGAAAAATTAAAACAAAACAATATAAAACTGTTATGAAAGGTCACATTTTTCGGTTTATTTTTATAATTCATTTTGCATAATTTTACAAAACAAGAAGGCATTTTAATATCTTCTTTAAAAAAATATATTCACACACGCACACACGAAACTACGAAACACAAATGTTACAAAACTAGGCAATCTTAATAAATTATTAAGAAAAGTCAATACTACTATTATACTCCTTAACTCAAAGAAACAGGTTATGATAGGTTGTTTAAAAATCAAAACAATGATGAATATGGCAGTACAACAGTTTACAAGTGACACACCTTTAAAATATCCCTAAAGTGCAAACCTGAAATAATGAAATACACTTGAATTAGAGTAGTATGGCGGTCTCCTGTCGAGCGCCGGATGTGCCTATGTTTTGATATAGGACATAAGCTTTCCCGGTTTATATTTAAGGTGGGTTTATGCTGAAAAATTTAAGAATAGGAATAAAAATAAGAATAGTGTTAAGAATAATTTTAAACATAACGATAAGTGGTGTTTATGCTGCCAGTTATAAGAATAAGCGTAAGAATAAGAGTAGTGATATTAAAGTTTTTAGGTTAGTGAAAAGTAGTTACATTTATTATTCTCATAGTGGTAGCAGCGTTGATTTGACATTTATAAGATTTATAATTTTATTATTATTTTTTTTTTAATTTGTTAAAATGAAGTACAATCAAAATATTATTTTGTCTGCACTAATTCAATTAATTGGGAAAGAAGGGAATTCATCACTAAATTTGACATAATTATGTTTCGTCAACACCGATTATTATGAATGAATAATGAATGACCATTGATGTATTATAACTAACGTTAGTTATAATACGTCAATGTGAATGACCAATTTTTTTGTTTGAAGTATTTGACAGTTGACACGCATGCGCTCTTCGCTTACAGGAATAAGAATAAGGCGTAAAGTTAAAAGTAAACGAACTTTGGCTTATTCCTTATTCTTATTTCTTATTCCTTATTCTTATTTCTGCAGCATAAACCGAGTCGTATGTTATAACTGTTTTAACTTTATCACTATTCTTATTCTTATTTTTATTCTTAAATTTTGCGAGCATAAACCCACCATTAGTTCAGTGGGTAAAACATGTTTTGGGAAAAAACTCTTTGCACATAGATTGCACTGAACATGTAAATGCCTTGCCCGCCTTGCCTTATACATTATCCTAACGAACAAACCTTGTGCAGGAAGTTGGTGCGCCTCACAGTGTCCATTTCTTACTCTGTATAAATTCCTACTTCACGCGCTCAAAAATTTAAAAAGTAAAAATTGAATCGGAATAGATTAAATTATTGGTGTTATTTTTATATTGATTTATAATTTGAAGTCCGGAGTGTACTTTTTAAATTTGCAAGCACGCGAAGTAGGAAGTTGTGTAGGGCGAGAAATGTATATATTTTATAATTTACATGTTACATGTTCTTGTAAGCTGGTCTCGATTTTGAAGTATCCGGAGCTAGCTTTTCAAACAGTATTCATTTATACAGTGAGTATATTTAACGTGGAACATTGTATTTGTCATATCCATGGTTACGACTTGACATTTGATTGACAGCAATGTATTTGCCTGTCCCATTTAAAATGAAACAAAGGGAACGAATTTGACATTTGACAAGACGTCAATAAAGGTTAATTTTGTTTAAATAATTATACCTGCATTCTAAATTAAAATTAGTTGTAGAAAAAATATTGTGAGGTTGTGCCCGAGTGGTTTTCTGACTCAGCTAAATTTCTTACAATAGACAGACAAATACATTGTTGTCAATCAAATGTCAAATTACAACTTATAGGAAAATTTAGATGTAGGAAAAAAAAACTGTGTGCACCTTGTGCCCGAAATATGTTTAGTTCTCATGAGTGATTTTCTGACTCCGCTAAATTTCTTACAATATTTAAATATAATACTTCTGTCAGATTCGTTCCCTATGTTTCATTTTAAGTGGAACGGGCAAATACATTGCTGTCAATCAAATATGGATATGACAAACCCAATGTTTCACGTTAAAAAATACTCACGGTAGATGGAGCTAATAATTATTAATACGTTGAATTACAAACAAATGGCCGTAGATCAATTACCAATGGAACTAGGTCTGAAGTATACGGAGCGTCTGGAGCTAGCTGATTAAACATAATTCATTATAGACGGGGTTACGATTATTAAGACGTTGAGTTATAAATAGATGGAGCTAGATCAGTTACTACTGGAGCTAGCTTTTTAAATAAATAATATTCGTTTGTAGAGGGGGTTCACAATTATTAAACCGTCGGAGTTTTAAATAGATAGTGCGAGATTACTTACTACTAGAGCTAGCTGAAGTGTCCGGATCTAGCTTTTCAAGCAAAATTTATTTATAGATCGGGCTAAGAATGATTAAAAGGTCGATTTGTAAATAGATGGCGCTAAATCACTGACCACTGAAGATAGCCTGGTGCTAGGTTTACAGTATCTGGTTCTAGTTTTAAATGAAATTTATTTGTGGAGGGGATTGACAATTATCAAGCCGTTGACGCAATAAACATACGGTGCTAGTGCTAAATCAGATACTACTGGGGCTGGATGATGCTAGATTTGAAGAAAGTATCCGGAGCTAGCTTCTAAATAAAAATTATATCCTAGGGGGGTTAATAACGACTTAGCCTCCCCTGAATTTAACTAATGATATATAGTTAAAAATTAGGTTTTATTTACATACTTTCGATGGAGCATATTGGTGCTAGTTTAGTAATTTAATGTATGTTTTACAACATGGAAAAATATGATACTGGGGCTAAGTTGATTTTTTAAATTTTTTCTGGAATTTTAATGGGGATGGTGTCAGCTTTAAATTTAAATTTATTAGAGCTAGTTAGTACTGTCTTAGCGTGCCCCGATCTTATATTTCAAATAAAATATCTTACATGGCGGGGCTACCGTCGATTTCTTTAAAACTGAAAAGAATTTACTCATAGTTTATATGAATTTTTTTTCTTAGAATGACCCCTAGAATACATGGTGAAAATTTGTCGGTTTCCTCAGAGGAAACCCTGTTTTTATATTAGTTGTTTAAATCTCTCATTTTTAATTTCCAAATAAAAAAATTCTACTAACCTAAACACATACGTGGGCCTTCTCCAAAAGGTAAGTAAGTGTACTTAGGTCTGGTATTTTTTGCTTCTTCTGAGAACCTTTCAGGGTCGAATTTCTCCGGTTCTGGATAATAAGCAGGGTCATGATGAATCGCATGCAAAGGAATGATAATTGATGTTCCTTCTTCTATCAATACATTTTTCCCAGATCCAACGCCTTTCGGTGGAGGGAAAGTGAAAGGTTTTGTGCAAACTTTTGATAAGAAGCCACCTGGAGGATGCTTACGAAGAGTTTCTGGAAAAATTAAACAAATTTTTTAAGAAATTTATGTTTCATAAATACATGGAGTACAAGTAATAGAATATTACATGGCGAGAAAAGTAAGAAGCTTATTACGAGCGAATGGACAAGTGACTCACGAGCCGTTAGGCGAGTGTGTAATCTATGAGAACGTAATTGCTTTACAACTAGAGCGGTGTACTATTCTTTTTCTTCGACCATAATTTACTAAATTTTATTTATTAATTTGTATATTAGCTTTTATATTTGCAGTAAGAGGTTATGTAAAGGTTATGTCTACATTATGACAGATAATTATTTGTTATACGTCAAATTAACTGTTTTTACAAATAATGTTGCCAACATAATTCGGATTTTTGCTAACCCACTAAGTGGGAAACGCGTGATTTTATGTATGTATGTATGTATGTATAATTCTAGTGAGAAACGGAAATTCTTATGCTAACTGATACGTAATATACAGAGTGATACAAGATAACTGATTCAGTTGGCAATCAGAAAAAAAATATACTTCAAATTGGCAAGACAAAAATTTACGTCCTGTTGCTGATACGGCTGATAATGGCATTTGAAAATTTAAATTTGAGTACTTTTACAATTTTTCATTAAAATGGTTTTTGTTTCCCGTACATCCTTTCATTTCCTACATAACGTATGTCTCATAAGTTTTGGCACAAATTTCAACAATTTTTTTTTTGTAGAAAATAATGCTTTTACTTGAAGTGTTGTACTACATAATAATTAACAGTTTCATTAGCAACTAATTATAAACTTAAATTAAATAAAGAGGTTTCTACAAGGCGCAACTTTCTGCGGACTCCTATCATTAGGTTTTGGACGGCATTTAAATCGATTTCTCGGACTTTTCTATATACTCTGCGTCGAAGTTCCTCCTCATTTTGGACTTCCCATCTATCATAGTAAACTTTACGAGATAAAATAGCCAAAAAATGGGACGAGCCTGGGGAAGGTTGGAGAGATTGTCATTCCGCGGAACAAATGATAAGTTTCGGTTTGCTAGCCAAGTTTGGGCCTGTCTTGCATTGTGACAAGATACAAGGTCTGGCCAGAACATAATATCGTCCCCAGCATGTTCTTCTTCAATAAAATTAACCAATCTCGTTAGGCAATTATGGATATACCTTTGACTATTTAGTGCTTCACCTCTTACTCGGCCCACATAAAGCCTGGATACACCCCTTATAGTAATGGCGCACCAAACCAACACCGTATCTGCGAATTTGGCTTTTTGTTTATATCTGACATTATTAGGGACTTCTTTAACATTGTCAGTATAAAAACAATAATTTCCTTTCATTTCGGAGTTACTCAGCGTGAATTATTTTTAATCATCCATAATTATCACGCGGTTATTCGCAAAATGTACCCTTCTTAGATTACGGCAGCATAACGGGATTCTGGCTAGTTGGTTGGCGGTATATTTCGTGTTCTAAATTTTTGACCATTCCGTGACAATTCCGGCGATATGGTGTCTTTGGATGTTCGATACTGGCGTGTCAGTTTTTCTAATGAAGAACCAAGTCTGTTCTTTGCTCTTCTTACTAATGCTTCAGCTCTTACTCTGGTAAAAATTTTAGGTCTTTCACTTTTTGGCCGGTTTAAACATGGAATACCGTGCTCACATTCAGAAATTGTCCGATAAATGGTTCTTCGGGATATATATTTATTTTCAAAAAATCGTAATATTTCGGCTTTAGGAACTTGCCCAACTGAACTATATAATACTCTTTCGGGTTTCTAATTCATATGCCATATCTACATAAATGACTCACAATATTGAGATTTCAAAGTTAAGATAAGATGTTAAACATTTTTTTTGTTTCCATAGTAACTTGTAATTCTCTTGTTATTACTGATTTTATAGCATATAATCTAAAGTATTCCAATCACTTGAAATCCTATTACCTGTCCGGCCCCTGCTCTGACATAAGCAATTTATAATTATTGTAAAAATGACTACCCTACCAATAACAGCAATAATAAACAACGACATACCAATTAATAATGCTACAGACATAGCAAACACACAAGCGAAAAAATTCGAGAAATATTCAAGTGATGAATACTACTCCGATGTATTCAGGAACTATAAACCCTAAACCCCCAAACAAACAAATAACTGAAGAAGAACTAAAATCAACTATAAATGAACTGAAGAACAAATGCAGCCGAGGGCCCGACAATATTTCTTATGAACTCATCAAACACCTTCCTGTCAAAATCCTCAATTTCATCCTACAGATCTTTAACCACATATGGACCTCTAAAACCTTCCCTAGACAGTAATCCCAATCCCTAAGCCTAGGAAAAACAAAAAAAGAAAAAACCCGAAAATTACAGACCCATTGCATTATCAAACAACTTATGCAAAATTTTTGAAAAAATAATTAATAAAAGATTAATCTGGTATTTAGAAAAAAATAACTTTCTTACGAATACACAATGCAGATTTCGACAAGTAAGAAGCACTAGGGACCATATAATACACCAAATCTCCGAGGCACAAAAAGCTTGCATGAACAAACAACAAACACCTTATTGTTCTTCTGTTTGACCTTCACAAAACATATGACTCAGTTTGGAAACACCTCATCTATATAAAGAAAATTTAAGTGAAAGATCATTCAATGTAAAAGTAAACAGGTAAATATCTGACATAAACAAAACGGCCTACCTCAAAGAGCAGTACTTTCTGTTACCCTATTTTTACTGGCCATAAACTCCATTCATAAACATATTCAAAAACCTGTTAAAATTCTACTATTTGCTGATGACATAATCATATTTTGTAAAGACTGAAATATTAAAAGTACTCTGAACAACCTACCAAAAGAAATTAGGAATATAGAAAAATGGTCTCGCAAAACACGTTTCACTTTTTTACCGGAAAAAACAAAAGCAATCCATTTCACGAAACTAAGAAAAAGGATTCACCACTGTCAGCTGAAAACGAACAAAAAAATCTAATTCGTCAGAAAAGTGAAATTTCTTGGAATGACAATCAATAAGAAATTAACATAGAAACAACACCTTACAGAACTCAAAAGCGAATGCAATAAAAGGATTAATCTGCTAAAAACCCTGGCAAATCAAAACTTGGGCGTAGTTAAGCATACAAACATATCAACATAAACGTACCATCAGACACCTCACACACACCATTGCAATCCCACATTCAAAACATCTTTTCATACCTAAACATTGAACTAACCTACAATAACTCGTCACACAATTACCCAGAAATCCCACCTTGGCTTCCTGCCCCGCACATCTTTAAGCTAGAATTCACACAATATCCGAAAGAGACCACAAACAGAAAAATTCATGCAATTATTCAACAACAACATCGAAAATAACAGTCTCCGAAAAATAAGCTATACCGACGGTTCTCAGCCAAATAACGGGAGCAGCATTTGTCAAAGAAGAAGAAAGTTTTAAACACTGTTTACCCAGCATCTCAAGCATTTTCTCCGCTGAACTCTTTACCATCAATCAAGCACAGAAATTCTACCATTTCACAACAACCCTGTCATGTTTATATGGACTCCCTCCCACGTCAACAATCCAGGAAATGAAAAAACAGACACCGCCATACTAGTTGAAAACATCACCAACGTACCACGTACCTATTACAAAGAACGAATTAAAGAATCACATTAAAACTCAAACAGAACACATGGACAACAAGCGGAACGAAATAGGACCAAATAATTATAAGCGCATAGGCTATACCAAACTTACCCACAGCCACCTACTATCAAGAACAACCCCCTAGCATGTGACAACTGTAATACCACACTGTCCATCAGATACATAGTAGAGGAATGCCCACAGTACCAGGCAGTGTTGCCACATTCGGATGTAACGAATTCGGGAGATTGTTCGTAAAATATCGGTAGATTTCGATAATTTTCGGTAGATTATTTTTTTTTGCAATATTTTAATGTATAATATATTTGTCGTGTTTGTTTTATTGATTTTTTATACAAAACACTAACATAAATGAATAATTTTATTTATAAAAAAATATAAATTTATATAAAAACAAGAAAAAGTTCTTATGAAGATTGATGGATATATTTCATGTATCTTCATAAGAATTTTTACTTTTTAAATTAGAATCATCATTTTGGCAATAAGATTGAGAAATCGGGAATTCCCCTAGTAATGTTTGTACAATTTGTTAATAGAGCAAAAAGAGCGGTGAGGAAGTTGACTACCTTTAATTTAAATTTTACTAAATAATAAATTTTGGACATAATATAATCAGAAATTTTGTCAATCAACAAATTCGGTAGAAATCGATGGTCTTTCGGTAGATCGGTAAATTCAAGAGGAAATCGGTAGATCTACCGAAAAATCGGTAGAGGTGGCAACACCAACACTGGTACCAGGGTTCCGATTGAGCAGTTGCAAATCATACCAACATTTTAAAGCAAAACGTATTAAAATTTCATAAAAAGTACTATACATTTTAAAACTTCAAATCACACAATTAAACATGAGAAAAGCTGTTTTCTAATTATCATATTAAAAATTTCAAAACATGTAATAACAAAATGTTATTAATCTATGACAACAAATAACTGAAAAATAAAAATTTGATTCTTTAAATAAATTGTACTTAATACTAATTGAAGTCCATAACAAACAAAAAGTAAAAGATAGAAATTTTGAACTGTAGTTGTAAGGATTTTTTTATTATCTACAGAAAAACACAAACCGTACTAAATTGTTCAAAGTGGTACTAGGGTACGACCTTTTTGTAAAAAGTACTGACAATAGTACAATTGTACTGAGAATCGCAACGCTGCACAGTAAACAAAAAGGAGACAATTCAACATCCCCACCAACTTGAGACGAGCACTAGCCAATAACCAACAAGAGGAAGAAAACATAATACTATTTCTTAAAGACACGTAACTGTACAATAATATATAACATACATATGTACACTAAACAAAATGTAAAAATACTATACAAATAGTAAATTAGAATGTACCAGGATTCAAATAACCATAGAAGTTGAAGAAAAAATGATATGCCAATAGTATTCCGGCCTTTACCAGATGTAGTGCAAACTGTGGAATAAAAGATCTCCAGGATGGTATTGCTAACTGAATCAGTTATTTTTGATTACTCTATATATTACGTATTAGTTTACTTTTTTATAACGTGACATGTACAGTAATTTTTTTGAAAGAGTTCCGTCAAGGTGATTCGTGAACGAATTAACAAAATGACACATTTTTCTCGCTCTTTTGCAATGCCTAAGAATCGTATGCGACAAGGATGGATATAACACGCGTCTTTCAAAAAATCGTATTGTTTCGACTAAGTTAGAACACTCCATTTTAAAATGATGCTTGTTGTTGATAATACTTTCGTTCTAATGTAAATTTATTTATTAATTCAGATATATTTCCTTGATTCCCGTACGAATATAGTAGTTTACGTAACAAGCTTCCAAAGCTCGCCTACGGCTCGCTCTGGAATATGCTTGCTCACCCAGTAAAGTATCACTTTCAGGTCATGTTGGGTACAATATTTTTTTTTTGCGATCCTGAAAAAAGAATAAAAAAGTATTATTTTATTTTTTACTGCGAGCAAATAAGAAATAAATAAACAACTGATCTCCATGAAACATTTAGCTTTACCGGTCCCGGGATCGGGAAAGTACTTTCCGATTCCTTATAGACAACTTTCCGAGCTAGCTCAGCAAAGAAGGACTTTCCGGTCTAAATAAGAGCTCATTTTCTGGGCGATCGCGAAAAAATGTTATTTTCTGCCAGTGTCTCTTGACACTGTCAGTATCTTATTTATCAGATATTTGTTTTTACATTTGCTAATAAACTTACTAGTTGATTTAGTTTTGAATTTTGAATGCTTTTACAGTAATATATGCAAGGCGTTTTCGTAAAGTCAGTCGGAGTTTTCCGACGGATCTATTTGATGACGTCAAAGATATATCAGCTTAGGTGCATTCAATGGAGTAAGCAAATCAAGCAAATGCAAACGAGACTTGTTGCTTAGTTTCTTGAACGATTTGTTAGCTATATGTCAAAATATCAGCCACAACTTTCATCCAGAAATTTAAACAGCTGTCATATATAACATGTGTATAATTGTGTAACTCTCGTATCTCTTTTCTTGGTCTACGAAGTTATGGAAACATCCATCATTAAATTCTCAAAGTATTTTTAACATGTGGTTGACAACCACACACCATATAAAGAAATAGATACACTACAATTTCACCAATTTCATGTAGGTATAATTTGTATTTCCCGCCATTATATTTGGCAGTTAGCAAGACAAACGAGAAAATTATTGCTTGTGTTGCTTGCTTGAATTGAATTTGAATGCACCTATTTATCCGATTATTGAAGCTTTTATGAATGCGTCAGATCTGTATATGCATTGATATTTAAATATGAGGTTATAGAAGAAATTTAACTCTTAGACTAGGAATGGTTAGGAGACAGGGCATATTGACATGCATGTTTCCAAACCATTTGTGCGATTTTGACACTTATTTCATTGCCAGAATCAGCTGGTACCGCATAGTCGACCAGTTAAATACTGTTATGTTACAATAAGCAAATCTAAAATATTTGGTTACCCATAACATAAATAAAGCAATTTAAAACTAAGAAAACTAAACACGTATTTATCTGAGAACGTCAGAAGATAAAATGGTGATTGATAACGGTAAGGTGACACTTCTTGACATTGAAAACTTATTCGTTCGACTGCACACGTATGTAACACATCTGGCCGACTATGCGGTTGTATCTTATTTTGACATTACAATAAGGTCGAAAGTCGGTAAGATGATTTTGAAAGTCTTCTTCTTCTTACGGCGAAGTACATAGCTTGCCCTGTCTCCCCTCTATTGTGGTCTAGGGTTTAAATAGTTAAAATGGATAAGAAAATAGCGCTTGTTTCTGTAGTTGTATATAATTTCATATGAACGACTCAAGTGAGACTGAGAGCTCACTTTGAATCATTTCCTTAGATTATTTCAATCAGAAATTGTTTCATGAGGTAATTGATTTGTTATTTGTTCATAATAAATCATAAAGACTTAAGAAATAGGGTGACCAACTCTTCTAGAAGCTTAATCCGGAGGTTTTTTCCACTAATAAAAAAGGGCGGAATTTCTTGGAAATATACTCGTATATGCTATATTTCGAACAAAACACAATTTATAGCGATACAAAATTAAATTATTTATAGGAACAATGTGGGAACTAGATTTCAATTTTATTTATACTTTTATTGGGCTTTAAGTTCCTTAGGGTTGCGGAAGTATACGTATACATTCGCAACCTCTTTTACATTACAATTCACGGACGTTTCGGCCATTGATATGTGGCCATCTTCAGCATAAATTGTTTAAATTTTCAATATTTAATATAAATTTTGCGACGAAACATATTGCGAAATTATATTGGCTATCAATGAAGCTAAAAAACATTTAGCCATAGTAGCACGTAGGAAGTCACAAATGACAAAAAACACTTTAAATTTGGATTATTTTATATTTTAATGCAAAGATGTTTATCTTCAAACACATTCTATTTGTTTTTTTTTTTTTGATTATCACTGGAAATAAATTCTAAAAATTCTTGACACGTCATATTGAAGTTTAGTTTTGTGCACAGCTCTGCGTTAACTATCTCAATTCTCATTAGGTTCCTCTCGTCAGTCCACTAATTGTTCATAAGAGAAAAATCCTTTCCACGTATGCATTGCTGACGGGAACTGACAGTATTTTCGACATTATTTTAAAAGTTCAGTAAAATTTGAACTTTGAAAAATTTTTGCCCACACTTTCTCCAATGGCATTTCTTGAAAGGAAATTTATGCATCGGATTTCAGTTTTATAAGAATATTGAACAACAGTGAAATTTTGTCATATAAAAGATCTTCATCGATATCATCTATTTTGCACATATTCGACGAAATGGGGCGCTACTGCCGCTATTAAAAATAAACAGTATTCTCAATAAAGAGCGGTAAACACAAAACCGTAAATCCTATACCACACATGTTAACCCGGAGATTAGGTAGTAAAACCCGGAGTCTCCGGGTCAAACCCGGAGGGTTGGTCACCCTATTCACAAAGTGCGAACTGCCATATTTTCTTTAGAACTCGCTATAGTGCTGCAATGTTTATAATTAGAAACATTTAAATAAAATACAATTTCTGAAACACAAATGTTTACAATTTTAAATTTGCGCGCACAATCTGTATTAACCCTGCACATGGATCAGGGTCAGGGTTGAAATTTTTTGATTAGTGATTCGGTCGAGACGAGACGAGAAATTCATTGTCTCGTCTCGTTTCAAATTCATAAAATTATGTCTCGTCTCGTTTAATAGAGTCTCGTCTCGGCCGAAATTCTCGCCGAGATTTGTCGACGGAAATTTAATATGTATATTTTGGTCCCATACACTAATTATTAAATTTATACAATTTTGCATCAATAGCAATTTGAACAAAAAGATTCATATTTGTCGTTTTATCTGTCAAAATTTGTTATAACCTAAAACTTCTGCAAATTTTATTACGTTATAATTTTATTAATTTAATATTTATCAAGCATTTTCTAATCTGTTATAAAACATTAAAAAGAAAATAACGCTAAAAACCTTAGCTAACAAATTCTGACAGAAAAAATGTCAAGTACTTTATTATCTTTTTGCTCAAAAATGCCATAAGCTATTGCTATTAATATAAAATTGAATAAATTTAACAATTAATTTATTAGACCAAATATTACATAATTTACACGTTTTTGGTTTCAATTTTTATCTTTCTATTGATACCACAACCTTCGTTCTAAGTTAAAACGGGGAGTAACAGTCTACAAAAAACTGATTTCCCATGTTAAACACCAATGGCCCGTGTTTTTTAATTAACAGTCTGTATATTATGTGTTCAAATTTGAGGTTGCCTTTTTAAATTACCTGCAATTATTATATTATTATTAATTATTATTATTAATCATTATTGTTAATTATTATCATTATTATTATTATTATTATTATTATTATTATTATTATTATTATTATTATTATTAGTATTTCATAGATGTATGTCGTGTCTGTTGACATTTGATAAGTAAAAACATAGTATAAGCATTACATTGTTAAATTATGAACAGATATAGGGTGCAACAACGTGGCATATTATAGCGAGCAAATATTAAGACATCAACCATAAAATAAACAAAGATAATGAGAAAAACAACAACCGAGAAATCTCAAAATACTTTTCGAGAATCGAGATCTCGGCAAATATATCTCGTCTTTTAAAATATTTTTTACATTTCTTCGACGAGACGAGAATTCTCGAGTACGAGACAAGACGAGAATCGAGAAATATCTCGTCTCGACAGAATCACTATTTTTGTTCAGGTCGTTTGTTCTGACTCGTCTTACTCATCGAGCATAATACTGACTAGAGAAGTAATTCCGTATGCCAACGTACCTATAGCCTGTTGTGATTGGAAGATATGTTGTAGGGGGGTTGCAGGGCTGGGACTCATGGAGTATTGCGGGCAGCATTTTGTTGTGTTATATGTCACTACTTGTCATCTTTGTAATGTTAATCTAACCCTGTTTTGCGTGTAGTCTGAGTATTTGAATGTGTCAAATTGCAATGAAAACTAATACAATAAACAAAATGTGACTTTTAGGTTTCTTGCTAATAATGATCTAAGAGAAAAGAGACTTAAATTTATTGGAAATAAAGATGATTTACATGTTTCAAAAGCAGCAACTAGTCATTATTTTGTAAAAAGGTTAGTACAAATATTAAGATAATAAGCAGCCCGCATTACACCACGGCTGCCGTCCCCGCAAATCTCCCCACTCGCTTATATCTCGATCACAACAAACACCGTAAGGCGGCCTCTAGTTCAGATCAGAGTGAATTTACGAACATGACATTGCATATATGTAAATAGATATGGTTGTCTCTGCTGCATTGAATTAATCCGATCGACTTAGTACAGTAGTATCTTATGTACTCTCATAGAAACTAAGCAAACGACACTCCTAAATTTGACAAAATGGGCGGAGCTAAAATCTTCATTCATAACAGAGGCGTGCAATGCGTTTCTGTTGGGTGTGCAGATTTTTTTTAAAAATGTATTGTGTAGGTGGGTGGAATTTTAGGTTAACAATTCAGAATTATCTTATTTTTTTATACTATGTCCCTTCTATAAAATGGATTATTCCCTCCCTTTGTAAAAACATGCACCCCGAGTGTGGTGTAAAGACCTGCACTTGCCCGACAATGCACACATTCGCTGATAGACAACCAAACATCCTTCTTTAGCTTATTGTCCCATAATTGTATCAATATTTTTATATTTTGTATATCATATATTAAGATCAAATCAATTAAATAATTTACATTTTAATACAATAAATTTTGAAATTATTCGCAGGGTGTGCAGTGCACACCTTGCACATACGGGGTTAGTTAAAAGTATGGAGACGGCGATTTATTGTCGTTAATATTCATTTTAGGAAATTATGTTCAATACAAAAGTTTTTTAAGAAATTTTGATCTACATTTGAGTCTATATCACATGAACCTACTGTTCGTAAATACTTGAACCGGTGTTTTTCCTTGTAAAAATGTTATTAAAATAAATTGAAAAACAAAAAAACAAACATACTGCTGCAAAGAGAAAAAACACGCTATCGAATGGTAGAGTAAAATTAATAGGTTCCCATTTAAAAAAATTACGCGGACAAGCGTAACTCAAAAACAAGTGAAGAAAAAAAAATTCAAGTATTCTCAAATATAGATCAAAATTTCTTTAAAAACTTTTGTATTGAACATAATTTCATAAAATGAATATTAACGACAATAAATCGCCGTCTCCATACTTTTAACTAACCCTGTATAATACTGCACGCCACAGATTTATAGAATTCGTAGATGACTTGATCGGACTTTTTTAAATATTTTACTGTACAATGCCAATGCACATCGTTTGTTATAAGCAGGGCATCCAACCCATGAAAAACTGGATTCGGTGTAGGTTCAGGTTAATTTGTTTTTTGAGAGATAGATTCGTGTGCGGTTCGTTTAAGGTTTGTTTAAGCATTAACAAAATCTGCGATTTTGTTCCGGGTACTGGGTTAAAAATTTAATTAATGTTTTTTGAATAACAACCTTTTTATACAAATAATTAAAATGCGAGTTGGAATTTATGATTCATCGCAAGACAAGAATATTTTCAAGACCAGTCAACACAGGTAGCAACGAAGACGTCGAACGCGTCGACGATCGGCTGTATTACGATTACGCCTACGTTTTGAAATGAAAATGAAGTTGAACCAGAGCTGAACCCTAAACCCGAATTTTAAAATCCGCTTCGGTTCCAACTCGGGTTCAATTGAAAAATATATATGAGGTTCGGTTTTGGGTTTGGATTCGGTAAAATGTTACGGTTTGATTTCGGTTTGGTTCGGTTCAGGTTTGGGTTCGGTTCGTGTTTGGGTTCGGTGCCCTGATTATAAGCATGTTACTTATAAGTAGGAATGTCATACGTCCGGTTTTAAGCTCGTCTCCCGTTTGGTCTATTGGTAAGAGCCAACAAAGTGTCTGACATCTGGTGGCAAAATAAAACATATAAGTTGCAGGGAAAACGTTGTGCTGTCATACAGGGTTATAAGTAAACATGACCAGCAAATCGAAGAGATATTGTTCTGTACCGCAAATTTATGCTTCAAAACATTATTAGATTGTTTTTGTAGTCAATAAAAGAAAAATATTGAAAAAAAAAATGATATAGCAAGCTAAAAATTACAGCAAAGAAAATTCGACAAAACCCCTGTACACAGAAGAAAAATAGAGAGACGTTACCTGTAACCTGTAAGTAGTAACTATTATTCTTTAATATTATATATTTATTTTAAATTGTTTATAGGAAAGACAGGGAAGAAGAAAAAATTACAAAAATATCAGAAATTGAGCAAGAGGAAGATGACGTGCAAAACAAAGAACTTGATGTGCATTTGTATTTAGTGTTATTATGATTGAGTTGTTAGCCCCTTTCAAATTAGATGTTTGAACACACAGTTAATTTATTTCTATATTATTCTGTTTATCTGTCTTATATCCGCACAAGATAAAATGTCCAGCTAAAAATAATTAAATAAGTAGTTAACATGCAGATAACCTCAATTTTGAATCTTATTTTACCCTTATATACTGCTTCTCCTTCGACCATAGGCCGCACAGCATCATTTAAATAAATGTATATATCTGACATTACGATAAATATATTTGATTTCAATTAAAAATAATAAAATATCCTCAAAACAAAGCCTCAAAACACAACTAGCACAAACGTAAAATATAATGTTTTCCCTATAAGTCGGTCATTAGTGCTGCCATCTTTAGGATGTGGCTCTCCAGGATAATGAGTCCCGGTTTTTTTAATATATGAATTTTAATATTAATAAATAATCACTTTTGAGTGTCACCATTAAAAATGTAAGAACTAAAAGTTTTACTTGGTATGGTCATGTTTGCGATTGTTTGATAGTGCCTAGGGTTTATTGTGATTGTAAAATCTTAAAATTAATAATTAGTTTTCATTTTGTGAAATATTTTATAATTTATATTATTAAACACCTTCCTTATACAATGCCGAAACGAAAATGCACGTTTACGGAAGAAATTTTGAGAAAGTGAAAGATGATCAAGTATTATATAATATAATTAATTACAAAAATAACAGTGTATTACTATTACTATTTTTATCTTCGAGCATATACTGACTAGAGGCCGCCTTACGGTGTTTGTTGTGATCGGAACATATGCGGAAGCTGTGGTGTATTGCGGGCTGCGTATTGAAGCCGTGGTGTATTGCTGGCTGCATATTATCTTAATATTTGTACTACCGTTTTTACAAGTAATGACTAATTGCTGTTTTTGAAATATATAAATCACCTTTATTTTCAATAAATTTCAGTCTCTTTACTCTTAGGTCATTATTAGCAGTAAACCTAAAAGTTACACTTTGCTTAATATGTATTATTTTTTTTTTAAATTCCAGTAACTTATACATGAAACGAAATATTCATACATTCTTTCTATTTTTTATTACAATTTGATATACTCCGAGATATACTCACAAACTACAAGCAAAAAATAACGTTAAGTTACAATAAAATGACAAGTAGTGACATATAACACAACAAAACACTGTCCACAATACATCACGACTTCCAGCCCCCCCTTCTGCATATCTTCCGATCACAACATCCTATGCATTGGTATAGGGAATTACTTCTCTAGTCAGTATATGCTCGAAGATTTTTATTAAAATGAAAAATATTCCATAAACTTTCATATAAAATACTTAAAAAAAAATGTGAAACCGGCTCATTTATCCATTTTTTGTGAAAAATGTTATACGTTAATTACGAGTACTCGTATATTATTTCAAATTTAATTTATCATTTCTTAATCAAGACTGCGACCAGAAATACGCAACTCATCTACAGGCGATCTGGACTTAAAGTGTAGTAAGTACTTCTGCCAGGTAAACTTTTTGCGGGGCTGGAAGTCATGGTGTATTGTGGGCTACTTGTCATTTTTCTGTAACTTAACGTTATTTTTTGTTAGTTTGTAAGTATATTTCGGAGTAACTATATCAAATTGTAATGAAAAATACAAAGAAAGTACGGATATTTCGTTTCATGTATAAGTAACTGGGTTTTTGTTTTTTACAAATAATATATTAAACAAAGTGTAATTTTTAGGTTTCCTGCTAATAATGACGTAAGAGTGAAGAGACAGAAATTTATTTTAGTTAGTCATTATTTTGTAAAAAAAAGTAGTACAAATATTAAGCTAATACGCAGCTCGCAATATACCGCGGCTTCAATACGCAGCCCGCAATGCACCACGGTTTTCGTCCTCGGAAATTTCTCCTTTCGCATATGTTCCGATCCCAACAAACAACGTAAGGTGACCTTAGTCAGTACATGCTCGAAGCTGCTCGAAGCTGCCATCCGTGTTCACGATACACCAATATCAATCAATTTTGTATTAATTTTTGTATATTTTAATATTTCTAAACTTCTGTAGACTTGAAAATGGTCGTAATCATGACCGAAACGTCGTTCTAATTGTAATAAATAAACAATTACGCATCGATCGAAGCTTTTAAATCAAAGAATCCTTACTACCCCAAATAAAAACAAAGAATAATTTCAACTTTATGTTTTTGTTAACAGGATTAATTTTTATGTTTTACATATAATTCCTTATTTATATAATAAAGGTTTATTTTTGTCTAATATACCTATCATGTGTCCTCTTTTTTGCAAAATAAAACCTGGTCACCCTATTTACAATATCAGGCACGAAAATAACACTCACACAGTTTTTATCAGACATATCGGCCATTTTCATAATTTTTCACGATACAAATGGCAGACAATAAAGTTTTTTAAATAAATAACTTGACGTCTATCAACGACGATTGTCATGCACAGTTGATTAGTTTTTATTTTGTCAAAATTAAATATTATAATGAATTTTATTATTATTTCCTCAAAATTGAATAAATTATTGTATAAACCACGTGTGTTAAGAATGTTTATTCCCTCAAAGAATTCATTCATTTCATGAATAAACATTATCTTAACTCACTTGGTGTTTAAATATCTATTAAATGAAATTTAATTATAATTTTAAAAAAATGTGTCTTAGGCCGACCGACTCATAGGGGATCAACATGTGAAATCAGTTAATTGCGAATACTCCCCAGTGTAAGATATTTAGTTGAAATTTTCTAAACTTATTGGAGAATATTAAATTTATGGATTACAGTCCAAATTAGTAAATTTAAATGAATAATATTAGAAAAAAAGAAGAACAATTGTATAATTTTCAGGATTGTTGTTCATATTCCGAACATAAAATGGTTACTAGGCAATAGTTCAAATAGCGTGTGCGCTTGGTAAATAAATAAAACTCGGAGGGACTTGGGTTCGGAACCAGTCAGCAGCAAAATTAAATTTTCAATTTTACTTCTGAAAATAATTTTTATTATTAATATGTTTTTAATTTTTTACTGAAATTTAATAATGTCGATACACTATTTTTATTATAAATGTAATTGTAATTATGTAACTGAATGTTTTAATCAGTATGATTCAGATTTTACAAAATATAATTTATGCCTCAAATAATGTTTATATTTTATTAAAATTAAAATATTAAAAACATATTAACAATAAAAATTAATTCGAGAAGTAAATTTGTTTATTATTGTGCGATCAAGCAATATGTGCCCCTGACCTCGACGCGGAAGGCACGCGCTGGTGTAAATACTCAACCAATAACATTTAAGAATTTTGCCGCGAACGCGTTAAGTACAAACAGAATAAAAGTAGAAGTGTAGTGGCGGCGGCGGCAGACGTACTAATAAATGAATTATGGAGAAGGTATAATACGTATATAATAAATGACATTGAAAGAAATGTTTATGTATTTCATTTGTGTTCTAACTAAATCCACTTTATACCACACCTCCCAAGTCAAGGCCAGGTACATATATTGCTTGATCACACTATACCAAGCGCACACGCTACCACTATGCTATCTGAACCGTTTCTTGGTAATAATTTTTTTCCGGGATATAAACAACAATCCTGGAAATTCTACAATTTTTCTTAATTTTTTCTAATATTATTTAAAATAACTAATTTGAACTGTAATCCATAGAATTAGTATCCTCCAGTAAATATACAAAATTTCAATTTAATATCTTACATTGGGCAGATATTATTCACAAATAACTGATTTCACATGTTAATCTCCTATGTGTCAGACGCCCGGTATAAAATAAAATATAATTTTTAAAACAAACGCCATTAAGAGAGCATAGGAGGCCTAGGAAAATAAGTGCATAAAATGACATTAAAATTAATAATGATCAATAAAATTTCAAATTTCTACAGTTCGTATTTATCTTCTTTTCGTTAGTCGTAGAAAAAGCATGCTGTACAACTCGAGTGGAATGTCCATATCGCATGAGGATGAAGTACGGTGTCGTGCTTTAATTTCATACTCACGCGATATGGACATCATATCCACTCTTGTTGCATAAACTACTATACCTGATACAACTTTGCTCAAATACGACATTTCGTGCACTGCATCGTACGTCATTTCCCCTCCAGTTTTTTTCAAAACAGTGTCCACCTCACTTTGAAGTTTTGCTTGAATGTCTGAGTTTTTAGCAAGTTCGTATAAAATAAAGTTAAGAGCTCCGGAAGATGTTTCAAAACCATCAGCGAAAAAGGTCATTGCTTGAGCCATTACATCTATATTTGTAAACTCTATAAAATAAAAATAAATTAGAAATCTGTGTTTTGATTTAAATGTCGAGTTTACCATATTCAGTAGCTTTGTGCTTGAGGTTAAGCATCAAGTCAAGATAATCATTTCGCACGATGTTGTTCTTTTCGCGGTAATTTATAGTTTCAGATAAGATGCCCATGAACCAATTACTTACGTCGTCTGGAATCAACCTAAAATAATAGTTATATAAATCATTACCATTATCAGGGCTGGGGTACCAGCAAATTACCGGTGTTTTCTGTGATATTTTCTAAATTTTATTTTGTGAAAAATGAAATACTGTAGTAGACTTTAACTTTGCACTAGTTTTTACTTAAGGACGTGGCTAGAAACTCGAACGCAGGACCATAACAACAATCTCAGCTAACGCACAAAACTCGGCCCTAGTTTTCCAAGATTGAATTTTCTGCGTTGGGTTAGATAATGTTGGAGTGTATTTAAAGAAATGTAAACCGCGCCTATTCGCGATTTTATTTTTTTCTAAACGATCCCGCATTCGAGACTGTAGACACTTGCATTACTAAAGTATTAATACAGTAAGTCGGTGGTTAATTTTTAACTGGTTAAAAAAGTATCCAATAGTTATTGATTTGACAATTTGAGAACTAAAAATCCAATTTTTTGTAATATTGGATGTAACACGAAAACTGGGCCATAGGCGTGTAACATGGGAAAACAATTTTTCCTTACCTAAAAGTGGCCTATTGATTTTAGACAATAATGCTTCAACTAAATATTGCAGAGAATTAAAGTCTGTATTTAAATCAATAATTATATCTTCTTTTGTATCTTCCGTAACAGAGAAAAATAAATTTAAAATTTTATAGAAGTTACTTTAACGCTTCTGTATAGTGTTAGCCATGGTATTACAATAAAATCGCAAACAAATTTAATAATATTTCACCTGTCAAAACGTATGTATCAGATTGTGATATATTTTACCTGTCAGAAACGCTCTGTTTGAGTCATCATTATTGAAAATAGAGAAATATTCACACGAAGATAAGGTACAAATTGTTAAGTAGTATTTTAACGCAAATTATATTTTATAATTTCTGACACATAAAATGTCATAAAATTTGTTTGAGATTTTATTTCAGTACCACGGCTAACGCTATATAACTTTTATAAAATTCTAAATTTAATTTTCTCGGTTACGAGAGGTGTAAAAGAAAATGTGATTATCGAATTATATGCAGAATTTAATTCTCTACAGCATTTATCTGGAGCATTATTGTCTAAAATTAATAGGTCATTTTTGGGTCAGTTTTCCCATGGTAAATGCCTATGGGTCGGTTTTCGTGTTTCATCTGGTATATCAACATACTTGATTGGTTAAAATTTTAACCAGTTGTTAAAAATTAACCTCTGGGTTACAGAATAGGCTCGATAAATTCGTATCATGAAAACAACATGAAACAACAGGATGAACTAAAAATTTTAGCTCAAACGCGACTTAAAATTTTTTCGTAATAAGCGAGATATGAATTTTTAGTTTAGAATTTGACATGTTGTCACCAGTGGTCGACATACAGTAAGTTCTAAAAGGAACAAATTTTTCATGTTTGCAAAGCTGAAATATTTTTTTACATGAATGTATAGGTACATTGTATTCTTGAATAGATTATTATTAAGCATAAAAAACATAAATATAATGCATTTTTCTTAATAAATTATCGAACCTTGAAACAGTTCGATCATTGTTTGACAATATTAAATCAATGATGAAAATGCTTACTTTCATATTCTTTCAGTTATATTGACATTGAGGCGATTCTAACCTTTATTTTATCTGATTTTGAAATTTGTTATTGATCATTAATATGAAAACGACAGCATATTCCCGATCGATATATTTCAATGTGTTGTCGTTATCGACTATCATTAACTATTTTAATGATCAAATGACTTACAACATTGCAAAAAAAATTAGCCCATAGAAGTAAATGTAAGGCCTTTCTTTGCAATTATTATTGGTTATTTGCTATAGCGATGTTGCTAAGAGTTAACAATTTTGTTACAGATTTGGGGTGATTGATTGAATTACAGAATAGCCACACATGTCTTCTAAACGATAAATTTTCAAGGTAAAACTTGTTAAGAATCAACTAATCATAATTATATCAAAACAGATTGCCATGGATATTATAGTTTTTTTTACAAATGTTTGATTGATATGTGAAAAATATAGATGTCATATTTTGTAATGTAAATAAATTCAATTATATTTAACTCTAATTAAATGAAGATGCCAGGGACAGATCAAACTAATCTGCTCGACCACCTACTTATATGAAAAAGATAAGCCACCTCTGTTGAAGATTGCAGAGTATGAGCGAATTGCGACTGTTTACACCGATATCTTGGTAAGCTAACCACTCACTTATAACTATGTTACTACTATTTAGTTTAGTACGCTTCATGTAAACACTGACACACCAGCAGAGTCTAGTGCATTTCAAATCTAGTACCTAACCAGAGTAGTTAACCTTTTTACTATAAGGCTGTTTTTCCTTATAAACTTATGAAAACCAAGTTATGCATGCGCGTTTTCCGTGTTTTCAGTGCTATGTTGTTCATAAAAACTTAGTTAGAGTAAGATATTTTATATAAAGTAATTTGCATTTTCATTGACTAGATTGGCGTATTTTGGATGCGTCATGGGTATATGTAATATATGTATCTATAATTTTAAATATTTAATTAATAATAAAATAAGAAATATTAATTGTACTTTCCAGAATAAGCCTTCAGTATTTTCTCGGGATTTTTGATACTGATATTTTTCTGTCAATTACAAACATTTCAGTTTTTCAAATGGTTTCCATGGAGTTGTTTGGGCTGTGAGATTCATTACAACAGATTATTTTATATATAGACATCATTGTAAAAGTGTTAAAATCGGAGTCTAGGGATTTTAAAATTTGCTTATTCATTCACTAAAATCTGGATATGTGATTTTTAACATGAATCCAATACCTCTCTTAGCGAGAAGTAAAGAAGGAGGTAATCGTTCCATATAACCACAAACTTGGTTCAAGGTTCATTAAATATGCAGCAAAACGACAAATTCATTGGTCGAGATAATTTCAAAAATTAGTGTGTAATGGTGTTCCGGAATATTTATTTATTTATTTCACACAACAAGCTAGAGGAAAGGCCCTGTTTACAGTTTGTGCAGTACAATTACATTAATTACATATTACATTATTCAGGTAGCAAGAAGTAGTACAATTCTAGGATAGAAATATTGCAGTTAAAGATATCAAGTTTTCAATGAATGTTGAGACGATACAAATATATAATTCGATACAAATACAAAGGTGATAGCATATAGCAAAGATTGCATACATTATTAGGATTACGTGAACCTAACTATGGGACGTACAAAAAATTGCACAAGCAGTAGACCCCATCAATTAGGTTCACATTCGAAGTACCACAACTGCAAAAGATGTTTAGGAGAACATTAAAATTGCATTTAAAGACTCAAGCTTAACGTGAAAAGTAGACTAGTTACGAAGTTTTTGTACTACGCAGCTAAATAATTGCAGTTCCATCAAAGAATATGTGAATACAATAATAACAGCCCTTAAGTCAAATGGTCTACGTTTCGAAGAAAAAGACGAATGTGTTGGAAATCAGGTATACACGCTCTTTTCATTCAGCACAAAGAGCCTACTTTATACATATTTTTTGCTCTGTATAACACGTCAGTTTCGCTTGATTTATTGTAGCAACCAAAAATATTATTGTTCGATGTCATATTCTGTTTTATATAAATATTAATAAAAAGAATTTAATTTAAATCAAAAACGAACTTTGTTCATCAGTTTATGAGGCCCAGACACGCATAACCAAGGTTGACACTTTATTTCTGGATTCAAAAGTAGATGTATAGGTATTCAAGTCCAAGCTGCTGATTCTGAAGGTAGTTTCACACGATTAGTTCCACTTCTTTCTGGTAAGAATTATGCAGTCTGGAAAGCAAAGATACAAGCGTTGCTTGTGGAATGTGACTTCAAATCCAAAACCGAAGCCTGGACCCGAATTAACTGCTCTACTTGTCATTAATACTCAGTTGGCACATTTAGTCGGTCTTGAGTCAGCGTACGATGTCTGGGAATATCTCAAGCAATTATATGAAAGGTCAACTTAAGGCAATCGCGTTTACCTACGCACGAAGTTAAGTCGTTAGATATAAGTCTGGCACATGGTTGCTAACAACGGTGGCGAGAAATTGATGTCAACTGGTATTGGTGTAAACTTGTGTGTGTACATGCCAAATCTCAGCACGCATCTACTATACCAGGTGTAACACGAAAGGTTTAGGTAAATATGATTCAAATAAATATTGTAGAGAATTAAATTCTGCTTCCAAATGACATGTTCTTCTTCATGTTCCGTAACCGAGGAAATTGAATTTAAAATGCTAGAGAAGTTACTTCTTTATAGTGTTAGCCATGGTATTGAAATAAAATCTCAAATAATATTTTATCACATTTTGCCTAAAATGTAGTTTTTATCATAATAATACTACTGAGTGATTTGTATCTTTTCTTCTGTACATAACTCTCCATTTTCAATCATGATAACTTAAACAGAGCTTTTCTAATAGACAAAATATGTCACAATCTGACAGATACGTTTCTGACAGGTAAAATATGTCACAATCTGAGAGACAAGGTAAATTTTCATTATATTTGTAATTGTACCCATCAGAAACGTTCTGCTTTAAGTTATCATTACTGAAAATGGAGGATTATTCACAGGAAGGGATGATAGTAGTGTTATTAAAATGTCATATAACTTGTTTGAAATTTTATTTTAATACCGTGGCTAACACTTAGTCCAGGCAACGAAGACCGAAAAGAGCCAAATAGCGGAAATAATTCATGTAGAAGCCAATTTTGGCACAGTTATAGGGGAAGGTGTCCTTAACAAAATACTAAAAGTACTGATGGGTGGAAGTGGAGCTAAGGGAGGGAGGGGTCTCTAAAGGTCCCTTTTCTCAGTTTTTTGTTAATAACTTGAAAACTACTGCCTCTAGCGAAAAAATGTTTATGTATTAGATTAATCTACATACAGAAAAGGTTCTATATACATTTTCGCTAGAATCAATACTTAAGGAGATATAGAGGGGGGGAAATGAAAAATTAAAAAAAAATGATTTTTATTGTTAAAAATCAAGTTTTAATAAAAAATGAACCATGTAGAGCCCACGTATTAATAACAAAAAAGATCCTATACACATTTTCGCTAGGATCAAAACTTAACGAGATATAGAGGGGGGGAAAATGGAAAATTAAAAAAAATATATTATTAAAAATGAAATGTTAATTGTAAAAATGAAATATATAGTAATGAAGGATGTATCTTGAACATTAATTTTCTTCAAATTCTAAATTTTCATTATCATCACCGGTGCTGTCTTTGATGGGGGCTGCATTCGTACATGAGCCGAGGCACACCCCGCAGGCACCGGAGCAGGCAATCCCTGCTTTGCGGCAACCGCAGCGCACTCCGTACCCAGTCGTGCATCGGCAAAAGATCGTGTTCAAAACGGAATCGGGTGTTACAGGGTCTTCTTAGATTGCTTCATATCACCAAATTTCTTGCCAATGAAACTTTGCATGGTTTTGGTTCCAATATCCAGGACTTGGTGGCAGTTTACTTTGGAGTTTCCCAGGATGCCCGTTGACAGCGACATGAGCGAATTCAACTTAGGAAAAGAGGGATGGTCATTGATCCATTCGTGAATCTTAGATCGATCCCGTGAATCTCTCTTTTCCCGTGATATACGGAAATCAATGTGCTGCTCTCCACTTGAAAAAGCCACTCCAGCGAACTCCTCCAATGACGTGCAGATGGCGGTGCTTCCCGGTGATCCACAAACCCACTTGGCGAGTACAGAATCAGTAATTCCTCTTCCTCGCGTTAGGCCACCTGAACTTTTCATGGAGCGCATAAGAGTTTGTTCTATGACCATATCCGACCAAACTCCTGCCCAAGGTGTACCTGTGCGATTAATGGTGAAACTCCTTGTACGCCTGTGGATGGATATTTTTTATCATGTCTTGCACGTACAGATGAGCACATTTCGTATTCGATTTTGATTTCGATCTAATTTCGGATTGGCTCAACGTGTTTATTTGACTCTGTCATTTGGACTTGCGATTTTGATTGTTTTCTACATTTCATTAAGGTAAGTTGAACATTTTATTACTTACATGAAATAAGAGAAGTATGCAAAGCATTTATTTGAATGCAAATGTTAATAATTTATTATCCTGTAAAATTAATAATAAAAAATTGATACTAGCACCAACGTAGTGGGTGAGGTCGTAACTGACTTACAAGGACGTTTAGACGATACATTAGTTTTAACATTGAGTAGCGGGTCCCGAATTGTCCCTGATAGGGATGAACGCCAATACGAAGGCCCCGGAAGATAACGGAACCAACAGCCAGTGACGGGGAGCCCTGAACTCATTTCAACCGTTCTCCCCTTCTGTCTATAGTCATCTCCAACGACGTACATTATTGTGGTACCGCCCCTCCCCCCGCACACAATTATTCCATTACATATTACTTGTAGTAAAGTTATTAATACGTGGGCTCTGCATGGTTCATTTTTCATTAAAACTTGATTTGTAACAATAAAAATCTTTTTTTTTAAATTTTTCATTTTCCCTCTCTATATCTCCTTAAGTATTAATACTAGCAAAAATGTATATAGAACCTTTTCTGTAGAGAATTTTATGTAGATTAATCTAATACATAAACATTTTTTCGCTAGAGGCAGTAGTTTTCGAGTTATTAACAAAAAACTGAAAAAAGGGATCTTTAGAGACCCCTCCCACCCTTAGCTCCACTCCCACCCATCAGTACTTTTAGTATTTTGTTAAGGACACCTTCGCCTATAACTGTACCAAAATTGGCTTCTACATGAATTATTTCCGCTATTTTTCCTTCGTTGCCTGGACTAACTATACAGAAGTAAGTTTTGTGTAATTTTCAATTCAACTTTCTCGGTTAGCAAAAATGCAAAAAAAAAATGTAGATATTGGGTTAGGTGCAGAATTTAAATCTCTACACCATTTAAGACCAGCAAAACAAAAGCTTCGATGCCGGTCATGTTTATCCATTGTGATCTTTGTGGCCCTATGCAGCACACGACTCCATCTGGCAACCGATACGTACTGAATTTCACGGATGATTATTCATGTTTTATTATTGTAGCACTCATCCATGGGATGGGCGAGGTACCTAGAATGATGAAGGAGTTTAATTCCGTTCAGATAATGGTTTGTCAACTGGGAACTTCTAAATTATTTTAAATCTCACGGAATCGATCAACAGACCACTGTGCCCTACACGCCGCAGCAAAATGGAATTGCTGAGCGAAAGAACCGCACTCTTGTCGAAATGGGACGGTGCGTGCTTTTTGTTGCTGGTTTGGCGTTGCAGTTTCGGGAAGAAGCTATCTCGACGGCCGCATATATCATTAATTGTCTGCCGAGTCGTTCGGTGGATATAACACCATACGAGCAATGGCACGGAAGAAAACCATCTTCTATAAATCTTTGGGCGCAAGGTTTACAGAACATTCCACACAAAAAACGAAAGAAGTGGGATGACCGTGCCGTGATTGGTATACAGCATTACTTCCAAGGGCTACAGAATTCTTGATTCTAAAACTAATAAAGTAACTGTCAGATGATCTGCGAGAATCTTAGAAAGTGAACTAGGTCATGTTACTGTCCAACAAAGTCAGAAAGGGATGTCATTGAATGTGATTGGTATTACTACTCTACGCCAGATGCAGAGGTTGAAAATGTAATAATCTCACCACCAGAGCCTGATGACGACACAATCGAATCAGAAGGACACGATCAGACGAATGAGTATCATGTTTGGGATGTTGTAGATTTGCCGCTTGGTTTCAATACCATAATTGCGAAGTGGGTTTTTTAGAGCAAAGTTGGATCGTCAAGGGCATATCCACACTTATAAGGCCAGACTGGTACCTCGTGGTTTCTCCCAGCGTTAAGGTACTGACTACAACGAGACGTTTGCACCAATTCGGACACTGCTGGGCGTTGCTGCACTCCGAAATTTACATGTTCGTCATTTAGATATCTATATGGACTTAAAACAATCTGCTCGAGCATGGAATACGAAACCAACTGAAGTACTATGTACCTTGGGCTTTAAACATAGCAAAGCAGATCCGTGTTTGTTTACATGTATTAAGGAAGACGGGAACGCAACGCACGTACTGATGTATGTGGACGACCTACGAGAAGCAACCACTAAGCAACTTACTGAAAGTGTTGGTGTTCTGTTGGACTATTACTTCACCACAAAAGATTTAGGTGGAGTTGCTCATTATTTGGGTATCAACGTGGAACGTGAAAGTGATGGTTTCTTCCCGATTCATCAAAGGCCGAAAGTCATTCAGATGCTGCAAGAATATTGTCTTCCAGCATCAACGCCAATGCAAACTAGATTTCCTGCAACGAATGTAGAAGAGAGTCCACTTTCGAATATTAACAAATACAGGCAAGCTATCGGATCGTTGCCGTATTTAACCTCTGTTTCGCGCCCTGATATTGCACTTGAAGTTGGTTACTTATGTGGAAAAGTCTCCACCTCTACAGAAAAAGACTGGAGCTCAGTCTGTTGAGGTTTAAGGTCTTCAATTTTCAATTTCTTTAGTGGTTTCACATAAATATTTTCATTGATATTTTCATGTAGGTAGACTCCTGTTACGTCCATTTGGTCCATACTGAGTTTGTGTTTTGCTGTTAATATGTAGCGTACTACTGAGGAGTAAGTCTCGCTATAGTCAATGCCCGCTATTTGGCCACATTCTCTGACGTCTCGCTCTGTAACGTATTTTTTCGGTTGAATCTCTTTTAATTCTGAACACCCATTTCATGTCAAGTGGATTCTTTTCGTTGGGTAGTTCTATCGCGATCCAGGTACTATACGAGACAAGAGAGGCTTCCTCTTCTTTCATCGCTTTTTTCTATTTTACTTGGTCCGGCGGATTTAAAGCTTCTTTGACACTTTCTGGATCAGTAATATATTATCCACTGTAAGGTATGTGACGTAATCATACAAGTTTACCGGTTTGTGCAATCTCGTTGACCTGAGAAGAGATTCACCTTCTGCGTCATCAATGGTCTGCTCCACTCTTTCTATTTTTTGCTCGATGTTGCTCTCAGGCTCTCATTTACATCCTCATTATTCTTCAGGAATATATAAGCTGCAGGTTCTAAATTGCTTTTTTGTTTCCGAGAATATTACATCACTACTGATTGGGAATATTAAGCTCTCTGTAATAAGAAATGGCAAAACCGATGAAGTGCAATTGCGAGATATTTTGCACGTGCCGGAATCGCAGTAAAACATCAGAAGAAGGAAAGATAATCGCAACAGCCACCGAGAATAACAGAATTTTTAATTAGGACCGACCACAAAAATCGGCCTTATTTACGCCACAGTCTATTGGCGAATTATGACGCCAATGTTTAGGCCACTCAAATAGAAAATGTATGAAATTATTACAAAATAACCTTGTTGCAGGCTATGAATTGAAATAGTGTAATAACGAACCATGCATGTCATGTATGAAAGGAAATTAGTCCAGATCACTATTTAAACGCAATGAACATCGAGCTACAGCAGTATTGCAACTTGTCCTCTAAGACTAATGTGGACCTATGGAAGTTTCGTCAATTGGAGAATCGATATACTTCTTCGCCTTAATAGATAATTACTCACGCCAGGTATTCGTACATTTCTTAAAAAGTAAAGATCAAGTCAAACTTTCTAAAGACTTGCAAATGAAACAGATAAAAACATCAAATGTTTAACTACCGACAAATATAGAGAGTACGTGAACAGGAGTATAAAAGATATTAATTAAAACCGGCATACGTCACCAGGTACCAGACATCCTGTAACAAAACGGCATGAATAGAATAAATGTCGACAAGGCCCGAAGTATGCTAGTTGGAGCTCAACTGTCCACAAAATATTGGGCGGAAGCTGGATCCACAGCGGCATATTTCATAAACAGATCGGCGGCAGCGCAGCTACGAAAAAACGCCAGATGAATTGTGGATGGGAAGCAAGCCCAACCCTAGGCATTTAAGAATCTTTCGATGCAGTGCAATGGCACATATACCTAAAGAAAAAATAAGGAAATGGGACGAAAAATCAAAACAGTACATATTCGTAGGTTATTGTGAAGACAGAAAAGGATACCGACTAATCGATCCGGTTACAGAAAAAAATATTCATAGTGGAGATGTAATATTTTTAGAAATAAAATTTCTAGAAACGAGTGGAACAGAAACAAACAAAGAAGTTGTTCAGTTTGTCATGGGAAATAAAGAACAAATTGAAAATGAAGAAAGACAAGATGAAGTAGATTCTGCAGAAGAATCGGAACAAGATTCACGGTACACTACAAGATTAATATATTACCTTCGCAGTACCTATCAGAAAAGTATGACAGCACATACTCTGAGGAAGAAAAACCTGGAAATCTGCAAGCCGAATAAATCCCGCGCCGGTAGACCCGTCCTTCTAAACCCAAAAAAATGGAAGACTTCGTTACGTATTTACGATACGAGTTCAGCGTCATAAAGCAACTAGTCGTGAGAGGCTGCGCTCATCAGTGGTAAAATACAGCATGAAAATACACCACATGGACGTAATAAAAGCATATTGTAAAGTGAATTGGAAGAAGTTAGCATACGTCAACCCGAAAACCTAGAAAAATTAGGACAAGAGTCACGAGTATGTAGGCTCAAAAAGGCAATGTATGACCTAAAACAAAGTGGAAAAGAAAAAGAAATAAACTTTACTCAGCCAATCTTGTCTAATGACAACAAGTTCCTGAATATAACAAAACAAAACTAAATGAAAATTTTAAGATGAAAGATGGGAACATCAACGAAAGTTTTAGATATGCAAATAACGAGACTTCAAAAAGAAGACCTTATACGTAGACCAGATGGCTTACATACAAGATATGTTAGAAAAATTTAAGATGACAGACTGCAATTCAGATCAGTAGCTGAACCAAAATTCGAAACCAGTATCAACAGAAGAAACGAAACAATGGAAACAATCCCTTACAAAGAAGCAGTGGGGAGTCTGTCACGGCCAGACATATTGTACGCTATAGGCATTTTTAGTAGATTTTGTAACAACCCTAGTTTATGTCACTGAAATGCAGTGAAGAGGCTTTTTAGATATTTGAAAGGGACAATTAACAAAAAACTTGAATTCAATTAACAGGGTAACTCTGTGATAGACGAATTTAGTGATATTGGGCAAATGATTCAAACAGACGACATTTTGTTACAAGTAATTTGTTCATGTTGCAGGGCGCGGTTACAAATTCGGCCAGCAAAAAAGGAGGACCGTTGGTTTTTCCACAACTGAGGCCGAGTACATGGCTCTACCCTTAACCGTCCAAGAGGGTCACTGGTTGCGTGAATTGGCCAAGGAAATTGATATGCATGCTACCTCACAAAGTTAACTGGATACCGCCAACAGACCAGGCACATAGATGTCCGCCACCAATTGAACGAGGTGAAATCCGGGTTACACATATCTCCAATGACTACATGATAGCTGGTTCATTAACTAAGCCTTTACGTAAACAGAAATATGTTCTTTCTTCAGAAAATATGGGTTTGCATTACAAAGTGTAAATCAAGGTCATGCGGGAGGGTGAAAGATCTTTGAACTAAATTTAAATTTGTATTTTTGGTTAGTAACGTTTAAGAAAAATTGGAAACAAAGTACATGGGCTGAAAAATATAGATATAGAAGCATATTCATTTTTTCTTTTTTAAAACGGAGAATATTTGCAATAAATCCATCGTAGAAAATGCAAACAAACAACAGAAACTAGAACAAAATAGAGAAAGCTAGTGAAGCATAAAAAACTCACCAATGGTTGCAAGCCTAAAGAAAAAAAAATGGTAAAATATACTTTGCATTTTAATAAAATATAGAGCATCATAGGCGCCGACTTGTAAAAATACTCAAGAAGCTAGATTTTTGAGCAATCATTTTTTAAGGAGTAATATATTTTGGGGTTATGTGCGCAAAACATTGTGTTAAGAAAGCTGGGCCCTCCCGTAGTCGTCCGTGCCTATGACGAGCATTTCATTCGTACCGATTTTTTACGTCGTCCTGTGATTAGTTTGTCCGAATAAAATTTCATTGTGATAGTTTAATAAATAAATAAATAAAAATATATCATTGCGGCATATTACCCATTGCTGGATGTGCCAATCTGTTATGTACGCAAATATCTGTAATAATGATCACATATTCGTACCGGGTGGGTGTGTACTAAGCGTCACCTCACTGTGACTAGGAGAAAAAATTAGTAAAGTTTTTCTGGAATGCTTGTGACTTAACAGCTCCAAAAGAGAGAGCTAATACTGAATCGCTGCGAACTGAGCAGAAAATAGAGTGAAGCTGGTTTCAAAGGAGAACCACTTTTATTAAATTAAATGTCTTTCGTTAAATAATGTCTAAATAAAATCTAAAAACTTTACTTGTTTCTCTATCATGCTGTAAGTGCATAAAATAAGTCTCAAATGCTATCTCGGTGGTCGAGCGAGTAAAGGCAGGGCTCAAGCAACCTTCACCGCTCGACTCTGGGGTCGTGGGTTCGATTCCCACCAGGGACTTAAATGTTGTGTGTGTGTCTCAAAATACTTCCATTAAAATAGCTCCGGGCCAATGTACAAAAAATACGAGGCCGAACTCAATTTAAAAAAGTCTCAAGCGTTATACAATTAATATAAATTCCTGTTAAATTATATCACCTCAACAACACAGCATGCACACCGGCTTAAGCACATGTAGTTATCAATATTGGGGCCGTGACATCATAATATTATGAAATGATTTTTAATTAGGTACACTTTTTTAATAAAATATTTTATAATTAAACATTATTCTAATTTAATTATTACGTATGTACTAATGGCTAAAATTGGTATGTAATTTACATTTTTCATTGCTTTACACAGTTTGAGTAAAAGGTTTTTTAAAGGTGAAATGATGAAGCTTAGTGGCCCTCGTATGTTGTAAAAATTCTTTACTTACGTTTCGGGCTTAAGGTAAGCCCATCTTCAGCTTATGATACATTATTATTAGCAAAAATAGTTTAACATGATGAAAAGTATAAAATATTTCTTAACTAACGGTGAATGTACAATAATATTGATGAATTTTATTAATTACAAAATCAGAGATAGCTATGATATCTATGTTAATAGATGTTGGGATTTCTCTCCTATGTATATTTGATTATATTTTCCGCATATACATAGGAGAGACGTCCCAACCCTTTAAGAAAAGAATGTATCAACATAACAATATTGTAACTTATTAGATCCAAATTATAGTGCACTCACTAACCACATAGTTATTACAGGCCATAAATTTAAATTTGATGATAAAATTATTGATAAACTAAATAACAAATATTCTCTTTTACTTAAAAAATACTCTTCATATTAACATAAATAAAAACAAATGTATTATTTCCCAAAAAGCCATTATACATAACTTAAAATATATGAACAACTTCGTAGAAAAACTAAAAAGTCACTTACTTCAACACGTATGATTTCATTGATGTTTTATACTACCTGTTTTTCACTTGTGTATTTCACCAACTCTGAATTGATTCGGAGGTTTGTTGAAATGGTGTATCTTAAAATTTTATCAATGTAACTATTTAAGATCATAGTGTCGAATATAATTTTAGGTAAGAAATATTTTATACTTTTCATCCCGTAAAACTGTTTTTGCTAAAAATAATGTATGAATAGCTGAAGGTGGGCTTGCTGTAAGCCCGAAATGTCCGCAAATAAAGAAATTTTACAACAAACGTGGACTATTTAAGCCTTAATCTTTCATCTTTAAACTACTCAACGGTTGGTTCTTTCATCCCTTCAACAATCAAAAGGTTTTTCTAAACATGCGATTAATAGTATATTGTATAACTAGTGCTGAAAATTGGATATTTCACACGAAAGTGAAGTTTGAGCCAGGAGCCGAAGGCGAGTGGTTTAATCACGTGAGTGTGAAATACCCTTTCAGCACGTGTTGTACACGATATTTTTCCGACGACCACAAAAAATAAAACAATATAAAATTTTCATAAAGATATTAAAACATGTTTACATCATTGCTATCAGAATTCACCAAAAATTATGTTTAAATTTGATATATCAGGGTCCAGCCTTCTTAATCCGTGTAAATGTAGCAAATTATTTGTAACTGCATCTGATTGGCTAACGAGCTTTCATTTCACACAGCTTTGGTAGTGATGTGCAATGGCCAACTTTCAGTAATAGTTTAGCGTGTGAATTTATGTACTTTTCGTAGTGGTCGTCGGAAAAATATATTACTTACTTCAATTTCAAGAAGATGCCTAGTTTGGGCAAAAGAAAGAATATTGTAAATTTTAATCCTGTCCAGAAATTAGGAGAGAAAAATTTCTTTCCCATCGTGTTGAAATCTGAGTTTGGATCTTTGAAAGTATTGCTTTCTAATCCAAAAGCGCATGATGCCACAACATCTGTTGTATATTTGGTACATAAGTCTTTACTATCCAATCCATCTTTTCCTCCGTTATCTGGTAAGTCGTTTAAATATGCAACGAGGTTATTTGCTGTGACTGTCATGAATCCAAACATGTTTTTAATCTAAAAATTAAATCTTCATTATTGTATATGTAATATGTGAATAATATAAATGCAAAGAGTAGTAAAATAGTTATTTAAGTATGTAGCGTTAATAAAATTTGATATTAAACTAATATAACTGTGTGACTATACTGGTCAACAGAATTGTAAGAATATAAATAATTATTTAAATTGTAAAAATAAACAAAATATATACGATAGAAAATTTTGACTGTTTATTCTGCCAATATAAAAATTGGATACCAATTGTACATAACATAAAAATTTCTGATTACCAAAATATGCTTCCCAAAGTTGATTATAAAGATAGAAAATATTAATCTGTAGTGAGAAGTGACGTACTTGTTACTACAAGTAGGTACTAAGGGCGGTAAGTGCAATTTACCCATAAGAGGATAATATTTGGATATCGAGACGTTAGGACATTTTATAGCATTTTTATAAAATTAACCGAATAAAATTAAAAAATACACACCGCCCATGGTTTTCTTGCCTGATTTAGAATTATTTTAGAAAACAAATCTTGATCAGTAAATAAAACCGGCTGTCATGGGAATCCTATCGGTAAACATTAAAATAAACCCGATCGGGCAAAAATAATATATTCATTTATTGTAGTTTAAGGGTTGAAGAAAATTATGATGTTAAATTTTAGGTAAATATATCATATATGTATTTAACATCAGAATTTTATTAAAATATCTTTCAGAACTCATATTAATAATTGGAATAATACTACCTTTTTAGTTTAAGTTCTGTATTTATTTATTTATTTATTTATTTATTTATTATAAAAACGCAACGTTTCGGCACCATAAACTGGTGCCTTCTTCAGGGGAAGTTGACATAAAAATGTGAAAAAACAAAAACAATAAGTAACCAAGGTAACAAGAAAAGTTCGTAAATGTTACCTTTTTTAGGTATACAATTTTCTATACAATATATGCATGCCTGGCAATAACTTGGACGGCGAACATGCATCTTCTCAGGAAAACTCTCCTTTTGCCAGAGGAAAAAACCGTCCCAAAAACTGGCAGAGAAATGATCTGTATAACTCAGAGACGCTTTATCGGTAACGAAATACCGCAGCCGTACTCTTTATTAACAGATGTTAGAAAAAGTTTAGAAAAAATTGTATACATATTACAACATATTTAATATTGGAAGCCATGCGCGACTAAGTTCTAATCCGTCACAATGATTGAGATTGACATTTCTTGTTTTATAAATGTCAATGGCTTCTCTAATTAATCTGTTGTTAAGTCGAGTAGGTCTTGCAATAATTTTAGTATCTTCATATTTAATTTGGTGGAATTCTTCCAAGGCATGCTCTGCAACGGACGATTTCTCAGGCTGGTTCAATCTGATCGATCGATGATGTTCACTCAATCTTGTAGAGACAGTTCTACCAGTCTGTCGGATGTAAACTGTCCCGCAGACACATGGAATTCTGTAAATCCCTGATGATTGAAGAGGGATGACGTCTTTCACTTGTTTCAACATATGACGAAGTTTAACATATGGAGAAAACGAAAACTTCATGTTCTTCTTACGAAGAATTCTACCAATCTTGTCCGTTACGTTTTTTACATAAGGAAGCTATGCATATAATACGTTCCTTTCTTTTTCATTGTTTAATGGTCTTTTCGCTTTAAGACATTTTTCAATTGAAGACATAGAAAATCCATTCTTCATAAAAATATTTTTAATTTCATTGATCTCTTCTTTTAATTTATCTCGATGACATATATCTGTAGCTCTTCTTATTAGACATTTGATAGTGCCAAATTTCTGTGAAGGATGATGGTGTGAATTACCTTAATATATAGATTTGTGTGCGTTGGCTTCCTGTAGACTGAATAAAGTAAGGAACCATCTTCTCTTCTTTCCAGTAAAACATCCAGGAAAGGAATAATGCCATTTTCTTCAACTTCTACGGTAAAATTAATATTTTCATGGATGCTATTCAAATGATAAGTTTTGACGCCCATGGGGCCAAATAGCACAGACGTCATCAACATATCGTAACCATAGGGAAGGTTTTAATGTAGAAGATTCCAAAGCTAATTCTTCAAAGAACTCCATATAATAATTAGCTATGGAAGGAGACAGAGGATTACCCATAGCAACACCATCTACTTGCTTATAATATTCTTTGTTAAAAATGAAGAAGGATGAAGTTAAACAATGTCGAAAAAGTTTTACAATGTCTTCAGAAAAATGTCTTTCCAGCAACTTTAGGGTGTCTTTTATAGGACTCTTCGTGAATAATGAAGAGACATCAAAACTCACTAGAAAATCTTCAGACGACATATGTCGATCCTTGATAATTTCAATAAATTGTTTTGAATTCTTGACATAGGATGATGATTTTCCAATATAAGGTCTAAGTAGATTATCTAAATATTTAGATAAGTTATATGTACAAGAATTAATACAATTCACAATCGGGCGGAGTGGTACATCTTTCTTATGTACTTTTGGTAAACCATAAAATCGAGGAACATAAGGGTCTTGTGGAATAAGATTCTTGATAATATCTTTATCTAAGCTTGATTGTTTCCATAATTTAGTAGTTTGATATTTAACAGTGCTTAAGGGATTTTTCGACACTTTTATGTAGGCAGGATCTTCTAATACAAATTTGGCTTTTTGAATATAATCATCTTTATTCATGACTACTGTTGCTTTCCCTTTATCTGCAGGTAATATTATCAAATTTTCGTTGTTACGTAAATCTTTAAGAGCTCTAAATTCACTCTTCGGCAGATTATTTTTAAAGGACGTGACTTTTTCAAAATCTTAGCCGTTTCTACTCGAACTTCTTCAGCTTCTTCTTCTGGTAACATCTGAGCAGATGATTCGACGGCAGTTACAATATCTTCAATAGGAATACGTTGGGGAGTAATCGCAAAATCCAGACCTTTGGACAAAACAAACAGAGCAGAATCCCTTACCTATAACATAACCATGAATTCTGAACTGGAGGCCTTCATCAATAAAATATATTCATTGTTGTCCTCTATGATTATGATTAATTCTTTATTATATTCAAGTTCTTATAACTTATTACAATTGATGATATATGAGGGTGAGTAAATATTTTGATTACAATTTTTGTAACTTTGTAATGTTATACGTTGCGTGCGTGGATATAGGTGATGAAAGGACAGTAGTCAACCATATCTTACCCGGGATTCGAGCCCGGGATCTTACGTTGCCCACTACACCATCGGGGTCGGTGCATTTATCTTTTTGGAAACCGTTTTGGTTTGGTGACAATCCCCCTTTTTATCCCGCTCTCATTATAGCTTGCGTAGAATAAGAGGTTTTAATACTTTATCGCAGGTATCTAGCACGCACAATGGTTTATTGGTTTGCGAATTAACACTAGCATACAGTGGCGGCTCGTGCTATAGGGCACAAGGGCACAGCCCTACCAAATAAAAAGACAAGAAAAAGATAAATAAGCGAGTACATATACATTTTAAAAGTACATTAATTATTATTTATTTACTGTCATTATTATGCAATTCTTACTACACCGCCGATAGCTAGATAGCCTATATACTGACGTGTGCATGTACCGATATGCTGCTAGAAGCTAAGGCACAAATATTTCTGCCCCTGTCTCCCACTACTTTTACTCGAATTTTGACCAATAGCAGCGAAGCGCGCGAAGCTGCATATGACTGCATTAAGCCTGTTCCGGGCAGAGCCCCATTTACACGAAGATTTCCGAGTATGTCCGACATTTTCCGAGGTAATCTGTTATTGTTAAATTGAAATCGTCTAGTACCCACTTAATTACGAAGATGGCTTCTGTATCTTAAAGATTAAATAATTTAATATACTCTATTTACTTTTTTAAATTTTTGTGCCCTACCATACAAAGATATCACCAGCCGCCCCTGCTAGCATACCAATTTTTCACTTCGGAGTGAATTTTCCTTTTTTTTCCTGTCGACAATCAAGATGGGGGGAGTCCGATCGCCTAACTGTTTAAAGATCCAGAATCCAGTTAGAGACTCTGGGTGGTAGCGCGAATGATAATTAGGAGATGACTAGGGAGGAGATAACTAGCAGTATTTTAACTATCAATTAAAGAGAAAAATCTGAAGTGATCAGCACATGACTTCCCGTTCAAATTTCAATTTAAAATAGCATTTAACTTTAAGTAAAGTATCATTTCCTGTTGATCGTTTGTAAACAAAATCTAATTTGTTATTTCAATAAATAGAAAAGTTTGTAATACAAAATTTTTGGATTATAATCTATTATGTTTTAAATTAAATACCACTTCATCTATGTTGTTGCAAATTATATATAAGGATTAAATACCAAATTTGAAAAGCTTTGGTTTATATTTTAATATATTTTATCAAGAAAATCTACTTAGAGTTTCTAATAAAGTACCACTTCCAGTTTATCAATTTTGGAAAATATCTAATATGTCATCCTCATTAATACAAAAGTCTTAAATACCAAATTTGAAAAGTTTTGGATTATGTCAGTTTCACGAAAATCTGTTCAGGGCTTCAAGTAAAGTATCACTTCCGGTTCACGAATTTTAGCCAAAATCTAATATATTGTTCACATTGATATAATAGTCTTAAGTACGAAAACTAAAAAGTTTTGCATTGTATTTTAATATAATTTTTTATTAAAAACTATTATGGTCTTCTAATAAAGTAGTACTTCCCAATTTTACCCAAAATGTAATCAACTTTTTATATTATTGCACAAAGCTTAAATATGGAAAACAGCAATTTTTGGAAGTGTAATATAAGTAATCGGGAAGAAAAAATCGTCACATACACATGCACACACACATACATACATACACACACACACACACACACACACAGAGAGAGAGAGAGAGAGAGAGAGAGAGAGAGAGAGATATATCATTGTAAAAATGGTATAAACGTGTAGTGGGGACCCTTATTCGTGCTTATTCATTGAAAACTCACTATCGAATTTTTGGAACAAAAACATTACCTCCCTAACCCATGGTACGTCGGGAGATAAAATCTTCAAACAACACGCAAAAAAATTAATGGGGGATTACGGCTCAATCGAATTAAAGGAAAATAGTAAAAAAATACGAATGCATATGCTGAATAACGAATATTAATAAAAAAAATGAAATGGTATAATTGAGATATTTCGGAAATAAAGGGTTTTTTGTTATAGCGCTTCGACACTAATATGAAAATATTATGATTGGCTACCGAGAGACCACCTATACATGCATTATAAATAGCTTGTTAGGAGGTGGGGATTACTACCAATGGAAGTTAAGAAATTCAAATCGAAAGGCGGGGCTAACATTCATGTACAGCAGTTTTCAAACAGTTTTTATTTTAACATAAATTTCTTGCATTAAACTTAATAATTTAAATACACCTGTAATTATAAAGTATGTAGACTTATACAGTGTTATAATATTCATTTATTTTTATGTAAATATAACTTAAAATAGCATATATTTCAAGAACATTTAGGTCCATGATGAAAACAGTTTGATATAAAAACACATAAATGTGACGTCAAGTCAATCTTTTCAAAATTCGGGAGACCATAACTCGCTTATTAATAAGATTTTTTTCACCGGATTTTCATCAATAGTCTTAGTTTTCCTAATATTTTCAGATGAAATTATAAAAAAAAATGGTGTAATCCCCCATTGTAAGCAAATTTTATTTTAAGTATTTTTCTCTAGAATAAACCATAAACGTTTGACAGATTTAAAACATTGCCAGTCATCTCCTAATCACCATTCTATGTTTCGGGAATACGGCATTAACTATCTTTATTGTTTGGTACATTGTAAGGACCGATCTAGGTTCCCTTGGTCCCATCCTCTTAATGGCTACCTTCTCAAACTTTATGGTCGATATCCTTTCAGACTTTTTGGCTTTTATTGATTACCACCTAAGTGCTTTGGAGACTGCTTAGCGGCTTCCCTCTCTATTTGCGTCGCTGGTAATGTTTGTTAGGTGGTACCATCCGAGTGTTTAGACACGGATTCGCTTCTTGTGAAACGTCGTCGCATTTCTTTGGTTGAGTATATTCAGGTCCAAGCCGGTACCAGACAATTGAGCAACCGACAATTGATCGAGTCTTAATGGATGACGGTCAATTGAGCGATAGCTAAATTGTCGATGGTTAATTAGGCGACCGGCATTTGGGACACAGAAACTTACAACTAATGCACGCTTAGCAGATATATAATTAGCGAATTTTTCTAAGCACCTTAACATAACTTAATGCACAACTCTACAGGTACGAGTAAATTATTTTAAAGCCCCCTATGCCCGGAGACCCCTTGGCTGTCGCTCAGTTGACCGTGTCCAGATTCAGGCTTTCTGCCCAGTCCGTGAGTAGATCGTCTCTCTCATCGGTATTGCCCTCTTCTTAGTACGGTGCTTTCACGGTGAAGTCAACTACAATGAGGATCTGCTTATGATCGTGCGCGTTGCCTTAACATTGTTATGCAGACTGAATAAGAAATCTTCGTACTCCTGGATTGTCCTGTTTGGGGAAAAATAGAAGATATATATGGGGTACTTACTGTCCTACTTTCACCCAAACGTTACCATCTCTTTTTCCTATTTTAAGCATTTTCATTTTGATTATCGCATCCCTTTTTTGTTAGTATGACAGCCGGTGTAAGCTTTGAAGTTATGTACGGTAACTATAAACACCTAGACCCGATCTTTGTTTGTTGTGATTTGTGATATACAAAAAGTCATGATATGCGATGTGTCGCTGTGCTTCTTCTAGTGTTTATTTGGATCCACGTGAGAGTGAGACTTTACTTGTTTCCACCAGCGATTTTTTGAAATGGTGGCATTTGTGCGTGTTACTACTTTGACCTTGTTTCCTATATGACACGCATTCCGTCAAAAAGCTTTTTTTTTGCCAGCCACACTCTGCATAACATCAATGATGGCCACTTGCGTACTTGCATAAGTTGGTCGCATTGTCTCGCCCTTTCCATATTGCTCCTAGCTGCTGTTTCAATGCCACCGTTCGTCACGTTTTGCAGCTGAGTATTCTTACTTTCTTTTGTGCACCAAGCTCCTTTCGACTATAATCAAAAGGTCGTCTGTTTGGTCTTTCACAGGGTTTGGGCGTTGATGCTCTGTTTGCCTTTGATACAGAACTACGTTAGAAAGCTTGCTTCTCTTCTTTGTCTATTTCTCTACTTTCCACTTTGATTCAAGGACGGCTTCTTTATTGTAAATATCTAGTTTAGTAATGACAATCTTTTTCTGTCCTATATTTGAAGGTAAGTTTTCAAATTTATGCACGTTTTGAGATAAGTAGTTGTTGATATTTGCACTGTTTGGCAACTGAATGTTTGGTTATAAATTGCAGTTCAATAAATAATAGAAAACTAAATTCAGGTTTTAGTTCTACATGTGGTATAATATGTAATATGGACAATTACGCTATGGGGGTCTAAAATAAGTTTAAATATTGTTCCAGAGAATGTTAAATGTTTAAATACTGGGGTAGATTTTTATTTTTTCAAATTATTCCTTTCCCTACAGGTATCAATGGCCAAGAAATCCACCTTCCAGATGTTTGTAATTGTTTTTCCTCAAATAAATGCAATATTTCGCAACAAAATGGAAAGTCGGAAAGAGGCAAATGATTCTTTCAAGAATCATAACGCCAAATACAGGAGACTGTTTTTCTAAGGATTCTATTAATTAATAATTTACCTTATTTGTATATGAACTTTCAAGTGTATTCTGTATATAAATAATTAAAAATAAATTAATATATTATCAAATTAAGTACTGTATGTTAAAAAAACCTAACTCGGAGTAGGCTATAAACAACGAAACGTATGTCAATTTAATAGTTATTTATTATACATGCGAATTAAATGAATGTTTAATAAGCGTCTTAATCCCGCGAATTAAACATTCATTTTAACCGTGAGTGTAATACAACTGTTTATTCAATTTTGCTGTAATAAACTTCTCCGATTTCAGTGTAAGATTTTTATAAATGAAATCAGAATCTTGAAATGTTGTTAACCGTTTACGCTTATCTAGTCGCTGAGTGTGAGTCCTTTTAATGCGATGCCACAGTGATATGTAGTTGCCATGCGTTGAATTGTTTATATTAGCCTTTGAAATAAATTATTCTGAAACTGTTTTTTTAGAGGTTAACATCTTAATATAACATACAATATTTTATTCCAACAATCAAAGACATACGTTATTACAAAATTGTAACATTCTACATTCTTATTCCTATTGTGGCGAAATGGCGGGTATGCGTTGAATATTTGAATGTATTCCAACAATATTGGTTGGGTTTTGACATTTTAAAAAGCTAGTGAAATAAAAAAATTTAAAACGCTAGCAAAAAAAATAAATAAATTATAAAACAACTTTAATAGTCCACACCCAAGGAAATAAACATGACTTTAGAATGCAAAATTGAATAAAATATATTTAACAAACCTTATTTACAAATTTGAAAGCAATGAATTCTTTCTGGGAAACATGTATTTATAATTTATTTATATTTAATCAACCTGATGAACGTCAACTAAATCTTTTTTTCAATGTGATGACTCTGATTTACATTAGCAATAAGATCACAATACAATTTCTCTTTTTCCAATGAAAAATGAAATAATATTGTATCATATGATCATGTGTACGGATGAGTGGAAAGTTGCGTTTTTGTACATTTATATTTGTTTATAAAATATCAATTTTCGTTTTAAATTGTCATTGATGGAAGAAGTTAAAATGAAGTTGAACACAAAAAGGCGAAATGCACATTTCAGACCATGACCATGACTGTAAGTACATATAAAAAAAATGGTATCGTATCGTGAACTTATCGTCTAATGCAAATCTCAAAAACTGTAATGTGACTGGTGTATTGTTATTTGTTATTATTTTTGTAATTTTCAAGTTTTTATTCTGATAAAATAATGCTTAGTTAATCTTTAAATTTCTTACCTTTCCAGTAGTTATTGCGTTAGTAACATAAGATCTAATAACCTTCCACTTATGACCTTTAAGAACAAATGGATTCCTCCCAAAAATAGGATCTACATTTTCATCTGCCTGAATGTCATTATCATGAAAGCTTTGAAAATCTTTCACCATTACAGTTTTCAATAATTCAATATCTCTTATTATTACTGCAGGATGCCGAACTTTGTAGAACCCTACATAGAGGTAATCTTTATAACCACTGAAATAAATAGAACAAAAATGTATTATTTTATATTGTTTTAAATCGTAATAGTATATCAATGTATGTACGAGCTAGGAATTCACCAAGTCAAGCTACTTGGCTTGAAATAAAAAAGCTTGGCTTGGCTTGAAAATTCAAGCTTTTTTAATGTTGGGCTTGGCTTGGCTTGGGCTTGATGGACACGAGGCTTGGCTTGGCTTGAAAATTTCAAGATTTTAAATTTTTAGGCTTGGTTTGATTTTCAAGCTTTATCAAGCTTTTTCAAGTTTTTTCAATCCTTTTCAAGCTTTTTCAAGCTTTCAAACTTTGTAAATGCTCATGCGCGAACTTATTTACGCACGCACATAATATGATAGTTTTATTTCATGTCATTTATTTGTACAGTATATTAAGTAATATAAAGGTATTGATATGTGAAATTAAACTATTAGTTCGATATCAAGATTCGAATATTGATATTCGATGTGAAATTAATACCGATATATCCGATATATCGATAAATAAATGTTTTGTAATACCATTTTACCATGTTTAGTTTTACATATATTCATTCTGGTAATACTGAAGACTAACTATATGTAAAGATGAAATAAGACGGTAAAATATGACAATATTGATATGAACATTTAATTGAATTTTATATTTGACAGTAAACTCAACATTAATTTATTATTTTTTATTAAAAGTATAATCGGATATATATATATATATATATATATATATATATATATATATATATATATATATATACATATATATCTAATAACGACAAATAAAAATATTTTACAATTTTTAATGTTTATAGATATTTAGAATTTTATTTTTGAGTTTTAACCCTGCAATTTTTATGTAACTTTTATAAATTTTATTTACTCCATTCATTCATTATAGGTTTATGTTTATACATTAGTTTGACTTTATTGTATTTTGGTAACATGACGAAATAACCTTCTAATAAACTGTTAAAACTCGTTCATACTCATTTTGCATAATTAAAAAAAACTCAAGACACCGGAGACAGAAAATTACGCATAATGGAATGTAACGGTCAACCTATTTATTTTACTTCAAATACATCTGGTAATCATAAAACCCTATACAGATGGGAATTTCCTTGAAATACTCATTCTTTCTTTTGTTGTCTATTTTAAACCCACAAACAAAATCAGTTTATTAGGGGTAGATTAGGAATTTTGCTATGAATAGTAGTGAAATATATGTTTACAAACAGAAACTTTCTCTTTCCTGCGATTTGGAAATAGTAGAATAACAAAGCATTGTAAATTCTTTTCTACCAAAAATATGACTCAACATTTGTGAACTATTTAACAAAATATAACTTTAATATTTATCATAATCATCATACGCAGTCTTTCTCCCAAATTACTTTTCGTGTTAAGTGATATTAATAATAAAAATACAATAAAGTTCATTATGATGGTGACACTTGGTTAAATTAAGATATTTAAAAATATCACTTGACATGTTTCACAAGATTTCAATCTCTGAACCAGCCTCTCATCTGTTCGCTTAGCCTTACTGCCTCCTAGACGCGTCAGTACACCACACTGTAGAGCTCCAATAAGAGTGAAACGCGTCTGTGGTTCTGGTTGAGTGACCCAGTCTCTGATAAATGACTGAGAGGTTGATTCTGCGATTGAAATCTTATGATACATGTCAAGGGATATTTTTAAATATCTTAAGTGATATTATTCCTTTCATTCTGAACCAAAATTATCAATCTGTAGTATTACAATGGTCATAAATATTTAATATTTATTGCTGTTTGTTGTTTGGTAGGTGTTTAAAATTAAGTACAATGAGATAAATTTAAAAAGTTTATTTTATTAAAGATTTGTGTTTATAATTTATTCCCGTTACGTAATGATTTAATTAATTAGATTTTATTCAAAGTACTTTTTAATATATTTAATAAAAATATTGAATATTTTTATATGTAATGATTGATATTTGCAATAAATTTTGTGTTGTACTTATACACATTTCTTCGTATTTTATATTAATACGAGGTGTGGCAATTAAATAACAAAATTGATCTTAGAACATTGACAATGTATAAAATTACACAAAACAAATATTGCCACCTTCAATGTACTCTCCTCCTCGAACCCTATACCGCCCGATGCGAATATTCCATTGTTGGAAGCAATGCCTGCAGGCCTTTTTTGATAGGTTGTCCATAAGCTCTGTCGCTTTTCTATAGCTACATCGCGGCCCAGAATTTGGTGCCTTTTAACACATAATTACAATTTGGGAATAAAAGCAAGTCACATGGCACTAGGTCAGGTAAGTACGGGTGATGTACCAACACGGTGATTTTGTATTTCGTCAAAAATGTCTTGCCGACAGGGCGTTTTGTTCCGGCGCGTTGCCTTCGTGGAGAATCCATCACATTTCAGCCCTTTTTCTTCTCACCCGTGCATGAAGGGTTATCAAAACCTTCTTGTAATATGCTTGGTTAACGAAATGCCCCTCAGGCACCCAATCCATGTGTACAATCACTAGCATTTCGAAAAAATGTCGGCTCCGGTGGCTCAATGGTTAGAGCAACGCCTCTTAGTCATAAGTGCGCTCGGGGTTCTGGGTTCGAATCCCACTAAGGCATGGATGTTTGTGTATGTAAACCTACTCAGTAATTGGGAGTTAATCCTGTTGAGAGGTTTAAAAAAAAAAAACGGCCGAACTGCTCGAAAACTAGGTAGACCCTCATCACCATAAACATTCTTCAACAATTCGTACATTTCTGCAGCGGATTTTTTAAGTTTCACACAGAATTTCGTATTGACACTAACATAATTCCGACGGAGTACGGGAAAGTAGTTCATTTCAATCAAAGGCTCCTACCGAACGGTTTGCCTAATTATCATGAAATTAACAATGAATCGAGGGAAGATGACAAATTAATATGACATAGCCTGCAATGTTACCAAATTTACAGGGAAGCCGGAAAAATAAAATTCTCGTTATTTTATTGCTAAACCTTATACTACTTGCAATGTTATTATTATTTGAGTAGACAGTGCTTAATAATAATCCACTTTACAAATTTTGTAAACTAAATGAACTGCCAGGTAGTGAAGCTGGTCCTTTTCGGAATCCCAATTCTTAAAAGTTTGCAAATTACGGTCTTGTTGGACTCCACAATAATTTTATGAAAAGCTTGAAAAAGCTTGTTTTCAAGCCAAGCTACTTGACAGTCAAAGGCTTGGCTTGGCTTGAAAATTCAAGCTTTTTTTAATAGTAGGCTTGGTTTGGCTTGGGCTTGATAAAAGAGAAGCTTGGCTTGGCTTGAAAAATCAAGCTTTTTTCAAAGACAGGCTTGGTTTGATTTTTCAAGCTTTTTCAAACCAAGCCAAGCCAAGCTTTCAAGCTTCAAGCCAAGCCCGTGAATCTCTAGTACGAGCCTAGGCTCATAATAGTAAGGCCAGTATACATATTGATATATTATCAGATACCCTTTTACCGGTATACATATTGAACAAACAAATTATAAAACGTTGGTACGCAAATGAAATGATGTTCCTACAAGTTTCTTTGGACAAGTTAAAAATATAGATTTAAACTTACAAAATCTGTATATGTTATTCAAATATTCCGCTATTTAATATTGGGTTACATTGCCCCGCACATTCTTCTGTGAGTATTGTCCCATATGACTTGCAAGGTAGGTTTTACTGTGCACAATAGATTTTTACAAGTTGGTATTTATTGGACCAAAAGTAAAGGGTCTCAGTAGTGGATATGTACGGAGTACGAGATGACCCTTTAAGTCTATATTTAAAATAGTTGAAAAAATAAGAGCCGGTTTTTCAATATCTGGTTAAAATTTTAACTGAGAGTTAAATAAACAAAATTGAAACGAAATGAACAATTAAATGCAGATTTATAATTACTGTCAACGAAACGATGCAATATTGTTTACTTTACTAGAAGTTAAAATATCAACCAGAGATTAAAAAATCGGCCCTAAGTGTAGGTTTTATACATAATTTGTTGAAAATGTAAGCCGGCCGAACTGAGCCTGGGCTCTATTTGTTACGCTCCAAGATCGAAAACGCACAATAAGCGAAAAACAAAAACAGCCATGCCATAACGCGTTGTGGATTTAATAAGTACGAGTATATAATAATAGTAATAATCGTTGTTGTAAGGATTTTCGGTCATAGTTAGTACCATTTTAAATCAATATTTGGAAGCAATTAACTAAACAGAGTTTAATATGTGAAAGTTGTATTAAACTTTCTTTAATATCTTTGAAATGTTGCCATAACCATGACCAAAACGTCGTCATCAAAACGACAAATTTGTCAATAAAGCAATTATCATCAATTAAAGCTTTATTTATACAAAAATCTTTACAACAAAAATTCAATCACAACTTCAGAAATTTTCCACCAATAATAATAACCGTTTTCATTTTCTCGATGTACATACATGTACATGTGAAAAGTATCAATAATCAAATACATAGAGGATTAAGTATACAGGGTGATTCATCGGTCTGTTCTTTTTTAATAACTCGATTATTTGAAATATTTTGGAAAAAAGTTTCATACAAAGTTTATTTTGAAATAAAATATCTTTAAATCTGCAGTAAAGGTTTTTCTAAAGGATATTCCATTTTTACGCAATGGTATATAACATTATATTTCCAAATGGAACACTGCGTGACTGAGAGTGTGGTCACGAACCTGGGGAGCCGGGTTCGATCCCGACAAACGCCAAATATTTCCAATTTTAAATAGCACAAAAGTGAACCCTGTGGTGCACTCTCCACACCAGCTATGAGTGCCCGTGACGTGACGCCTGGTAAGCGCCCACATGGTAAAATATATCATCATTACCGATGTCTACATGTGTTGTAGATACTGGCCACTCAGTAATGGGTAATATGCCGTGATAATATATTTATTTATTTATTTATTTGAACAGTACATGAAATTTAGTACCTATCCAATAATATAAAAACAATCGTATATGTTATATTATTGAAAAATACAGTGGTGAATGATTTTATTAAATAGAGAAGGCTTTGCATTTCATTATTTTAACATTACACAGAATGATAACTTATTAAATAATTTATCTATTTCAAATCGATATTTCATTAATATATGTTATTTAATATTATCAGAATACGTCTAATTAAAAAAAAAAAAAATAGTATTGCAAAACCTACTGCATTTAACACGTTAACTGCGGAGCAAAAAATAAGGAGTATTGCGTTATTAACGATACATATCGCCGGCGATACGTAACTTGTTTTTACTGTGGTGCGATACATATTTCCGGGAATATGTACTAGATGTTGACTTTAGTTACATCTTGTGTACCGATAAGTAAATTTTTGCCTGTTTTCCCGTATCTACCTTTTAGGTTGGTATCTTAACTTATTTATACTCTAACCGTACATACCTACTGTGACTAGCATTGCAAATATTTAATTATAATTGAATACATGGGCGATTAAGTTACTTATAAGAATTGGAAATGTAGGTATTATTTAACACAAATATAACAAAAATAATATTATTACATATTTTGGTAGTATCAATAACTAAAAAACAAAGTAAATTTACAATATTTTCCACGAAGTGTTTTTTACTAATTCAAGATTTTTTCGATCACTCGAACATTCTTATATATATATATATATATATATATATATATATATATATATATATATATATATATATATATATATATATATATAAAAAACTATAATAATACACTCTGACAATGAAAAGAAACAAAACATATGTTATTATAAAAAGTTCATGTAAGTTTTTACAAACCCCCGGCGACATGTACCGCACAGAAATAATAAAGAATTAATTGTGTGCGGTGCATATCGCCCGAGATATGTACTATATTATTATAATCTAATGATCTTGTAGAAAAAGACATTTAAAATGCTACAAGAATCGTTAAAATCTGTCCATCTCGTTACATATCGCGGGCGATATGTATCGCAGTTAACGTGTTAACAAAAATGTAATATTTTATTAACTCGGCATTGTATGTTTTAATAACATATGATTGTTTTTATACTGTTAAGTAGCAAAATTTTATGTACTTTTCAAATTTGAATAAATATACAGAATGACATGTTTCTCATTCTCCAGCGTCTGCTAAAATACAGTGGCGTAGGTAGCTATGTATAATGTACATCATCAGGGACTGATTTATAATTTTGCCGCCCATAGGCTATGGACATGTTGCCGCCTCATAAATTTTTATATCTATGTATAAAGGGGTAAAGATATAGGGATTTAACATAGAATTTTAGTGTTACGTAATTTCCTGCTCTCCTGTTCAATTTGCGACAAAAATTATAGTGCAAAGTTGCTCATAATTAAAAGTTGCATATAAAACCTATTTTACATTTTTGAAGTGCATCTTGCACACTTTTTCTTGGACAGTGAACAAGGCTGTCCCGTCATGCGTGTAAACTTGCGGAGAGTCGAACGTGACGTCACGGTAATTCGGGTTATAGCCTACGTTCGGTTATTAATACAAGGCTGAGAAACATCACAATATCTGTCAAAAAAGAAATTCTAGTTCCAAACACGCCATTTTTTCGTGACTTATTCCTACAGTCATTACCGATATCTGAGTACTAAGCAGATTGGTACGCCCAGATTAGCACACCCAGCAATGGGTAATATGCCGTGATATATTTATTTAGTTATTTACATATAAGTAAATAAAATGTTACTTACATTTGTATGTGTCGTAGATTTTGTTTGTTTATAAATATGAAAAACCGTATTACCACAACGTGGTTACAACCGCGCTAAATTGATTTTTTGAAAGTTTAAAAATGACATTTAAATAACAACGAGAATAAATCGCGCCCCATCACCGGTTTTAAAACTAGAGTATTTGGGGTTTTTGGCTACATTTTAAAATAAAATTTGAGTTGTTTCCTAGCCATCTCCCAAGAAAATTTCAAAATAAAATAGCTATGGTATTTGTTTTTTTTTTTCTAGTTTTCATAAATTATTTATAAAAGCAAAACGTCGATTTGACTTATGGAAAATAAATTTCGTATTCTTTTCAACTATTTCCATCATAAAAACATGCGCGTTCTCCGTTCTCCGTGTTTCCAATGCTTGAATGTTTGTTTGAGGAAATAGGTTACGTGAATTGCCCGTGTTAAACATGATAGATAAAAACGTAGGTAGCCAAATAAAACTTGGTATTGGAAAAATACGGAGTATAACCAAATGTTTGGTATAGTTAAGATTTGGTTAGGTCACAATACAGTGTCAATGTGTCAACCAGGCCACTGACTTCAGCAAAGTTTTTTCATTTCTTGTAATTTGCCAAATATTGAATTGCTAGATGTCAAACTGTCTATTGAAATTCACCTGTGTTCTTTAAATAAGAAGACGAAAATATACATAAATTAATGAGTATTAGTGAAAAAAATTTCTTCAAATATTAACTAGGTCACAAACTACAAGCGATTGAAGCTGATTACTAATTGGGTATGACGCGTTAGGTACTAAGAACTTGATTGGTCGTCTGATTTTAAAAGATTCTCGCGTCTGTAGCGGTCACCTTTGAAAGAATATGAAATGTCATGTTGTTCTATAACCTAACAAAACATTTAACAATTTTGTGTTTGATGAATTTGTTTAATTATAACATCTAGTAATATTAACAATAATTATGTATTTATAATTAAATCAATTTGCAATATGAATTAAATTAATAATATTAAATGTCAATCAGAACATTTAAATGGAATTATTTATAAAATAAGGACATTTTGAAAAAAGTTAAATTCATAAACATACATTATGGCAATGGGCGGTTATTCCATAGTAGTTTAAAAGACCTAAAACATTATATTTAAAAATTAAACTTTTTGAAGGTTCATGTCCGTGATTCATGTACATTTCCAAAGTGTTGCCAAACATCCCATAAATAACTAAGTAAAAAACAAATATTCCAATGTCAGGAATTTCAAAGCCCCATCGTCTTTTACTTTGTTTAAAGTTGTCAGAACCATGTCGTGTTTGGTATCAAATGAAAGGTAACGTCAAGGGCTGTCATGCAGAAATGTCAAAAATTTGAAAGCTCGATCGGTTTTTGTTTTGTGTATAAAGTTGTCAGAACCATGTCGTGTTTGGTATCAAATGAAAGGTAACGTCAAGGGCTGTTATGCAGAAATGTCAAAAATTTGACAGTTCGATCGGCTATTGTTTTTTGTTTAAAGTTAATAGAAACATGTCGTGTTTGGTATCAAATGAGAGGGTTCGTCAAGGGCTGCTATGCAGTAATGTCAAAAATTTGACAGCTCCATCGGCTTTTGTTTTTTGCTTTAAAGTTGTTAGAATCATGTCGAGTTTGGTATCAAATGACAGGTATCGTCAAGGGCTGTCATGCAGAAATGTCAAATATTTGACAGTTCGATCGGCTTTTGTTTTTTGTTTAAAGTTAATAGAAACATGTCGTGTTTGGTATCAAATGAGAAGGTTCGTCAAGGGCTGCTATGCAGTAATGTCAAAAATTTGACAGCTCCATCGGCTTTTGTTTTTTGCTTTAAAGTTGTTAGAATCATGTCGAGTTTGGTATCAAATGACAGGTATCGTCAAGGGCTGTCATGCAGAAATGTCAAATATTTGATAGCTCGGTCGGCTTTTGTTTTTTGCTTAAAGTTGTTAGAATCATGTCGTGTTTGGTATCAAATGAAAGTAACGTCAAGGGCTGTCTTGCAGAAATGTCAAAAATTTGGCAGCTCGATCGGCTTTTGTTTTTTTGCTTAAAGTTGTCAAAACCATGTCGTGTTTGGTAACAAATGAAAGGTAACGTCAAGGGCTGTCATGCAGAAATGTCAAAATTTTGACAGCTCGATCGGCTTTTGTTTTTTGCATAAAGTTGTTAGAATCATGCCGTGTTTGGTATCAAATGAAAGGTAACGTCAAGGGCTGTCTTGCAGAAATGTCAAAAATTTGGCAGCTCGATCGGCTTTTGTTTTTTGCTTAAAGTTGTCAAAACCATGTCGTGTTTGGTAACAAATGAAAGGTAACGTCAAGGGCTGTCATGCAGAAATGTCAAAATTTTGACAGCTCGATCGGCTTTTGTTTTTTGCTAAAAAATGTCAGAACCATGTCGTGTTTGGTAGCAAATGAAAGGTAACATTAAGGGCTATCATGCAGAAATGTCAAAAATTTGAGAGCTTGATCGGCTTTTGTTTTTTGCTTAAAGTTGTCAGAACCATGCCGTGTTTGGTAACAAATGAAAGGTAAAGTCAAGGGCTGTCATGCAGAAATGTCAAAAATTTAAGAGCTTGATCGGCTTTTGTTTTTTGCATAAAGTTCTCAGAATCATATCGTGTTTGGTAATAAATGAAAGGTAACGTCAAGGGCTGTCATGCAAAATGTCAAAAATTTGACAGCTCGATCGGCTTTTGTTTTTTGCTTAAAGTTGTCAGAACCATGACGTGCTTGGTATCAAATGAAAGGTAACATCAAGTGCTGTCATGCAGAAATGTCAAAACATGTTGCGTGGGTAGTTTTAGTGGGCATTTTGGGTGGGCAGGTTGCGTGGGCAGTTTGGGTGGGCTGGTTCCGTGGGCATTTTGGGTGGGCAAGTTACGAGGGCAGGTTACGTGGGCCGTTTGGGTGGGCATATTGCGTGGACAGGTTGCGTGAGCAGTTTGGGTGGGCAGGTTGCGTGGGCTGTTTGGGTGGGCGTGAAAAAATATTTTGAAAGACTCATAGCGTTAGCACTTTACATTTAAATTGTTTCTAGACGGATTGGACGTACGTAATACTATCAAAAACACTATCGGCGGAGCCCTAGGGAATACTCGGCGTAGCCGAGTTTTCGCTAGTATTAACTAAATTAATATTGAAACTTCAAAACAGGCAAACATTAGCGCCATCCGTCGTCATACTTTGTGTAATAATATTGTCAAACTGTTTCAGTGTTCTGTAATTTATTAGGAAGAAATCCTTGTTAAATGATTATTATTTATGTTATTTATACTTAATAATAATTCCTTCGTGAATATAACGTATAAGTTTTTATATAAAAACATTTCAGCTATGCAAACATGAAAAAAATTGTTTCCAGTATAACTAACAGTTTGTCCCATTGTTTGTCGATCACTTGTTAGTACCTGCTACGTCACGCACAAATTCTTAAACTTTAAAAATTCATATCTCGCTTATTACGTAAAATTTTTAAGTCTCGTTTGCACTGAAGTTCTTATTTTATCCTGTTCTTACAGAAAAAAATCTGTTGTGGCCAGCACAAGACCTTCCGTCAATTCGATGTATTTTGTACAAATCCCATACCAAAAGGTCCTTGGAACAGATTCTATATAATATCATGTAAAATCGAATACGAACACATACTATTTTTTTTACAAATTCCATACCAAAAGTTCATTTGAAAAGGTTCTATAAATCCAATAAAATTATAACATAAACTACACTAAGTAATGTCCTCCCATCTTCTCTTTGGCCTTTCTCTGCATGTCACTTGCGAGCAACACTATGACATATCAATTTTAGATCCTACACTTTTTTCCATATTTGGTTTTGCACTTGCAACTGACATCTGTCAATTAATTTTTTTTGAATAATTATGTCAGCTGTTTCCATGATAAATAACAAAGCTGACTAATTTTTGAAAATTAATTTCTTTACAATGCTTTAAATTTACATCTATTGAATATGAAGGAAAATGTATAATTAAACTGTATAGAGAAGAGTATTTTCTTTAATATATATAATAATAAAATGTCAAAAAATAATATTTAACTGCGTTTTTTTAAGAAAAACTGTTAAAAACTTCAAATAAGGGTACTTCCGGTGGATCAATTATAACCAAAATCTAATCAACTCTTCATATGGATGTATAGAAGAGGAATACGAAAGAATTATAATTTTTAGAATTTTAGTATTGGAGTTATCGTCGGAGAAAAATTTGTCACACACGGACACACATACACACACACGCACACACGGACACACACAAACACACACACACACATACATACAGACATCATCTTAAAAATAGTAAATTTGTATTGTAAGGACCCAAAAACGTGCTTATTCATTAAAAACTCACCACCGAATTTTTTGACCAAAGACAATACCTTCCTTACCTAAAGGTGACGGAAGGTAAAAAATAAAAGAAAAATGGTATAGGACCCCATTCAGATACTTATGAATGTTTTTACCTTCCGTAAAAGGAAGGTATTGTCTTTGGTCAAAAAATTCGTTGGTGAGTTTTTAATGAATAAGCACGTTTTAGGCCCCCTAGAATACGAATTTACTATTTTTAAGATGATGTCTGTGTGTGTGTGTGTGTGTGTGTGTCCGTGTGTGTGTCCGTGTGTGTGTCCGTGTGTGTGTCCGTGTGTGACAAATTTTTCTCCGACGATAACTCCAATACTACAATTCTAAAAATTATAATTCTTTCGTATTCCTCTTCTTTACATCCATATGAAGAGCTGATTAGATTTTGGTTATAATTGATCCACCGGAAGTACCCTTATTTGAAGTTTTTAACAGTTTTTCTTGAAAAAACGCAGTTAAATATTATTTTTTGACATTTTGTTATTATATATATTAAAGAAAATACTCTTCTCTATACAGTTTGATTATACATTTTCCTTCATATTCAATAGATGTAAATTTAAAGCATTATAAAGAAATTAATTTTCAAAAATTAGTTAGCTTTGCTGTTTATCATGGAAACAGCTGACATAATTATTCAAAAAAATTTAATTGACAGATGTCAGTTGCAAGTGCAAAACCAAATATGGACAAAAAAAGTATAGGATCTAAAATTGGTATGTCATAGTGTTGCTCGCAAGTGATACGCAGAGAAAGGCCAAAGAGAAGATGGAAGGACATTACTTAGTGTAGTTTATGTTATAATTTTATTGGATTTATAGAACCTTTTCAAATGAACTTTGGGTATGGAATTTGTAAAAAATAGTATGTGTTTTTACATGATATTATATAGAATCTGTTCCAAGGACCTTTTGGTATGGGATTTGTACAAAATCCATGGAATTGACGGAAGGTCTTGTGCTGGCCACAACAGATTTTTTTATGATACCCTTGTTGCTCTTTCATTTATTCATATTTGTAAAACAGTGATTGCTGGTGATTTCAATTTAACCAAACTAAACGATGTTGATAATGATAACATAATTTTTGATATTAATGTACTTAATTTTATTTATACTTTATGGCCTGATATTTTCATCTCTAGTTAAATTGTCGGTTATAAGAACATAGAGACATCGAAAAATTGATACATGTGTAATTTGTAAAATTTGGGCTATAATATCGATGCTGTTTTTCTTCTAACGGACAGTTAATTTAATAGGCTGTTTGGAGATGGAAATACCGGGCCTAAAATTACTAAATATGAAACAGTATAATCGCAAACATAACAGTAATAGGTGTTTATTCGATGTTGTAGTATATAACTATAATATAGCGCGAAGAATTGAAATAGTTTTACCAGAGGATCTTAATCATCCTGCACTAATTTTTGATTTATTTATTATGTTCAATGCCAAATAAAAATCATGTTCTAAATCAGATATATATATATATATGCATACAGGGCGTCCCAAATTGATTAAGCTACCATTAGGATCTCGGAAACTATAAGAGCTACGAGGTTGGTTAAATGGGCAATGTTGTGTTCTTTTGAGGGTTGATTCAGATTCCGTTAAGAAACATTCAAAATTCCGAACAGTCTGAAAATTATTAAAGAAAAACTGAAAATCGCGATTTTTAAAAACGTCAAATAACTCCGTAAATATAAGAGATATAAAAAAATGTTTCATACAAAAGCTACACTATTTAATAAAGGAAACAAAAATGTTTTCAGTATAAAATTCAAGATGGCGGTTTTCAAGATATTAATAGCAACTTTCTTATTTTAAATGGGCGCCATATTGGATTTTTACATACTTAAATAGAACTTTTTTTCTCTTTTCAACGATGTATAACAAAGTATGTTTACATTACAATTTAATAAAGATATTAATTATTTCAATTTGATAACTAATCAAATAAGCTTAAAAACAAATGCAAGCACAAATCAAAAACAAAACAACTTAATACTAATGTAACAATAATTTATAACAAATGCTCAAAATTCTGGCCATTTTTAAGTAAACATAAATGACCACGTTTTGCAACACTGGCAGTTACTGTCCGTAATGTATTGCAATTAATACTATTAAAAGAGTTCACTACTGCTTCACGTAATTCATCTACATTATTGTAAATAATGTTACTGCCATACACTTTATCTTTTAAAGTGCCCCATAAATAAAAATCTGTTGTGGCCAGCACAAGACCTTCCGTCAATTCGATGTATTTTGCACAAATCCCATACCAAAAGGTCCTTGGAACAGATTCTATATAATATCATGTAAAATCGAATACGAACACATACTATTTTTTTACAAATTCCATACCAAAAGTTCATTTGAAAAGGTTCTATAAATCCAATAAAATTATAACATAAACTACACTAAGTAATGTCCTTCCATCTTCTCTTTGGCCTTTCTCTGCATGTCACTTGCGAGCAACACTATGACATATCAATTTTAGATCCTACACTTTTTTTCATATTTGGTTTTGCACTTGCAACTGACATCTGTCAATTAAATTTTTTTGAATAATTATGTCAGCTGTTTCCATGATAAATAACAAAGCTGACTAATTTTTGAAAATTAATTTCTTTATAATGCTTTAAATTTACATCTATTGAATATGAAGGAAATTGTATAATCAAACTGTATAGAGAAGAGTATTTTCTTTAATATATATAATAATAAAATGTCAAAAAATAATATTTAACTGCGTTTTTTTAAGAAAAACTGTTAAAAACTTCAAATAAGGGTACTTCCGGTGGATCAATTATAACCAAAATCTAATCAACTCTTCATATGGATGTATAGAAGAGGAATACGAAAGAATTATAATTTTTAGAATTTTAGTATTGGAGTTATCGTCGGAGAATAATTTGTCACACACGGACACACATACACACACACGCACACACGGACACACACACAAACACACACACACACACACACACACATACATACATACATACAGACATCATCTTAAAAATGGTATATTCGTATTGTAGGGACCCTAAAACGTGCTTATTCATTAAAAACTCACCACCGAATTTTTTGACCAAAGACAATACCTTCCTTACCTAAAGGTGACGGAAGGTAAAAATCGAGAGGCGTTAAGTCTAATGATCTAGCTGGCCATGAAATGGTGTGTTAGTCGCTATGATTCTACTATTAAAGCGATTGTTTATATAATTAATAACATTTCTAGCATTATGAGCAGGAACACCATCTTGCTGATACCAAATTCGGTAATTTTGTGCCAAAGGTAAATCATCCAGTAAATCTTCCAGGGATGTCTGAAGAATTTTCAAATATCGTTGTGCAGTTAGGTTTCGATAAAAAATTATAGGGCCAACTAAATTATTTCCCAATATGCCACAAAAAACCCGAACCTATCTTGATTTCGCCGTGGAATCACTATGCGTGGATTTTCTTGTGCCCAATAATGCTCGTTATGACGATTAAATAAGCCACAGTTAGAAAAGCGAGATTCGTCAGTCCATAAAATGTGATTAATAAAATCATTATTTTGTCTTATTTGGTTAGTAAACCATCTGCAAAATACTGATCTGCAGACATGATCATTTGGTAGTAAAAATCTGGGCAACGTGTAATTTAAAGGGACGAAACTTGTGTTTTTTTAAGAATTCTTAACGCTTTCGTCTTAGATACATGTACCTGGGCTTCTATTTCCCGAGTTGAAATGGTCGGATTAGCCGCTACACATGCCAGTGCTAACTCTTCATCCTGAATTTCATCTTCGACTATCACTTGTGGGTCACGAGTAGGTTTTTTTAAATATCCATATTGCTGCATATTTATATCCAATCTTCTAAACACCTTATCATTGGGTTATCTTCTCTCCGGAAAGTTACCGAAATAAGTTTGTGTCGCAAGACGGGGAGTTTTTATTACATTTGATGTATGTACAAAACATATCGTACTGCTCTAATGTTGAAAAAGTAGGCATTTTAAATATGTGCCTGAGTGTCTGGTCGCGAACCTGGGGTTTCCGGGTTCGATCCCGACCGACGCACAAAAGTGACCCCTGTGGTGCACTCTCCACGCCAGCAATGAGTGCCCGTGAGGTGACGCCTGGTAAGCGCCCGCACGGTACAAATATGTCATCATCATTACCGATATCTGCGATAAAGCAGATTGGCACACCCAGAAATGGGTAATATGCCGTGATGATATATTTATTTATTATTTGTTTATTAAATTGAATAAACGAATACATACAAATTTAACTATGACAGTTCACTGTTATAATAAATTTTGTTTTGTTTCTTATTCACTTGCATTTGTTTTTAAGCCTATTTGCTTAGTTATCAAATTGAAATAATTAATATCTTTATTAAATTTTAATGTAAACATACTTTGTTATACATCGTTGAAAAGAGAAGAAAAAGTTATATTTAATCATGTAAAAATACAATATGGCGCCCATTTAAAATAAGAATCTTGCTATTAATATCTTGAAAACCGCCATCTTGAATTTTATATTGACAACATTTTTAAGTTTGCCTTATTAAATAGTGTAACTTTTGTATTTTTTTTTTTTTTTGATTAATTTTCAGACTATTCGGAATTTTGAATGTTTCTTAACTGAATCTGAATCAACTCTCAAAAGAACACAACATTGCCCATTTAACCGACCTCGTAGCTCTTATAGTTTCCGAGATCCCAATTGTAGCCTAATCAATTTGGGACAACCTGTATATAATCAATTTGAAAAGGATAATTATGAACTTTTGTATGACCTGTTGAGACAAACAGACTGGAGTTTTTTACTTGAGTGTACATATGTTGATTCTGTTGTTAATTCTTTTTATAATGTAGGTACTTTTCAATGTATTCGATTCCACTGTTCTAAAAATTAAAAGACGGAAAAGTAAATAACCACGCTGGTTCAATGGTAAACTTATTTCATTGATAAAAACTAAAGAATCTTATAGAAAACTCTACAACAGGACACATGTGTCAACTCATTATGATAATTTTAAATCAACTCGCAGTAAATGTAAAACACTCTCTTAAACACTATACTACAAGAACTATTCTAATGCAATGGAAAATAATATTCTAACTAATAAGAATCCTTCTAATTTCTGGAACTTTGTTAACAGTAAAAAGTGTAATAACGGTATACGAGGTGTGTTCAAAAAATATCGCGAATTTTGTGTTTTTTCAAAAATTATTTATTTATTCATGAATATCTATTTTGTCCCCTTCAAAGTAATCCCCATGAGATATTATACACTTGTGCCAACGGTTTTTCCAATCTTCAAAGCACTTCAAAAAATCATTTTTTTTTATCTTGTTCAGCTCCTCCTTCGATGCCGTCTTTATCTCGTCAAGCGTAGCGTAACGTCGTCCTTTCATGGGCCTCTTCAGTTTAGGGAACAAGAAAAAGTCACAGGGGGCCAGATCTGGGGAATACGGTGGCTGCGGCATCATTAGTGTGTTGTTTTTGGCTAAAAAGTCGCGCACAAGCAACGATGTGTGAGCAGGGGCGTTATCGTGGTGCAAAAGCCAATTTTTGTTCTTCCACAAATCCGGGCGTTTCTGGCGGATTGCTTCGCGCAAATTGCGCATAACTTGCAGGTAATATTCCTTATTGACCGTTCTACCCTGTGGCAAGAACTCATGATGCACCACGCCCCTGCAATCGAAGAAAACTGTCAGCAAAACTTTCACATTCGACCGAACTTGGCGCGCTTTTTTCGGTCTTGGTTCGTGCGGCAGCTTCCATTGAGATGATTGAACTTTGGTTTCCACGTCATAACCATAAACCCACGATTCGTCACCAGTTATGACCCTCTGGAGCAAATTTGGGTCGTCGCGGACAGAGTCCAACATCTCATTAGCAATGTTCATGCCATGCTGTTTTTGGTCGCAATTGAGCAATTTTGGTACAAATTTCGCGGCGACCCGTCTCATGCCCAAATCATTGATAAAAATCGAATGGCACGAGCCAATCGATATGTTTAGGTCCTCAGCAACTTCTCTAACGGTGATTCGACGATTGGCCAATATCATTTTCTCCACTTCATTAATTTTTTCGTCTGTTGTTGAAGTGCTCGGGCGTCCGGCACGCTTTTCGTCGTTCACATCTTCTCGGCCTTCTGAGAACATTTTGTACCACCGATAAACGTTGCTTTGGTCCAAGGTAGCTTCTCCGTATGCCACAGTCAACATTCGGAATGCATCCGCGCACTTAATTTCGTTTTTCACACAAAATTTGATACAGGTTCTTTGTTCCATTTTTTTGAATAGGTAAAAATCGAAGACGATCCAAAACACGTGCAAGCAAAGCAGCTGTCAACAATTAAGTGAACATTCAAAATGGCCGAGCTTGTCGACATAAGTGAGAGACATGAGTACCAACATAAAGCCACAAAAAGATCGAAATTCGAATATACGTAACCCGCGAAAATTCAAAATTCGCGATAGTTTTTGAACACACCTCGTACCTGCAGCCTCCAACTTTGTTTTCTAATGATGTAATTTGTACAGGCGGCTCTGAAATAGCTGAAAGTTTTGCAACTTTTTTCAAAAGTGTTTTTATTAATGATGATGCTAGTGTTTATGATTTTACTTCTTAATGCCCAGTTGCACCACCAACACTTAAAATTTAAACTTGCCTTTATTCAGTTGCCCAAATAAATTGATGTTTATTTCTAATGCATAATTACAGTGTAAAATTGAATTGACTAACTGAATTAAACCAATCTTAAAGTTTTAGTGTTGGTGGTGCAACTGGGCACTAATAACACTTTTCTTTCGCTAAATAACATTACCCCTACTGATGTGACAGAGGCTATCAAAGCACAAAGTAATTCCAGGTCAGTTGGTCCAGACAACGTACCAATATTTATAGTCAAAGGTTGTGCCGAATTATTATCATAAGTACTTTGCGATTTATTCCATTTATGTAATGTTTCAATCATTTCCTGATTAATGGGAAATTGAAAAAAATGCCCTATTCTTAAATCTGGCGACAAAACTCAATTCTGTAATTATAGACCTAGGTATCTCTTGTTTGAGTATTTTGCAAAAGAAATTTTGAGCACATTATTTAAAAACATTCAAAATCAAACTGCACATCTTAGCATCGTCAGCATGGATTTGTTCCGGGGTGGTTAACAGTTTCTAACTCAACAACGTTTACGTAGTATCCCTGATCACATAACTAACAGATTTGCCGAATGCATATGGCAACCCCTAGAATGGATTCGAATAACAGATGGCAGCAATGTAGCAGCGCATTTTAGTATTCAGTACCTAGATGGCGCTAGCGTTGAACATCAACCACTGATATAATAAAAACGTATGGATGGAGCAATGCCCATGTCGAAGAATAATAGTCATCTTAAGAGAGAGACGGTTATATTTGATACTATGTAGTGAGAGAAGGAAAGTTTATAATATATAGAATGTGACCCTTCCACATGGGTTTAAATAGAGGTAACACAAAAAAAAAGTTTTTAGGCACTTAAATCATTCAAATTTAAAATAATCAACCAGATCCGGATCCAAATTTTAATTCTGGATCTGATTCTTTATTTTGAATGTTAAGGCAAACATTTGGAATCGAGTTCAAATTCAAAATTCAAACCGCTAAAGTGGGCCTTTTCATTTTTTAATACCCCTCTAAAATAGCCAGGTAGTTTGTGCAAGTGTACAGAAAAAAGGAATTTATACTTTCATAGAGTCCTATTTAGTAAATAATGAATAAAAAATACAAATTTGTATTATTACTAGAATACTTCTTAGAATATTGAAAATTCTGTAGTTTTAAGTTTTTTTTTAAACATTAATTAGAACAAATGCTCCAAAGAAAAATGGATGAAGAACAAATGTGAGAAATAATGGCCATAGGTTCATTGAAGGTGGCGAAATACCTATTTACTTCGTGCACGTGTTTCACATAAAAGGGATTGTTTTGTTACCTACCTATAGTTTTGTGGAATCGAGGAATTTCCTTCTTAGCTGATTCCCTGATCACACAACAGAAATATGCCGACTATTAACTATATCAAACAAAAGTGCCTAGTGGGTTATTGCATAATCAGATTTACTTGGTTTTAACACCCGATGTTAATATTTAAAGGTTCAATTCTGAGAATATTCGAATCGAGAACCGATCCCGATTCGAATTTATTATTCCATGCCATCATTCGCAATTCTTGAGCGACTTTTCATTTTCTATTTTTCTTATTTTTTCATATACAGTGTGTTAATTAAAAATCTGGCCATAGGCGTTTAACATGTGAAAACAGTTTTTCTTTGCGCAAAAGTCCCCAATTAATTTTAGTCAAAAATGTTTAAAGCAAAAGTTGCAAATTATTATATTATACGTCTATATCACTAAACAAATTTAATTTTGCACGTTTGGCAACATGTATAGCGATAGAACTGAAACAAAATTATAAAATTCCTATCGTTTTAAGTGTCAGAAATTTAATTTTATAGGTTACAAAATGTGAAAATAATAAAAGTTATTTAAGTGTTAAAAATAATACCTATCTAGTGATTTAGGTGCACAATTGAATTATCTGCAACTTTTATTTGAAAATCGAATTTCTCACAGTTCAAACGATACACCTTTTTTGTAACTTTGTTTTAATTCCATGACTATCGCTACAAATGAGCAATATTTATACAATTTCAAATTCAATATATTCGTCAAACTTACAATATTGATAAAAATAATAAGAAAACTAAAATGTTACTAAAAATTACAGATGCACATATAGCACCAAATCCTTTTCAAAAAATGAGTGTTAAGTTAGCAGTTACAGGTACTGAGTCATAGCGTATCAACTGCAATAAACACATGTATTGCAACAAAAAAGTTAAACAGCAAAACAGCTGAACAGACTGCCAAATTTGTATCATTTATTTGACTCTTTAAATAGCAGAAATTTATATTCTAATAATCCTTATCAATGTGCGTTGTCCGATAAAAATAATTTAGTAAAATCCCTGTTAGTTATGTGAGCAGGGGTAGTATGTATCCAACGCAAGATTGCATATACACACTGACTTCGCTAAAGCGTATGACAGTTTCTCAAATATACTAATTTCAAAACTGTTTCGTATGGGGTCCCGTGGCCGTGTGCCTAAGTGTCTGGTGGCGAACCTTGGGGAACCGGGTTCGATCCCGACAGACGACAAATATTTCCAATTTTAAATGGCACAAAAGTGACCCCCTCCACACCAGCTATGAGTGCCCGTAAGGTGACGCCTGGTAAGCGCCCCACACGGTAAAATATATCGTCATCATTACCGATGTCTACATGTGTTGTAGATACTGGCACACCCAGAAATGGGTAATATGCCGTGATGATATATATATATATATATTTATTTATTTATTTAAAACTCGGGTGTACCACAAGGATCAATTTTCGGACCAATGCTTTTCTTATTATTTGTGAACGACAGTACGATCTGGCTAAAAATTTTGAATGGAGTTTAGTTAATAAATTACATTTTAATTTAAACAAGTATGAAACAATGGCTTTCTCCAGAAAGCTATGCTCAATTGATTATAACTATTCTCTTGGGGGCAGTTTTCTGCTAAGAGTAAAAACCAAAAAAGACCTAGGTGTTACATTTGATATGAAAATGACTTTTTCTCTACACGCTGCCCAAATTATATCGTTTGAATATAGAATCATTGGCTTCATTCTACGTTCAACTTATGATTTCAGTAACAAACAATGAACTAATATGTCTCATTGGTTCGAAGTGGACTTGAGTATTGTTGCGTTGTTTGGAGTGTATTTCTTAAGTTTATCATTTTGAATTTAGAAAATGTACAAAAAAGTTTTGCAAACACTCATCATCAGCCCGACTTCGAATATGTCTAAATGTTTGCTGTCTCTGTTAAGTTTAGAATCGCTTACTTAACTAATTAATTAATCAACAACAATATCAATCATCCGACTCTGCTATCTCAAATAAATTTCTTTGTACGACCTTCTAATACAAGATCTTCAGCTTCCTTTCTTTTCAACTTTTTACGAACAAATTTTCACTTCAATTCGCCAATATACAGTATTTGTAATAGTTCCAATATCTATGGTGACAGTTTAGATTTTTCAGTTATTTTTTTAATGTTTAAAAGAAAACTAGCTGAAATATTGCCTAAGAAATTATAAATTTCACTTCTTTATCCATTTTTTGCTTTTGCATTTTGTATGTGAATATTTTCATTTATTATTACCTCTATGTCATATTTAGAATCAATACTTATATTCTTATTTTTCTAATCTACATTATTCATATTTATTAGTGTTTGATAGTTTGAATATGTATTTATATTTTTTTCTTCTTATTATTACTATATAATCTCTGTACCTATGTATTACTATTCCTGTTGAATAATTTAACTAAATAAATATAAATTGAAGAAATTAGTAAAAATAAAGAAGTAAGATTAGAAATAAACTAATGATGATCTGTAATTGATTTTTAATTTGTTTCGTAATTCCTAATTTTCAATTTTTTAACTAAAATAAATTAATAATTTGTATTTAAACCAAAAGATTGTAGATATGTTGGGCATAGTAATTAATCCCGGTTTATAAATAAACATGATGATAATGCATTATCTTTATAAATATAGGATACAAAAAACTCAAAATGTTACGCGCATGAGTCGGATTTAAAGTTCTTGGATAATGTATAGTCAGAATACTCCTCTGACTGACAGTAAATTGATAATACATTATCTTTATAAATATAGGATACAAAAAACTGAAAATGTTACACGCATGAGTCGGATTTAAAGTTCTTGGATAATGGATAGTCAGAATACTCCTCTGACTGACAGTAAATTGATTTTGCCGATTGTTGGAACAGATAACATTATATTCAAGGATTTTTCAAAATAAAAATAATAGTAGATAGAATACCAAAACACCTGAAACTATTCTCCTGACAGTCACGAACAGTTTTGTACATATGAACAATTTAATATACCATGTGTCCACAGAAAGCGGGGTACCCCTATTAACTTGTTTATTTATAAATATATCCAATTGGAAATTTATATGCGTAAACATATATGTGGCATCATTTATGTACAAATGATAAATATATCGCTTTTAGTGCAAAATTTAATTTGAGGCACATCATTATATTCAGAATTTAATTTTACAAAAATGTAAAAATATACACTTAAAATAAGAAAGTTGATGCCACGTCCGATTTAACCGGAATTAATATTTTATTTATACTTAAAAATGGTACCAAATTATGCTCAGTTTACACATACAAATTTTCAATTAGATATCTTTATAAATAAAGAAGTTAATAGGGATGCCCGCTTTCTATAGAAACATTAGGAAACCAATAAACTTTTACCATACATTCTGGGGGTTATCTTTAATAATGAAAAAGTCTATTCTAATAAGACCATAACTACTTACCTAGCATTCCTATTAGAATAGACTTTTTGATTATTAAAAATTTTGCTTGTTTTTGTCGATATATCATAAACGGAGAAGAATTGAGTTTTATATAGTTTATGTGAACTTTTTTTTACTTTGAATGAACCCTAAAATACATGGTAAAACTTTGTTAGTTTTCTCACGGAACATTCTGAATACGCCTATGGCTTATTATTCATTTCTGAATTTACCAAACTGCTTATATTAGCAAATTTAGAGTATTACAGCATCATTGACATTTAAAATTATTGCCATATATGGGAGTTACTTTTGAAAATTGGAAATAATTTTTATGTTTAACATTGGTCGGATTTGAGTGCGGAGTGCGGGCCATCTATAACCGGTCACTTATTGCATTCAATCATGAGTCTTTTTAATATACAGGGTGTTAAAAAATAAGTGTCCCAAATAATGAGGACATATAGTTCACGGGATAAAAGGCCTCTGTTATCTCGAAAGAGTTACGACTTTGATTAAATGAGACATTTTGTTTACCTTTCAGAGGTCATCTTAGATGTGTTTTTGTTTTCCACAAAGAATCGAATAATATTGTACTAAGACAAAAGTTGTGGCGCCCTTGGCAATATTTAGTTTCCAAATAACTTCGTAACTATTAGAAAGTGAAAAAAATATTTCTTATAATATGTTATTGTTTTTTATGGTCTATTTACGGGCATAGACAAAATTTTCTTCGACCACTATCTTAGTCTGTTTTTCTTCGATTCTAAAACAAAATGGCCTCATTCTCGAAAACAGTTGAAGATCGGACCCATGTTGATTAAAATTTTTTACTCATTTTAGTCAGTACTATATGCCCTCATATTTTGGGATACTTATTTTTTAACACCCTGTATACTATAATTACCATAATTACTATTTCATGTATTACAATCTTCGGATTTATTTATTTATTTTTATGTTTATGACAACCGCTCTCCAAATCCGAAAATATGTTATCTTTTGATATCTGTTGAAAACAAGATGTTACAGAATATTTTGTAGATTTTTTTTTAAGCACATGCAATTAAATGAAATCAGTAATATTACTTATTAAGACCGAAAAATATAATTTTAGTGGATAAGGCGATTTTTATTCAGCTAACCGGGTTACATATGGATAACAGCGAAATAAGTTCGGTAACCTTGTGTGAATAAAATATTCCCGAATGCCCGGTAACTAAAGACGTTTCAGTTACAATAATTATTTGACTTTTGTCAAATATTTCTCTTGTTTGTAGTGTGTATGGTGCAAATTGCTTAATAATACCCAAAATGTCAAAACTCTAGAAAAAGATTGATATAATAAGCATTCATGTAACCGTCCTTCAAACCCAGTACAATTACTTTTCAGACGTGGTGCGTACGCTTATTATTATTATTATTATTATTATTATTATTATTATTATTTTATATGCAACCGACAATATACTCAAACTCATAAATAATTTCTGAAAATTCATACTGAAAAATAAAACAGAAAACTGCGTATTGTATTAAATCGTTATCCTAACATATCGTTTTTAGAGACTTTACAGGACCAGTAATGAAGGTAGAACTTTCTGGACTAATCCGGTAAAAACTTGTCCAATCGATTATACATAAATTTGTTTTTATGTACTCACTTATAAATGTCGGTATAAATCTCCCCTAAACTTTTCTTCATGGTGAGAGAAGGCCCTACATTACCAACCCAGGGGGATGTAGGTGGATTTGGTACTCCTCGTTTCTTCCAGTATCCATAATTCCCATTTAGAAACCAATGTATAAGCCCAGCTAGAATTATAGTTAGTCCTACAAGCACCCACATTGTAAGAGCACTGAGATAATTTTAACACTGTCACTCTATTTAATATTGCATCTCCTTAATAAATAGATTGACCTCTTCCATGCTTTATATTAAGGCAATTGATAAAGGCCTTGTAATGTATAATATTTATGATGACATGATTTTTCGTGTCATTACTGTTATCATTCTGTAAATTGTATGACATTTTGTTTTGATAATTTCAACATGAGATAATTTTTAATGTAAATAATAGATCAGCGAAGTTGGCGTGAACATATTAAAATTTTCATATTCTATGTTTGAAGGTGAGAAACTGAACAATTACGCACCTAAGTTTAAACTCAAAATTTTGGAGTATTTTGTGTAATTTAATTGTGGATAAGCAGTATATCAAATACTAAGCAAAAGTATGATACAAGCTATATTGATTTAAGCCAATAAAATAAATATAGTGTTGTTATTGAGAGTCTAACCTCCGAGAAGGTAAAGCGGGAAGCGGGCAGAGTAAACTAGCCAGGTAAACAAGATTTAAACAGAGGCTTATTTAGAAAATATGGATTCGAGTGAAGAATATTCAACTGAAGAAGGTGAGGAGTCTTAAAAAAATATAAGAAAGTTACGCGCACCCCGGATAAGCCTAGAAGTCCCGAAAATAAGATGGATGAAATAATAAAAATTCTATAAAAATTAACAAGAGAAGTGCAGGAACTAAGAGCTGAAAGTAGAGTGTACAGAGAGGAAGTAAGAAAGCTAAAATAAGAAAATAAAACTATTAAAAAAGAAAATAAACAAATGAAGAATACAATTAACGATATTAGCGATACAATAGAATGTATGGAGAATGAAAAAAGACGTAATAATTAATGTAGGCTATATTTATTAATAGTTTACAAAATGATGTGAATATAAGAGATATTAAGAAACTGGGAGAGGGGACCTATTTACTGGAATTAGAAAATGCTGCAGAGAAGGAAAAAATAATAATTATTAAAAGCACGCTGAAGAATTACAGGGAATATTTATAGTTGATGATCCCTCCGAGAAAGACAGGAAAATATAAAAATTAATCAGAGAAAATGCACAAACGGAGAAGAGAAGCGGTAAAAATGTTAAAATAGGATACCTGAAGATTATAATAAATGGCGAAGAATGCAGGTGGAATGAAAACAAATTATTTACGGACAAGAGAAAACAAATAACACTAGGTCAAAAAAACTGGCAAAAATAGGCCAGACAACGAATGTGGATAAAAAGTTAACAAAAAACAAACCGATTAAAAGTGAACCAAGATAAGATCATGGAATATAAGAGGGATATATGAAGAAGGAGCATTAAAGAATTTAAGATTAATAATGGAAAAGTACAAGTTGCAAGTGTCGGCATTGCAAGAATATAAATATAAGGGGTTTAGTCTCACGGAGATAAATGGATACTCATTTTTTAAACGTGGGGATGAAAATAGATAATTTGGAGTTGGTTTTTTAGTAAGTGAAGAAATGAAGAAGTTAGTAATAGGCTTCATGCCAATATCAGAAAGAATTTGATTGCTAAGAATAAGAGGAAAATATAGGAATATGAGTATGGTGAATGCCAACTGAAGTAAAAGATTTGGAAGATTTATTTAGAATTACGAAATGTAATAGAGTACCAAAATACGAAATAAAAATAACGTTAGAGTATTTCAATGCAAAAAATCGGACAGGAAAATCATAATAAGAGCGTAATTAATTAGAAAAGTAAACATGATATATGCAATGAAAACGGGCGGATGTTAGTTGACTTTGAAATAGAAAATAAATTTAGGATAATGAGTACGTATTTCGATCAAAAGGATATCCATAATATAACATAGGTCCACACAAACGGGAAAATTGAAAACCACATTGACCACTTCGCTATTGAAAGAAAACACATCAAAAATGTTCAGGATTGACGAAGCTACAGTGGCGCAGACGCTTATTCAGATCATTTTCTTATTATCACGAAAATAAATCAAACAGTTCCAGTAACAATCCGTGAAAGGCAGGAGAAGTTAGAGAAATATACGAGCCCTAATCCATATTAGTTGGCCTAGTCGCTAAAATTTTATTTAGCTCATATATAATACAAATAATAACTAACGTAATTATCAGGTTTTTTTTTAATGTTATATTTATTTTGTGGTTCTTGTGCTACATAACAAGATGTATTTTCTGAAATATTTTGTTGTTTTAATGTCAAGCGAAGCTTTGCTAACAATACAAGAAAAACAAATAAAGTTTTAAAAGAAATAATGTCATTTGCTTGTCAGAGTTTATAAATAAGACTGCATGAAAAATTACGGCAATTTTTAAGAATAATCGGCGAATTATCCAATCTTGACAAATAATAGAAATTTACTAATAAATGATAGTTATTATTGTACTGTTAAATATTTGTTTAGCAAAAAAAAATAAAGTTACGTTATAATGTGGAAATATCTTTACTTTAAATAAAAAATAAAAACTTCCTGCATTATTACTAGAAATAATACCATTTAAGTCACGATAAATGAATTTAACAAATAGGCCAACTAATATGAAGTAGGGCTCGTAATGTTTCTGAACTAAGGAATGAAGAAACTAAAAACAAATTTGGTAGAAAGGTAACAGAGAATCATGAAAAACAAAACAGCGCAAAAATATTGAAGAAGAATGACATAAAATGCAATCAGTGATAATCAATACTGCGCAAAAATATCTAGGAGATAAAAGGAAAGTACCTAACAATGCATAAACATAACAAAGAGGAAGGCTGTTAAACAACTATGCAGATAGAAGAAGAAAAATTGGATGGAACTAAAACATAGCTCTCTGGAAGAGTACTACATAAACAAGGAAATACGTAACTTCTATCAAGAAGTTAAGAAAAATAAAAATATTCAACAAAGCGCAGCCAGATATTATAAGGATAAAATGGGGAACTTATTAAGTGACAAAGAAGTAAAACTTAATAAGTGGGTAGAGCATTAAGCTAAATATTGAAGGAGAAGAATAAAAAGAAGGAACGGGGACAGAGGTAAAATGCATCGAAGAGAATGTTTAATTTTTCGATATATTATCAGCTATAAAAAATAATAGAAGTGGAGGAGAAAATGGCATTCAGGCAGAAATGTTAAAAGAAAACAGATTGGTGTCAGAAGTGGGATTGTCTAAAAGGTTTTCAGTTTCAGTTCGAAAGCAAATTATAAAATGCGAAAACGAAGTGTTTTGTGAAATTATGCAAACTTGCAAATGCGCTAGGAACATCCGTGGCAAGTGCTGTTACCAAAGTTGGTAGGTACATCTAGTAATGATGTCGTGTCAGCACATGACCTCCCGCTAATTCCATGTTTAAAATAGCAATGAGCTTTAAGTAAAGTATCACTTCTATTGATCGTTTGTAAACAAAATCTACTTTGTTGTTCCAATAAATAGAAAAGTTCGTAATACGAAATTTTGGATTATATTTTGTTATGTTTTTCCTGAAAAATCTGTGAGCAAATACCAACTTTGCGAAGTGTTGGATCATTAATATATTTTAAGAAAAAATCGTCACACACACATTATTGTCAAAATCAGCACCAACTTCCTTATGCTCTAAAACGCAATCAAATTATATAAGAGTATTAAATACCAACTTTACGAAGTTTCGGATCTTAATATATTTTTAGGAAAAATCGTGACACATACATTATTGTCAAAATCATCACCTAACTTCCTTATGCTCTAAAACGCAATCTGTGTAAATTCTTCGCCGGACATTATCCATTTCGTAAATGTGTATTTGCAAACTATTATTTGACACTTTGAAATCACGTTCTTATTTGTGAGCTGTTTGAATGCTGCAAACATCAAATTAAAATCGAATTATCCTGTATATCTAATATTTATGTATGTTGGAAAATATATTATTTTTGCAAACCTTAATTTCATTACAATCATATTTAAACTACTAAATTCTTCTTAACACGGTTTCATTACTAATTTTAATGTTATTTCTTCGTGACAGTGACATTTGTTTTATGTCAGATTTGTTATTAAAGTATTGTTTTTGTTTGACGCAGAGGCAAAGTGATGTACAAAAATAAATTATTTTATAATTCAATATTTAAAGTTATTTATTAAATGCTTATCGTAGAATTGAAGATTGTGCCATTATATTTAATTTGTATTGGTAAAAGTTGCTAAAAAATTATATTCAATGATTTTTTTACAAGAAAAACTGTTAAAAGCTAGTATAAATGATACTTCCGGTTATCCGATATACACTAAAAACTAATGAGCTCTTCCCACATTAGTTTAGAATGGGTATACAAAATTTCAAATTTTTCTAATTGATAGTATTTGAGTAATCGTGTCCACATGATCCACACACACAGACATACAGACACACGGACACACAGACACACACACACACACACACACACACACACATACATACCTACAAACATCATTGTAAAAATGTTGAAATCGAATTCTGGGGACATCAAAACGTGCTCATTCACTAAAATCTCTATATGTGATTTTTAGCACGATCCCTATACCTCCCTTACCTAGGGTAGCGGGAGGTAAAAAATGCGCCAAAAAGGAATAGCATTCACTGTCAAAGCAATGGAAAGATTCGAATAAGAAACTTGGCAGCAGTGAACGTATTGGATACCAAAAGCCTTGTAATGGATGCGGAGGTCAACACCAACGGAATAAATGCAAATTTCGTGAAGCAATCTGTCATAATTGTGGCAAAAAGGTCAAAAGTATGCTGATATAAAAAATTAAAATTTCAAATCCATTCAGAGCAAAATGAAGTATTGCTCACATTGTTTTCACCAGGGAAACAAACTGTCCACGTGGAAATCGATGGCCAATATCTGCAGATGGAAGTCGACACGGGATCACCATGTGGCATAATTTGCTTTTCAAAATTACGTCAAATAAAACCTCATTGTTCATTACAGAAATCAGATAAACAATTTCGCAGTTATTCAGGTCATCCAATTAAATGTCTAGGTTACATCCCAGTTAATGACACAATACGTTCAACCACAAGAAAGCTCAAATTATACGTAGTATCAGATATATCGGATTCGTTGTTTGGACAAGAATGGATTTCACAGTTCATAGACAAAGTGAATCTAAATCAAATGTTTTCTTTTTCGACAGTTCCAGATAATTCTCTGAAATCTCAAGAGCTACAAATAACTCCGAAGTAGAACTCCCATCTTAACGAACTACTTAAAAGATTTGAAGATATTTTCTCTGACTTGCCAGGTAAGCTGATTTGTCCTCCTGTTACAGTACATTTGCCAAAGCACATGATGTTCCAGTAGCACTCCGTGAGTAATATTTCATAGTATTCGAAAAAAAATTACATCTGAATTTTATGAAAAAGTTGATTTTTCTGAATGGGTTTCACCTACTCACATAGTGGTTAAGAAAAATGGAAAGCTACGCATCACCGGATATTATAAATCAACTGTCAATCCAAGAATGATTATTGACGAACATCCTAAACCGAAAATCGAAGATATCTTTAACAAAATGGAAGGCGCGAGTCTTTTTGTCATATAGATATTACTGACGCTTACATGCATCTGTCAATCGATGAACATTTTCGTCATGTTCTTACATTTAATACCATTTAATACTCATGGACTTGTTCGACTAATGCGAGCAGTCTATGGAGTAGCGAACATTCCAGCATTATGACGACGTCATATGGAAACCGTTCTTAAAGATTTGCCTAATGTTATCAATTTCTTCGACGATATCATCGTATTTGCAAATGACTTTGATGGTTTGATTACAGCACTTACAGCAACCTTGGATCAACTTAAACTTAATGGTTTACGGCTTAACCGAATAAAATACGTCTTCGTAGCATCGACTTTAGAATGCTTAGGGCACAAAATTGATCGTCATTGTTTACACAAATCAGATAAATACATTGAAGTCATCCGTAATGCACCTAAACCGGCAACTCCAGAAGAGCTACAATTGTTTTTAGGTAAAGCTACTTATCAATTTTTTTTTTTATTTCAAATCTTGCAGATAGATCTCGACCTTTACGGAACATGTTGCTTACTAAACCATTTGCATGAACACCGGCTGCAGAAAGGACTTATCTAGATATCAAAGAAGCTTTGATTTCACCACATACAGTACGACCCATTACTACCGCTCATCCTAGCAATCGATGCAAGAAAAACTGGCTTGGAAGCAGTCCTTTCCTATCGATTGAGCAACGGCCGAACGGCCAAGAACGACCGATTGCTTACGTTAGCCAAACTATGAGCCCCACCGAGCAGAAGTACCCCCAGATACAGAAAGAAGCTCTCGCCATTGTCTGGGCGGTAAAGAAGTGTTGTATAACATACTTAAAAAAATGTATTTTACATAGAAAATACAAAATACTAAATAAAAGTATGTCTGGTAAAATACGATAATTTTTTAGTATTTCAAATATACTAATACTTCAAATACTTTTACTTTTAATTATTTGAAAATAAATAAGATATTTTACGGTACTGCAAAATGTTTTTATACTAATGTTATATAACATTTTTTTGATTGTCATTTTCGTTGCTAAATGAAATAATTTTTAGCACTAGTGCTTAAAAGTAACATTTTTAAGCACTAGTGCTTAAAAGTATTTCATTTACCAACAAATAGATGAACCTAACATCTGCTTACTTTTTAATTTAAAAAAATTCAAAATGTTGATATTTGAGAATAAATGATCAGTTTTAAAACGCTATTATAATTTTTTTTGTGTGTAATACATTGCGAAATGAGTGTTTTGGCACTTGACATGTTTATTACTCGCGTACGCTCGTGCGTACAAATTTCACGTCGCGTGCCTAAAACACTATCATTTTGCAGCTTATTACATAAATAGCTATTTTCAACTTATTCGCGTATTTTTATTAATATTAAAAAGAAACTCCTTCATTAACACAGCCATTTATTTTTAAAGAAAATATTAGAAAATTATTCCATGTTATATTACTCACAGACCACACATGGCGGAGGGTTTATATTTCAAATACATGAATCTATTTCAAATACTTATGTATTTTAAGTACAAAAATGTATTTAAAAAAAAAATGTATTTTAAATATTGAAAAATTGTATTTAAAAAAAAAATGTATTTTAAATATTGAAAAATTGTATTTCAAACAAATAATAGTATTTCAATGTATTAAAATATATACGTAAAATACTTGTGACGAGCATTTGAATAAATATATAAAATACTTTTATTTTAAGATTAAGTATTTCAAATAATTATTTAAAATACTTAATCTAATTCATATACTTATTTCAAATACTATACAACACTGCCATCATTCCAAAACAAAATCAAAAAACTTTCTATAGAAGAAGGAAGAAACACAGATGAGGACGGATTTTCTCATTTTATATTACGTCAAATCAGTCAAATGCCAGTCTGCGCTGTACAACAACTGCAATCAGGTTGTAATCTCTTACGTATGGGATATAAATCTCCAGAATCGAACTATACACTTGCTGCCAACTGTCTTCTCTTCGAGCACAGGGTAGTAATATCTCCCACACTTAGGTAAAATATTTTGAACGACCTTCATGCAGCTCATCTCGGAATTATAAAAATGAAGTGTTTATAGCAGTTCATTTGTCTACTGGCCAAGAATTGACTCCAACATCGAACAACTAGTTAAATCCTGCAAAGAATGTGTTCGATATGCACCTCCAAAATTTAGCGACCATCATTGGGAGTGTCCAAAAGAAGCTTGGGAAAGTATTCATATAGATTACGCTGATCCAGTTGCAGGCACAATGCTATTCATTGTCATGGATGCGTACTGTAAATGGCTTGACGTCAAGGTTCCGAACACCACCACAATAGAAACTACCATTAATATTTTAGATCAATTATTCGCTTCATATTCGCTAGTGAAATAGAGCAACATGACGTCTGGCGACGAAAATATGAACTAGTGCATGGTAGTAAGTTCCAGTCGAATTAGCGACGATCGCATCGTTTCTGTCACTTATTTAACAAATAAGTCATGAGTGGAATGAAATTTGTAGGCTCTATTTTATTTTACGTAAGAAAATAGTAGATGGCGTTTGAGAGGCGACCGTTTTCACAAGCATTAAATAAATAATTTTAATTCGTGAGACCAAGCTTCGTCAATAATAAATATTTTTATCTGTAAAAATGTCAAAATCAAAAATTGCATTAAAATATGGTTAAACTCACTTAATTTTGTTGATTTTAGTAGATAACTGACATGCGACATTTGTTTCATTTTCGTGAACTAGGTTTATATTCTGACCAATCAAAGGGTAGAATTTATATCCCTATCTAACCAACGGTATTCTTCCGTGAAGTGAAGTATAATAACAAAAAAACTTCAACACGTTTTTGTTGTATTAACGGATGTACATCATTAGCAGAAACCCAGAAATAATTAGTTTCCATAATTTCCCGAAAACAGGAACCTAAATTCTATGGAAAAATTTATTAGGGCAATTTGTCAATTTTAAATAGTTGATAGACGAAAGTTATGCATTCATCTTTTAAAAATGGGAAAGGAACCGGGCAAAAATATGCGTGCTCCTTGCATTATATTTTGCCGGGTATAACTGCACGATAATAATTACTTTGTGCCTTTATTAATATACTTTGTTTACCTGCCTGCACAAAGATGACCATGAAATAGTAACACTTATCCATCCATTAATCTTCCAAAGACTGTAATAATGCATAAAACAAAACTCGAGAGAATGCTAAACATCATTTTTATATGAAACGGAGGAGTTCGCAAAATTCAAAATGTTATTCATGTTAAAAACATTAGTTTTATTTAATATTAACTATATTATTAATATTTCTTTGCACTTTAAAAGCCGGAGTGTATAATAATAGACGGTTGCGGGAAACGAAGCATCTACCTTAGGGCTGCCATATTGTTACGTCACGCGCTAAGCTCCTCCTCTTCTTCACTTGCGAATAGTGTGCTACAAATGCGTAGGCTGAACAGTATGTCCTGACCATAAAAAATGCTTTGAAGGCAATGTCAAGTATAAGAAACTCGCTTCGGGCAAATCTGAACAATATCGAAAAACACCACACTGGAGAATTACCTGCAAAACTTTTCTTAGGACGAAATATTCATACGCGTCTTGATCTCGTAAGGCCTCAAGACGTCAGTACTAGAGTTCGACAGAAACAACAAGCCGAATTCAATCCATCATTCCTGTCACTGAAGCAAGGACAACAAGTCTATTTCCTTTCCAGAAAACCTCGTATGGATAAGTGGATATTAAGTTAAATTGTCACTTGATTAGGGGATGTTCACTATGAAATTAATTACCATGGAAAACGCGCCAAACGTCACATCGATCAAATTCGACTTTATAATCAAATTATGGAAAAGCACCAAAACGAAAAACAAGATAAAACAACCAGTCGTTTAAATTTTTATGAAGATAATGCGATGCTTCAAAAAGCAACCCCGAACCCAGAACAAAGAAGTCTACGTCTTCCCGAAGTATACCATCTTACCCATCACTAAGAAGCTGTACATGTCCACGACGTCCCACGAGAGTTCGCCGCCCTCCACAAGATATCCCCAGTAAGTTTCTTTTGAAATGTTATATACTACACACGCCAACTCTTTGAAAATCCATAAAATAATATGTTACTTAGCCGCCAACTCTTTGGAGGAAGTAAATCTCATGGAATGCTTTTGAGAACAATATACTCAAAAACCTATTTACTAAATACGAATATATAGGGCAGTTATGTAACCGGCAGTCCTGTATAGGCGTGAATTATGGATGCTTAATAAAAACAATGAAATCAAACTAAATGTTTGGGAGAGGAAGATATTGAGAGAAATTTTTGGAGGGGTTACATAAGAAGACGGAACATGGAGAAGAAGAACCGGGATATACAACGGTTTTCCATTCAATAGTTCAAATTAGAGCAAAAAGAGCGAGATGGCTAGGACATGTATGGATGCCGGAGAGTAGAAATACTAGGCGAGCAGTATTAGGAGGAAAGAAAAGAAGAGGGAGACCGAAGAAAAAATGGATAAATGCTATAAAAAAAGATCTACGGGGGCAAAACGTGACGAACTAGACAGAGACAGCTAAAGACAGGAAGAAATGGAAAGAAAAAAAAGAAGCCCAAGGCTTCGAAGGCCTGAAGCGCTAATATATATATATATATATATATATATATATATATATATATATATATATATTATTCATATCATCATATATCATTATTTCAAAATGGCTGAAACTGATAATCTCGTATCTGAAGACTCCTTAAAAAGTATTTGCAAATTTTGTAAAAGAACAGCTGCAAGTAATACAATTAAATGTGATAATTGTGAAACAGTACTTCACAGATATTGTTGAAAAAAATTGAAGATGTGAATAACGCTCCAAATACAGTAAGTGAGCAAAAATTAATTATTAACCAACTAAAAATGGAAATAATGTACCTTAAAGAGATTATTACGGAGAAAAATGCAATAATACAGGATAAGTGTACAATAATTAATGACAAACAACTCATTATTCAGTTGCTGTCAACTGAAACCAATAAACCAAGGTCTACTAAAAGAACTGAAAATATTATAAAAATAAATAAGAAACCATCAATTTCTCAAAAAAGTAATAACGATATAGACAGCAATAATTTAAGTAACATGCCAAATGTCGATGACCTAAAAATAAAACATAAAAATCCTAATTCCAAACCAAGACAGGCAACGGCATCTTTAATAAGTAATAATAATAATGTGAGCAATAGCGCGCCGATAACAACAGAAACTGAAACTACTGTCAGCAAAAATGCAGAAAGCATGGACAATGTAAACAATACCCTAACCACAAATCCAATTATTCCAAAAGAAGATCAGGGAAAATGGAGTGATGTTGTAAGAAGGAAAAGAGTGAAAAAACAAATATCATTTGTAGGTGATTCGAAATCTATATCAACCATTGAGACCGTACCGAAAAAAGCCTTTCTATATGTATCAAGGATGAAGCCAGGGACACAACCTCAAGATCTAATTAATTTTCTAAAAAAAAAAAAAACAATTTCCAGAGGTAGATTGTGCAGAAATTACTTCCAAATACCCGGAGTATTATACGTCATTTAAAGTAATCTTGGATCTTAAAAACTTAGAAAAAGCTATGAGCCCTGATACATGGCCATATGGAACTTATGTAACTCGTTTTTTTCAAAGGAAACCGTCCAAACCGAGTGACACTCAGCAAACATCAAACAAATAAATTAATATTTAATAGAAAAAGTACAGATCTTAGTAACATTGTCAATTGTGAAAAAATATTTACTATTTTTCATTTAAATGTGCAATCTCTTAATAACATAATTGATATGATTTCAACGTTTGCTGACAAATATAATTTTCATGTATTTTGTTTTTCAGAACATTGGCTAAACGAATCTTATTATATATTTTAAGATACAAACTTGCAAGTTGTTATTGTAGAAAAAATATGGGGCACGGTGGAGTATCCATTTTCATAAAAAATAATTTGGAGTATAAAATCTTGAAACTACATAAATATTGTTTGGATTGGCATTCCGAATTCTGTGGTATAGCATTCAACAATAATGAAACTGCTGTTGTTACTGTATATAGAGCAGGTGAATTTGAATTATTTTTAACTCAATTAGAATCATTAATAGCATATTTATTTAAAAGTTTTCATAAAATAATTATTCTTGGAGATTTCAAAGTTAAGTCAAATAATTTAATAGAGCTTACTAATATACTAACTTCATTTGGTTTAAGAATCAAAATAAATAATACAAGAATAACTTCTCATTCTGCCACATGTATATAACAAACTTGGGTAATGACACTTGCGAGGCCCGGTGTTTATTATCCAGGTATCTCTGATCATGGAGGACAATATATTATAATTCACAAAAGGAAAAAGTCACATGGATCTACTTACAAAAGAATAATTACGAACTCAGGTTTCCAAAATATCGGAGTTGCAGTAGAGAACATTAACTGGAGTGATTATTATGATACTAACACTAACTATGATATTAATGTATTAACTAATAGGTTATTAGCTACACTTAATAATCTAGTTGTTGAAAATTTTTCTGTTCGACAAATACAAACAACCAAGAACAAATCACCAATAAATTGGTTCACTGACTCTTTAAAGCGAACAAGGAATACTCTGCATTTGATGAAAGATCTTTTTAACTGAACTAAAAATCCTGTGTACTTAAATGCATATAATAAAATACGAAAATTTTATAGAGAAAAGATAACTGAAAAAAAGCGAATCGCTTCTCAACATTTTATAATGAATTCGAATTCTACTAACAAATCGAAAGATTGTTGGAAATTGATTAACTCAGAGAGAAATAAAAATAATGATAAGAGTACTCATAATATAACTGCGAATCAATTTTGCAATTATTTTGACTCATCTGTAGAATGTATAATTGAATCCTTACCACCATTTAAATATGATCAAAATACTCTACTTCGAAATATTAATCCAGTAAAAAATTCTTTATTTTTCTAACCCGCAAGTATACATGAAATTTACTACACAATTATGAACTTAAATAATTCGTCTTGCCTAGATATTTATTTATTAAATAGTAAAATCATTAATTCTATTGCAGATTTAATTTCATATCCCCTTTGTGTTATTATAAATAAATGTTTTACAGAAGGAGTTTTTCCTGACGCTTTAAAGATTGCAAAAGTGATACCAATTTTTAAAAAAGGAGATATAATATCTGATCCTGGTAATTATCGTCCCATCTCAATACTTCCTATTTTAGGAAAAGTAATTGAAATATTAATTAAAACAAGGCTTGTAAAATATCTGGATGCTAATAATATTTTAGATTCAAACCAATTTGGTTTTAGATCATCCCTTTCGACAACGCAAGCACTTGTACAAGTTGTCAAAGAAATAGTGTTCAATATGAATAAATGTGAACATACAGCTTTAGCGTTGTGTGTCTCAGAATATTATTAGATAAGAATACTTTTTATACTGTATATAAATGACCTGAGTATGCAATGATCTAAACTAGGATATATTGGCTGGCCATGTAAAAAGGAAAAACGTGTGACGGGGTTGCTAGGGGATGAAAAAAAAAACAGGAGGTTGTTGGAAGTAGAAAAAGGCTGTCAGTAATTAGATCTGCGTCAAAAAAAGACATTTTGAAGAAAGAAAGAGTAATTATAAAGTAGAAGAAGAGAAGTTGGAATAAAAGGAGTCGTCGGTGTACGTAGAAATACCAAGTAATAGCAAAAAGCAGTAGAGAAACTGAAGAACTGATGAATTTTGGCTGTCCCCCACTCACAGATTCGCCCTGTCACTTCGATAATTTAGCTAAGTTACCCCCTTTATTGTAATTATTATTTAAAAAAAATTGTTAAATATATGTAAATTAAACTATTATATGACTTTATTTTTACCAGTTAACCCACGAAAGTAACAACCTATTTTAGGGTCGTTACATAATTGGCGCCCAACTAGTGGAGCTGGTAGAAATAATACAGTTATATTATGTATATATGTGATTTGAAATTACACATACCTTTGTAAAATGTCACGGAAACGAAAAGACAGACGAAGTAATACGGAAGAAACAGAATTTGTGAAAGATAAGGTGGGCAGTTTATTAGAAACACTTTCCCAAAATATGATATTAATACAACAGTCAATGTCTGAGTTAGTTTCACAGTTCAAAAAGAGAGATAATGAATCAAAATAAGTAAAGGTAAATCATGAATTAAAAACAAATAAACTAAACGAACCTGGCATGTTAAAAACGTATACAGATTTTTCGTATATTTCTGCGTGGAAGGATTTAGGAGGTCAAAATTTGACATTTAGTGCACCGTGTAATATGCACCCGGTTGTATTTATAAATAAATTAATAACAATGTTTGACGATGCCGGTGTACCTGAACATAAACAAGTTTCCTTCGCTTCAGGAGCGCTGCGCGGTTCAGCATCAGATTGGGCGGCAATGAAGTCAAAAGACTTTACTAATTTTGAATCTTTTAAAATAGCATTTTTAAATAGGTACTGGGGCCATGAACAGGAACGTGATACCTTTCTTAGGTTGAAGTATGGGAAATATGAACGGGGTAGTAGGGCCAAGTATTTTTTGAAAATGATCCGTGAGGCGTCTTATTTGAATGATCAACTAGATGAAAAATGTTTGACAAAAATGTTATTACATCATTTTTCACCGGAAATAAAGCGTGCGATCCTAAATTTAGGTTATTCGAGGGTGGAAGAAATTGAAGAATATTTACGAGAAGTAGATGAAACTTATCGTGTAGAAAATGAGTTACACTCGTCACAAGAAAACATGCGGAATCGAAATATGAACAGCAGATACGACAATAATAATTATACGCGAAATACTAGTAATTTTAATAAAAACCATTCAGATAATAAAGTAAAGTCGAATAATGAACCCAAAGTCAATGAACAGCAAGAAAACAGATCTGCTGTACTATTTCGTGAAAATTTTGATGATGATAATTTATCTATTGCAGGAGAACATAAAGATGTGAAGACAATGCCAAATATTGAAATAATTATTAAAGACTTAAAAATAAAGGCTCTTGTAGATACAGGTACTGATTCTCAGACTCTTACGTCTGCGGCCCTATCAGTAGTAGAATCTATAGATGACGAAAAAATAAAAATACGGAAAAATGAAATAACAGAGACAGCTAATAACTGTAATATTGAAGAATTTATTAATCAGAAATTAATTCAGGTAGACGATAGCATTAAACATCGGCTGATCAATATATTAATAAAATATGATAAATTGTTCTCTAATAAACCCGGTAAAATGAACCATTATGAACATGAAATAAAACTTCGAGTTGACAAACCTTTTTTTAAACCCATTACGTCTTAAGAAATAGGAGGCCGCTGATACAGCACATAAAATATGTTATAAATACGAGTATTGTAACAAAAACACAGAGTTGATATAGAGTTGATAGTTGTCAGTCGTTAGTCGTAGAAACTTGTAGTATTTTAGTCTTAGAATAAAGTAATAAAGTTGTAATTTTTCCTTTTTAAAAAACCTCCTTTCAATTTGACAAACTTAACTGGCGCAGTCGCTGTAGGATTCTCGAAATTGGACGTATCGTACGAACAATTTTCGTTTCAACGATTAATCGAGAATTAACGGTCGGTTCGGTAGTGCAACGGTAAAAATCGAGCGCATATCGATTCAGAAGGGTACCTATTCTATAACTTTTTCAACTTTACCAAGATCTTGATCTTGGTATACGTCATCGTTTGATTTTCCCCCTCTCTAACGATAGATTTGTGAGTTATACTAGTAATTTTAGTGTCCCCATATTGTTGGTGTTTTGAGAATGGATTGGTAATACATTTAAATCAAATCTGACAAATACCAATTAATCTTATATAAGTTGTTATGATGAGATAATAAACAAAGATTTCAATGTATCAGTAATATATTATTCATATTAAATAATATCATTTAAAGTAAACATATATATTGGGTACAATATGAATAAAAAAGGATTTTTATTAAGTGTTTTTTTTTTTTCAATCAGAATGTGATGACTATATTTGATTTCTAATGAATCTAATTAATGATTCAGCTATACACATAATTGCGTTCTTGCATAATTAATAATAATAATAATAGTAATAATAATAATAATAATAATAATAATAATAATAATGTACAACTATTGTATGTATTTATCGTTTGCTTTGAAATAGTGAAAAGAGAATGTAAGAAAATAAAAGAAAAACAAATTATATAAATGTATTCTTTATTTTTTAGAAATAGTTTCCATGGCGACATCTATACATTCCAAAAATTCATTTGTTTTCGCCAATTCACCTCGCAATTCGTGCGCAGCTTGCACAGTTCCCATCCCGACTTCTTTGAAATCCACTGCACGGCGTAGCATATTTCTTGATCATCCTATAACACACAAAACAAAATTAATGTATACCTAATATTTATGTACATTCTCTTTGTATTTATCTATCTTGACATCTGTTTATATCTTTGATGATTTAAAATGAATTTGCAAACGAAATTGACTCGTAAAATTTGTACTTACTACTGGTACTGGGTGTAGCTCCACCTTTTGTGGCTGTGGCATATGTTGTAGCTGAGTAGCTGTGGCAATTGGCCTGTGGAGAATGGCAGCAGGTATCCTTATTTAATCTAAAATTTGATAGAAATTCAACATCGGACACGCTGAATGGATCCTGCATATCTCGAATGTGCCTTCGAAACAATCTATCTTGCTCTTCCAATTCCTCATCGTCCAGCACTAGCTCCAACTCTTCCTGCTCTAAAATTTCTAAAGCAGCATATAGTAATGCCATTTTATCTGAAAAACAGTAACGGTAAATATTATTTCCAACAATAAAATATAATATAGGTAGGATTTTTAAACATCCATCATAGTATATTTAATGATGAATGAATGCAACGCGATTTTCTACCAGAATTGAACAGAATGTCATTGGCACAAGAAGATTTATTTGAATTGAATTTGTATATTTTTTAAATTTAGACGATTATAAAACTGATTCAAATATATTAAAATTGTACATACATATGTGCTAATTGAATTTAATAATTTCTTCAGTAATAAATTTCAAATATTAGGTATTTATATTCTATAAGTATAAACAAATTCATGTTAAATGTTAAAATAAAATAATAGTAGTATAGCTTCAACTCACATTAAGAAATTAGAATTAAAAACCACTTAAATTCAATACAAAAAAGTTGAAAGTCGAACGATTCAACAATGGCGCTGAAACAACTGACAGCTTCGATCTTGATAACTTTATTCCAAGATCCTATGCGGTCTTGGAATCCCGTTTCGAATTCTCCGTTGGATGTGACGTCATGTCTCGCATATCGGTTATGACCGCCGGTGTTCGACTATATCCGCTGGAAAATATACCAAGAGTGCTCGCGTATCAATATTGGTAAAAGTTATAGAATAGGCCTCCAGCACCAAAGTCAAACCTGCCGTCCACAAGAACTTAGTCAGAAAGCGAGGAAAGAAGGAAATTACAACTACTGGTCGAGAACAAGCATCGCCGAAGCCAGCCTAGCAGTAAGAAGACCTGGGGGAAGAACAAACTCGTCGGAACCTATAGGCACCTAGAGTAAGAAGAATGAAAACAACTATTTTATTGTAAGTCGCTCATATCCACTTATCCATTAAACATTAAAAATAATAATAATAATTAAATAGACGGTTTCTCAATTATTAATATTAAAATTTCAAAACGATTTTATGTCTAATACAGAACTCAATAATTTAACACAATTATTAAGTAGTATAAATTTAAGAGAAACAGAAATAGCACCACCAACCTAGCCAGTAAATGTTGTTCCTATTGATTACCAACTTTTGAGATTATATTTAGATTCAATTCCAAAATATGAAGGAAATCCACATACATTAAACATATTTATTGAAAATTGCCAAAATTTAATTCAAACTTTTAACAGTACAGATCCAAATTTCCAAAATTTCTTAATCAGAGCAATTTTGGGTAAATTATCTGGTCGCGCACAACTCTTGATCGGTTCAAGAACGGAATTAGCAACTTGGAAAGATATTAAAGATGCTTTAAGTCTAAGTTTTGGTGATCAAAGAAATATTGATTGTTTAATACAAGATCTAATTTCCCTAAGACCCCAAAAAAATGAATCACCATACAATTTCGGTATGAGATGTCAAGATGCCCGCAGTTTAATATTTGCAAAATTAAACTCTTCAGAAATACCAGCAACTGAAAAAACACTGCAAATAAAAAATTATGACGATTTGGCCCTTAAAACATATATAAGAGGTTTACCTCAGAATATTCAAACAAATGTTAGATTAAGAAGCCCAGACAGTCTAGAAAAAGCCATGAGCCTCGTCATAGAGGAAGAAAATTTCTTATATTCAATCCAGAAACAAAATACATTAAATTTACAAAGTACATTTAGACCGACACACCGAATAACTCCAACTAGACAAACTATACCAACAAATACAGGCTATGCACCTCACATTCAATACCTTCCAGCACCCCAAGTACCTGTAAATATACCCCGACAACAACCACCAAGACCAAACTTGATGGCTATCCGAGCAAACCCATTTTTCAAAACAAATACTCAACCTAATTGGCGTCCTCCCCAATTTGCACAACGTCAACCCCAAATTCCAATGCACCCTCCAAATTTCATACCATTACAAAGACAACAAAATTTCCCTCAAAATCCTGTACGCCCTCTTCAAAATCAACCACAACCAAAAGAGTATGTACCCGAGCCAATGGACACTACATCAGCTCGTACTAGAATGACTATGAAGAAACCTTTTACATCAAACCAACTTTATAACGAAGACATTAATAATGACAATTCTGAAATTCAAACCGAAATTCAAAATTGCGTAGAAAATGAAATTTGTGAGAACTATGCTTATGAACATCCTGTATATGAGAACTCCGAGACAGACTATAGTTACTTTGCTGATTATGACGGATCAAGTTACACCTTTGATAACAATGCCTATGAATTCGAAAACGTAGAGAGCAAACAAAATTTTCATATGGCATCAATGAATCCGAATCAAACCTAATACAGTTAAATGCATTAAAAGCAAATCTACCCCATATTTACGTACCCGAAATTAATGCAAATTTCTTAATTGACACTGGTAGTACCAAAAGTTTAATTAATCCTAATCTTGCCTATAAATTTTATCAAAACTATATTTATAATGAAAATTTCAATATTCAGACAGCTCATAATATCTCATTTCATAACGAAGTAGCCGACATACCCTTGTTTCGAATTTTTAATGTTCCCGAAAGTCACAAGTTTTATCTTTTTAAATTTAGTGACAAATATGATGGACTTATTGGTGTAGATTTATTAAGACAATTACATGCCAATGTAAATGTAACTATTAAACGATTAACAACCCCTTTTGCGAACATCCCTATAGTATATGAGCCTGATAATTCAAAAGAATCTAAAAACAATTTTCAAAATTATTCCATAATTATACCCCCACGTGTAAGTATAGTAACAAAAATACCAGTTACACAAAGTAACGGAATCGGTCTATTACAATATACAAATTTCGAAAACGTTGTGAATAATTTTGCAATAACCACAGTGACCAACATAAAAGAAAATATAGTAAAATTAGATTTTCATCAACCTTTGGATATAGAAAATCTAAATTCTATTGAACTAAATTTTATTGAAAAAATGGAAACTGATAATGAAATTGACACCGAAATTGACAATTTATTAAAACAATGTCAATCATTGTAATAAGGAAGAGAAAGATGCGTTAAGGAAATTATGCTATGATTATAGAGACATTTTTTATTGTGAAGGTATTCCACTTAGTTTTACAAATGAAGTGAATCACAAAATTAAATTACGAGATGAAACCCCTATTCATGTAAAATCGTATAGATTCCCGGAAGTACACAAGCAAGAGGTACGTGATCAAATTTCAAAAATGTTAAAACAAGGAATTATTCAAAATAGCATTTCCCCATGGTCTAGCTCAATTTGGATAGTACCTAAGAAATTAGATGCTTCTGGTCGCAAAAAATGGAGAATAGTTATTGATTATAGGAAACTTAACGAACGTACCATAGACGACAAATACCCATTGCCTAACATCTCAGACATACTAGATAAGCTTGGTAGAGCAAATTATTTCTCTACTCTCGACTTAGCAAGCGGGTTCCATCAAATCGAAGTAGACCCCGCAGATATACAAAAGACAGCATTTTCGACTGAGGGTGGACATTATGAATTTAAGCGCATGCCATTTGGCCTGAAAAATGCCCCCTCTACTTTCCAACGAGTTATGGATAATGTCCTTCGAGGTTTACAACATGAATCATGTCTTGTCTACCGAGATGATATTATAATTTTTAGTAGTTCACTTGAAGAACATATAGAACGACTCAAATCAGTTTTTAACAGACTAAGACAAAGTAATTTTAAAATACAATTAGACAAATCGGAATTCCTACAAACATCCGTACAATATTTAGGACATATCGTTACACCCGACGGCGTTAAACCCAATCCCGAAAAAAATTCAGTAATAAAAAATTTCCCAATACCTAAAACCCAAACAGACATCAAAAGCTTTCTCGGTTTACTTGGATATTACCGACGCTTCATTAAAGACTTTGCAAAAATTACCAAACCAATGACAAAATGCCTGAAAAAGGACTCAAAAGTAAAACATGATAAAGACTTTATTGACAGTTTTAACACATGTAAAAATTTATTAATGAACGACCCAATTCTCCAATATCCTGATTTCAAAAGGCCCTTTATTTTGATAACTGACGCGAGTCCTTTCGCAAGGCGAAATTCCAAGAGGCAAACCCATAGCGTACGCTTCTCGTACTTTAAACGACACAGAAACACGATACTCAACAATTGAAAAAGAACTGCTAGCCATAGTGTGGGCTTGCAAACACTTTAGACACTACTTGTATGGTCGCAAATTTACGATCGTAACGGATCATCGTCCCCTTACGTGGCTATTTAATTTACGAGAACCAAATTCAAAATTAGTCAGGTGGAAATTGAAATTAGAAGAGTATGATTATAATATAATTTATAAAAAAGGCAAATGTAATACCAACGCGGATTGTCTTTCTCGAATCAATATCAATGCCATAGAAAATGAATCAATAATTAATAATCCTGGATCTATAAACAATGATATTGCAGATTATTTTCGAATTTTGGCAGAAAGTTTAGATCCCGAAGATCCACCACCACCTGTTATTAAAACCCCTGATCATGTACAAAATTCAAATACCAATATTGATAACAAAAAGAAACCTAAATTCCACATAATATCTGATATCCAGATTAGACCTCCAAACACGACACATGTTCAACAGGACACTGACACTGTACCGGTTGATAACATTATCTCAGACTCAGAAAACTCAACTCAGCATTTTACTGCAGGTGATACTAACAACGACGGTATCACAATCTTAGACGAGATGATAAACAATAAAACCAATCAGATCCTAGTATTCCCAAACTTTTATCCTAAATGTGACATTTCCCACGAAAATTACGAAAATCAGAGAATTATAAAAGTTAAGATACCTGAAAATAATAACGAAAAAATTATATTTGAATTTTTGAAAAATTACACGAGTTCGAAACATATTTATCACATGTATTTCCATACTGAACAACTTTATAAAGATTTTAGTATTTTTAAATCATTTTTCAGAGAAAGGTCCAAAATTAATCAAATGTGTCAAGTTATTAAATACAGTTAGAGATCAAGAAGAACAAATTATGTTAAAAAAAAATCATCATGAAGGTAAAACGAACCACAGAGGTATCAATGAAACAATGGAGTACTTAAAAAGAAATTATTACTGGAAACACATGAAGTCAACTATAACAAATTTTATTAATGTATGTCATATTTGCCAAAGAGCAAAATATTCAAGAAATAAACCATACGTCCCCTTAATGTTAACTGAAACTGCAACTAGGCCATTCCAAATTGTTCACATAGATGTTTTTGCTTTTGACAAGAAAAATTATTTAACTTTAGTAGATGCCTTTACAAAATTTGCGCAAGCAATTTTTATAGAAGATAAGACCGCAATTAATATTAGCAATGCTCTAATAAAATACTTTTCATCATTTGGTGTTCCCGAAAATTTAATTCTGAACAACGGAAAAGAATTCAACAATACTACTGTACACGAATTCCTAAAATTACACAAAATTAATGTTCATTTTACTACACCATACCACCACGAATCAAATGGAATTGTTGAACGATTTCATTCGACCATCATCGAACATTTAAGAATATTAAAAGAATCTTTTCCAGATGATAACAGCGATCTAATGAATTATGCAATTATTGGGTACAATAATTCGATCCATAGTTCAACCAATTATACACCCTTTGAGCTAGCTTTTGGTCATACAAAGTTAAGAAATTCAAATGAAATATTTACCCCAAAATCATTCTATAATGACTACGTAGAAAGTCATAATGAAAGATTGAAACATGTTTACCAAGCAGTTTCAGACAAATTGCAAACGAACAAAGAAAAAGTAGTTTTGAAATCTAATACAAAAGGAGATAAAAACAACGAATTTAAATTAGATCAAATTGTGTTTAAACAAAATCCTTTGCACAGGAATAAAAAGAATTCAAAATTTTTAGGACCCTACAAAATTACAAAAATATTAGATAAAAACCGAGTAGAAATAACAAATCAGAATAAAAAAGATAAATCTGAAATAATACATATTAAAGAACTAAGAAAACCTGTTGTTACAGATCATGGTTCTTCATCGTTACCGCAACGTTAGAACTACCAAAATACCATAACCTTAATCATAATCCCGGCCTTTTCCCTCTAAAACTGGGTCATGCCCAAATACAGACAGACTATTGGACATTTATACAAATATTTGACATTACCAACATTATTAATGAATTTCATGAATTAAAAAATAAATTTTCATTTATTAAACAAGAAATGGAAAGTTCAACACTAGGTCATCATTCTTATCGAATAGTTAACATTCTCGAGGATAAAGTTTCAACTCAAATAGAACAATTAAATCCCTCTCTAATAAAAAGACATAAAAGAGCCTTAGTAGAAGAACTCGGTTCAATCATTAAGTCTATTACCGGAAATCTTGATCAGAGAGATGCCGAAAAATATGATGATATCATATCTAAAGTATCAAATAACCAAAACAAACTTGAAACACTCTTTAATAATCAAATGACTATATTGCAAACATCAATTCAAAATTTTAATGATAATATTCAAAAACTTTCAGACAACCAAATTCGTTTAAATTCAAAGATAGAAGAATTAGAATCAATTATTAATAGCACTCTAATAGAATATGCAGAAGCAATGAATAATGCACTTTTACAAACTGTAATAACACAATATACATCCAGTCTACAAATTATTTATGATTTGCTTGAAAAAATCGAAGTGACTATTACTTTTTCTAAATCAAATGTATTTCACAATTCCATTGTGGAACCAAACGACTTATTTTCCGAAATTATTTTATTAAACAAACAATTAAAAACAAGTAGATTTCCTTTCAAACCATCATTAAAAAATTTACTGTTATTTGAAAAAATTATTAACATTAAAAGTTATAGTAAAGGTAATCAAATAACATTTTTATTAGAAATCCCAATCGTGGAAACCGAATATTTTAATTATTATCATTTATATTCTTTACCTACCCCAAACCATATTTCATTCAAAACCATTATTCCACGTTCAAAATTCCTCATTTCCAATGAGCAGACTTATTCGTTCTTCGATTCGCAATGTGAAGAGATTCTACCAGAAGAATTTTTGTGCCGAGAAGTCCACGTCGCCAAAATAAACGAAGACGCCCCATGTGAAGTTCAACTCTTGAATTTTAACTCAAACATAACAAACTGCGTAGCTGTCCCAGCCGTTATACCGAACATCAAAATCCAGAAGATAGAGAAGAATCAATGGATTATCATCACACCGTATAGTGTTGCTGCCGTTCAAAAATGTGGTAAAAATACAAACAATATTCCCTTAAACGGAACTTACTTGATTGAAATTAATAACGAGTGTGAAGTGAAAATAAAATACACTATTCTAAAAACTTTCCAAACCAGTAAAACAAATTTTATAAACATTAATTTGCCAAATTTACCATCAACATTAAGTCGAAACAACAAAGACATTTTAAATTATACACAAATTAAATTAGACACAATAAACCTGGACGAAACAAAAAACTTAATTTCAATAATGGACAATGACAATTTTAAACTTCAGAAAATCGAAGATCAACCAATCTATTATAATAAAACCAGTATATACACAGTGCTTTTATACACATTAATTATTTTAATTGTGTTATGTTGTACTTTTTATTACTTTGTGCATGAACGTAAACAAAGGTCCAGTTCCCAAGTCCAAGAAGGCATCGCAATGTCAACGAACTCTGTGGCTAAAACCCACATAATTCTTCACTAGGGATGGAGGAGTTACATCCTGTAAACCCATTACGTCTTAAGAAAAACTAAAAAAGATGGTTCACCGCGAATTTGCTTAGATGCTCGTTACTTAAATACCCTAATGGTTAAAGACCATATCGTACCACCTAGTCCTGATGAATTTTTATATAATTTAACAAAAGGTCAAGTTTTTAGCACATTGGATCTAACAAGTTCATACTGGCAGGTACCAATAAAAAATGAACACCGGAAATACACTGGGTTTCAATATGATGGACAGACTTACGTTTTTATTGTCTTGCCTTTTGGATTAAGTACGTCAGTAGCTAGTTTTAGTTAAAGAAATGTGAATTTGTGCGTCGGGAAGTATCATTTTTAGGGCACATTTTAACTGCTGATGGCCTAAGGATTGATGATAAACGCTTGATGCTATTAATAAATTTCCACGTCCAAGAAATGTTAAACAATTGCGTGCTTTTCTAGGAATGTGAAATTATGATAGGCGCTTTTGTCAAAATTATGCACATTTAACAGTTCCTTTATTTAAACTATTAAAGAAAGGAGTTAGATGGAAATGGGACAATGATATGGAGATCGCGTATAATAAAGTAAAAGAAGCTTATTTAAAAGTTACTTTCCTTACTCATCCAAATCCTGATTCAATGTATTATATCCAAACTGATAGTTCTGATTATGCTATTGGTGGTTATTTATTTCAAATAGATAAAGACAATAACAAGGGAATTATTGCATTTACAAGTCGTACGCTGAAAGCAAGTGAGAGAAACTATAGTATAACTGAAAAAGAAGGACTCGCGGTAATCCATGCATTAAAACAGTGGCGTATATTTGTTCTAGGAAAGCCTTATCTTTTATTAAACAATGTAGACTTTTGAATTCGAGATTGACAAGGTGGATTCTTTTTCTACAGGAATACGATATTAATATAAAATATTGTAAAGGAACTGAAAATGTAATAGCTGATTGTTTATCACGGTATCCTTCAGATGCTGTACGTGAAGTAGAAATTCCAGGTTCAGAGAAACAAATATATATGTAGCAACTTTAAAGAATTCTACGGTGTTTCAAGAAGTACTACAAAATATGAAGTCTCTCCATGAGTCATAAGAGAAAGATGATTTATTTAAAAAAATATTAATTCCCTAAAATCTAAAGATACTAAATCACGTCATTATAAATGGTTTTTATTGTATGGTGGATTACTATGGAGAAAGTGTGCAAAGTCTGAACAGGGATATAGGTTATGTATACCTAAAGCCCACATAAAAAGTTTAGTGTTGCATGAACATGAAAAAAGCGGTCATTTTGGTGCTTTGAAATGCTATTTAGCATTAAAAAGATCCTTTTATGGTAATAAAATGAAAGAAACTATTAGGAAAATTATAGCTGGTTGCGTAATTTGTCAACGTACTAAAATTTCTAATCTTTACCATGGTGAAAGACACAGCGTTATCGTTGATAAACCCATGGATTTGGTATGTTTAGACCTGATAGGTCCACTGCCACAATCGCGTAGCGGGGCAGTTTATTTATTAGTATTTGTTGATGCGTTTTCCAAAATTGTAAAACTGTATCCATTAAAGCGGGCGAACGCAGAAACAATTATTCGTAAGTTTAAAGAATTTATTGCGGCCGTAGGGAAACCCGTAGCAATGCTATCTGATAACGGTCCGCAATTTTGGTCCAATAAATGGAAAGAATTTTTAAATACTGAGAATATTAAAATGAAACACACATCCGCATATTATCCTCAAGGGAATAATACAGAACGCGTAAATCGAGAAATTGGTCGATTATTACGAATGCTCTGTCACCAGAAGCATACAAAATGGGCCTTTGTAATAAATGAAGTAGAGGGATATATAATTAATGTCATTCATGATAGTACCGGTTTTACACCTCGAGAAGTTCATTATGGGAGAATGCGAGAAGAATTACTATTGAAGGGTGTTACGTCTCCTACTGACGGTAACCCACAACCTACTTATCGACATCATGAAATTCTGATGCTAGCTAAACAACGACTCCTGACGAAGGCGGAAAAAAGGAAATTACGGCATGATAATTCATATAAAACTATAAAATTTCAAATCGGTGATTATGTGTTATTAAGAAATCATTCCTTATCTTCGGCAGAAGATAAAGTAATTAAAAAATTATTTTTAATTTATGATGGGCCATACGTTGTCATAAAATGTGTAGGGGCAAATTCTTATGAACTTAAAAACTGTGAAACTAATGAAATCGTTGGTTGTCACAATGTATATAATTTGAAACCATTTGTTCCACCATATCTTAATTAACTCCTAATTATGTTAGTTAATTTTCATTGTTACAATAATTCATTACAATTAACTAAGGGGGGTAATGCAATGATCTAAACTAGGATATATTGGCTGGCCATGTAAAAAGAAAAAACGTGTGAGGGGATGAAAAAAAAAAACAGAGGAGTTTGTTGGAAGTAGAAAAAGGCTGTCAGTAATTAAATCTGCGTCAAAAAAAAAGACATTTTGAAGAAAGAAAGAGTAATTATAAAGTAGAAGAAGAGAAGTTGGAATAAAAGGAGTCGTCGGTGTACGTAGAAATACCAAGTAATAGCAAGAAGCTGTAGAGAAACTGAAGAACGGATGAATTTTGGCTGTCCCCCACTCACAGATTTGTCCTGTCACTTCGATAATTTAGCTAAGTTACTCCCTTTATTGTAATTATTTTTTAAAAAAAATTGTTAAATATATGTAAATTAAACTATTATATGACTTTATTTTTACCAGTTAACCCACGAAAGTAACAACCTATTTTAGGGTCGTTACAAGTATTTTCTTACAACCCAGAAAATGTGTTTTATTTGCAGATGACACAACTGTCATTGCTACAAATAGTAATATAAATGTACTACATAATCAAAGAGACAACAATTGATGTGGAACATTGGTTTACAGCTAATAATCTAAAATTAAATATAGATAAACTCAAGAACTAATAATTTCACATATCAGAGGTCTTGGAAGTGGACACTCGGTGAAACTCCTTGGTGTACATATAGATGAGAATGTTGATTGGTCTGTACATGTGGACAGAGTGTGCAATATTCTTCTTACAGTCATCTACTTATTCAGAAGACTAAAGCATATTTGTGATTTTGATGTATTAAAAACTGTTTATTTTGCTTTATTTCATAGCCACATCAATTATGCTATTGTTCTCTGAAGTAATTCAGTACATGCATTAAAAGTATTTAAATTACAGAAAAAAGTTATTAGATTACTTCACAATGTTTCTATTCGAGAACCTTGTAGAAATTTATTTATTACATCAAAAATTCTATCTTTGCCATGTTTATATATTTATGCCACACTTGTTGAAATTCATACTAATCTGTCTCACTACACAAAAAACTGTGATATACACAATTACAACACAAGATCAGCAGATTTATTGCGGAATGCCAAGCATAATACTGTTAATATTAAGAGGAACTCGATAGATATAAATTTATATAATCATTTACATCATTCTTTAAAAACTTTAAACATTATACAATTTAAAAGAAAAATAAAGTCTTATCTGCTTAACCATTGTTTTTATAGTGTAAAAGAGTATATGGATACTCCACCTTTTGAAAATTCATAGCTGTAAATAATATTTATTACTCTATGTATCATTATATGTAATCTTCTTTTTTACCTCTCGCTAAGAGAGGTATTGGATTCATGCTAAAATTCGCATATCCAGATTTTATTAAATAAGCACGATTTAAGGTCCCTAGAATCCGATTATAACATTTTTAAAATGATGTCTGTGTGTGTGTGGATGTGTGTATGTGTGTGTGTGTGTATGGCTGGATGTTGGACGGACGATTCCTCAAAAACTATAAGACACAAGACCTGTTTAACTATGAATTCCTCAATCTGACATTCCTGGGAAGAGCTGAAAAGGTTTTGGTAACAATTGAACAACCGGAAGTAGTAGTTTGTAAAAGAAATTCTTCCAAATATTAATTTTTGAAAATTTTTGATATTACTAATTATTATGAAGAACAAAATTCTACACCTGATACATTTAAATTTTTTATTATATCTTCTATAAATTTAGAAATAAAGACGCTATAATATATAGAATATCGGGATATAACAAGTCGAGTAGGCGAAACTACACTAAGGAAACCAGTTGACAAATTCAAATGTTTATAACATAATTTGTAAATGACAGATTTCAGTGTCAAAAATAAACAGTTTTAGTGACATTTTGATAGCTTTTTCTGGGAAGTACATTTAATCTTTCTTATTGTTTTATTAATTAAATAATTGAAATTATAGGTAATATGCATGTATCCATCAGAAATAGCGCCAATCTGGTTAATGAATTGGAAGAATCTGTGACATTTAGAAACTTCCTCATACAATGAAAAATAGATATAATTAGAATTATATGTGTGCAGAAGACATGTTAAATACAATAAAAGACAATATTTGGGTAAAGTTCTGTAATATTTTGTTATAAAACGACGGTTCGATAGCAAAGTGTAATACAATACTTATATAGCCTAATATGGAAATGGCGAGAGGTCTTGTGCTGGCCACAACAGATTTTTTGACTATCCTTTATTGTGGATTTATGTATGAACTCTGGGCAATAAATTTATTATTATTATTTTATATATATATAGGGTGTAAATTTTAAAACGAGTCATAGGGCTATAACATAGCAAACAGTTTTTTAGACGCCAAAAGTTTCCGTATTAATTTATTGAAAAAATAATTGGTGTAAATTATAAAGAAAAGAATTACGAATTTTTTGATACCAAATACATTACACTCCTGTTCTGTTTCTGAAACTGACAGAAACAAAACAAAACAATTGTTGACTTAAGACGCTCATTAATAAACGTTTTTGCACATTATTTGTTAAATTATTATTTTCGTTTTATTAAGAAAAAATCATGGATAATTTGTCTCATTAAAAAATATTACAAATTATTAAATGGTTTTAATTATTCCCTTGTAGTTTGCAATTTTTCTCGTATCTTATAACTTATTTCTTATTATATGTAGATCATCTTTAATTTGTGAATACCTTTTGCAATAAATAATAATTGTTTCTTAAATAAATATCTTACTGTTTTCTTTATTTTGTGTTATTTTGTATTAGTTCATAAATTAATAACTTTAATCTTTAATTGTTCCTTATCATGTTAGTAACAAACGACAATGTTTTGTTACTGTCAGTTTCATGGCTAATGATAATTTTTCTCAATTGTACAAATTTTAAAATTTATTTTCTAGCTTTACATGAAACAGAAATGTAATGTGTTTGGTATTAAAAAATTCGTAATTTTTTTCTTTATAATAAGCACCAATTATTTTTTCAATAAATTAATATAAAAACTTTTGGAGTCCAAAAAACTATTTTTCTATGTTATAGCCCTATGACCCGTTTTAAAATTTACACCCTGTATATATATATATATATATATATATATATATATATATATATATATATATATATATATTCCGTATTCCACTTATGATGTCGGGGATGGCATCTTCGCCGTTTCAATATTTACTCTGTTTTGCTCGTCATTCATGTTATGTCAAAAATATGCTAATTGAACACATTAATAATCAAAACTACAAAATATAATATTAACGATTACATTTAACACTGGTTATTATTAATTGTCTACATGTGTTGTACATACTGGCACACCCAGAAATGGGTAATATGCCGTGATGATATATTTATTTATTTTATTTATTCAAAATTGTAATCGAATAAGATAATAAGAAACGTAGGTAATCTCGAGATCAACGCTCGGCTTTATCTGCTCGTCCGGACCACCGTAGGAGTCTCTCTTCCTACTTTCCGATTTCACTCAAATGCCCACTATGCAAAACAATAAACAATGACCCAATAGCTGATAGTCGGCACTTGACGTTTCATATTTCTTACACTCTGCGACACGGCCATTCTGAGCACTCACACGTCCTCGTGTAAAGCACCTGTAATACATCAGATTACAACTATTATACTTCCCTCGGCCATGCCTGACCTTTAATTATATCAGGCCAAAACAAAACATAATATTGTCAACTATCCATGTCACTTGTCACCTCCATCCAGTGACGATTTCCTTACTGTTGCTTCCATTCAGCAACAAATTAAAACATCATCACTTCCATCCAGTGACAAAACTAAAACTTCGTCACATCCATTCATTGATAAAATACACATTATCTCTTCCATTCAGTGATAACATTCACACACACATTATCACTTCCATTCAATGATGATATTCACACATACATTATCACTTCCATCCAGTGATAATACACATTACCACCAAAAATCAGTCGCGCAGCGCACACTCACGGTCTACATTTAAGAGATACCGATTTCTACTGAGCTACGTCTACGACCAACAATGGCAATATAATGAACCAAATAACAATGAGCATAATTACCTTTTGGATCCTCCTGTTCACATTGCCTCAAAACATTTTCTGCCTCAAAAAGAGTGTGACCTTCAGGCACTATTTTCATTCAATCATGAGGATATTTGCATGTACGGTTAGAATTCAAAGCTTTCAGTACGTATCGGTTACCTTCAAGTACCTAAACAACATTATAAAGTCCTTTATATTATGGTTCAAGCTTTGACTGATTACGTTCTTCGTTTTGTATTAACACAAAATCTCCTATTGAAAATTTATTTGCTATCATCAAATCTTTGTTTTTCATACTCAGCACATTTACCAATGTTGATTGCAGCTTGTTTTCTAATGTCAATCATATCTCCTTCTGGTTCTGCATCATTTAAAGGTTTTGCAACCTTTCCCATCATTAGTTCTAAAGGACTAGATTTTGTAGTACGATTAATTGTACAATTCAAAGCAAGTTGGATTTCAGGTACTGCACCTTGCCAGGACCGATCTTTGCTTAATTCCACTGCAGTTAGCATACCTTTTAAAGTTCCCATAACACGCTCTACCTGTCCATTAGCACGAGAACAATTAAATGAAAGTTGATATTGAGTGAATCACAAAATTCTCGAAACTCTTTACTGGCAACACAGCGATCTTGATCAGCAATTATACGAGTCTGGTTGCCAAATAAAGCCACACTAAATTTTAATGCCTTGATATTATTTTCAGTATCTATATTCAAAGTATGGTGCAAAAGAATAAATTTCATAAAAGCATAAATGAGAACAAAAACATATTCTTTTCTATCATTTTTATTGTTTAATTTTTCTGTTGCATCGATGTGTACAGTATACCATGGAATTGCTTCTTTTGGTACCGGATCCAATTCAACTTGAATCTTGCCTGAATAATATTTCGATATCTTACTTACACGTACTACAAATTATCGACTAATTTCCATTTCATATTCTCAAACCAATAAAATTCGAAAACTTTTTCCCATAGTCTTTTCCCAACTAAGATGCATAATTTGTGAAAATTTGGGAAAAAACTGGCGGAAATACGAAACTAAGCCTATAAATTGACGTAACTGTGTCGTAGTTTTAGGTGTAGGTAATGTTATTAAGGCTTCTATTTTCTTTGGATTCGGCCTAATTTATCCAGCCCTAACTTCAAACCCGAGATACTCTACTTTCTGTTTCATAAATGAACATTTATCGATATTAAATCTAAAGCTTCTTCATGTCGTCCATATATGTAAACAACTACAAATGAGTATGCAAACTCTCCTAACGCTTTAATGACTGCGCGCTGAAATACTGATGGCGCATTCCGTAAATCAAAAGGCATAGTCAAGTACTCATACTGACCATCAGGTGTAACAAATGCAGTTCCTTCAATAAATTCGGGTGGACGGGAATATGGTGAAAGCCGCTAGACATATCCAAAATTGTAAAGTAATGACAGGTATAGTATTATCATTTAATTCGCGATACTCTAAACACATACTATCAGTATCATTTTTCTTTTGAACAACTAGTATAGGACTTGCAAAAGGAGAACAACTGGGTCGAATTATATTTGCACGTAATAACTCATCTCTTCTATCACGAACAATGTCTCTTTTATGGGATGAATGTATACGGACGTCGGCAAACATTTTTACTTGGGGTCTTCAAGGCTTATTGACATTGGATCATTGTTAACACAACTACTAGGTATACAATGAATAAAATAATTTTTGAAATTATTTAATATCGAAAGCAATTTCAGTTTCAATTCTTATGAAACATCGGTTTGTATATTTTCAAAGTCGGTAGCTGTTTGATCCTCTAAAGTGAATACGTCTACAATATTTACTTTAGACAAGCTTAACTTATGAACTCATAAACACAGCCAATATTGTATCGTACATAATTAGGCAAAACATGAAATAAAATATGACAGGTGACATCAATTTTAACAACAGACAAAAATTGTAAAGTACTAATTACACTTGTTTGGCCAATGCCAGTTATAGTAATTACGTTATTAAATCGTTTTCCATGAAATTTAAAAGATGTTGACTCTTTCATAAGAGAACATTCTGCTCCTAAATCATAATAAAATGAAAAATTCTCATCAGAATGTTGCAACATGTCTGAATATGAAGCTGTTTTGCCACAGATCTACACGCCGTTCTGTTGACACTGCGGTGCTGCTATTACCCCAAAAATGTACATCAACTTTTATCTATTCGAGATACAATTCTGGTAGTGTTATGTCAACATTTTCGTTTCATGTTTTCATTGTTTGTATCAATGCCAATAAGTTCCGGTATTGCAGTTTAAGAAGTGATCGCCATTGGTCATCACTATTGTTACGTGATGGTGCGGATAGCTGATAGTCGGCACTTGACATTTCATATTTTTTGCTCATCTTTTTGCTAATTATTTCTGTATACATTACAATTTTTGCTATTTACCAAAAAGAGTTATACACGTCTTGAACCATCGTGACCCGACAAAATTCACGACCGCACCCACCTCTAATTCAAGACAAGGGTATTCAGTCGGAAATAGTTATAGTTACATTGTGCGAACATTGACTGCGAATACATTGGTGATTATTGTTGTGTTTATTAATATAAACAAAGCTGGACAAAAATTAATTACTTTTAATAATTAAATTAATTTCAAAATTGCTTTATCTAAGTTAATTAGAGATTATAAATAAATAGAAATAATAAAATGTCAAGATAGAATATAAGTCTTATATATATAAATGTTTATTATTAAACTTGGAACTAAAAAGATACACATAAGTAACATTTTGTTTAATTTATGAAGACTAACAATTGTTTAATTAGAGAAATTAAAGAAATATAAGACATTAATTAAAATTCAACAAAATAATATTACAGTATCTTAATAAAAATAAAAAAATAAACATTGAATTTTCCATTATTTTTTATTTTGACCGTTTATAAAAATTTAACCATATCCCACCCTTTTTTGATAAAATGAAGCTTAATTTATCAATTTCCATAGTAGGTGAAGTTTTTGAATTGATTTTTATTTCGAAATTGGATATAGTAGCTACTAACGCTGCTTTTATTTGTGCTAAAGCAAATCGGAAACCTAAAAACATACAGTTTATTATTATTATTATGATTATTATTTATTATTATTATTATTATTATTAATATGTTATATACCTAAACACATTCTTGGTCCTTCTCCGAAAGGAATGAAAGCACACTTTGGTCGATCTTTCTTCGCTTCCTCCGTGAATCGTTCAGGATCATATTTTTCTGGGTCTGGATAATACTGAGGGTCATAATGTATGGCGTATACCGGAATAACAACAGGTAATCCTGGATTCACCAGTACACCTTCGCCTTCTAATTTTGGATGAGGTAGGGTAATTTTTTTCGTACAGACCTTCATCAAGAACATAGCTGGTGGATACATTCTCAGTGACTCTGAAGAAACATATTTCTATTTAACATTATACCTAAACTAAATTAATAGCAATATAAAAGTTTTAAGAAAATGGCTAATGGCTACTTGACTGAGTGAAAAATGGTGAAAAATTACTGGATTGCAGTCAAATTTTATTTATTTATCTTAATCGACTTGGGTTCCATATGCCATATGCGACTATATATTACAATTAAGTAAGCTTTGATATATTAATATTCCATTTTTTTTGCAATAATATGACAAAGCTTAATAAGGCTGTTGCATAATTATTTACATGCCTTCTAAAAACTAAATTTAAAAAACATTATTATTATACAAATTTGAAAATATTACGAAATGTCCATAGGATATTTTACAATTAATTATTGAAATTTCTGTAATACATATTGTTCCGTACGTGCACCCGAAGCTACAATAATCCCGTTTTGTTAAAATTTGGAGTGAAATATTCCAGATCGACAAAATTTGGGTTCGTCCCGACCTATGCAAAAAGTTATTTTGAATTTTAATTACCACAAAAATGTCCTCTGGCCCTATGGTGCACTTTCTCCGCCAGCAATAAGTGCTCGTGAGGTGACGCCTGGTAAACGCCCACACGGTACGAATATTGTCATCATTACTGATACTGCGTATAAAGTAGATTCATACACTTAACACGTAAAGTGCCACAATAGAAATTTAAGTTTTAAGTCATCTTGGGTCAAAAAATTTTATTTTGGTTTTATTTTAATTTCAAATAGTTATTTAAAAAAAAAAAATTGTACAAAATGAAAATTTTTCAGCATAATTTTGATTTTTTTATATCGGCCAGCGCTAATCCTCCACGGCCACGATGCTAATACTCAGCCAAAGTATGAAATAAAAATTTTTGGCCGGTGAAGGGGTAAAGTATGACGGCGCAAATGCATGTCAGACATGTTGTTTCGGCTGTTAAGAACAAAACACCTAAAACCAAATTTCGATGTAATATATGCCAAAAATGTTGAAATGTTTCTCTGAAATACGCGTTACTAATGTGAAATAAATAAATTTTGATACTAAATTTGTTGAAATTTTTATTTCGTTTAATAAATAATTTTAAAAAATGTTTACACCGAAACCAAATTAAATTCCATTTTGCTTACTACATACCAAATATATTTATTTCCCTATAATTTAAATTGAAATGCCGAACTTTATTTATATATTTATTTCATTATTAAGTAAAAAATTCTTTACCTATGTATATATTTTATTTCTTCAAAAATAACGCTATGTGAATATAAAGAAGTAGTTTACAAAACAATTCAGGGTGGGGGAGATCCCGTAACTTTTTAATTTTGAAAGAAGTCCTCAGCATAAAAAAATTTGAGAAACGCTGCTCTAACACAGAGCTAAAATTGGAGGAGAATTTTAGAAAAAACAGAAGAAAATTCCAGCACATTAAACGAAGACATGAAGAATTTAATTAATGGGTTTATTTCACAATTTCTGATTTATTGTTTTTTTTTAAATCAGAGATATGATTTTTTAAAAGTTGCATTTAATTTCAAATATTTCAACGGCTGACGACACAGTTTCAGTTTGGAACTATGATTGTTTAGTTTTGTAGTTATTTAAATAAAAGTTTTATTTTCATACCACTAGTACTTATGTCACAAATTTAGTCCGTGTTTACAACCGCGAAAGTTTATAAGCAAATTATGAATGAAAAGTCGCATCTTTCAAAATATTTTATATTACTATATTGAGTAAATGAGATGAATTTCATGATTTTATAAAAAATAGACATTTTTTTTAATGACCCCATTACATGAAAAGTTCACTATACTTTCATTTCATGTAAGCAAATAGCGTTGGTTTAGATAGTAATATAAATTCTGCCCTTTGAAAAAAATATCACTTTTCAAGTGTCAATTACCAACTAAAATCTACAGAATTAAGTGATATGTAACTATGTTTTGATGTAATTTTTTATATTCAGGACTGTTACATTTTACAGATAAAAATATTTTTATTACTGGCAAAGTTTGGTTTCACGAATATAAATTATTTATTTAATGCATGTAAAAACAAAATGGCACATGAATCTATAAGCTCCGTGTTTAAACCCCAATTTTGAGGAAAACACGAGCAAGCAAAGTGTAATAACATCACAATCGATAAGTAATAATTCAATAGTCACTGTGGATAGATAAGATAAAGAAAACAACCACAACAAAGGTAAACAGTTTCTAATCTACACACTTTTAGGTTATAAAAACACGAGGTTAGGTGACACGCCTCCGAAGAGTTGATCTGGACAGTGCTGCCTGGCGCCCACACACACGCAACCAGTAATGCGTGAGAGCGAAACTGACAAAGAAAATAGGGAAAATAACCTAGTCATTAGTGGATTAAAATTAATATGACAGATGAGAAAGAAATTATCAAAGAAATTGAAAATCTCCTTCAACTGAAAATGCAAGTTACAGCCAAAATATTAAAAACAACAAAAATACGTGAAAACATATACGTTATACAAGTAGAAAACTTAGATAAAAAGATTGAAATACTAAAAAGTAAATATAAATTGAAAAACGGCGAATATAACAGAGTTTTCATTAATCCAGATTTGACTGAAAAAGAGAGGTGCAAAAAACACTGAGGGAAATAGCGGATGATTTGAAGAAAGAAAACAAAAATGTAAAGATAAAATATCATCAATTAATCGTTAATGGAGAGAAATGGAACTGGAATTTTAAAAGCGGGAATATACAAAAAGCTAATAATGAACCAAAAAACGATTAAATAACAAAACATATGCAAGGGATACACCGGTAACGACTAGGCATGTATATGGAGAAGATATCATAGTAAAGGAACAAAAACAACATAACAAACACAAAAACAAACAAATATGGAAGCTAGCTGCGTGGAATATAAGAAGTATTAACGGTAAAGAATGGGAACTGCAATACGAATTTAGTAAGGCTAAAATTGATATTCTAGCAATAACTGAAACAAAGAAGAAAGGAACAGGAGAAATATTACTGGACGAAGGACATCTGCTGATTTACAGTGGAGCACCGCATGACAAACGAGCAGCGGCGGGCGTAGCTTGTATGATACATGAAAAAATAGTCAATGAAATTCAAAAATAGGAAGCGTGCTCTGAAAGAATCCTGAAAATAGAATTAAGCAATGTTCACGGTAAGGTAAAAACAATTATAGTTGTATGTGGACCGGACGAAAATGAACTAGCAGATATCAAAGACGAATTCTGGGAACAACTACACCTGGAAACTGAAAATAGTAAAGGAGAAATATATCTATTAGGAGACTTTAATGCCAGAGTAGGCATAAAGAAAGACAATACAACACACGTTATAGGTAAATATGGAGGAAAGAAAAGAAATAACAATGGAATAAGACTAATTGACTTTTGTTCATTAAATGGGTTAATAATAACAAATACATTTTATCAACAAAAAATGATACATACGTATACAAGACAAGGACCAGAAAGTGGATCGTTAATAGACTACTTACTAGTGGAAAAAAAAGGGGTAAAGGACGTAAGAGCGAGAAGAGGACCCGAAATTTTTAGCGATCATTTTTTACTAGAAGCAAAAATGAAGATAGAGAAAAGTGAATATGAAACAACACTAAAAAATAAAAGTACAAAAGAAATAACACATGAAACAATTAAAGAGTATAAATTAAAAGATGAAGAAGTAGCGAAAAGGTATGAACAAGAAATTGCAAGACAATGGGGTATTCCACCATAACAAAAAAAAATTAAAAAATTTCAATTTAACATAAAGTATGGCTCAATAAATAATAGTTAAAACAATGAAAACATTTTTTAAATAATTACTTTACGAGATATTTCACATTTGCTAAAAGGGAAAATAGACGTCATACAATTGCTATCTTTCTCTCGCAGCGTACTCAGAGCAGTGTGTGTGAGAAAGACAAGTATAGGGGAAATATGACGTTACACTGATTTTTCGAAAATAAAATACTGTTAAACTAGGAACAATTAAGATTTTTTAATACCATGAATTGCTTCAAAACTGAAGTTTTATTTAAAATAAAAAAAATTGAGTGGAATACCCCATTAAGGGAAGAGATAACAATTGAAGGAAACAACCTGGAACAAAAGTGGGTAATTTTTAAAACATTACTCATAAAAGTAGCGAAAGAAATATGCGGAACATATAAAACAAAAATTAACAAGAAACAAACAAATTGGTGGAATGAAGAAATCAAAAACGAAATAAAATATAAAAAAGAAACATGGAGAAAATATTTGAGTAACAGAACACAGGAGAATTATAATGTATATAAAATACAGCGGAAAAAAATTAAAAATATGATCCGGAATGAAAAAGAAAAAAGCTGGATTATTTTCGGACAACAAATGGAGGAAAATAGTAAGTCAAACCAAAAACTATTCTACAAAACACTAAAAACACTAAGAAACGGAAATTCAACAAGAAACTTCGGAATCAAGAACAAAGATGGAAAGCTAATTACGGACGAGACGCAGGTAATGAATCTTTGGAAAGAATACTTTACACAACTCCTAAATGTAGAAGAAGAAGAAAGGAATATAGTAACGCAAAACACACGCAGAAGTAGATGATGGAAACATACATGAAATAACAATGGAAGAAACTATAGAAGCATTGAGAACGTTAAAAAATGGAAAAGCACCCGGGCACGATAAAATAACTGCAGAAATGCTGAAATACATGGGGGAAAGAGGTACTGAATTATTGAACAACATTTTTAATCAAGCATGGAAGGAAAAAAGAATCCCAGAAGACTGGGAAATAGCTGTGATCATGCCTATATATAAAAAGGGTGACAATCGCGACTGCAACAACTACAGAGGGATATCACTGCTAAGTACAGCTCACAAAGTGTATGAGCGAATACTAGAAAAAAGATTAAAGGAGAAAATAGAACCATCACTAGAAGAAGCACAAAGCGGATTTCGAAAAGGAAGAAGTGTACAAGATCACATTTTTACGATAAACCAAATAATACAAAGAACTCTATTAAGCAAGAAGAAAGCACTCATGGCCTTCATAGACCTAGAAAAGGGATTCGACAGAGTACAAAGACATAAAATATGGGACATCTTAGAACAAAGAGGAGTGAATGAAAGGTTACTAGAAGCAATTAAAAGTTTGTACCACAAAAATGTAAACTATGTGATCAGTAAAAATAGAAAGTCAGAACTATTTGAAACCAAAGGCAGTCTGCGGCATGGTGGAGTTATGAGTCCAGTTTTGTTCACAGTGTTCATGGACGAAATCATAAAAGAATGCCAACCAGAAATTAAACAACTACATATAGGACACAGAAATCTGGAGCGAATTGGAATAGGAGAATGTGCCTTTGCGGACGATGTTGTTATATTTGCAAACACAGAAACGAATCTACAAAACAACCTTAATGTATGGAATGAAAAATTATTGATACATGGAATGAACATAAACACAAAGAAAACAAAAGTTATGGCGGTAGCAAATGAAGAAACAACAATGAACATCTGCATAAACAATGAAGAAATAGAACAAGTCCAAGTATTTGAATACCTGGGAGTAATTATAAGCAATGACGGATCCCAAGAACAAGACATTAACAGAAGAATAGAAAAAACATCGAAAATGTTCCATTCCATGAAAAATAGCTTTATTGGCAAGAAAGAAATTAACAAAAGAACAAAAATGACTATATATAACACCATATTCAGATCAATTTTAACATATGGGTGTGAATCCTGGGTTATGCCAAGGCGAATAAAAAGTAAAATCCAGGCTTTGGAAATGAAATATCTGCGAAGAGTTAAAGGAATCACAAGGATGGATGAAATAAAGAACAAAGATATACGAGAAGAACTGGAAAGCAAGCCTATGCTAGAATTTATTGAACAAAGACAACTGAGCTGGTGGGGTCATCTTATAAGAATGAAAGATATCAGACCGGCCAAGAAGATCTGGACAACAAGAACAATCGTGAAGAGGAACCGAGGAAGACCAAAGGATGACTGGGACAGCATAATCAAGAAACTACTGGAGAAGAAAGGCATGTCGATGACTGATGCAAAACAGTGCGCAAGAGACAGAAAACAGTGGGCAAAGTTTGTGCACGAATAGAACAAAAAATCCCTACACTTCACAGTAGAAGGGAAATGGACTATATATATATATATATATATATATATATATATATATATATATATATATATATATATATGTAAAAACCGTCGGTTCTCAAGCTCCATCTGCTATTTTCTGACGCGAAATGAAGTATAGAATTACATAGTCGTCGATGGCAAATTCCGATGTAGCTAAGGTAGATGTTATAGAAGGAATGAAAGTAGTAAAACCTGAAACTAGCTTAACAATGTACATCACATCACCGGAATTTGATGGAAAATCTTCGTGGCTTAACTTGTCTCGTTGGGTGTGGAAGTCATCGAAGGAAGAAGAACAAGAGGACTACGATCAACTAGTCAAGCGGTTGGATATGCGGTATGGTAAAGCACACCTGGAGCAGGTGTGCCAGACCGAAATAAGGAACCGGTATCACCGAAGATCTAGATGAGAGGGTACGACGAATTGCAAGTGAAATATTTTCTGAAAGCAAGAAACTCCGCTGTTGGAATTGCGGTGAACTAGGTTACCCGTAGAGACTTTGCAGAAACCTACAAAAGAAGACAAACGAAAAAGTAAGAAAAGTCGGAAAGTTGAGCAGGGTGCGAAAGGGTAATCGTCGACCCGCAATCTATTAGGCCCACACTCCATCAGTTATGTCCGAGATTATGTCGCATCCCTTCATCATCAAGCGAACAGCATTCGGTAAGACGCGGTTTTAAACTAATGTCCGAAAATGTTACCCTACCAGAATGAAGTAAATCTATCGTGGAGGTACAATTAGATGGTAACTTCTCTAAGGGAAATTATGCTTGAGCCCAGGAATGGTGATGTAAAAACTGGTACTGGAGTTGTCGGAAAATCATTGATCAACGTCAGTAACGTAACACCAGTTCGAATAATGAACGTTAAATTTTATCCTGTTGTTCTTAAAAGAGAAACAATTATAGGAGAATATTTGGCAGTATCATCGGTTATTCGTACTGTAAAGGCCAAGAGAAATACATCTCAGGGAATTCCGGACATGTTATTCACCCAAAAATATCAACATCGCTGCGCTGACCAGAGAAGCAAGACAGACTTTAATTGGAAAGTTTTAAGATGTGTTCCATTTCGACAAGAAAGCTAAAGGAAGAACTAATGTAGTTCACCATAAAATAGATACCATCCAGCAACCAGCAAGAAGACTGCCATTGGCGAAGCGTGAGGAAGCGGAAAGAATTATTGAAGACGAAGATTGTTGTGGAATAATAAGGTCACCATGTTTTGTAAATGAAACACTCGATGTTTAACAATAACGATATATTAAACTAGTTAACAGTTAAGCAACCTTCAGTGGAGCATGTCGGCTGGACCGACAAATGGCATAAAGTAAACTATGTTTAGGGGCGGGAAAAGTTATCCCTTCTACGGTCTTAACATCCTCCCGCCTTTGAAAAACTCATAGTATTTTCCTATTCTAATAAATGAACACATGTTCATGTCCTTATTCTAGTAAGACACACAATCTTTTATTACTTACTATAAATGCCTTTGTCACATACACCCCACTATTTTTCATCATTGTCATTCGCATCTGGCAGAGAAAAAAAACACACAAACGATAAACACCTCTTGTAGTTGTTCCGCTCGACGTCTTCAGAGTGACAACTCTGATGACATCGTCGGTCCCTGGGTGTAATTCGATGACTCTAGCCAGCTTCCAGTGAAGAGGTGAAAAATTGTCATCCTTTGCAACAACCATAGTGCGGACTGCTAATTGCGTTGTAGATGTTTGGCATTTGTTACGTCTCTGTAATTCAACAAGTAATTGTTTCTGCCAGCGGTTCTAGGAAAGTAGACGTCATTTTTAAATTTTTTCCCATCTAGATAGTATAGGAGTATCGGCAATATTCTATTCTGTGCAGTAATGTGTACATTTATTCTATATTAATTATTAAACTACCAGTAATCCTTTTGAAATGGTGTTTGAAGTTTGAATACCTTTACTACGGCTTTCCATATACCGCCCATATAAGGGGAATTTGGTGGAATACCGTCATTTGATAAATCTGCCATTTTTGAACTTTCCGTCGACGAGACATCATTCATTTTAAACCATTAAAAAAAATTGCGCAGTATAAACAAATGCCAATTCCAAGTGAATGGCTTTGGTTAATAAGCATACAAATACATAGGTTTTAATTATTTTTTCTTTCCGCGAAGTAAGGGGTTTTGTACAAATACATTTTACGCATTTATGTATTATTTTACGAACGGTCGTTTTTCCTGCCACCGGCCAAAAATGTTGTCGTACTGCAGCCATCGTTGCTTGAACCCCTGCATGTTACTGTTCAACATGTGTGTCACTAATAATTAATTTTGTTACTATATGACTTCTTGGTAAAAGAATTTGATGTTTCTGACTTAAAAATAGAAGATACACTTGACACTTTGGCTGGATCGAAGATTTTCTCCACTTTAGATTTAAAGAGTGGATTGGCAAGTGGATTTAGAACCAAAAAATAAGAAGAAAGGAGCCTTCACCATTGATACCGAGCTCTGGTAATTTACCTTAATGGTATTTGGGCTCTGCAATGCCCCTGCAACATTTGAACACTCTTGGAAACACACTGGCTGGGCTATCTTGGAAAACCTGTTTAATTATCTCGACGATATTATTGTGGTAGGAAAAACGTTCGAGCACCACATTAAGAATTTGGAAGATGTTTTCCAAAGATTGAGGAAAGCCAACCTGAAGCTCAGTCCATGAAGTGTCACCTGTTTCAAAGAAAAGTTAACACCTGGTTTCTGTTTCTGGTAACGGTATTGTAGTTGACCCGAAAAAAATGAGGGCTATAAGAGACTGGCCCGTACTTAGAGACAAATACGAACTTTAGTATTATGTATTTAAAATACATTATTTCAAGTACTTCATACAAGACTGATTATAATATACAGCTCATGAAGAAGTCGCATGTGGCGTACGAAACTGGTCGATTGAGATAAATAAATAAAATTTGACGGTAGTTCAATAATGTTTTCATCATAAAAGACTTACTTATGATACCTACATAGATAGAAATATTGGCATGTTCTGTAACATTCTGGTAATTACCTGAAATAACCATATCTAGATAGGGCATTTCTTGAATTGCTTCATAAACTAATTCTCCATTATGGTGTGCCAATACCTTGTCTATTTCTTGTCTTAGTTTTTCTTGTACGTCAGGATTCTTCGCTATTTCATATAAAGTAAAGCTTAAAGTGGTTGCACTTGTTTCCATTCCATCAGCGAAAAATGTCATTGATTGTGCCATTACATCCATGTCTGTAAATTCTGAGAAAAAATTATAAATGATTAAAATTATTTATTTATTAATTAAATTTAGTTTTAAAATTTTTTCTTGCAAATATTTCTAAATACAATATTTTCAACCATGTTATTGTAACAATAAATTTGAGCTATACAATTTTAAATGGGGTCATCCTACATATTTTAAATTAGTCCTTAAATGGAAGTAAACATAAAATATATTATATGGGAGTTAATTAAAATGCGGGCCATAGACGATTAACATGGGTTAGTTTTTTCCTTGCGCAAAGGTTCCCAATTAATTTTAGAGAAAAATATTTCAAATAAATGTTATAGATACATATATAAATCAGTAAACAGATTTTATTTTGCACATTTGGTAACCTGCAAAATCAAATTTGAAATTTTGTAAATATTGCTCGATGTGATAGAATAGGGTCCTCCACCATAACAGAAAATTGAGTAAAAAGTTAGTTATATTGAAAGTAAATAAAATAAAATCATGATTGAGACAATAAAAGTTTTTTAAAAATTGTTAGTTTTTGAAATATGAATTAGTGATTTTAAGCATCTATACATCTACGTCACAACGATTGCTATCTTTCTCGCGCAACCTATTACAGAAACTGATGCGAGAAAGATAGTTATAGGTTTCTTTAAAAATCAAATGAAGTTGAACTACAAATTGCTTCAAAATTAAATAAACTTTCATTTAAAATAATAAAAAAAATTAGACTGGAGAACCCTATTGAAACAAAATTAGAAAGAAATACATTTCATTGAACTGTCAGAAATTTGATCTTATAGATCATAAAATTTAAAAAATAAAACAATATGTATTTATTTAAATGTAAAATATAAAAAGAAAAGTAGTTTAGTGATTTATGTGCAAAATTTAATTATTTGTAATTTTTATTTGAAAAACAAATTTCCGACACTTCAAACGATATACATTTTTTTGTAAATTTGTTTCAAATCTGTGGCTATCACTAAAATTAGTAATATTTAAAAATATCCAAATTAAATTTGACCGGCTAGCAAAAGTGCAAAAGAAAATCTGTTTAGTGATTTATACGTTTAATTATATACAACATTTATTTGAAACATTTTTGTGTAAAATTAATTGGAAACTTTTGCGAAAGGAAAAACTGTAACAGCTCCGAGGTCGGTTAAATGGGTAATGATAATGATGTGCAGTTTTGAGTGTCCATGTGAATTCTATTGAGAAAAATATAAAATTCCAAAAAACTGTTTGAAAGTTTTTAAAAAAACTGAAAATCGCTATTTTAAAAAATGTCAAATAACTCCATTATTATAAAAAATATAAAAAAAAATATTTCATATATGAGTTACATGATTCGATAAGACACACTTAAACGTGATGTTAGGATAAAATTCAAAATGGCGGTTACCAAGATATTAGGTAATAGCAATTTTCTTGTTTTAAATGGACGCCTTATTGGATTTTTACCTTAAAAAAATAAATATTTTTTTTCAATGTTATGAGAGTTATTGTGTTTTAAATTTGTTTTATCCCAAAAAAATTATAATTTTCGTTAATTTTCATTAAATTTATTTTTAGGTCAAAAATTTAAATAGAATCATCTGAGTTAATACTATGACAGTTACAGTGGGTGTAACTGATGCAGGCGCGGCCACTTGTTGACACTACCGTTATTAGATGTCGATGTCACGGACTTTAGATGCTCTGGTCATTAGATGTAGCGGTTGTCGACTGCACGACGCGCACTCGAATTGCACTCAAAATTTCTACGGGCTCGGGCTACTAGATAATGACGAAAAACTGACTTTGGTCGATATTTTTATTTTTAAATAATTCTTAAACAATTGAAGAGCTTTTAGCAAAAACAGTTTTTTTTCAATTTAAGATAATCAAAGAATAAATTTTCTAGCTTCCGTATTTTTATAGATTTTTGTAACTTAATTTAACTCAGGGTTATGTTTAAATATTAGAAAATTATTTGTTAGAGATTAAAAAATAGAAAAATAGCATTGTTGAATAATTACCTAATAATTTGAGATTTTTATAGGACTTTTTATAGAAACGCTCAAACTTTAAAATAAAATAACTTGTCGCTAAAATACTTTTTGCGACAGTTTGGAAACTTTAAAAGTAGGTACATGTCACCTACGTGAAGTTGCCCCCCCATAGTTTTGTAATAATTAAACAAATAATGTTAATCGATTGTGATTCGTTAGTGAACGATTGTACCACAAACTATTTCGTTTGTACCATAATAGTTAATTAATTATATCGATTTTTAATGTGGGGGGCTAGCTTCACGACAGCCCCCCGCATATTACAATTTGTAATTTTTTCTTCGTAGTACGTTTGTGATTCATTAGTGAACGATTGTACCACAAACCGTTTCGTTTGTACCTTAATAGTTAATTAGTTAAAACGATTTCTTAATACGGGGGGCCAAATTCACGACAGCCCCCCATATTATAATCTGAATCTCTTTGCGTAATCTCACTCTTGTTTCAATTATTGTACAATCGTATCAGTATTTTTGTAAATTTAAAGTATCTACAAATGTGTGTCATATATATTAACGAATAACAAATCGACCACGCAAAAAAATAATACATTTTTATACAGCGGGCTGTGAAGCTAGGCCCTCTGTTTTAAAATTGCTATAACTAATTATTCATTAGGTACAAATGAAATGGTTTGTGGTACAATCGTTCACTAACAAATCACAAACCTATCATGAAGAAAAAATCTCAAATTATAATATGGGGGGCTGTCGTGACGTTGGCCCCCGTATTAAGAAATCGTTTTAACTAATTAACTATTAAGGTACAAACGAAATGGTTTGTGGTACAATCGTTCACTAATGAATCACAAACGTACTACAAAGAAAAAATTACGAATTGTAATATGCGGGTGGCTGTCGTGAAGCTAGCCCCCCATATTAAAAATCAATATAATTAATCAACTATTAAGGTACAAAGTGGTACAATTGTTCACTAACGAATCACAAACGTACTACGAAGAAAAATATCACAAATTATAATATGCGGAGGGCTGTCGTGAAGATGGCCCCCCATAATAAAAATCGTTATAATTAATTAACTATTAAGGTACAAACGAAATAGTTTGTGGTACAATCATTCACTAACGAATCACAATCGATTAACATTATTTGTTTAATTATTACAAAACTATGGGGGACCAACTTCACGCAGGTTTACATGTCGCTATGGTATATATAACTCATATTTACATAAGGTTATAGGGTGTAAAGGTCAGAAAAAGAGAACATTTAAAAAAACTCAAATTTTTCTTAGTTAAATTTAGTTTTATAGTAAATTTAATAAAATGAATAAATTCAAATCACTTTTAATGTTCTTATAATATTTAAATCACTGATGTCAAACATTTGCTTTGCATTTGTGCATTTAATTAAACTTGATATCGGGCCTCTTCTATAGGTAACTCAGTGGTTAATTTTTAACCACTGGTTCAATTTTTCAACCATTCAAGTTTGTTGAAATGTAACAACATTTGTATTTTTAGTTGTCAAATCAACAGGTACCTATTGGATCATTTATTTAACCAGTGTTGCTAAAAATTAACTACCCGTATGGAACTAAATTCAATCTGTATATAAAGATATATATCGACGCTTAAAAAGTTACATGGTGCAAATCTCATATTTCTTGTCCACCGCTTATTTAATTCAAGTATACCCTTCATCATTAGTTAAATTTGTTATCATTCCATAAAGTATTAATGTCCAAAAGAACATATATTACAAATATTTTTTATGTATCTTATTCCTATTGTATTACAGATAAGTACCTAAATATATCGGGAACTAAAATGCAGTTATTGTTCAAGTAGCACTTATGTTGGGTTTGTGCAGGCAACTAAATTAAAAAATTAAATTGTAAAACTAAATTAAATAAGTAGAAACCATCATTAACAATGACAACGTTTATGCAACTGAACTGAAGAATTAAACTAATGAAACTAAATTAAGAGATTGGCTATTTCAACTTTTGGTTTAATTTTATAATTTCTTAGTTTTGCTCCTGCGCCATTCGCGCACGTATGACAGATTTTCGCACCTAATCTATGAAATTGTACGATGATAACAAAGTTTCTGCAGAAAGGAGCGACGAAATACTAATTGAACTTATTCAACAAATTGCTTACCTTTATTTTTTTACCCTATATAAATATAATGTATCGCAATTTCACCTATAAAAGTTAGATTATACGAAATGTCTAACATAAAATTCTGAATTTTAATTTACTGCATAGTGGCTTAATTTAATTTCATAAATTACATGCTGCATAAACCCAGCATTAAAACAGTATTGCAATTGAATGAATGCAACGAGTTTTTGTTTAAAAATTAAGTTAAAATAATTAAAAATTGGCGAAATTGAAAAAGAGAACAATCTGACCACATATAGAAAAAGATAGAGAACAAAAGAATATTATTTAAAAAGAGAACATGTTCTCTTTAGAAGAGACCTGTTGGCAACCCTATATTTACAATATATGCACTATTGTTGTTTTTGCAAAGAGCTCCTCAACTGGTAATCTAGAAAAATGTTTCAATTAAAAACGTTAGTTAATTTAATTGACCATCCAGTGGTGTAAATAATATCATTAGATTTTCTGATAGTATTTTACTTTACTTAAATAATTTATAGTAAACCTATCCTGTTTCATAATTTAATTTTGTCTTTATATTTTTAATTTAGTGTAGGTACATACAAGCTTTGGCGCATATCAGTTCGCCCACTTGTCAACACCATTGTTGTTGCGAATTGACGTTTATGACCTTGAACTTTTCCATCAAATCTTCTCTTCCACAGACTTTGAGCCACATTTTACACCTATATTTATTAAATGGATATACATTTTACATGATATGGTAGTCGTTTTGCATAACATTTCTGGATCTTTCGAAAACGAAAAAACTTACATTTCCCTTCTTCTATTTTTTAAATATACTTATACAGTCTTTATATGAACAAACAAGTCCTCCCGATTCTCCCTTCTTCGTTTTTTCCATTCCAAACAACAGCTCTTCCAGAATATGTGAAATATAATGATTTTCTTTATGATAACAATTTTTCCTATCGTTTGTTGAAAAAATAACATATTTGTTCTTATTAGAAATCAATTGTGTTTCTCAATATACTTTTATTATTGACCCCATTTCACAGTTAAATTTTATATTCAAAAATTTTAACTCAGTTTTAATTAGCGACGTATTCACGATTTTACCGCCTGTAGTCTGATAATAGTTTCTTGCCTAAATCCAACAACGAATATAATCAATTTATTTTTATGTAATTACTGATATTTATTATTACAATCAAATTTTCTTTATTGAAACAAAAATTTCTGTTGTAATTAAAATAAATACAAGAACAATTATTATATGTAATCATTTTTTCGTGTAAATTGTAGGACTGTTTCTACAGATATTCAAGGAACTAACATTCGACAATTTTTGACCAAAACAATCATATTTAAAGGTCAATAAAAACATTATTTTCTATTTCATATATGTAGTGATTATTTTTACAATTTTGTTTATTTTATTTAAAGAATATGTTTTTGTTATTGTATTTTATATGTTATATTTTTTATATACGTTATTATTGTCATAATAAAATATATAATTTAATTTTCACTATTTTCGTTTTTATGTATCTATCTACCTTGCTACTTTTTCAATATATTGTATTAATGCAGTTACATTTTTAATTATTATATTGTTATTTATTATTTATTATCGTAAAATATTATAACAAAATAAGGATTCACAGTAAAAATTCTTAAATTATATTAATTTATCAATAGTTTCACATCATCCATATTATATATCTGTGAAACTAAATATGTATTAATTTATTTATTTATTTCGAAATATGATATATGTCAGAATAAAACTTTTCGCCACAAATTGCATTATTTATATTTACAATTCTAACATAAAAGGTAAATTATTTCGTTAAAAATAATTCAGAAATATTACTGGTAGGCTGCAATCTGCCTGGCAGGTTATAATAGACATGGCATGGCGTCCAAGTGTGTACGGCCAGCAGCGCTCATTCGCCACTCTATATTTTCTTATAGCTCATTGATTGACCCCTAACAGAAAATTTTCTCGTCGAGATAATGAAAATAACAAAGAATATATGCCGAAACAATCCGATTTTATCCGATTAGCCCTTTAAATTTGTTGGCATACTCTTTCTCTCTCTAATTTTCGTTTCTCTCTCTGACTGTCGCTTCTGTATAAATGTTTATTCTGTGCTAAGGTATTAAATAATAAAATAAATGAATTGATGTTATTGAAACGATTAAGTGACCTGTATATGAATCCTAATGTTTTGTATGCTTTTCTAGCTATGGTATCCGTATGTTCGTTAAATAATAATTTGGGATCAAACAAAACACCCAAACCTTTAATTGTTGTTTTTCTTTCTAAAGTACAATTATTCAACCTGTAGGAGAAATTGAATATGTTTTTATTTCTTGAAAAAGATACCACACAACATTTATCTATGTTTAAATGCAAGTCAATATCAGTACAGAATTGTTGTAAATTAAGCAGTTCGTTTTGTAATCGGATACAGTTTTGTACATTGTAAATTTCAGTGAATATTTTCAGATCGTCGGCGTAAAGTGAGAACTTGCAATGTGTAAAACATTTATAAATAGAATTAATATAGAAATTGAACAACAAAGGACCTAAGTGTGACCCTTGAGGAACACCTGATGGTACGGGAAATGATCGAGATTTGTAACCGTTACAAAAAACGAACTGCGAACGATTTCTTATGTAAGAATCAATCCAACGTATTAGTGAGCCATGAATACCATAAGACAACAGAATGGCAATAAGATTATCATGATTGACTCTGTCAAAAGCTTTACTGAAATCAGTATACACCACATCAACTTGAACTCTTTTATCCATGCAACCACTGATGAATTCATAAAAGGTATTAAATTACTTAAAACAGACTTCTTCTCAGAGAAACCAGTTTGTTGAGGAATTAGAATGTTGTTATAGTCTGGTTTAATTTTATCAACAACAAGAGACTCAAAAATTTTGCCGAAAAATGAGAGAATGGAAATAGGTCTGTAGTTGCATATATTACTTTTGTCACCTGATTTAAAAATAGGAGTAATATAGGATACTTTCCATTGATGAGGAAATACACCGGTTTTCAGAGAGCTATTGAATAAAAGGAAAAGCGGGTAAGCAAGATAATGAGCACAATTTTTTATGAACAGCGGGTGTATTTTATCAAGCCCACTCGCTTTATTTACATTTAAGTTACATAAGAATTTAAAATTTTCATCTTGACTAATAAATAAATTAGCAGAATTAATAGAGTTGGGATTTGAAGTAAGTAACCTGTTACTATTATTATTAGTAGAAGTGGTGTATACTGATTTAAAGTAAGTAGCAAAGAGGTTACTTATATCTTCGCCATTATTTGCTGCAGAGTTTATTTTGATATATGATTAATAACACAACAAACTCACAAATAGAGAACTTGTTATTTATTAATTTGATCAATATTTAAAATGGATAAAATATATGTTACATTTATTACATGTCATAAACAACTCTTCAACTATCTTTTTTTTACAGTCTTATCACATTTACTGTAAAGTATGAAAAGTAACTAAGAAGCTGACTGAGTCGGTAAAGACGGAAGTTGGTTTACAAAAATAACCGAGAAATTACAAATGATTATATTACTAATTCAGCTTCTTCAATAGAGTTATTATAATGCATCGAATTTGGAAGACTGCTATCTTTTTTTAAATATTTTATGTGTTGCCAAAAATGAATGCAAGTTATCTTCAATATATTTAATGTAATTTTTGTAATCCGTATTCAAGCGTATTTTCACTCTGTTTAGAATTGAAAAGCTATTATACGCATTTTGGTCATTGAGCAACTTCCACTTTTTATGAAATTTATTTTTCTCTTTAATAATCTTTATTAATCTTTCGGAAAACCATTTAGGATACTTTTGATTTTTGTGATGAATGGTAGGGCAGTAAACATCTAGAAGACTGTACAATATATCGTAAAATATTTTGACATTGTCGTTTAGGTTAGTACTTGAGAGTTTGGTGTCCTAATCAATATAGCTGATAGTTTGTTTCCATATAATATTTTCATAATCACATTTTTTGAAATTGTATGAAGTGTGATTAGTAGAAGATAATGGTTTATGATTATGAAGAGAAAAATCGATTTCAATGGCAGGATGATAATTATCTAATTTGCTTAATGGAAAGTTGTATACAATTAAATTTACAACGACGTTACATAATATAAGATCAAGTATAGAGTTCTTATGATTCACAAAATTATTAAATTGATATAGATTACACAGGGACATGGTGTTAATTAAATTACGATGAATGTTATTATTGATATAAAAGTTAGGTGAAAGGGTATTATCTTGAACTGGAGACCACTGGATGTCCGAGAGGTTATAATCATCCATAATTAAAATGTTATTGTTGGGATGTTGCATACACACATTAGATAATTTATCGAAGTGATTGTCGTAGATCGTTAGGTCACTTTTTGGGGGAATATAAACACAACATAAAAGGAATTTCTGTTGATTTGAATTAAACACAGCCTCCCAAATGTCTTCAGCTGAAGAACACCGTTCAAGATGCACCCGAGAATGAAATTTCTTCGAGATGAGGAACATTACACCAACATCTTGTTTACTAATTGAATTATCACGATCCCGTCTATACACAGAGAATTTGGAGAGATCACATATTTCACTGGCACTGATAGTGTCAAAGTGTCATTCAACCATGTTTCTGTTACACAAATGACATAGTAATTGCAGGCAAATATTTCATTGTAAAAATCAATAAGTTTAGTCTTGAGTCCACAGACGTTCTGATAGTAATAAATCGAGATCATTTTTAAATTGTTTGTGTGATAATATTTTTATTATAATATTTTTATTTAACTTTATTCAAATCATTTTCAGAGTTGATTCAAATAATAGGTGAATTTTCGTTTTTTCTACCAAATATTTTGCAATTTTTAACCCACGCATACTTGCAACTTTTCTCGCGTGTATGCTCTTTGGTTTTCTTCAATAAAAGTTTATTGTATGGTCTCAGATGATCATTTATGTATATATTGTTTTTTTCGTTGAAACCAAGGCCGTATCCAAGGGGGGGGATATGGGAGTTCAACCCCCCCCCCCTGAAATGTAAAATATAATACTAAAAAATTTAAAGAAGTCTAACCAAGATGTTAGCGCTATCCAAACTGCGAGTATAACATTCCCAATTGCTTTTTACAATTAAATAAAGTTATACGTAAAGGCCAAAATATTGTTTTATTTTAGGAAGTGTCTACTGTATTGTCCAGACAGAGTCCCAATAAAAATTTGTGAACTGTCGCACCTGAACGGAATCTAACGGACAATTCTAGCGGCCACTTCTCGAATCTACCTAAAAATAAAAACCACTATCTACCAGTTAGGTGTTGTTTTGGGTTTGGTTCAATAATTTTGTTTTGCTGCTCTGTCTGGACAGTGCAGTAGACACTCCCTTTATTTTATTATTTCCCCGAGAATTGTATACCGGGTGTTTTTTTAAAAGTGTACATAGAAGTTAAAATGGGAAATCAGTTTTTTTGCAAACTATTGCGCCCCGTTTTGACTGACAACAGTAGTTGTGGTATCAGTAGAAAGATAAAAATTGTATCAAATGACAACAAATAAATGTAAATTATGTAATATTTTAGTCCCATAAATTAATTATTAAATTTGTCATTTGATGCAGAAATTTTTTATCTTTCTTTTGATATCACAACCATGGTTATCAGTCAAAACAAGAGGTTTGTTCGAACCATCAATTCGGAACTGTTCCAGAATTAGTAGTTTTGCGCATGACATATAAGAAAGTGAATTCAGAACTGTTCTCTCATGGACAGGTTCGAACGCTCATATTGGTTATAATGTGTCACATACATTTGTTTTAATAAACGAAACTTGTTTTAAAATGTACGATCAAGTAGAAAATATACATATAATTAAATAAATTAGGTATAAATAATAGTAAACATCTTATTTTAAATTTTCATTTGTACCAAATAATAATTGGACATCTCCTCAAAAGGAGTGTAAAGCATGGACAACAAAATCGAAGTGAATATATGTATAAAGTAAACAAAAGTTAAAAGTAGAAACAAATACAATACTAAGAATGAAAATGTATATTTTAAACGAAATAAAACGCAATAAATATGATTATAGTGTCGTTAATTGTGAAAAGAATTTTTAATATTTTAATGAGATGGATGAACGTCTTACAACCCTGTAGCTTTTCGTGTATATTATAAATATTTAACATTAACAATATCAGACAATACATACTTATGAAATTTTCCTTAACTACAGTAATTATTAATAAAAAAAAAAATAATAAAATTAGTACGTATATTAATCTATTATTTCTACATAGCCTTCTAAACGTCAAACAGAATCTTAAAACTTCATTGCGCATGGTTAGAATTTGAAATACTTGCTCCGTTGCTCGAACTGCTAGAACCGTTCCACGAGAATTTGAATTCAAAGTTCTAGCATGTTCGAACGCCGAACTGATAGTTCTCAGAATTTCGAATTTCAGAACTACAGAGTTCGAACGCTTTTAAGTGAAATGCGCATGCTCACTAGTTCGTGAACTGTTTAGAACTGTGGATAACAGTCTGCAAAAAACAGTTCATGTTAATCTCCTTGAAAAATAATATAATTATGTAACCAGAAGCCCCCCCCGAAATGAAATCCTGGATACGGGCCTGGTTGAAACCTATCATATCCGATTTCAAAAATTTGACCTGTCTAGCACACGCAATGAACTTGTCACGTTTAATACGAGAAACAAATCTGACAATAATATTTTTTGGTCTGTTTTTAGTATAATTGTAATGTGACCCTGTGTATTACGTCGAGGTCTGATTCTACTATTGGACAATTGAGTGGCATTACCGATGCTAGACAGAACATTTATTAAATTCTCGTTTTGTTTTTCGGGGACGATTTTTAAATTATTAGAACGAGAACTTTGCTCCAGGTCGTTAACTTTTGCGCGTAATGCATCACACTCAAGTTTAAGAGGTTCTATAAGCTTAATTTTGTCCAAATTTTCATTCTATTTTCAAAGTCATCTACTTTGCCGCAGCAATAATCTACAGACTTTTTAAGTTCCGCAACAGCTGTCATAATAACATTTAAATCTGCTTCAGAGTGGGAAGATGTCATTGGAGATAACAAGTGAGTAGGCGGAGTAGATTTGCATGCGTTGCAAATCCAAGCAAAAGCTAGGTGATTAAAGGTTGACAAATAAAATATTAAGAATACACACGCCATGTTTATAAATGTTTAGCTAAAGATTAAAAATATAATGGTATAACCGTAATAGATATCGGTATATTAATTTCATATATTATTTATAATAATATTTATCCTTAACGAACATGTTGTTCAAATGGTCAAAAAGGCATATAATGTCCGATTGCACCATCGATTCCTAAAATTTAAGTAATTCCTATGTATCCGACGTGCACCACATAGGCATTACCTAGCAAAATTTCGTTTTCTCCAACCGCTAAGCGTTGCCTATCTCGATTTAGGAATTACTTGGCTAGGCATCTGTTTTCCGATGCCCAAATCGCTAAGTATTTCCTAACGTTTGACAGCTGACACTTCAAAATGAAAATTGTACAATTTTATGAAATATTTTGAAACGGAAAAATAGAAAGACATGCACAAGATAAAATAAAGAACAAATTGTTTTGAATTCTGTGATGAAAAATGATTTTGGAAAAATGTCCTTTTCAATAGAAAACAGAATTTTATATACATATACGAGTTTATATGATATAAAATTAATTAATAAATACATAAATATATCGTTTTTATTCTTTATTTAATATTTTGGGAAATTACATTGAGTATTCACATATAATTAAATTCATAATTCCTAAAAAAATGCCATAGCCAAATATCATAAATATGCGATCCGGTTGTCATATTTTAAATTTTTTCTTGATATCAAAGGATTAAGTTTCTGTTTTTGTAAATTTATTCTATATGTTGCCATTTATATGTTTCTCTTCTTGTTCATTTTCATCTTTGTTTCAACTATAATTTCCACTTCTGTAATACAAATTTATAAATATATAGAGTGTTAAAAAATAAGTGTCACAAATTATGAGGGCAGATAGTACTGACCAAAATGAGTAAAAAAAAGTTTAATCAACATGGGCCCGATCTTCAACTGTTTTTAAGAAAAAGGCCATTTTGTATTAGAATCGAAGAAAAATTGACTAAGATAGTGATCGAACAAAATTTTGTCTTTGCCAGTAAATAGACTATAAAAAAACAATAACATTCTATAAGAAACATTTTTTTCACATTCTAATAGTTACGAAGTTATTTGTAAACTAAATATTGGCAAAGGTCGCCACAGCTTTTGTATTAGTACAATTATTTGATTTTTTTTTTTTTGAAAAACAAAAACACATCTAAGATGACCTTTGAAAGGTAAACAAAATGTCTCATTTAATCAAAGTCGTAACTCTTATAGTTTTCGAGATAGCAGAGGTAAACACCGAAAAAACTCATTTTTCATTACCTTTTATCTCGGAAACTATTGAAGATCGGACCAATGTTCATTAAACTTTTTTACTCATTTTGGTCTGTACTATGTGCCCTCATAATTTTGGGACACTTATTTTTTAACACCCTGTATATGTATCTGTAAAGGAAATTTCTTTAATTTAATTATTTTGTATACCTCAACGTAATATTAATAATATCTCCACATAATTTCCAATGTCAATGTTGACAAATACAATTGACAAATGTCATAAATTATAAAAATTATTCATTTATTTCCAGTGTGCAAATAGAATATCACAAAAGTAACTAATAATCCGATGCCTACGTAAGTAATTCCTAGCTGGGCATTGCTTTGTTTGATGAAATCCAAAATGGATAAGTATCAGTATTAATAGAAAACAAAAATCAAATACATCAGCCGCAGCTAATCTACTTGCAACCACTACCGCAGCAACACCAAACAGTCTTTTGAGATCAACAGTTGATATAAAAATAAATGGAGTTAAATTAAGAGCATTAATTTGACACTGGCGGTTCTCTGAGTTTCATCAACTCAACACTAGTTGCAAGATGTAAGGCTAATACTTTACCTTATAATGGAAAAATCGCCATGGCTAATTCGTCCTTATATTCCGATATACTAGGCCAGTGCAAAGTAAATTTAAAGCTTGCTGACCATTTCTACAAGAATGTAGCAATCTTAATTATGAAAAATCTCCGTACAGATGTAATAATTGGGCATGACATACTCAAAAACCACTGTACTATATTTTCATGGTTCCAGGCCTCTTTTGAAGATTTGTAGCTTAGCTGTAGCACATATTCAACCCGTTTCATTATTTAGTAACTTGATAAAAAATTATACCTCTATTCTAACCAAATCTCACAAACAATTAAAAGAGGATAGTCTATTCGTAGATAGTGAAATAAATAGACTACTAGAGGAAGGTGTGATCGAACCAAGTAACTCTCCCTGGCGCGCTCAAGCTTTTGTGGTAAGAGAAGGAAAACGAAAACCTAGGATGGTCATAGATTACTCAAGAACAATAAATAGATTCACCCTACTGGACGCATACCCTCTTCCAAAAATAGAAGAAATAATTACAAAAGTTTCAGAAAATTATATTTTCAGCATTATAGATTTGAAAAGCGCCTACCACCAAATTCCAATTTTGGATTCAGAGAAACAATATACTTCTTTTGAAGCAGCTGGCAAGTTATACCAATTTCTTCGTATTCCTTTTGGGGTAACAAATGGTGTCGCATGCTTTCAGAAAGTCATAGATCGCGTTGTGCAGGATGAAAATCTTAGAAGTACCTTCCCTTATTTAGATGATGTGACAGTATATGGGAAAACCCAAGAAGAACATGATACAAATCTGAACAAATTTTTAGCAGCTGTAGAAAAATATAATTTAACTTTAAATAGAGAAAAATGTCAATTTTCTGTCAAAACTGTACACTTGCTTGGGTATGTTATTACCAGTCATACAATCAAACCAGATCCTAATCGTCTTCAGCCACTTCTATCCTTACCTATACCTAAAGATGCTACTTCCCTTCAGAGAGCTATGGGTATGTTTTCATATTACAGTAAATGGATACCACACTTTTCAGAAAAGATACGCCCCCTGTTGAAAACAGGATTCCCCATTTCTGATGAAGCGATTACAGTGTTCAACATGATGAAAAACGACATTGCTAATGCAGCAACTTCAGCGATTCTAGATGATAAACCATTTCAAGTCGAGACAGATGCATCAAATTTTGCCATAGCAGCAACTTTGAGTCAGATGGGAAGGCCAGTTGCTTTCTTTTCTAAGTCAGAATTACAACATTCCTCAATTGAAAAAGAAGCGTACGCCATTGTCGAATCATTACGGAACTGGCGTCATTAGGTATCTCATCGGCAGACCATTCACAGTCTTAACAGATCAACGCTCTGTTTCATTTTTGTTTGACCAACATCACGCTAGTATAATAAAGAACGAGAAAATTATGAGGTGGCGTTTAGAACTTTCGTGCTTCAAATTTGACATTGTCTACCGTCCGGGGAACAAAAATTCGTCCGCTGACACACTGTCAAGGGTAAGTTCTGCAGTCAACTCTATAACAAATCTTCAAACACTACACAATACGCTTTGTCATCCTGAAATAACAAGAATGACACATTGGGTTAGAGCGAAGAATCTCCCCTATTCCGTGGAAGATGTAAAAAAAATTACGAACACTTGTAGAGTGTGTGCAGAATTAAAACCAAGATACTTGTCACATGAAGGACACTTAATTAAAGTTACGTCTCCTTTTGAACGTCTTAAAGTAGATTTCAAAGGCCCACTTCCCACAAAATCAAGAAACCAATACATGTTGACGGTCGTGAATGAATTTTCGAGATTTCCTTTCGCCTTCCTTTGTACTGACCTCTCAACTAAAACTGTAATTCAACATTTAACTACTCTTTTTTGCTCTTTTCGGTACCCCAGCGTACATTCACTCGGATAGGGGAGCGGCTTTCATGTCGATGGAACTTAAATCTTTTCTGACTTCACATAACGTAGCTTCAAGTAGAACAACGCCATACAACCTAAGGGGGAACGGTCAAGTGGAAAAATACAATGGTATAATCTGGAAGAGTATAATTCTTGCTTTAAGGACACAAAACATGAAGACTGAATACTGGGAAGATGTACTTGACATTGCACTTCATTCCATAAGATCCCTCCTCTGCACGTCAACAAATGCCACACTTCATGAACGTATGTTCAACCACCCTCGTCGATCGTTCAATGGGAGTTCCACACCTACATGGTTGATTAAACCTCGTCCTGTCTTGATGAAAAAGCATATTAGAGGCTCTTTTGGAGGAGGTTGAGTTGTTAGAATCAAACTCCGAATATGCCCATATCAGATTTCCTGATGGTCGAGAGTCAACTGTTTCAACCCGTTACCTCGCACCTCCTGGAGTTTCTATAGCAAGATCAGTGAATGAGTCTATGAATGAAACTTCTGAAAATCATCCACCAGACAGTTCAAAGACAGAAAACAAATTAGAAGACAAATCAAACCAAGGTCATGGCGGACTCTCTACGAGTCTATCAATTACAAACCATCCAGTCCCAGGACACGGGCTAAACCAAAGTCACGATAGACCCTCGGAGGGCTCTTCAACTACTCATAGTCCAGCTCGTCCAACCCGTGAAAGACGATTGCCTACTAGTCTCAAAGACTTTATTATTGATTTTTAAAGAGGGATGATTGAGGTGATATTTGGTTACTATGTAAACTAACATTGTTTATGTAAATGTCATAAATGTCTTTTCAATCAATCTTAAAAATATGTGCGAATTTCTTGTTCAATAAAACCTTAATAATTGAAAGGTATATGAGTTTTATTCTAAATTCAGAACAGTTACCAATTAATTTTATATCATATAAACTCGTATAGTTATATAAAATTCTGTTTTCTAATGAAATGGACATCTTTTCCAAAACTATTTTTCGTCGCAGAATTCAAAACAAATTGTTCTTTCTTTTCTATCTTGTGCATGTTTTTCTATTTCTTCGTTATAACTATAAAAATATTCAATAAAATTGTACAATTTTCATTTTGAAGTGTCAGCTGTCAAACTTTAGGAAATGTTTAGCGATTTGGGCATCGGAAAACAGATACCTAGCTAAGTAATTCCTAAATAGAGATAGGCAATGCTTAGCGGTTGGTGAAAACAAAATTTTGCTTGGTAATGTCTATGTGGTTCACATCGGGTACATAGGCATTACTTAAATTTTAGGAATCGGTGGTGAAATCAGCCATTGGATTTATTTTCGTGTAGCCAAATGTTACGAACATAAAGCTTCACTAATATTACTTTATAATGCTCTACTACGTCATATTGTTGAATATGCCTCGCGAATCCAATGTAGAACAAAAATATAATTCCTATAGAGTCAATACAAAGGAAATTTATATCTTTATTAAAATATAAATTTTCCTTTGATAACTCGAGTTACAATTAAATTTTTTTAAAATGTAATTTAAAATCACTTGAACAAAGATCGCAAGCTGATATGCTTCTCCTCTTTAAATTATTAAATAACTATATTGATAACTATAATATTATAGACTATATAAGAATTCATATTCCAACTATTCATACTCGCAATAGAAGCTTTTTTATGTACCAAAAAGCAGTGCTTGCCTTTATATTTTGTTACTTTTAATATATTTTTACAATTATATTTATATATTTAGAACTTTTATTTTGCATGGTGTCACGTGAAATGGTGTTTGCAATTTATCTGTGATCATATCTCTTTTCAGTAGTACTTCATCTCCTACTTCGATTTCGCTAAATTGACTTTTTCTACTCTTGTCAGCATAATATTTACTTCTTTCCTTCATTTCCTTATCTTTATCTTCTACTTCAATAGATATAGGTTTAAAATAATTATTTGTAAAATTAGGAAGTTTGTCTCGAAGTTCTCTCCCGAACATCAAATATGCAGATTTTAATGTATCTCCTGTAGCTTGAGCTATTCTTAATCTTTTCATTAGTGATCTATTCTGCCTTTCAACCTCTCCGTTTGCTTGAGGCCACTTGGGAGTATTAAGACGCAGAGTGATACCATTCTTCATACAAAAATCTTTAAATTCAGTACTTATGAATTGCCTACCATTATCTGCTAGCAATTCTTCTGGTAATTCAAAACGAGTAAACACTTCCTCTAGTTCTTCTATTGTTTTTTCGGATGTTATGGATTTCATAACTCTTGTTTCGCAGAAACGACTGTAATAATCAATGATTAAAAGGATGTAATAATCACCTTGAAGCAGTCCTAAAAAGTCTACAGCTACTGTTTTCCATGGTGCATCAGGAGGTAATCTTGTCACGTTGAGTGGTTCTGGCGGATCTGCAGCTCCTACTAGCTGGCATCCGTGGCAAAATTTGCAAATTTGTCTACTTCTTTGTCCATGTTGAACCACCATACTTTGCTGCGTAGCCGTTGCTTCATTTTTATAATTCCCTGATGACCCTCATGTGCCAGTTCCATTACTCTTTGTCGAAGTGCTGGTGGAATTAATATTCTTGTACATCTCAATACAATTCCATCAATTACACAAAGTTCTGTTTTAATCACTTCGTATTTTCGCAATTTTACTGGCCATTGATTGGTATTTATTGCTTTCTTCAATTCTTCCATGTTGCTATCGTTACATAGTTCTCTTATGTCTTCTAAACTCATAGAGTGTGGAATGGCTTCTCCAGCTACCCATTGAACATGATAATCATCATTTGAATTCGATTCCAGCCCTTTCTGTAAAATTCCTAGTCTGGAAAGTGAATCTGCGATATTTTTCTTGCCTTGTTGGAAATTTACCTTAAAACGGTAGCCCATCAGTCTCATAACCCATCGTTCTATTCTGGCGCATGGCTTTGACCTGGGAGAAAATATAAATTCCAAAGCTTTATGATCAGTTACAATGTTGAAATCATTTCCGTAAATAAATAAATGAAATCTTTCGCACTCCCAAACTAAACTTAGCGCTTCCATTTCTGTTTGGCTAAATTTCATTTCAGCTTCACTTAATGCTCGGCTAGCATATTCAATAATTTTTTGCTCACCATTGTGAAGCTGCACAAGTACTGCTCCAAGACCATAAGGACTTGCATCAGCGATAATTGTTGATTTGGAATTTGGATCAAAGAATCCAAGAGTTTGGCTTCTGGCTAATTCCTTCTTCTGTTTCTCGAATGCATCTTTTTGTTCTCTTACCCATTTGAACGGCGCATTTTTTCTTGTTAATTTTCTTAGTGGTGCAGTTAATGTAGAATAATTAGATATAAATTTACTACAAAATCCTACCAGTCCTAAGAAACTTTGAAGTTCAGTTTTTGTTGCAGGGGCTCTAAAATTTTTGATAGTTTCTATTCTGCTTTTCAAAGGTTTTATCCCACGTTTACTAATTTCGTGACCCATGAATTCTTTTGATTCTTGGGATATCTTGCATTTACTCGCATTAGCTGTAATTCCTACTTCGTTCAGTCGCTTAAGTAACTTAATTAAGTTATTATTGTGTTCTTGCAAGGTTCTTTCATGCACTAAGAAATCATCTATGTAATTTTCAACTCCTTCCAGATCATCAAACAGTTGTTCCATGATCCGTTGGAAAATTTCAGGTGCACAATTAGTTCCGAGAAATAATCTTTTAAATCTGTAGAGTCCTTCAGTTGTAGCGAATGTCGTAATTTCTCTACTTTCTTCTTCCAGTTCTATCTGATGGAATGCTGATGTTAAGTCTATTTCTGAGAACCATCTGCTTCCGTTAAGTTTTGATGTAAAATCATTAATCGTTGATATTGGGTGACGTTCACGTATAATTGCTTCATTTGCTGCACGCATATCTATGCACATACGAAGTTCTCCATTTTTCTTTGCAGTGCAAACTACAGGTGATACCCACTTTGTTGGATGATTAACTTTTTCAATGATATCTTCTTCCACCAACTGTTGTAACTTACTTTTAATTTGTGGACGCAACTGGAAAGGAATTCTCCGAGCTGTTTGGGCAAGTGGCGGAATATTTTCGTCGATTGCTAATTTCAATTTATAATTCTTGAGCTTTCCTATTTTATTCGAAAACACATTCGGATATTCTTCTTTAAGCGCCTCTAACGTAAGTTGTTCTTCCGTTTTTATATTTCTTAATGGAAGTCCCATTCAAAATGCCTAGATTTCTAGCATCTTCTTTTCCTATTATTGGTACGCCCTTTTCGTTAAGTACATAGAATTTTGACTTCAATACTCGACCATCTTCTAATTGAATACTTGTGTTGAAGATTCCTAGAGTCTTCAATGGTTGTTTGTTTCCATATGCGAATAATTTTCGGTTTGTTTTCTCACATTGTCCTTTTACTTTATTCATTTTTAGCATTTCCCAACTTTCTTTGTCAATTACGTTGCATGTTGCCCCAGAATCAATTAATAGTTTCGTCTTGACGCCGCCAATCCATGCTTCGATGTCACCGGGATCATTTCGTTCTTTAATTTGAAAAGCATATTCATCATCAGAATTTTGTCTTGTACTTTCTTCGTTCTTTACATTTCGTATTTTTCCTTTAGGTCTATATGCTTTGAATGCATTTGATCCACCTTTCTTCTTTGTTTTACAACATTTTTCAAAATGTCCGATCAATCCACATTTCTTACAAGTTTTATTTCTTGCGGGGCATTTTTCATCTCGAGCTAAATGTCCTTCATTATTGCATCGATAGCAAGTAATTTTTTTTATACTGTTTGTCAATCTTTTTTTAAATCACAATTATGTCTCACCATCCCACCACAAGTGATCGAGCGATGTCACCGTGTAGGTCAACGTGTGAGTGTTAGTGATATTCCAGTGTCTTCAGCCCCCGTCCACGTCCCATTATTGTGCGATTCTTATCATATAAAACCCGAGACTCTGTACTAAAAAGCAGGCCTAAACTTAAAGGTACTCATATTTCAATCAAAGAGGATCTCACAAAGAAACGACTTAATATTCTTAAGCAGTATTCTGCGAAATATGGCTTTAGAAATGTTTGGTCCAGTGATGGTCTCATATATTATAAAACTGATAATGTTATCAAAAAAGTAAATTTTAGTGAAAATAACTCAACTAATGTAAATTTTAGTGATATTGCTAACATATGATAACTTATCATAATTTTCTTTCTTTTTTTGTCATACTAACACTTCGTTGGTTAATACTCGTAGTTTGTTATATTTCACTAAATTTTTCAAATTCTGGAGCAGCTTCATATGTTCCAAATTTATCACATTGTGTGAATTTCTTATTTTTTGTTGGTTTGCGACTTTTTTGTTGCATTTAGTTTAAGTACGTTACTTTCAGGTTGTTGAACTGAGCTATTTTCAGCAAGTTCTAACATTGTCATTCACAATTTTTATTTTTTTTTTCATTTGTTTAAATCTCAGCTTACTTTATTTATTTTTGCAATGAACATTTACTATCAGAATGTACGAGGACTAAATACTAAGTTAGAAGATTTTTACAATAACTCATGCTTGTCAAACTTTGATTTAATTGCTATAAGTGAGTCATGGCTTACTGATTCTGTTTCTAATTCCGAAATAGTCAATGATGAATTTACTGTATTCAGGAGTGGCCGAGACTTTGGCCGTGTGTGCAAGAAGGGTGGTGGTGGTGTATTATGTGCAATTAGTAATAAATTTAGAGCACAACTTATTGATATAACTCTTAATCCTTCCTCTAATTCCGATATTGTCTGTGTTAAAATATCTTTATCTACTATTAAGTATCTTTACGTTATTATACCTCCCCCTATTTCTGTCGAACAGCTAAGTTATATATATGATTGTATTGAAGCAATTCCTGATATTTTGTACAATGAGTTCATTATTCTCGATGATTTTAATATAAGTAATTTATCAGATTTTTATGCTAGTGCATACACAAATAATATAATTTCGGCATTTATTAATTTCCACAATTTCATGGGTGCAACTCAATATAATTTCGTAAGTAACACTTCTAATAGAATTTTAGATGTTGTTTTAGCTAATTTAAACTGTACAGTCACTCATAATACATGCCCTTTTGTTAATGAAGACGATCATCACCCGGCTCTTGATGTAGTACTTCATACTGAATCTAAATACTACAATTCATCATTTTCTAATACAGTACCTACCTATAACTTTCAGGCTGCTAACTACTTAATGCTTTATAATTGTCTAAGTACTACTGATTGGAGTATTCTTTCTAATTTTGATAACGTTAATGATGCTTTCAATAAATTCTATGCTATGATGGATAATATATATATATATATATATATATACCGGGAGTTTATTTTATCAGTAAACATAGGGTATATCATTGCCATAGTTACGGTATGAATGTTTGACAGCAATGTATTGAAGCGTTTATTTTATGAGTAAACATAGGCGTTTAACATGGGAAGCAGTTTTTTGTAAATACAAAGTGTCCCCCAAAAAATCAAGCCATGCTATTGAACATGATAATAGTACATTACATCTTGTATATTATTTAATAATAATTACTTTAATAATATTGCAAAAATTACAATAAATTACAAAAATTGTCAAATAAATAATTGTTTTAGTTTTTTATTATGCAATATGAAAATATTTGCAAATGTTTCCGTAACGCAGTGGTCATAACACTAGCGTCTGAAATTTTTGGTTGGGGTTCGATTCCCCATTGGGGTAATTATTTTATTTTTTTACATAAAAATTGTTGAACTTTTAAAAATCAATTTATATTTCCATATTACAATCATTTAAAAATAATAATAACATTGTAATAAATAAAGAGAAAATAATTGAGAATAATTGATTACAATAATCAAAATATTGATGCAATAACAATACATTGTATTTCCTTTGATATTAATAAAAATAACTGAAATATAATAAATTTGTGCAAATATTATGTCTTTACTGTATTTATCAAATAAAATACAATGCATAGTTATTACATTAATATTTTGATTATTGTAATCAATTATTCTCAATCTTTTTCTCTTTATTTATTACAATGTTATTATTATTTTCAAATGATTGTAATATGGAAATATAAACTGATTTTTAAAAGTTCAACAATTTTCACGTAAAAAAATAAAATAATTACCCCAATGGGGAATCGAACTCCAACCAAAACTTTGAGACTTATTTGACAATTTTTACAATTTATTGTAATTTTTGCAATATTATTAAAGTAATTAATATTAAATAATGTACAATAATGCAATAGCATGGCTTAATTTATTGCCAGACCTTTGTATTTACAAAATACTGCTTCCCATGTTAAACGCCTATGTTTACTCATAAAATAAACGCTTCAATACATTGCTGTCAAACATTCATACCGTAACTATGGCAATGATATACCCTATGTTTACTGATAAAATAAACTCCCGGTATATATATATATATATATATATATATATATATATATATATATATAATCAGTGTATACCTAAATCAATCAAAAAATTACGTAAATATCCACCTTGGTTTACTAAATCTATTATTTCAGATATTAAACTTAAAAACAAAAATCTTAAGCTTTATAGAAATACTAACAACATAAAGTATTACAATAATTTTAAAAGTCTTCGGGCAAAAATAAAAACTAATATAAAGCAAGCACATAAAAATTATTTAGATTCAGTTGAAAGTAACATAGTCAATGAGCCAAGGAAAGTGTGGTCATATTTAAACTCAAAAAAAAAAATTCATCTCGCATACCGGGGCGCATGTGTATGAATGATGAAGTGCTTACTGATACTGCATCAATAGTTCAAGCATTTGCAGACTATTTTTCATCCGTTTATGAACCTCCTAGTGTTAATGATCCTCAATCTCCAAACATTCCTTTTCCTAATAATTCTGATTGCCTTTCTATTAATCACATCTCTAAATTAGAAATAAACTAAAAGTTTCTCGAAATCCTGGACCTGATAACATCCCTGCATATATTTTGAAAGGTTGTCGTGATATATTTGTAGAACCGTTATATATTCTTTTTAATTTGTCTATCTCTACTAATATTTTCCCTTCTCTTCTTAAGAAAACTTATATAACACCTGTATTTAAAGCCGGAAATAAGGAAGACATCACTAACTACAGACCAATAGCCATTCTATCAAATATATCTAAAATATTTGAAAAGATCATATTCAATCATATATATAACTCTGTTGAAAAACAAATTTCCCCACAACAGCATGGTTTCATGAAAGGAAGGTCTATTACAACTAATCTCTCCACTTTTGCAAATTTCATATTCAATTCATTTCGCACCAATGCACAAATAGATGTAATTTACACAGACTTCTGTAAAGCGTTTGATAAAGTAGACCATCGAATACTTATAGAGAAGACAATAATCAATTTTAATTTCTCCAATAACTTATCTGCGCTTATATCTTCCTATCTCTCTAATAGAAATATTTATGTTCATTACAATGACTTCACATCGACTCCATTCATTGCAACCTCAGGAATTCCTCAAGGCTCGAATCTTGGTCCACTTCTTTTCATTTTATTCATTAATGACATTACAACCTGCATTGAACATTCTCACTATTTATTATATGCTGATGACATGAAAATCTATAGTGTTATTAACAGTACTGATGACAGTTTAAAATTTCAGCATGATATTGATAATCTACTCTCTTGGTCTCGTTCTAATAACCTATTATTTAACACTAGTAAATGCAAAGTCATGTCTTATAGTGTAAAAACGGAATATATTTTAAGTAACTATAAACTAAATAACACTGTTCTGACTAGAGTTACACAAAATAGAGATTTAGGTGTCATTTTCGATCCAAAATGTCAATTTTTCCACCACTATGAAAATATTATCAGTACTTCATATAAAAATCTCGGTTTCATCATCCGCAATTCCAGAAATTTTCATAAAATTTCCACACTTCAGTCTCTATTTAATTGCTTCGTGCGAGCTAAATTGGAATATTGTTTCCTTATCTGGAACCCTTTGTATAAAAATTCAGTGAGAGCGATAGAATCTATTCAAAGAAAATTTGTCAGGTATTGTTGGCTTAAATTTTCTAATAACCCTAATATTACCAACAACAGCTATCATTACAGCATCGCTCTCACTGAATTTGCTATGATAACACTTGAAGATCGTCGAAATTACCTATCGTGCATTTATTTATATAAAATTATAAACAATAAAATCGATCATTCGAGTCTGTTATCATCTATTAATTTCCACGTACCTAGAACCTGTAACTCTAGACAGAAACAAGTATTTAGTATTCCTACAGCGAAAACTAACTACGAGCTTCTAAATCCTGTAAGTCATATTTGTGCTCTTTATAATAAAATATATTCTAGTATCAGTAGTATTGATATTTTTTGTGATTCATTGCAAGAATTTCGACGTAAGTTACTTCAATTTTTTTCACGATCTCATTAATTACTCTTTTTCCTTTCGTCATTAAATAAGATAAGCTGAATTATTAATTTATTCATTATTAATTATTACTAATTTTTGTAAATGTATAGTATAATCATTACTCTGTGTCTGCTCGTGTATTGTATGTATTGTTCTGTTTCTTGCTCTGTAATTGGGATTTTGTCCTGTTGATTGAGTGATAAATAAATAAATAAATAAATAAATACGCCTTACTTTTTGTTCTTGCTTTATTGCTTCCATACTGCCGGCTTGTTTCTCCGACGCTTCTAAGATTCTTCCTATTTCTTTCGCTTTTTCTACTGTTATTGTGTCTCCTTCTTTTAACAATTGTCTTCGCAATTCATTAGATTTACATGTTTCTATCACCTGCTCGATGATCATGTCTTCTTCATTACTTTTAAAATTACAATTTGCGCTTTGAGTTTTTAAACGGGCTATAAATTGAATAATCGTTTCATCTTCTTTTTGAGCTAATGAGCGACAAATGTGACGTTCATAGGTGTAGTTTTCTCTTGGTTGGAATACTTTTGGTAAAGCATTTTTGCAAATTTCATATACATCATCAGTTGATGAATATTCTTGCTTGGACTCCGGTAACGTATACCACACCTCTTGCACATTTTCGCCTTCATGATGCAGTAATAGAGCTCGCTTTCTTTTATCGCTTTGGATAGCGCTCGCCTCTAAAAATAGTTCAAAAGATCTTAGCCATCGATCCCATCTTTGTGCAGTGATAGATTCTTCCCCTCGCGTACCAAAGGATTTAATATTCGACTTTTCAACGTTCATCCTCGTCGCCAATGTTATAATCTCAGTTTTATATATAATTTAATAATCAGAAAACAATCATACATGACATTTCAGTTCTAAACATTAATTATTAACAATTGACATTTTCATAACTAACTATTGAAATACATTACAATATATTAAAATTTAAAAGCAAACAGCAAGGCACAAATGTATTTACTGTTGCCTACCGCACTGTTAATCTAATTCTATCACTAGGATACGTACTATTACGATCTTACCATGTCGTACAAAACGTGCTGGTAAGCAGAACTTCGAGTGCTTACACCGCCTATACCTACACTATACAGATACAGAACATTGTCGAACATGTAGTCTTCTATACTGAAAATATTTCGTTGTTTATGTTCATCTGCAAGCAGTTTTTATATTGCTTCCATGAACAAAATTTAAGTGAAATAGATAGTAAATGTTAAAATAGGATACGAATAAAAGTAAAATTTATTTATAAAGTATCTATATTTTATATTTCTACATTTATATTGTTTCAATTAAATTTTGAAAATAATAATAATCCTTATATTTTTATACAGAATGGATAACATTTGTGCAATAATAATAAAAAAAAAAAAATTACAAGAAATGCCATTTGGCAATTTTAAAGAAAAAAAAACCTTTTTTGCAAATGGCAGACCAGTTCCTCCTACGAAGTTATTAACAACAACTGTTAAACATATAACAAGGCATTTTAATACCGATTTATATGACAAACATGTGTGGCTATGTGGTAGTGAAACATTGAAACATTACTAAAATTATATTGTTGACCACCTTTATTATTTAATAAAGAAAAATCAGTATGGAATGATATTAAGCGAGGCTTTTGTGACTAAAATAATATACATAACGCAATATCACGTCAAGTCTGTGATCTGGCAATTTTTGTTTTTCGCACATGAAAGGGGAAAAACATGCATTTGCACATCCTTTCGAAACATGTAAGTCAATTATAAGTATTTGACCTTAAATTCGGCCTGCGGCGCATTTTGTTTTTTCTTATACCTTACCTACGCCATTGCTGCTTGTCTTCTTATAAAATGCACGAGACACCGCTGATAGGAATTCACCCTTCTTATTCTTATAATCAATCATATCAACACATAGACATCTTTCATTTATCCTTAGCTCAATTCAAAGGTGTATTACATACAGATACGTAATGTCTTTCATGTTATTTTTTTTAATGTTTTTCATGGTATCTACTATTATTTTATGTGTGGATTGCGTGACCATGTTATTACTTATGTTGTTGTTAATTACTAGAAGCCTTTAATTGGGCAACTGTTGGTTTCCCAAATATTACAAATAAATAAATAAATGGGTAGTATCGTTTTTTATTGTAATTACTATAGCAGTACTTTTAAACATTTTATTTAATACAATCTTACGATTTACATTCGTTTAATATTTTTCCAGTATTTCCTGAATTGGTAAAATTAAGCATTATTCCATTTTACAAATATATATATATATATATATATATATATATATATATATATATATATATACATAGAAAATTTCAGAAAACATATATTGCTATGTGTCATTAGAATGTCAAAATGTCTGTAATATTAATAAAAATTGGCGATAATTTATGTTAGTTATTATTTGTATCATATATTAACTAAATAAAATGAAATTAAAGCGGGTGGGCGAACTGATGTGCGTCGTATATTCTAACCAAATATCTTATAAAAAATATTTTTGAAACAAGTACTTTTAAGTTTGAATCATGACCACAAACAAAATCTGCCATCTACTATTTACTACTTCCTCACAACATCCTTTCCTCTTTGTCTCAATTACGCACAAAACATTTACACTGTACATTGTCATTGTATTCATCAACTCATTTTTTTTCCATTCACACCCCTAAAATTTCACGTCCCCAATATACGTTCATCATACATTTTCCATTTGTCCCAAAAAATAATGGGTTCCGTTGGAAAGAGAAGAACTATTTATTCATTTATACAAAAAAAATATACACAATTTAATGTTTTTATTTAATTAAAATTTGTTGCCTTTCAAGTTTGAGTATATTTAATTTTTTGGACAAAATTAAAATTTATGGTATGATAATATTATAAATATATTTTTCTAATCTGATTCTGAATATTGATAAAAAAGTAAAACAGTTGCTTACCATATTCGCCAGTTTTGTGTTTGAGAGAAAGCATTAAATCTAAATAATCATTTCTTACAATATTATTTTCTTCTCTATATTTAATAGCTTGCGAAAGAATACCGATGAACCAGTCCTTTACTTCTGTAGGTATCACACTAATTCTAAGTACTTTGGCTATGACTGGGAACATGAAAATAATTAATGCTTTTAATGAACTAATAAAATCAAAATTGAATAATTTTTTCCCCATTCTTCTAAATTCAGCATCAGGATCTTTTAATGAGTTGCCATCCAGGCCAAAAGCGCAGGCAGCCACTACATCTGTAGTGAATTTTGAAGCTAGTTCTTTTGCTTCAAGTCCTTCTTCGGCAGTAGCATCTGGTTCGTTGTTTAAATATTCCACTAAATCTTTACTAATATTTCTCATAAAGGTGAACATTTGTTTTATCTGAAGAGACATAGATATAACTATTTACATAGTATATTAATCATAAAATTAATTTCATTTTACCTTTCCACTTGTTATAGCAGATGTAATTTGCCCTCTGACTGCCTTCCATCTTTGACCTTTTAAGAAGAAAGGATTTTTTCCGAAAAGAGGATCAACATTTTCATCAATTTCAACATCATTGTCATGAAAACTTGAAAATTCTTTTGTTGTTATATTTTTAATAAAATCTACATCTCTTGCTAATATACTTGGTTGTAACATTTTATAAAATCCCACATATAAATAGTTTTTGTAATTACTAAAAATATAAACATTGTTAATTTTAATTCAATAATTATTGTGTACATGATATTTATTTATTTATTATTTAAGGTTATAACTGGAGATGAGGGTTGGATCGAGGCTACAAGTAATAACAGGCCTGAATGCTTATTTCGAATAGAAAATATACTTGCGGAATTTTTAACAAATAGGTTGGTAAAGTGTGACTCTTGAATAACTATTCAAATATCATATAATTACCAATTTATGTATGTAACTAAAATAATAATAATAAAAAGAAAGTTATAAATGGGATAAATATACGAATACAACTTATGTTTTACATTATAGTATATTATTTAATAAGCATGTAATGTATGCTATTACTCATGAGAATGAAGTTTGCATCACGAGCCAGAAGGCGAATGATGTAAAACATTCGAATGAGTAAGAGCCATTACATGGAATAGAATACAATACTTTAGCCACAACTGTCAAATAATAACACATTAGTGACATATTTGTATTGTAAAATAAGTAGACATAGACAAATCTAGTTATCGTTGTTGCAGCAACCATTTGTTGTGACAACTTTCAGTTCTTCCTTCTTAGTATAAATGATACCATAATTCATAGTACCTCGTAAATATCGAAATATACGTTTTATTTGATTCCAGTCTTGAATAGTAGTTAGTTTTCCATGGTTAAAGCAACATTATTTACTGCGAGGGCAATATCTGGATGGGATACTCTAGTAAGATACATGAGAGAGCCTGCTGCCTCGCGATAAGGTACCTGTGATGAGATTGTATTTTTAAAATCATTTTCTTTTCGACCAACTGGAGTTAAAACTGAATTTTATTAGTCCATTCGAAATATTTTCAGTATACTTTTTCTATAATTTCATCGTTAAACTAAATTCCTGTTGCAGTGTTTCGAACAAATTAGCAATCTCTTTTTTGTCACTTCCGACAATCAAACCGTAATTGACATAGATGGCGACATATAAGTGATTTTTGTTACGCTTGCGGTAAAAGAGATCAGGATCTGCAACACTATTTTGAAATCCTGCTTTCTTCATTTAAACCTATGAAACGTTTATTGAAACAGCGTGGTGCCTATACAGACTTCTTTTCAAATAGCATACTCGATCAGTACTATCATCAAAACCTTCTGGTTGTTCTAAATATACATCTTCTTCAAGTATACCATTCAAACATGCTGTGAAGGAGGATGCTAATGGACTGTGTATATATTTTAAGAAAAGAACGGATGCTTGCGAATTGTTATGAGGTACTATTCGAATAAAGAAGAGAGCAATGATTTTGGCTAAATAGGAGACAAGGAATGTTCAAAGGAAGGCAGGAACTCGATCGGGCAGGTTGCTGTGTAGATCCAGTAGCTACTTGCAGCAGAACTCACAGATTATGCTAGTTGCGTCTTGAAGCGGCGGGAACTAATGGGTCTTGAAGTGGTGAGGGCCAAAAAGATGATCTTATAGATGTGACGTGGTTCACGCCATGAAATGGCAGAAAATTGATGTATTGCGCTGTAATACGCACAACGGGAGTGGGTACTCTTGACGAAACTATTACTGGCTCGAAGAATCAGTTATTGACTACAGACTAGCAAAGTTGGCCCGCTGTTTGGTTGATTCACAAACAAAATTGAATCACTAACACTGATTCACTTTCACTATTTTTGAAGATAAAAAATCCTCACTTCTCAAATAAACGACGATTTGAAATTCAAATAATTCATATTTAACTTTAAATGGTTACAAGGTTAACTTCATATGCAAAAATAAAGAATAAATTTGAAAATACGAAAATACGTACGAACACCGTTGTGGTTCACTACTGACTTGTTTATATATTTGTTTTAAAAATTTTGTTTTACACCGAGAATCGTTGAATTCTGATGAAAAAACTATTTTTCATGAAGTGTTTCCAAATCACTTCAGACTGTGTTTTCTAGGCGATATACGGTGTTTGTTTGTATACAGGGTGTAAATTTTAAAACGGGTCATAGGGCTATAACATAGAAAAACAGATTTTTAGACGCCAAAAGTTTCTATATTAATTTATTGAAAAAAGAATTAGTGCATATTATAAAGATATTCGTTTTTTTAACTATATATATAGTTTAAAAAAATCGAATAGCGGGAATGCAGTCTAGGAGTACATTGGGCCCGACACAGTCGCGAGTACTTTCCACATCTATAAATATATATATATATATATATATATATATATATATATATAAACATTTGGCTTAAACTGATAATTATTTAAACGCGCGTAAATTATTGTTATAATGAACAATTAAATAAAAAATAGTGTATATACGTTTACAATATTCTAACAAAACATAACAGTGGATTATTGGTCAAATCTAATGACTTTACATTCCAAAAAGATGGCACGAAGCATTGAACAGTGGTTACGAGATAATAATATACGGGTATTAATCTGACCTAGTATTCCTTATCTTAGTCCAATAGAAAATCTATGGGGTATAATAAAGGAAAAATTATGACGAAAACGGTGTCCTCAAACTAAACATGTTTAAAAGTACATTACAATTTTTTTGGCAATCTGTACCCACGTAACAGTGTCAAGAATTATTAAATACAATGCATACAGGCATGAGACCAGTAATTGAGACAAACGGCAATGCAACTCGCTTTTAATTTCAGATTAAATGAATTAAATTATTAGATTCAATGAGGGTAGGTACGAAAACATTTAGCGCAGGTAAATAATTATTTAACCGCGCGTAAATTATTGTTATAATGGACAATTAAACAAAAAATAATATATTGGGTTCAATAACGTTATGTAATGCTAAATTTATTTGAATGTAACGGTAATTATACTACGTAAATGATTTTTTTTATATTTATTCATAGTATATCTTGCAGGTGGTACAAATACATATGAGGTTGAACTCGTATTGTAGATATTACGTAAACATATAATACATATCTGTATTTAATAAAATAACATTGTATTTGATACAGATAAAGACTACGAAAATGTATTAAAGAAATACATACAAATAATATTTATTTTATACTAATTATAACAAAAATCGGTATAATAAAACGCACAAGCGAAATTACACACAAGTGAGGCATGACGTCAGAACGTATAGAGAGGGGATGAACATTCACGCTTGTTATTTCTTGTGGCCTCGGTTGGGTCCATCATTATGGAATCCACCTACGAGTACTAAAAAAGAATCCATATAGTGGATTCCCAAAAGCTCACCTCCCCAAAAAAAACCAAAACTAAATAATCTGGAAACAACTTATAGCCGTAATTTTTTTAGGATAATGGAGGCATATTATTATGGAAACTCACAGACACAAAAAACTGTTGTTGCACGACCAGGGCCAATCCTTATAAGGGTAGGGCCCTACATAAGGGCCATCGGCGGATTTAGGGAAATGAGTCAAGGTGGTAAAGTGTTTGAGCTTGAGGGGTCCGGGCTTATTTGACATTACATTGCTTAACTCCTTAACTGATTAATATTAGTTTATATAACAAAAAAATATTTGATGAGGGCCTGCGACCAGTTTTACTAAATATACTTAATACTAGCACAAGACACCTCTACTGGAATACGTTATCAAGAAATAATTTAGCCATACATGGCCTCAGTACACTCAACTAAATGTACTGCATGTCAGCACATTTATAACTCACTGCGTTGTTACAGAAATAATTTAATCATACGCAGCCTCTGCATACTCACTAAATATACTATATGTCAACACATAAACTCTTTATTGCTATTGTAATGGGCTATTCCACCAAGATCGAAAAGAGTAAAAGTTTATCAAAAATATGAAAAATAACAATTAAACGATACGGAAAATACCAACTATTTTTTTTAATTACTCCCTCTAAAAAATCCGGGGAGTTTTACTTTTGATGACGTAGGACATGTGCACGCGTGTTTAAGCAAATAGGATTCAAGTTTGAACTCGGACTGTATGGAGCTCCGCTCTAACTTCGCTTCAACTAAGAATATAATTATTCGGGTGTGTCGGATATATTCGGATGCTGTCCGGGTGATTTTCTTGTCTTCGCATGTATGTTGATCTATCTGCTGCACTCCTTTGAAATTTGTTTGAAATCGTGAGTCACCATGCGCTACCAATTGCGAGAATGTCAAAATGTTTTTGTAAAATAAGAAAAAACGTAATATAAATTAATTGCAATAATATATTTTCTTTCTCTAATAATAAAATATAATATTACAATTCAAATATACATTACTTTGTAATTTGTTCAACATTTTTTCGTAAGTCTGTGAACCACTGTTTGTTTACTTCTGGTATACCCACATTACCTACGCCACAAATGAATTTTACAATTCATACCTCAATATCTCGCTTATTTGGAGGAATTTTAAACTCGGACTTTCACATTTTGTTTTGCATACTTATGTAATTCAAGATAAAAAAATAAAATATAAAAATATCGTGGAATAGCCTATTACCACAAAGACTAAAAAAAACAAGCATAAGTTTTGTGCGTTAGGTTATTGTTGATATATTTAGCTAAATATCTATTTGACCTTGAAATCTAGCAAGACTTGTGCGGTAGGTATATTTAGTTAAATATAACAACAATAACCTAACGCACAACTGATGCTTCGAAACTCGAGCTTTTTTATATTTCAAGGTAAGTCGTATGATGTCATTGCAGTTTTAACCTGTAATAAACATGCTTCTTTAACATTTACTCGTGCAATAATACTTTGGAAGGTTTCCAGCAGCGCAGTGATTCCTAATGTTTTAACATGAAATACATTTAGTTGAGTGTGCTGTGGCTGATGCCGCGTCGCGTATGGCTAAATTTTTTCTTGATGACATATTCCAGTACGCGTGTCTCGTGCTAGTGTTACGTATATATTTAGTAAAACTGCGAACCGGAAATGGCACTTTACTTAAAGCTTAAAATAGGTTTTCTTCGAAAAATACCTTTAAATATTATTTACGCAATTTATGATATAAAATTTTTTAAAAATAGATTTTTTTTATAATTACGCATTTATACTTCTATATACTTTATAGGCAAATTTATAAAATAATCTATTTAATAAATCCCGGAGCTTATGCTTTGAAGATAAACATAATTCCTTCGTCAAACTATTTCGTATTGTAAATGTATTTAACGGACAGATAAACTTATCATTTCAAATTAATAATGGTAACATTTTAAAAAGAATATAGTAAATAGAACAATAGTTATAGATATACTAATGCGAAGGAACATAATATAGTTTCCAGTATTAATAAATATATAAGATATATTTAAATTAATAAAAATGAAATAACGGGTACTGTGCTCACCACAGGAGTTTTTTTTTTTGTTGCGCATAAGCGGCAAAGTGACATTTTGCGTTGATAAATGCAAGCACAAATGCCGACTTTTGTATATTTACCGTAGAAAAAATAAATTATTGTTCCAGCTATACCTTATCTTTCCTCTCTAGATGCATAACATTCAAAATTTCTCGTTTACTTTGGACTGATTTGAATGCATTTACGATTCACGCAGTATTATGTGAGGATAATATCTAGATGGGAGGTCATTGGCTAACAGATTGACAGATATAAGATAAAGTTATTAATACCTACTTGTACATATTTGCATAGGTTGCGCCTATATGCTCTGTCATTATTAATGATGCTCCAATATTTCCAACAAGGGGTTTCGGAGGTGGATTAGGTACTCCTCTCTTGTTCCAATAATTGTATACCCCATTTATGTACCAATGGGCTAGTCCAACAAGGACTACAGTTAGCCCTATTATAATAAACATAATTTACACTTATATTTCAAATTTTAAATTAACAATAACTTTAATTTTCATTTGAATTACAGGCGCAAAAGTATTATTATGTACTCACGCCGTGGTTTTACACAACTGAACCATTTTAATGATTGCGAATTCTGAAAGATAAATTATTAGATAGCGATAAATTGATATGACCTTGAATTAAACTGAATAAATTTAAACCTCATATTTAGTGCCACAAAAAATTACGTAATATCAATTCATTTATTGTTAAGATTTTTTTACAATTTCTCGTTTTTACTTGTCGCTGTCAATAAGCTAGGTAAAAGAGCTATAGAAATTGTGCTAAAAATCGCATATCGATATTTTAACGAATAAATACGTTTCAGTGGCTTTCCCAGGATTTTGGTCTAGGGGGGCGAAAAAATAATTTCATGTACTTATTTTCTCATATTTATATTTTATAATATAAAGATATTTTAAGATATTAAGGTAGGAAGGTTAACATTACAAATATAAGAAACTTTAAACAAGAAAATAAGATATTTTAAATAACATGAACAAAAAAATATTGTACAGGTTGTTAAAAAATAAGTGTAACAAATTATGCGGGCATATAGCACTGACCAGCATGAGTAAGAAACGCTTAATCAACATGGGTCCGATCTTCAATAGTTTCCGAGATATAAGGCAGTGAAAAATGAGTTTTTACGGGGTTTACCTCTGCTATCTCGAAAAATGTAATAGTCCGGGAGCCAGCGACACTATTTTTACGACGAGTTTATTATTCACGAAACCATGTTATTTCCGTTACTCAGATAACGCATACTTCGAAAATTGAGTACTGCCGACGCAACAACGGTACAACGAGGAGGAACGGCGCCCCGAGTATGTAATTTTTTTTTTTGAAAAAATACTTATTTTATTATTAATGAAATTTTGAAATTTGTTGTAATTAAAAGCTTATACATTGTTACTCACGAAAAAATTGTGCTGCTGGTTATTCAGCGGGACAAAGTCCTTGGCAGCATGCATACGAAGTTGCGCCATGCGCTTGAGGTTGCCTATTATGCGCAACCCAAACACACTTTTAAATCAGTGGCGTAACTACAGGGGTTGCGTCGCAACCCGGCGCCAAGGTGCTATAGGCGCCTACCGGCTGTAAAATACTCGCAAATGTGAAAAAAGTGCAAATGCTTAAATAATATACATTTAATCATGAACCAAATAATACAAAATCTTAATAACTACAAAGTGCACCAACACAAATATATTTTATTATATTAAACTTAAATAAATATCATTAACCTTCATGTAAATCATTATAAATCAATATGTAAATATGATATCCTGGCCAGTCCTTATTTCTCGCGAAAAAATTCGTGCAACCACAAGGGTTGGGCGCTTCACGTGCGTAGTCTGTCATTCCGTATCCGTATCCCGTGGTTGCTGGTCTGTCCCAGCGCGCAGCACAGAAAACAACGTAATAGCGCATTGGCAACCTGCACTTGTTTTAATCGAAGTGTGGCAGTTTTTTTGTGTTGTTCGTTTTGGGTATAATGTGTGCACTTTTGAGTTAAGTTGTTGCTAATTAGTTCTATATTATAAAAAAAAATAAAAGATATGGATAAACACAAAAATAAAAAGCTTAATGGATGCGAAAACTTAAAAAGAAATAGAGTTGAGGAAGAAAAGCGGGCAAAATTACCAAAAATAATAATTTTTTTTGATACTTGCACTTCAAATTCCGCTGTACAAAATTTGCAAGTTGATTCAAATGAAGGTGATACTCTTGTAAATGAAATATTAGAAAAGGATGACATTGACATAGAAGTAAGTGAAAAGAATGAAATAGCTCAAGAATTATATTCTGAATTTTGCAAAGAAATACCGTTTAATGAAGAAAACTCAATTTTACGCAAATTAATAAATGAAAAATATCCCACAGACAAAGGCCACTTCCCAGATAATATTATACTGATACATTTATAAGAAAATTTATTATATCTTATGCAGACCGAAAATAATGTTTCCATGTAAGGAAAAACGATCTTTCTCCGCCTCATATTACGTTATGAAAACTAAATCTGGTTTAGAAGTAGAAAGAAGGTGGTTATGCTATTCAGTTAAAAGGGACTTTTGCTACTGCGAACCATGTTGGTTATTTGGAGACAGAAATAGTAAAAATTTTAAATTAAACTGGGTTCACGGCATATCAAAATGGCAGGTATTGTCCCAAAAAAAAATAATAAACTTGAAAATAGTTCAGTTCATTTAGATTCATGTATCATATATGATACTTGAAAACAAAATAAATTATTAGACGAACAGCTTTTGAAACAACTGAATGAAGAACAAAAATTTTCGCGTCTTGTTTTACATCGTCTACTTGATGTAACATTAACACTTTCTATGTGTAATTTACCGTTCAGGGGATATCATGAAATTGGTGAAGAAGGGAATAGAGGAAACTTTTTATCAATTATTAATTTATTATCAAGATATGATTTAGTTCTAGAAAAACTTTTAGCACAACCCACTGGATCTTTGAAGTATCTTAGTCCAAAAATTCAAAATGAATTCATTGAACAGAAGAGAAATTACAGGCCTGTCGATTAAAAAAGAAAATAGAAAACTTCAAATTTTTAATATTAGTTGTTACATTTTCAAAAATTTTTCAATCAATTAACGTCGCATCCAAACTACTGCAGAATAAAAAGTGCAATATAATAGTGGCTGGAGATTTGTTTGAAAAGGCACTTAAAGAAATTTAAAAATTAAGAAATGGTTATGATGAGGTCCGTGAAGAAGCTTGCGCTTTGGCGAAAACTTGGGATATTGAACCAATCTTTACTGAAAAACGTCAGCGAATTAAGAGGTTTTTCAATGAATTATGTAGTGATCATAAATTCAATAGTGACGAAGAAAATTTAAAACCTAGGTATACAATGGAATAATTGATATCATATTATCACAATTAAAAGTGCGAACTTCTTCTTTCAAAAACATTGTAAGTTTATTTAGGGTTTTGGAACCATCATACTTTAGGTCCGCTAATGACCAGAATCTGCACAAAGATGCTAATATTTTAAGAAATATGTATCAAGATGATATATCTGAAGATTTTCCTAACCAATTATTGGCTTTACGTTCCGAAGTAATTTAAATGACATTTCAAATATTACTGATCTAGTACAGTCTCTTTTATGTGAACAATTTACAGCTTTATCCAGTTTTGCAGATGTGTGTACAGCTTTCATGATTTTCATGACAATACCTGTAACCACACTTTCGGCTGAAAGATCATTTTCGAAACTAAAACTAATCAAAAACTATTTAAGAAATAGAATGTGTCAAGAACGATTAAAAAGTCTCGCCATACTTAGCATAGAAAATAAATTGGCCAAAGAAATAAACTTTGACAAGATTATTGATCCATTTGCAGCTGCTAAATCTCGAAAAATAATATTATAAATTAAAAAAAAAATCAATTTTCATTTTCAATATTTTATACAAAGAAATGAAACACAAATTCAGACCACCGTGTACAGGAAACCCACACACACTGGTCAGTATTTAAACTACCAATCAAACCACTCAACATCGGTAAAACATGGCGTCATCAGGAAGGTCCGTGAAGTTAGCAACCACCAAAAAGCACAAACGACCAAATTGGTGTCAAACGTTTGTGCTTCGTTAGTGCTTAATTGTTCCTTTACAAAATATACAGCAACCCCAAGCTTTCATTAGTTATAAACAATTTAAAAGTGGTTGCCAACTTCACGCTCAGCAACCACCTTAGAAGCACAAACGACCAAATTAGTGTCAAACGTTTGTGCTTCATTAGTGCTTCAAGGATATACTAAAATAAAGTCAGCAACCCCAAGTGTTCATTAGTTATTAACAAATTAAAAGTGGTTGCCAACTTCACGCTTAGCAACCACCTTAGAAGCACAAACGACCAAATTAGTGTCAAACGTTTGTGCTTCGTTAGTGCTTGAAGGATATACTATAATAAAGTCTGCAACCCCAAGCGTTTGTTATTTAATTGTGTAATTTGAAAAAAAAGTGTTTTACACTACTAGTGGATTCAGAATTATGTATATTCGTTTAGTTGTATTAAAAATAACTTGCTTTAAGATTTAAAAAAATGTAATAAAATGAGAACAATAATTAGATAGCACTTTACACTGTTGCTATACTTCTTTCAAAATGGGGTGGAGGTATAAAACAGTCCGTCAAAGATATTCTAGTGGCGCTTAATAATTGTTTACTAAGATATAGTCCAAAAGGCTGAATTCCATTATAGAGATCGACCATTTCAGTTATTCATTTATACAGGGTGCTCATTTTATTTTGTCCACTATTGCTATCTCGAGAACTATAAGAGCTACGAAGTCTGTCAAATTACCAAACAATTTCTATACCATGAGACTATTAAATTCAGCGAAACTTTTTTTTAACCAGTGTTTTGCAGAATACAGCATACAACTTTCATATTTTAAATGGGATATATATATATATATATATATATATATATATATATATATATATATATGTATATATGTAAATTGACTTTTAACGCTCACATCAATAATACTGTTAAAGCTTCATACAAAAATCTTGGATTTGTGATGAGAAATACTCAGACTTTTCATAAAATGTCTACCTTAAAATGTCTCTACTATGCTTTTGTTACGTTAAAACTTGAGTATTGTTTACAAATTTGGAATCCTATCTATACTAAATACGTGAGGACCATAGAATCTGTCCAAAAAAGATTTATTAAATATTGCTATTTCAAAGTCCATGGACAGTACCCTAGTTATGACTATATCAATCTTCTTCTTGAGTTTAATGTTACATCTCTTGAACAAAGAAGAAAAATGATGTCATGCATGTTTCTCTATAAACTAATGAATCGTATCTTTTATGATCCAAATATTTTGAAGCGTATTTCAATTAATGTTCCTCGACTATCTTCTCGTTATAAATTAATATTTAGCTGTAAAACTGCCAGAACTAATTATGTTAAATAGTTATTCTACGAATAGTTTGACATTTATATTGTTCGAGTTTAATCATTTTATAATTTATTGTTCAGTAAGGTGATCAAAAGAATAATTACAATAATTACCAATCTAAAACGAATAACAGATAGGTAAATATAGAAAATGAAATATTATAAGGTTATCTTTATTTGTTATTAATATTTCTTTCAATATCAGTATGTCAATCTCATCATTGTTGACATTTTCTAAAGAAGAAATTGAAATTCTAAATATAATTCGGTATCATTTGAGCCAAAATGCAAGAATATGCCGCTTTTTGTGAAGTTCACATCACATATCATATTTCTGTGCAAAAGTATTCCATTCTTTAATTTTTTGTGAAACAACATTGTCAGTTTTGTTATTTTCTATAATATGTAAATATTTTTTCACTACAAAACTAAAATTATTAAACTGTTTTCCTTCTCTAGATAGTCTTTACTTCGTTTCCTCTTGTTATTTATATTTTCACTCATTTTCGATTAATTTCAATGACACAAATCAAAATAGTATATTATGTGGCAAGTGTGTGAAGCTGAAATTTTTACATGAGGGTGGAGATTGCGACACGAGCCGAAGTTGAGTGTTGCAAACCACCCGAATGTAAAATAGGCTTCACACACGTGTTACATACTATACTTTTTTTACGACCTTGCAATAAAATATATTTTTTCTTCACATTGTCATTCTCTTAACGTAAAGCCTCTGTATTATCGACTTGTATTACGGGTGTTTAACAGCTTTGTTTTATTAAAATACAATTCAGTTTGTAATATTTAAAATAATGACCGGTGCGTGAAGTAACATATCACGCACAGTGTGCAAAAAATCAAACTTCACACATAAAAATTGATACTCATCTCACGCATGGGAGTAGAAAAAATTATTTTGGTTGACAGCGAATTTGACAGTTTTGTCAGGGAGATGAACTTATTGGCTATATACTCAATACAAAATATTGAAGAGAAATAATATTCTACGAATAACCATGTATTCAACAAATTTGGTTGGTGAAACAAAATTTTGACTATTAATTGAATAAAATTTATTCGTCAGATAACTATTTGCCAGGGCCGGATTAAGGCATTTTCGGGCCTGAGGCGCTAACAATTTTCGGGCCCCTAGAATAAAATATAAGACTCCAAAAATATAATTCATTTCATAAATTAAGCAGAAAAATAATTACGACAGAAATAAACTGAAGAAGTAAATAAAATACAACTCTAAAAAAATAAAAACTTGACAAAATGGGACCGTAGCCGGGCCCCTAGTAGGCCCGGGCCCTGAGGCGCGCGCCTCATGCGCCTCATGGTTAATCCGGCACTGCTATTTGCGAATTTATTCGGCAATGGTGAAATCCGGCATGTCATGTAAAATTTTACCTGACTCTTTTGAGTACTGTAATGGAAAACTTCACCATGGATACATAATCTGACTTTTTTAAAACTTTTTTTTACTCATTTTGGTCAGTACTAAATGCCCTCATAATTAGAGACACTTATTTTTTAACACCCTGTATACATATAGTGATGTCTGAAGGGCGTGGAACGAAAAACATCGGAAATTAAGGCGGAAAATTCAAAAGTCATGTATTACATCTTCGTTTTGTGGCAAATGGACGGTAGTAATAGTTTGTAGTACATTAAACAATTGGTTTTTCTCAGTATTTATATTTACTGTATGCCGATAAATTAAATGACAAAAGCCCTTCATTCCAAGTGAATTGAAACATGTACAGCTGGGAACTTAATACTATACTAAATGTTAGTTGTATTCTTAACTAATATATATATTTTTTTTCCCTTTAAAATCGGTTGTGCACAAAAAGAGCAATGAGAACAATAATATATTATACGATATAAGAAAGTGAGCAGTTGTAGAAAATATTACTCAATCTTCAGTAAATAAATTATTATTTTACATATTACAACAACATTCCAAAGGATGTTAGATCACTACTAAAGAACGCAAGATCTACCAAAGTTACAAAATTTATGTTTCCCTTTGTTTATACATTTGCTTTTGTATTATAAACATTTGTTAAAAACATATAATATGTTTTAAATAAATAAAATATTAATATTACCACGGCTTATTACCCATTTCTGGGTGTGCGAAATTTGCTTTTATTCGTAGTTTTTGGTGATGACGATACATAAATATAGTTATTTTCGTAACAAGTTATGAAAAATACCAAATATCATGCGAGTGTAAATTGACGCACGACGCGTAGCGGAGTGCAAGTCAATACACACCAGTTAAGATATTTGTATTTACGGACAGCTGACAAATGAATAATGTATACATATAGCCAGAAAATAATGACATAGCAACCGTGTCAACTATTATGATATATATATATATATATATATATATATATATATATATATATATATGTAAAATAAGTTTTATATATTATTTATTCGAATTTTAAAAATAATTGTAGTAAACAATATATTGTTTAATATTTTTATTCAATTTTGACGTTTTAAACTGTCATTATTAACTCCATAGTAACAACTTATAAGTAACACTTTTTTCACAAGTGAATTAAATTTTTTTAAATCACATATTTTTTAATTCACTCTGCAACATATAATGCAACATTTAAATAACACCAGGCACGAAATTAACACTCACCATAATATTTATCAGACATTTCAGCCATTTTCATTATTTTTCACGGCACAAATGACAGACAATAAAGCATTTTAAATAGATGATTTGACGTCTATCAGCGACGATTGTCATGCTCAGCCTACTAACTGATCAGTTTATTTTGTCAAAATTAAATATTATAATGGTTTTTATTATTATTTCATCAAAATTGAATAAAATATTTTACAAACCACGTGAGCTAAGGTAATGTTTATTCACTTGAAGAAATTAACTCACTTGCCCTTACGGGCTCGCGAGCGATACTTTCTTCTCATGAATAAACATTACCTTAGCTCACTTGTTGTGTAAATATCTATTAATAATATTATAAATAAAGTAAAAATTAATGAAATGTATGTCTTTATAAAGACGTCAAATTAGACGTCTAAATAGTTATATTTCAGACCAAAAATCAATGATACAGTGACATCGCATAGACGTCTAATATGACGTAAATTCAACCTAAAATCGACGTCACTTTTTGGTCGACCGTTGGTCAGTGTTACTTGGGCGAATATTCACATTTTCTTTTACATCTTTGCTAACCGAGAAAATTGAATTTAAAATTATACAAAACTTACAGAGAATATAAAATATAGTTTTTATCAAAATAATACTATTAAATGATAACAGGTAAAATATGTCACAAACTGACGGATACGGCTCTAACAAGGTAAAATGTCATTATATTTTTTTTATAATTTTACCTATCAAAAACACTGCTTTGAGATATCATTACTGAGAATTTCACAATAAGAGATAGTAGCATTATTTTCATGAAAACTATATTTTGTAATTTCTTACAGGTAAAATGTCATAAAATTTGTTTGAATTTTTATTTTAATAACATGACTAACACTATAAAGATATAGGTTTTATAAAATTTTAAATTAAATTTTTTCGGTTACGAAACGTGTAAAAGAAAATGTGATTGATTAATGATTTAGATGCGGAATTTAGTTCTCTACAAAATTTAATAGAAGTATTTTTGTTTAAAATTATATAACTTATTTTTTCACGCTCTATCCGATTCAGCTATAAAAAAATGGGGGTTACCATTTAAAATTTTAAAACTACCCCCATTTCTTTACATGATCGGATGTCCCCCTCCATATCGTTAAACTTTTATTTAAAACATTTTTTAATACAGTGTATGATCCTGAAGATATTCTAGGTGGTAGGGTAATTCCGGGAGTGATGGACCACTTTTTTTTAGACACGTATAACTTAACCAACCTTTATATTTTTATATTTTATAACAAATAAACACAAAATTCTTTTCTATAATGTTTAATAATTAAAAAAAGAAATGACTTCTCTGGTCCAACTCTCCCATAGTATATGGGTGAGTTGGACCACTAATAAAAATAATGTATGGGACAGATGGACCCGTATTATTTCTTACAAGAAATTTTCTTTTTTTGCATATTTTCCACACAAATCATAAATGTTAACATATTTATTCAGTTTCATCCATAATGTAGATGCTTCCAGGCTTATATAATTAAATTATTTTGCAATAAAATTTCTTCTAATAGATCAAAGTATCTTTTAACACTTTCTTGGTTTAGTCCTTTAGAACGAGCAATTGAGACTCCCTCTGCTTTTCTCACAGACAAATCTAGATATTGTTTTAAGAATAATTTCAACCAATCATAACCTGTGATACCGAGATTTTTGTTGAATTTGCGTGGAATATTTAATTTTTCAGTCAAATTGAAAGCAATTTTTCTGACATCATTCCTATCAGGAGAAAATCCAAATTTATGTAGTTTTTTATATGATTCACTAATTTCATCTCCGCTTCAGAACCTAGACAAGAAGATGGTCCAAGACAACCTTCTTTAGTGAAATTTTGTGATTTTAGCCTCCTTTTTAATGTTGACTTCGGAATCCCAAATATCAATTGCCAATGCTGCTTTATTAATTCCCATTTTTTCTTCTCTTATGGCTTCTACAGCTTCCAATAAGGCCACTTCTGTCCATCTTCCCCGTTGACAATTTCCACTTTTGAAAATTTTAATATTTACAATTTATTTAATATTAATAAACTATCCCTTTATACTAATTATTTGTGGTCCAACTAACCCCGGAACATAGTGGTTCATCTCTCCCATTTATAAGGGATAGATGGACCACCATTCAAATTATGTCATAAACAGAAGAATTAAGTGCTTTAAGGTTATATTGTTCGCAACAGACATGAATAATTATAACTAAACATAAATCAAAAGAAGAACACTTATCGTTAAAAAAATACAGCCAACGGAAAATAGGAGTGAATTTTTTTGCGCTTCAATTTTAACACAAAAAATGTATATTTGCTAAACCACGCACAGTAAACAGCTAATATTGCACTTATGGCAGAATATGACAGATTGTAACGCGACATACATGACCTCGTCTAATTGAAGGTTGTACTTATCCTACGTTGTGTTTATATTAAATAAGTAACCCTTACGTCGTTCGTAATACAGAGTAGCTGTTAAAAGTGGGGGAATCGGGACAGGTATTTGACAAAATTAAAGAATAATGTTCTCTCCAAAAAGCAGACAGAATATGTCAGCTTTGTGCATTTATTGAAAATTAATTATGAAAGTAAATACCAAATAATATGTGAAATACAATTGAGTGTAATGGTTTGACCATGACACCCTGCTGTGGAAAGGTTCGCTCTCCGGCATTCGCCTTTACGTACGAGGGAAACCACAGCTAAAAACCCCGCACAGAGAGACATCTAGCCACAATTTCAACAAATAATTTATAACAAATTCAATATAGTAACAATGATACGTTGTGACAATAATTTAATATGAGCAACATTGCAAATAGACATTAATTAGACCTCTATATTGATAGCCAATTACAATCGTAATTGTGTACGTGTATGTGAGTGTGTAAGTGGGGTAAGCTCGGTTTCTCCGAGGTTACCGTGGCGCTACATGCCGATTTTTCGTAAATAGCGTTGGTTCAGCAACGCTATTTTGGGTTCGCGGCTGAGCCGCCTCACCCTGATGGCAGAACAACCGATGTAGCCGGATTATTCGCACAACGTGTGACTGAGTCACCACGCCGTATGTACCTTTGAGTACCTGTGTCGCACTCGCCGGCTGTGTATTATGTCAGTTATACCCAAGTGAACGTGGACAAGCCAGCGTTCGGTGCTGATACGGCACACATCTTGAGCTTGGGTGGCTGCAAAGCAGCAGACCCGCAAAATTACGTTTGATTGACAACCAATATCAGATCATGTATATAAAAATTACTTATATCATTGTGACAACAAGACAAAAATATTGTTTATAACTTGTCCAAATTAAGTTCGCCGTGGGTAAAGCTGATGTGGAAAAAGGAGGGGGAACCCCAGACGTGCCTGGCGAACCATAGCAGCTGGATGGGGGGAAAGTAGGATTCCAAACGTGCCTGGCGAACCATAGCAGCTGGATGGGGGGAAAGTAGGATCCCAAACGTGCCTGGCGAACCATAGCAGCTGGATGGGGGGAAAGTAGGATCCCAAACGTGCCTGGCGAACCATAGCAGCTGGATGGGGGGAAAGTAGGATCCCAAACGTGCCTGGCGAACCATAGCAGCTGGATGGGGGGAAAGTAGGATCCCAAACGTGCCTGGCGAACCATAGCAGCTGGATGGGAGGAGCTGTGAAGGTATTGGAAAGCGGTATCGAGGAGAGACCTGGAGAACTTACCTCGGACAAGCCAAGAGTAAAATTTGGATGAATCCAGAAACTCGGGTTACCCAACGTGTCAACCACGCCAGAGGTCCAAGCTCTAGGATGCCAGAAGCCCGGGTTACTCTACATGTCAACCATGCCAGAGGTCCAGGATCTGGGAGTCTCGCCGAAGCAAGACTGATGAGTGTAGCTTCAGCCCTCGTATTTAAACCAAAATATCCCTCTTGTCTCCTTCCAAAACTAGGGTGTTTCGGGGGTAGGCGCTACGTCACTGGTGTGGGTGGCTGGTGGGTGGCTCACAGAAAATTCTAGAAAATAAAGGTGTGATTGATACTTCGCAGATGTCCCAGCCCTGTGACGCCGGCTCAAGTGGTTTCACTATCTCGTCTTAACGGCCGAACTCGAATCCTTTGTCTCCTAGTGACTTAAGATACACAAAAAACAACTGTACAACAAATATTTACGCAATGGCCATTGCAACAAAATAATAGCTGTATATTTTTAATAGATAAATAATAATATTACCGTACCACAATAATAATAATAACAACAAATAATAAAAATAACAATAATAATATTTATTAATATAGCGTATCGTCTCAAGATTATACTATATGCTAGTGTATACAAGCTTTTGAAGGGCTTCCGTGGTGTAAGACTACCTTATTGAAGTTATACAAATTGCTGTAAAACACTATAAATACACGTTTTTCGTCTAGACTTCAACCGCATTACACGGTTCTCTGAAAGAAATAGTAGAGACATCTAACGAATAGGGACAGAAATATTGCTACTGGACCAACTCACCCATTGGTCCATCTCTCCCGGAATTACCCTACATTAAAATGGGAGGACGTACAACGAGGTTGTTTGGTTGGATTTACGTCTCGTGTGTATGTGTATTTTTTTGTTTGTGTGTACAAAAATTTTTTTTCGATAAAATCTGCTTATTTTTGCACGCTCTATTCGAATCTGCTATAGAAAATAAGGGTTGCCATTTAAAATTTTAAAACTACCCCCTCCCCAGCCTCCCTTGGGGGTAGGGGGTTGAATTTCTTTACAGGATCGGATGTCCCCCTCCATATCGTAAAACTTTTATTTAAAACATTTTTTAATACTGTGCTTGATCCTGAAGATATTCCAGGTGGTACATTAACATGGGACCCCTGTATAGTGCGTTCAGAAAAGAGCTAACTCGGAGTAGGTGTCCTATTTAAGATATGACAGTTGTAGGCTGTATTCTGCGAACCACTGGTTTAAAAAAAAAATTGTTTCGCTGATTTTAATAGTCTCATGGCATAGAAATTGTTTGCTAATTTAACCGACCTCGTAGCTCTTATAGTTCTCGAGATAGCAATAGCGGACAAAATAAAATGAGCACCCTGTATAAATGAATAACTGAAACGATCGATCTATATAATGGAATTCAGCCTTCTGGACTATATCTTAGTAAACAATTATTAACGCGCCACTAGAATATGTTTGACGGACTGTTTTATTCCTCCACCCCATTTTGAAAGAAGTATAGGAACAGTGTAAAGTGCTATCTAATTATTGTTCTCATTTTATTACATTTTTTTAAATCTTAAAGCAAGTTATTTTTAATACAACTGAACGAATATACATAATTCTGAATCCACTAGTAGTGTAAAACACTTTTTTTTTTAAATTACACAATTAAATAACAAACGCTTGGGGTTGCAGACTTTATTTTAGTATATCCTTGAAGCACTAACGAAGCCAAACGTTTGACACTAATTTGGTCGTTTGTGCTTCTAAGGTGGTTGCTAAGAGTGAAGTTGGCAACCACTTTTAATTTGTTAATAACTAATGAACACTTGGGGTTGCTGACTTTATTTTAGTATATCCTTGAAGCACTAACGAAGCACAAACGTTTGACACTAATTTGGTCGTTTGTGCTTCTAAGGTGGTTGCTGAGCGTGAAGTTGGCAACCACTTTTAATTTGTTAATAACTAATGAACACTTGGGGTTGCTGACTTTATTTTAGTATATCCTTGAAGCACTAACGAAGCACAAACGTTTGACACTAATTTGGTCGTTTGTGCTTCTAAGGTGGTTGCTGAGGGTGAAGTTGGCAACCACTTTTAATTTGTTAATAACTAATGAACACTTGGGGTTGCTGACTTTATTTTAGTATATCCTTGAAGCACTAACGAAGCACAAACGTTTGACCCTAATTTGGTCGTTTGTGCTTCTAAGGTGGTTGCTGAGCGTGAAGTTGACAACCACTTTTAATTTGTTAATAACTAATAAACACTTGGGGTTGCTGACTTTATTTTAGTATATCCTTGAAGCACTAACGAAGCACAAACGTTTGACACTAATTTGGTCGTTTGTGCTTCTAAGGTGGTTGCTGAGCGTGAAGTTGGCAACCACTTTTAATTTGTTAATAACTAATGAACACTTGGGGTTGCTTACTTTATTTTAGTATATCCTTGAAGCACTAACGAAGCACAAACGTTTGACACTAATTTGGTCGTTTGTGCTTCTAAGGTGGTTGCTGAGCGTGAAGTTGGCAACCACTTTTAATTTGTTAATAACTAATGAACACTTGGGGTTGCTGACTTTATTTTAGTATATCCTTGAAGCACTAACGAAGCACAAACGTTTGACACTAATTTGGTCGTTTGTGCTTCTAAGGTGGTTGCTGAGCGTGAAGTTGGCAACCACTTTTAATTTGTTAATAACTAATGAACACTTGGGGTTGCTGACTTTATTTTAGTATATCCTTGAAGCACTAACGAAGCACAAACGTTTGACACTAATTTGGTCGTTTGTGCTTCTAAGGTGGTTGCTGAGCGTGAAGTTGGCAACCACTTTTAATTGTTAATAACTAATGAACGCTTGGGGTTGCTGTATATTTTGTAAAGGCACAATTAAGCACTAAGGAAGCACAAACGTTTGACACCAATTTGGTCGTTTGTGCTTTTTGGTGGTTGCTAACTTCACGGACCTTCATCAGGACCTTATACGACCGAGCAGTTAGTATATGCAATACAGAAGAAGCAATTAATATGGAAATAAAAAACATAAAGAGAGATTTACGGCAGAATGGATACAAGACACACCAAATTGACGACATCATCAAGAACAACAACCGTCTGGAGCGGACCAAAGACAAGGAAAAAAACGACAAGGAAGAATCCACTCTAGTAATTTACCCCTGTGAAGTTAGCTCCCACATTTTTAGCGCAATAAAAAATATTTAGAGTTCTGTGTAGATATAGAAGAGTTCTAGAGTTCCTGAAAGTATTAGTAATAGTTCTGCGGTAACTTCACGCAGCTCCCACATTCTCGTAAAAAAGAGTTCTGATGATGTCAATTGACTAAAATAGAAGAGTTCTAGAGTTCCTTAAAGTATTTTCAATAGTTCTGAACTTTTAAGCTCGTAATAATGATTTCAAATTTCCGAATGGATATATAAATAATAAACAAATGAACATATAGTATTATTTAACACTTGATTTCAAAGTTCCAAATAGAGTTCTGTGTAGCGCTATAATAGTTCTGCCCGGAACTATGCAAATTTTCTTGCAAATGAACATATAGTATTATTTAACAGTTGATTTCAGAGTTCCAAATAGAGATCTGTGTAGCGCTATAATAGTTTTGCCCGGAACTATGTAAATTTCCTTGAAAATGAACATATAGTATTATTTAACACTTGATTTGAGAGTTGCAAATAGAATTCTGTATAGCGCTATAATAGTTCTGCACGGAACTATGTTTATTATCAAGCAAATGAACTTTAGTATTATTTTATACTTGATTTGAGAGTTCCAACTATAGTTCTGTGTAGCGCTATAATAATTCTGCCCGGAATTACTTAAATATCAAAGCAAATTAACTTAAAGTATTATTTCACACTTAATTTGAAAGTCCCAAGTAGAGTTCTCTATAGCGCTATAATAAATCTGTCCGGAACTATGTAAATTTTAAAGCAAATTAACTTAAGGTACGTTTTTACACTTAATTTGAGAGTTTCGGGTAGAGTTCTGTGTAGCGCTGTAATAGTTCTGCCCGGAACTATGTAAATTTCCTCGCAAATGAACATATAGTATTATTTTGCACTTAATTTGGGAGTTCCAAGTAGAGTTCTGTATAGCGCTATAATAGTTCTGCCCGGAACTATCTAAATTTCCAATCAAATAAATTTGTAGTATTATTTTACACTTAATTTGGGAGTTCCAAGTAGAGTTCTGTATAGCGCTATAATAGTTCTGCCCGGAACTATGTAAATTTCCAATCAGATGAATTTCTAGTATTATTTTACACTTTATTTGGGAGTTCTAAGTAGAGTTCTGTATAGCGCTATAATAGTTCTGCGGGGAACTATGTAAATTTCCATGCAAATGAACTTAAAGTATTAATTTACACTTAGTTTAGGAGTTCATAATAGAGTTCTCTATAGCGCTATAATATTTCTGCCCGAAACTGTATAAATTACCATGCAAATGAACTTAAAGTATGAATTTACATTTAATTTGAGAATTCCAAGCAGAGTTCTGTGTAGCGCTGTAATAGTTCTGTCTGGAACTGTGTAAATTTCCAAGCACATGAAGTTATAGTACTAATTTACACTTAATTTGAGAGTTTCGAGTATTGGTATGTATAGCGCTATAAAAATAGTTATAATAGTTATGCAGTGGATCATATAAATTTCCAAGCAATTGAACTTAAATTATTGTAATAAAAAAATATAAATCTGGCCAGCAAATGACCTATCGTCAATTTTTTTCCTTAGCACTCTTATGAATTACCACTGCCGATTTATTGTTTGTGGGCGTAATTTAATGCTTTATTCTGATTAATATAAAAGGCTTAAATACCAAATTCGAAGGGAATTAAAATTTATTTAAAATATAAGTAGGGGAGTTAGGGTGATCCGAGCGCAGATGATAACGATCTAAGATTGACGTCACAGATAAGGATTGATGACGTCACAGATAAGAGTGATGATGTCACAGATAAGAGTTGACGTTACAGATAAGAGTGATGACGTCATAGATAAGGATTGATGACGTCACAGGTAAGAGTGATGACGTCACAGTACGTAATAGAACAAGATGGCTGCCTTGTGACGTAATACACGATGGTGATGTCATAACGGTCTTATGGAACCTTGAGATTTTAAGAACATCTTGAAGTTGGTTCTCAAGATTTCTTAAGATTTCTTTAAGATGTTCTTATTAGTTTGTAAGATTTTTCCAAGACGTTGTTATCATTTCTTAAGATTTCGTTAAGACGTTTTTATCAGTTCTTACGATTTCTTTAAGTTGTTTTTATTATTTTTTGAATGGGTTGGTTGAGTGGGGTGTCTAACCCCACTAATTCGGGGGTGCAGAATACGATGATGGGGTTATTTTTACAATAAATCTATAATTTTATAAAATTAATTGATTTTTATTACATAAAGATATAACGTTTCCTGCTAGAGATAAGAAATATTTATTTTGCATAGGACGTTTCTTTATTATTTTTTAAAGGGCATTAAGTTGGATGTCTAACTCCACTAATTTGGGGGTGCAGTATAAGATGATGGGCTTATTTTTACAATAAATCTATAATTTTATAATATTCATTTATTATTAATTTATAAAGAGATAGCATTTCCTGTTACAGATAAATGTTTTTGTTACATAGTAAAATTTAATAAATGAACAAATTATCAAGAAGATACTTCCGCATTTAATTCGATATTATTTTTTTAATCTATTTTCTTTAATAAATAAATAAATAATAATAAGTAATAAAAGCAATAAAATAGATAATAATAGTTAATAAAAGCAATATTTTTAAATTTGTTTTACATTTTATTTGAATTATTCATAAAAAAAATTATATTATTAATTTTCCATTTTTTTTCCTTGAACCTGTACATGTAGTTTTCCAATTTCTGCCTCTCGGTTTAAAATATTCAACTCTAGTTGGGATATTTTGTTGAAATGAACCCCCCGGAAACATGTTGTAGTCTTCTAGTTCCATAAAAATTTGTTCGCCGAACATTGTTGGCATTTTTCTCAACTTTATTATCTTATACTTTTTTCCTTCAGTTAGCTCTTCAGCGAAACACAGTGGTTTGACTTAGTCAAATTCGTTGAGTTTTAAAACCGCTGAAGCCATTTGATGTAATAATTAGTTTAGTTACTTATAGTTAACTGTGAACAGAATAAGAATTCTTATTCATTTTATACTCTCTATTTGACTATGTTGAAGTTTGCTTAAAGATTAATTTTAAATTCTTCATTTGTTGATAATAATTTTTTGATATTAATTCATTATCTAAACTTACTCTTAAATTACTGTTATAGATAAATGTGTAATATTTTTATACCTTTTTTATTTGAATATGTTGTATAAGTACCTAAAGAAAAACAAACAAGTTAAAACACGTCTAATACAATCTAATTTATTTTATACATAAATTTGAATATGTTGAAGTTTGCTTGTTTGCTTGAAGATTAATTTTAAAGAGATAACATTTCCTGTTACAAATATGACCATATTATTATAGACATTTTCACATTGTTTTGATTAAATTTTTTACTGTTGATATAATACTTCCTGTTACAGATAATATATAATTATTTTATATGTTTAAAAATCCAAAAAAATTATAAGTGCAACAAGGATAGATAAACACAAAAAACGGTTTATTTTAACCAATAAAAATTGAATTTAATTATTCATATAACCAATAGTATTTAAGCAACTTATAGCTTAAATAGTGGAGTTTGTTATTAATTTTTTATCATATGTATTTTATTTGTGAAGCCATAAACAGTAATTATGAAAGTAAGATAATGAAAATTTAATTTTTTATGTTATTGTTTTGTTAATATTTATAAATAAATTTTAGCAAGCAAAAAAGGTGATCGGAAGCCATATCCATACATTTTAATTTTGATACTAATATTCAATCATACAAATTTTATGATATTGAAATAATATTTGACACAGTAGATTCTTTTATAGTAATACAATTAAAATCAAAGTATGGTGCTTTAAATTTGGCGAGCTTATCTATGAATTATTTATTTCAATTATCTGATTTAATAAATCGTACAATAAATTATCTTGAATCTTTAAATTTTTGTAAATACGAGTATTATTACAATATTATAAAAGAATCTATTAAACATGAAGGGGAAATTATTAATAATATTTATAATTTATGTGATAATAATAATCTGTATAACTTAGCAATAAGAGAAATAATTATGTATTATTCTGATGTATTAATGGAAAATATTGTTAATTTATTTTAATGTATAAAAATCCGTTGTGGCCAGCATAAGACCTTCCGTCAATTCGATGTATTTTGTACAAATCCCATACCAAAAGGTCCTTGGAACAGATTCTATATAATATCATGTAAAATCGAACACGAACACATACTATTTTTTACAAATTCCATACTAAAAGTTCATTTGAAAAAGTTCTTTAAATCCAATAAAATTATAACATAAACTACACTAAGTAATGTACTTCCATCTTCTCTTTGGCCTTTCTCTGCATGTCACTTGCGAGTAACAATATGACATACCAATTTTAGATCCTATATTTTCCATATTTGGTTTTGCACTTGCAACTGACATTTGTCAATTATTTTTTTACCTTCCGTCACCTTTAGGTAAGGAAGGTATTGTCTTTGGTCAAAAAATTCGGTAGTGAGTTTTTAATGAATAAGCACGTTTTAGGGTCCGTACAATACGAATTTACTATTTTTAAGATGATGTCTGTATGTATGTATGTGTGTGTGTGTGTCCGTGTGTGTGTGTGTGTCCGTGTGTGTGTGTGTGCGTGTGTGTGTATGTGTGTCCGTGTGTGACAATTTTTTCTCCGACGATAACTCCAATACTACAATTCTAAAAATTATAATTCTTTCGTATTCCTCTTCTGTACATCCATATGAAGATTTGATTAGATTTTGGTTATAATTGATCCACCGGAAGTACCCTTATTTGAAGTTTTTAACAGTTTTTCTTAAAAAAACGCAGTTAAATATTATTTTTTGACATTTTGTTATTATATTTATTAAAGAAAATACTCTTCTCTATATGGTTTGATTATTCATTTTCCTTCATATTCAATAGATGTAGAGTTAAAGCATTATAAAGAAATTAATTTTCAACAATTAGTCAGCTTTGTTATTTATCATGGAAACAGCTGACATAATTATTCAAAAAAATTTAATTGACAGATGTCAGTTGCAAGTGCAAAACCAAATATGGAAAAAAAGTATAGGATCTAAAATTGGTATGTCATAGGTCATAGTGTTGCTCGCAAGTGACACGCAGAGAAAGGCCAAAGAGAAGATGGAAGGACATTACTTAGTGTAGTTTATGTTATAATTTTATTGGATTTATAGAACCTTTTTAAATGAACTTTTGGTATGGAATTTGTAAAAAATAGTATGTGTTCGTGTTCGATTTTACATGATATTATATAGAATCTGTTCCAAGGACCTTTTGGTATGGGATTTGTACAAAATACATGGAATTGACGGAAGGTATTGTGCTGGCCACAACAAATTTTTTTAATAATTATGTCAGCTGTTTCCATGATAAATTGCAATGCTGACTAATTTTTGAAAATTAATTTTTACGTTCCGTCACCTTTAGGTAAGGAAGGTATTGTCTTTGGTCAAAAAAATCGGTGGTGAGTTTTTAATGAATAAGCACGTTTTAGGGTCCCTACAATACAAATTTACTATTTTTAAAATGATGTCTGTATGTATGTGTGTGTGTGTGTGTGTGTGTGTGTGTGTGTGTGTGTGTGTGTGTGTATGTGTGTCCGTGTGTGACAAATTTTTCTCCGACGATAACTCCAATACTACAATTCTAAAAATTATAATTCTTTCGTATTCCTCTTCTGTACATACATATGAAGAGTTGATTAGATTTTGGTTATAATCGATCCACCGGAAGTACCCTTTTTTGAAGTTTTTAACAGTTTTTCTTAAAAAAACGAAGTAAAA